>CM076580.1:1049924161-1050632136 GCA_034641835.2 Pinus albicaulis
GTGGAAAAGGATGCATTGTTAGCATTTTGATTGGTTGTTGTGTTATGATCTCATGGTTGAGATTCTTTGGTCTTGGTTATAAAAAGTCATATCTGTAATTTGATGAAAAGTTCATGTTGAAGACCTATGATGTATAATTTTTATATTCAGTCATGTAAGGACTAGTTCAAATTTCTAAACCCACTTGGTTGGGTAGTTGATTCAAATATGTAATTCCACCTGGTTGGATCATTGATGTAAGTATGAGTCCTTGGTGATAAGAAAGGTAATACTCGGTTGAGTCATGTACTTCATTGAAAAATCAGTTTAAAAATCCAGCATGAACTCAGGGGGAGCATGGTAAAATGAGCACACATCAGATCTTCAGAGCTCATCTTTCTACAAGGGAAGAGAAACCTTGTTTTGGTTTTGATCCGCCCTTTTTTCCTTGATGTCAAAGGGGAAGAGTATTTTGGTGTTTCAATAATGGTTATGATTAATGTACTTATCTGTTGTGGTGATAAAACACCATCATGGTTGCCATCAAGTCCAAAGGGGGAGATTGTTGGAAATATGATGAAATATGTTCTCCTTGATGGCAACCTACTTGATGAAGTTGTTCTTGATGGAAACCTACTTGATGAGTTCTCTTTTGATAAGCAACCTATGTGTTAAAGATCTAAAAATGATGTTTCTACAGGTCTGTTCAGATGTGACAGAGAAAGGAATTCCAGTAAGTGCCACAGAAATGAAACAGGAAATATTTTTCAATATATACGCTACTTTTGTGAAGGAAACCCGCGTATGGATGCAATGTATACGCTAATTTTGTGAAGGAAACCCATGTATACATTTAGGATTAGTATATACACAGTTTTTATCAAGAGAAGTTGCATATACACGCAGATACAAACGCTCCAAGTCGCGTATGCCTTTTACGCTCTAAATTTATGATACCAAGGGGCATTACCATGGTATTAGCCCATAGTATTGAGTGTTGTATTGTCTATTTTGATTCCGTCCAAGAATACCATCGGAATTTGTGTGGTTTTGGCTCATGGTATTGATAAATGCTAAAAATATATAAGGAGAAGAAAATCATAGTGAAAGGGCATGCATGTGTCTGGGTATTGAATGAATACTTCACTCTGAAGTATATCTACATGGAATGGGTTGCAGTTTATTGATAGATCTGAATTAATAATGCACCTATGAATAAAATGATGGATCAGGATCTGTAGACCTGAAATGACTATTTATTTTCTAGATCTGTTTATGGAAAGTTTAGATCTATGATCTGGCAAATGTTTGTTGAAGGGAAGGGTAAGATCTGAGTTTTTTATATGTTCTGAAGAGTTACACAGCCCTGCAATGTTTGTATATCTATACGCAGGTTCATCTCAGCAAAAGCACGTATATACGCAGGTTGGTTTCAGAAAAGCGCGTATGGAATCTAAGGCCAGTCTTGATATAGTTGCAGATATATACGCAGGTTTGTCTCTATGAAAGCACGTATATACGCGGGTTCCGTAAAGAAAAAGCGCGTATGGAATCTAGGGTTTTGCTGAAGTGTGTGAAAAGAAATTTCTGATATGTTTTTCTGTTCTACTCCTGTCTGTCAATGATGTCTTCATACAGATCTGGGTTGTTTGAATACTGATTATGCTGCTAGTTGATTATGATTAAAGATCATTTGTTGGTTGATTGGTTGATGTTTCAATGAATTAATTGAATGGGTTATAAGTTTCAGTTTGATGTATGTTATTTGAGCTTAAATGTGTGGAGTGGGTCCAGTTTGAATATCTAATGAAAAGAGGCCTACAAGGTGTGTTGTGTAAGCTGTAGGATCCAATATGAAAATTGATGAAACGTGGTCTGCAGTGGTTCTGAGGGTTGAAGCCTTCAGTATGGAAGTAGAATCTTTCTGACAGTAGAAGCTGGTGTTCTGTTCAGGGTTGAAGCTCCCTTCCAGGAGTGGCTAGTAAATGAGATCAGAGGGTTGGAGCTCCCTTCCAGTAGTAGCTGGAGAAAGAGAGAAGGTTGTAGCCTTCTACAGGTATAGGCCTGCGTACTGATATGAGTATGCATCAGTACAATGTTGTAAACAGTTTTCCATGTAATAAATATTGAAGACAAAGACGACAGTAGTGGTGGTTTTCTCCTGAATTGGGTTTCCACCTTAAATATTGGTGTTCGTGTGTGTTGCACTTGTGTGATTATTTATACTGCTGTTACTGCATGTATTTATTGATTATCTAACAGATGCATGACTGGTAAACTGATTTAAAGACTGCTCCTGAAATTTTTTCTAATCTATAAAATTATATCAGTATACGCTAGTTTCTTTCAGCATATGCACGTGTATACACGATTTGGGTTCATCAAAGCCGCGTATGGAATTCTATAATAGAAAATTTTAAAATATTTTCAGTAAGCTATAAACACTAATTCACCCCGCCCCGCCCCCCCCTCTCTCAGTATTTTTCCAACAATTCATTGGAATCAAAAAGGTCTTCCAAAGGAGTTAAACCTTTAGGCAAGAAATTATCTTTTAGATCTAACATGTCAATTTCTTCTTCAATGATTTCCTCAATATCTACCTTTTCTAAGTTGTCTATATCAGATTGAGTAAATATAGTAGGTTTATTAAACTTATGTACATTTATGTTATCTATTTCACAATCAAAATCTGAATCTATTTTACAGTCTGTATCTATTTTACAATTTTGAAATTCTTCCTCATTATTTAAGAAATGGTAAATTTGTTCATCCTGAGAGAAAATATGCCAGTACTTGAGGTTGTCTAGGATAATTGGTGTATGTTTAACCTCAGCAGTGTACCTATGATTTTTTTGGAATGGTAAGTTACATGTACTAGCAAAAATTGCCAGACAATGTGCTTGAATGTTTTGTTTTCTAGGTATAGCAGCAAACTTGCATTCCAATAAATCATCAGTTAAATCAATCACTGTATCTTTGTATCTGGCTAGTCTAGGATTGTAAATAGAATATGCTGCATTTATTTGTTTTATGATTAATTATGAATCTCCCATGATTAGTATTTTTTTTCCTCCTAAGTTTCTAATGATTTGGAGGCCTAAAATGAGTGCCTCATACTTAGCCATATTGTTTGTACATTTAAATTTGAGTCTGAAGGCATGTCCTTCTGAATGATTAGTTTCCATATTTGTAATCCATACTACTACTCCTGCTCCTAATTTGTTTACAAAGCCATCAAAGTCTAAGTGCCAAAGGGACTCATGAAATATGTTATCATTATTTGGTGTTGGCTTTTTGTCAATAAGTTCAGTTTGGATTTCATTATTATCGGAGTTACACAAAATAAAAAAGTCAAGGTCAATTGGTGTAGAATAAATAGGATAGTTTATGGATCTTTCATCACTACTGACCATGAACTTCATTACTGTTTCCCTATAAAGTTTTTTAGGTTGACCAAACACTGATATGGTAGCATAACTCATGTCCAGTTGTAGAGATCCCTACAACTTTGCTCCCGATGAGCGAGAAAGAAGCATACCATATTTGGGTGGGATATCAGCTACTACAATGTCCATTAATATAATTTTACCAGGGTACTGAACTAAAGTAACACACAAGTCTTTAATTAATCCTAAGCACTTAAATTTTCTAAAGTCAAATGAAAACAAATATTTATAAGACCTGGTTATTTCTAGATTAAGAGTTTCCATGATAGCTTTAGGCATTAAATTATGGGAATCTCCTGAATCTAACATAGTATTATGTAAAATCTGATCATGAATGGTAAGACTAATATAAAAAGGAGGGAATGATCCATCTAAATGCTTTCAATTCACATCAGGGTCAAAAATCAACTCGGGTTAATCATCATTCAAATTAATTGCATCTTCACCATCATTCATATTTAGTGTTTCAGTGATGGTTGATTTGTATAAATCATTTTTTACTAATTCTATCAAAGGAATTGGTATTTTTAACTTAACAATTTCAGTCTGAATATTGAATGAGGGTTGAGATTTACTAATTTGAACTAATTTGTCTTTAGTAACGGTAATCTGATTTGGTTTTTCTTGAGTTTCTACAGTTGTATTTCTATCTTCAGTTGTTTTGACATTATCTATTTGAGTTTCCTGAGTTTTGCTGATTTTAAATTTCTTTTCAGGGACAATTTGTGTTGCAGCAGAAGTTTTATCGAACTTAGAATTATCAGTAGGTGTTCTTAAATTATCAGTTTTTGGATCTACTGATTTAGGATCAGCAGAAGGCTTTTTAGGATCAGAATTTACTAATTTTACTGAATTAGAAGCTTTAGCAGTATCAGATTTATGTACATTTTTGGAATATTGAGCTACTTCATCAGTAATATCAACAATTTTGGGACTTATTGATTTTTTAGGACTGTAAGGATTGGAATTTTTCTTATTTTCCCTTGGGAAAATTTGCAAAAATCTTGTTTTTGGTGCTTCTAAATTTTTCTTATTTTGATTTTGGGAATTTTTTTTGGTAGAAGACTCATTGTTTTTCTTGTGTCTAAGGTTATATTGACTATGTATTTCATTTATGGCAAAGTCATAACCCTATTTGTAGTCAAAGGATTCACTGGATTTTAATTTGAGTTGTTGAAGCTCAAATAATTCCTGATCTTCCTGAGTGAGGAAAATGGTATTTTTTTTCATCTATTCCCATTAGATGATTGATGTCACCCCATCTTCATAATTATTCTAAGAAATTTCAACATAGTTCTCTTGAAATGGGGGCCTAATGTTTTGGTCTGGAGCTGCTTCTTTAGCTTTTCCAGAATTATTGTTTTTTCTGAAATTGGGATTTATGATCTGAGGTTGATTATCCCATTGAGGTTTTCTTTCTATATTTTCTAATATATCTACCACCATTTCTAAAGTTTTATCAAGTAAATCTATTTTAACATCTGAATTCAAACTTTCTTCTTTAATGGTAACTCTTCTTTCATTTATAAGTCTGGATTTCTTAGCTAAAATATTGATTTCTACACTGACAGCATCTAATTGCATCTATTCTAAGGTTTGTGCATCTCTTTCCCTTAATTTATAGGCCATATCTGCATCAAATCCATCAGGGAATTTGAGCAGAACAGAGTAAGGTGTAGGTTTAAGATTTGTAGGTATTGTATTGTAGACACTATTGTACCTAGTGTAGTAGTCTTGGACAGACTCAATAGGAGATCTTTTCATGGCATAAAACTCAAACAAAATTTGAAGGGGGTTCTTTTTCCTTTCCTATTTATTTCAAAATATTCTATGAAATACAGCTAAATCAGCTACACTACAAGGAGCTAAATTTTTGAACCATTTTTTAACTTCTCCTGTCAAACTTTGGGCAAATAACCTCATCTGGATATCTGACTCATCAATTTCATAAATTTCACATAAATCTGTCGTTTTAGTTACATGTTGTTGAGCAGTATATTGTGAAATGCCATCAAACAATGCTACATTTTTTTGATAATCTTGAGGCATGTCATGGAGGTTTTGGGGTAAGACAAGGGGAGCATACCTAGCAACCATGGCTTGAATCTTTGCTGAGCTAGGAGGTGTAACAGTAGTGATAGGTTCAGTGCTGGATATGGCAGCTGATGAACTAAAAACTGTAGTTGAAGAGCTGGGAAATAAAGAAGTGGTGCTTATAAAATCTGAATGTAAATTAGTGGATGCAGTGGATGGAGGAAATAATATCCTAGGATGAAAAGGCAATCTAGGAATGAAATGATCAGTACATGAGCTTGTAGTGGTATCTATAAATGAACTAACAACATATAAAGATGAATCTGCTGTTGGTATTGTTGTTGTATGCAATTGAGAAATTGGAGGCTTTATGTAAGACAACAAATGAGCTAATTCAATAGCTTCATTAATATCTTTAATCAATGAAACATTAATCTTTTCAAATGTATTTTGATATTCAGAATTATTTGATTTTGTTCCTACTGAAATATTTTTCTGTTTTGCATTCAAAAATGAAATAAAAATAGGATCTATAACAATATTTTTCAAATCGGTTTCAGATATAGTGTTAAATAATAAATATTCAAACTTCAGATAAAAATCAATATCATTTAGACTCACTAACTCTTTGGGTAAAGAATTGGATTTTCTTAATGGTACTTCAGTTTCTAAATTGACAGTTTGTTTTTTCTTTTTACCAATCTGAATTGGGTTATCTACTATAACTGCAGGTTTAGGATCCGGGTTAGACTTGGTATAGTAGGTTTTCCTAGAAGCCAGAATGCATGTTTTTTTTAAAATACCCACAACCTATAAAAGTAATCTTAAAGTGAAAGGATAATTTAAAGATTTTCCTTTAAGACTAAATTTAGGGCTAGAGATTGGTTAGTTCCCCATAATGGTTGCCAGTATGTTATCACTCTATTAAATTCTTAAGTTGTGGGATTTTGAGTTTTTAGTCAAATAACACTTGAGGTAACCACAAACCTACTTCAAATTCTAGGATCTAGCCTTCCTAGAATTTAGAGAGGGCTCTCTCTTTAAAATTTATCTTTGTTTTAATTAAAATATTAAGCTAGTTATGAAAGCACAATCTGGTTTTGGTTTAAAGGGTTTGGTGGGAAAAAATCACTCAGAGGTAAAATAGAGAGAAATCTACTTGTCCATTGGGCTATGGAGTCTAAATAAAGCTAGAAGCACTAGAAGTGAAGGCCAAAAAGGTACAAATGTATTCATGGCAAGATAGATAACCCTCAGAGATTTGGAAAAGTGTTTTTTGGTGAAATGGTATGATCAGGATAAAGGACACTTAAGGATCCTTTAATCTGGAAAATGGAAGTAGAAGGCAGAGGTCAAACGGGATAAGGAGCAATTAATGGTTCCTTGCACTGGAAATAAGAAGAAAACATTAAAATGGAAACTAGTTAAAGACATGGAGCACTTGAATAATCTTGTAGTAATACTCCTAGTTACACATTCATATAGAACAAACATATAATGAATTGCATGAAACTCAGAAAAAGAAACAATGAAAATAAGGGAGTACTTCACTCATCAACTTATCACAGGGATCCTAAATTATGATGCCAATCATCTTGTCCAGTCTGCTACTTCTTATTCAAACACACAATAGCCTCCAATGTTCAGCAAAAATGTCTATAGTAAAGTCCAGCAATTTTATTCCACACTGAATACTTCTAATGTTGAAGTATTTATACAAAATGTAATTACAAATATCCTAGGAGAATTCTATGAATATCTTTAGGAAAAGGGAAATATCATTACATAATAAAAGGGACAACTACTTAACAAACAACAAGTTGTCCTCTTTTATCCCAAATAAATAGAACTGCTTTATCTAACAAGGAGCTTTTAACTGTCAAGGTGTCATGCTTGCTGGCTGCTAGAAAATATCTGGCTTCTGACTTGCCTTCGCTGATACTCTTTCATATGATACTCTTTACCTGATGCTCTTTCATCTGATTAGCTTAACTGATTTACTATTGTAAAATTATCTTTTAACAGTAAAATCAACAAACTGGCTTTTTATTTTAATTATTCATTTGACTGTTTTACCTCTTATCTCTACATCAAATCAGTAAACGTTTGCCATTCTTCTTCCTTGGGAATTTTGACATTCCTCAACTTCCTAAAATTCTCATCAGCCTCTGTATATCTGGAAAAAGTGGGCTTGATGAAAAAGAGATGTTTAATCTCATGCTGTAAAAAGAAGAGATTTTCAAAATACTGAAGGAGGACTTTCCCTGTGGGAGTGCCTTGTGCTAGTGGCTTGTTAAATTTCTCTTTAGAAAATTCTCTGATCTTTTTATCATAATCCTTCTGGGGTATAATTTTTTCATTAAAAACATGGATGTCTGGTAGGCCCCTCGGTCTTAAGTTTGTGTATTTTACCATAAAAATTTTTATGGCAATGGTCATTGATTCACATTTTTCTTCCAGATCATTCATCAAGTTCTTCTTAGTTACAACCTTTTTTATCTGTAAGATTGTTTTTGTCCTTTCCATGACTTGTAATTCTTCCAGTTCTTCCCTGTTCTTGTTGTTCAAAAATGTAATGAGTTTTAAAGCCTGAGCAAGCTTATCAGTCAACTCATCTTTGGTCCTTTGTATCTCTGTCTGGGTTGTGAACAAAAAATATCTCTGCTCATATATAACCTGAATTGAAGGCCATTGATTATGAATGGCTTCAATTATGTTAGTCTAGAGATGATTTTTTACATATGAAATCTGCTCAGTGAAACTTAGTTCTTTTTGCAAATTCTTGATCTGTTCTCCCAATATGATTGCTTTCTGTTCATGGGTTTTAGCATTTATCAAAGCTATCTTATTTGTAGCTTCAATATTTTCAATCATCTTTTTCAGGCTATTGATTTCATTTGTTTTTAAAGACAGTTCTTCCATAGCTTTAACAATCTAGCTTGCTTCATCTGTTTGTTGAACATTTGTAGTATAAGAGTCTGCAGCTGAAGTAGTGGCTGAAGTCACTGGCACTGCAGTTTCCAGTGGGCCCTTTGGTGCTAATTTCTCTCCTAAAGTAGAGGGCACTGTTGTAGTTATTACTGGAATAACTGTTGGAATTATATGAGTCTTATGTTCTTTTACAATCTCTTTTTCTTTGACAATATGGTCCATTTGGGTCTCCATATCTTTGATTTCAGTAGTCAGTTTAAGAATGAGCTTCATCATTTCTTCTTTCTCACTTTGATCTTGAAGGATTTCCTTGGTTTTTGGATGCTAACTTTGAGGAATTTTGAGCTGTTTCCTCAAAGCTGCTATGTCATCATTCTTTTTCTTTATTAATAGTTCCGCTGCTTGAATTTTTGAGGGATCATATCCCACCTGTAAAACTAATTCCTCTAAGGCTTTAATCCTTAGATCCTTGGCATATAAAGATGCCTTGTATATCTTCATCTGATCCTACATATTAATGATGGTGTTCTGTAGCTTATTTTCACTCATTTCCTTGGTTGCTACTGTAGAATAAACCATCTCTGAGCTTTGTCTGTGAAATTCAATTTGATCTAGCTCATGGACAGTTTCTGCATCAACCTCAATGTCCACCTTCTTATAATTTGTTATTGTTTTAGGTGTGGAGGTACTTGGTTGTAGAAATGACATGATCATCTTGTTACTAGAATAATCAAAGGCTAACAATAGCCTATTTTGATTTCCAGGCTTCTGTTTGAGGAATTGAGAATATATCTCTGTTTTGATCTCCTCATTCTTCTGCTTTATCTACTTGTATTTATCCTTGATGTCTAAATCCTTTTCCTCAACTGTTTTTGAGGAAGAGGCCTCCATATTATGTTGCTTATTAATCATCTGTGTATCATTCTGATTGGCTGTTGATTCCTTTTCTTTTTCCATAAGTGTTTCATTGATTATAGTTGTGGCTATATCATCATTGGTTACTGGGGCATTTGTCTCATCAACATCAATTGTTACTTTTTCCTTATCAACTAAACTGAGTTTAAGCCTCTTGTTATAGATTTTATTTTGAATTTTGTCTCAGTTATTGTTTCTGTTGTATAAGCTCCTTCCTCTCTAACTCTTTTTGCTGATATCTCTGGCTATTTTACAAGTTCTAGAGCTTGTGTTGTATCCATTTTACCTGTTTTCTCTGTATTACTTTCTATATCTGTCAGTGTATATTCGAGCCATTCAACTTGGTTGGAAAATTTCTCAATCTCAAGCTTAAGTTCATGTATGAAGGGTGTTAATTTGCATTTTACCCTTAGATTCTCAGGATCCCTTGAGGATCATAGTTCCATGGAAAATTTTCTTGAAATTTAAACTCTGCTAATCTCTTTGTGATTTCTTTTTCTGCATCTCTGTGGTTTATGATAAAGGGACCAACCTGATTCTTTAACTTAAATTGAGTCTTTTTTTCTGGCAGCCATTAAGTTAATAGAATCAGAATTGAGAATTTGTCTCAAATACTCCAGTGCAAAAATTCTCATGCTCATATATCTAGGCAACTTATAAGGTAATAAGTTGGATCCAAAAATTCTTAACTCTGTATGCTTCTCATAGAGATACCAATCTCCCATTTTACTCTATTCTAAAAGTTGTAGGATTCTTTTCATTTCCTCACTGATTCTGGGTTTTTATGCTTTATTCAAAATTTTCATTGCTGGATGTAGAAAAAGGTCTGAAAAATCTATGTAGGTGAAATCACTACCCTCTTTCCTAAGCAAGGAAGTCTAGAAGATAATGGATAAAGGATTACCCTCCAAGTCCATCTTTTGTAATGCAATAGGAAATTTATCAGCTTGAAAGAATAAGAATAAGTGAAACAGATAGGATGAGTATCTAAAGACTCCTTCAATGGGTAGTTTTATCAAATGATGATGGATATTGTTGGCTATGAAACCAACAAAGTCAAAGATGACTGATGGAGGTTGGCCAGGAGACAAGGTGGATAGGAAACCTAGAATGGACTCATCATTGTTTCCATCTGTAAAGCATCCAAATATAAAAGAGAGCATAGAGATAATATGTCTAGATCCTTTAGGGAATTTAGCAGTGGAATAAGGAGGATTTATTTTAGGAATATCAACATGGAAAGGCATAAAGTTTTGAAATATCATGAACTTCCTAGGGAAGTCTAGGCCTAAGTACAACTGGGTCAAAGCTTCTATAGACATGGGGATTGATTGAGGATCAAACTGTAATTGAAGCATCTGGTTTATTGACTCTGTTGTGATGGTGAAAAGGATTTCTCTATCAGCATTGACTATGGCCCTTTGATCGGGTTCATAATATTTTTGACATAATCTGACAAGATCTTGGCCAGGGTGGGTCAATGGAACTATATATTTTGGCAAATGAGTCTCCCAAATAGGTATCTCATCCTTGTCCAAGTACTTTTCATAACACCAATTGTGTATATCCAAGAGGTTGAATTCTATAATAGGATCAACAATTTTGTAGTCAACATCAGTCAAAGGGAGGCTTTCTATAGCAACTACATGTGGTTGGAGGGGATTCATTGTTGCAGAAGATTTGGCAGTGATGACTGGGGTAGGTTTAGGGGCTTTAGATCCCTTAGATTTAAGTGTTTTGGATCTTATAGGTTTTCTTGTGCTATGTTTCTTAGTCATTTTGGATAACTACTGCAAGATTAGACTGTTTGCAGGAGTTTTTATATCAAACAGAGAGGAAATTGAGTAGTTTTTAGGCTGAGGATGGATTTTTTTGGGATTTTTGGTCAATTTGGTTTATTTGAGGATGAAAAACTGGCCTAAAATAGAAAATAGGGGTTTTTCTGAGTTCGTTTGACTGAGAAATAGGGTTTCAAGGTATATTCAGAGGTTTTAGCCTTTCAGATCTTTGAATTTGACCCTTAAACTGTGAAATTTGAGCAAATTCACTTGAAAAGGGGCGCAGAGGAGAGCAAGGTTTCTTGGGAAAAATTTTCCAGGGTTTGGCCTATTTTCTGTGATTTTAGGCACTTTTTCTTTGGTTAATTTTACAATTTAGAGGACAGGCTTTCTCAAATACTGTTTAAAATCAATTTGCAGGATTGAATTCTTCAAAAAATACCTTTAAGTGCAGGTTTTTTTTACTGTAAAAAGGGTTTTCTACAGGTTCTTGGTTGAAAATTTTGTCTTTGGCAATCTTCTCAAGCGGTGAACAATTCTTTGACAATATTCACAGGTAAATTCTGGTAAAATTCAGAGGTTCTAGGCATAAAAGGGCAATCAGAGGTTTGAAAAGGCTTAGACAACGCTTATATCAGTTGGAAGATAATGTGAAAGGTTTCGAATGCACAGATTAAATGATAAAAGGCTTTACCAAAGGTTTAACCATATTCATTTGATTGCATTAACTGACATTCAATGTAGGTCGTGTCAGGGTAGGAGGTGGTTTCGATATTTAAAATGAAAAATGGACAGTGGTTATTGCATGAATTTTGAGTGGTAAGTGGTTTGAACTCAAATGAACACGATCCAATATAAAATTTCCACGTTGCAGAGGAATGAATGGGAAATACAACCCATTTCACATCCATTTTTCATTTGGGCGGATGATTATTTTTTGTGCGCAATATTGATGTTGGGCCGTTGGATCTTGCGATCATGAGTGAAGGGTCGAGATCTAACTGGAAGGTGCGGTTGAAAGAATGGTAGGACTGTGCTTTTTATGTATGCGAGCAGTTAAAAAATACGCTTTAAACCTTTGTTTTTTTTTTTCAATGGGTAAAGGTTTTAAAGTAGGGTATGGATATATCATGAGTTAATTATATAAAGCGTGAGGCTTTATATAACATGGTTGAAAGATGTGGATACGGGAAAAGTTTAGCTGTAAAAAACAAACCTAAGTTTATTTCAACTAAACCTTGGGATATAAAATTTATAAGGGGAGGGATTAATGTATGTATTGCAAGGGGCGTACTTTTGCGTATGCACGAGGTTAAGTCTTGTGAACATTATAAAAATATTATTTCAATTCAAAATATTAGGATAAAAGTTAATGAGCGGGGTGATATGTTTTTATTCAAAACACTTGCAATATGACTTAATAAAACACATTTAGTGCCGCTTTTTACTTTATTATATAGTATTAAATATTTTGAATGATTTAATAACTATAGGGGGCAAGATATTTATTTAGAGTTAGCTTTAGACCAAAGTGCATTTTATTTGGGTTTTAATTTAACATGTGGGTAATAACTTTGGTCTAAAATCTTTGTAATAGTGGGTTTTTGGGGGTATTTAGATATAGGGAATTAGATAAATAGGATAAGGTTTTATTTAAGGATTTAATAACATAGGTTAAAATTTAATATGAAAAGGGGGAATGGATTACACAAAAATACATTAAAGTTCACTAAGTAAAGTGTAAAATTAAAGCAAAGCTTATCTTTTCATCATTTCGCCAATTACTTAGGATAAAGTATTTTTGAGGGTTTTTGTATGTTTTCTGAATGAAGAATGATAATTAATTGGGGTTTTATGTTTAATTAAGTAAGAAAGATTATTTACTTATGAAAAGAATCAAATGTATGAATGAGGGATAAATAATGATAAATGGGGATTTTGTCATAAGAATTCAACATTTTCAACTAACCAGTCATCGAGCCTTGGGTCCGGTCCCAACAAAAGTCGGAGAAATGCTTTGAGCCTGTTTGACTGATAGTTTAGAATACTAAATACTTACAGGAGAGGGGAAATTAGTGATTTTTTGCTCGATGATGAATATTACATGCTTTCTTCCACTTCCTTCTACCTACCCAACATTACTGTAACATTTGTTCTTCCTTTTGGCGGGTGCATTTAGGCTTGCAACCTTGAAACATTTATTCTTTTGAAAGCATAAAATATCTAATTCTACCTTATTTCGTTCGAGGACTCATATTAAACTGTTAATTTCCTCATTATTTTCTACCTAACTAATGATTTGTCAGGATTAAACTGTTTGACAAATCTTTATTCACTGTCTAGAACATGGAAATTGAAAACATGATAAGTCAAGTTTAAACAGTTTAACTCATCATGAATTATGGCATTTATTGACACTCTGCCATAATCATTTGCAAAAATAAAAAGTAGTGGCATTTGGACTTGCACACTTTCATGGCTTATTTTCATCTTTTTCTTTTGGGGTCTATATATGTTTTAGTCCTTTGATATTTCTTTTAGGACTTTTTACCCTCTTTTTTGATTTTTTGATTTTTTTGTTTTTTTCAAAATATGGGAAAACAACTTGCAGAAAGCAAGGTATGTACATATTTTACAGGACTATCAAAAGTCAATTCAAAATTATGAATCCTATATTTATAGGACCCTAACACCTCTGGTAATTTTATCTCACTTATTTTCATGGACTTTAGGACATAGTGTGATCCCTATGTATTGGGGTAGGTTGATATTTCCCATTGTCTTTAGTTCAGGGTGGTAGCTATGTCTCATTGATGATGATGATGATGATTCCGGGTGGTAGTAGAGTATCCCTGATGGTGATAGAGTGAGGGTGGTAGCTAGAGCTCCACTTCAACATTTAGTTTTCTTTATATTTGAGAATGTTCAACATCAGATGAGAAGAGAAATGCATACATGGGTATAAATGTACATGACATGATGATGACATACATATGATGATCACATGATATGGTTGGAATTTCTACCAAGTTGTGAGGGAGTGTTAATTTGAAATCTCAATGACAAATTCAAACCATTGCATTAAATTCCTGTTTCCGAGAGGACCAAATTTTACTTTTGAAGCACTCAATTCGAATAAGGGAAAGTATATTTTTTAAGCCCAACCCACAGTTTCAAAAATTTCAAGGTCGACCTTAGGTCTAATGGAACCTTTCAAGGACAAGATGGCACCCTTCAGATTGGATATAAATACAAGTTGAGTCCTTCTCATTTGGGACATCATAAACACAAATGATTTCTTCTCTCTCCTTCATTAATTAGTTTTTACAGGTCTGAGACAACCTATTCTTCTTCACATGTGCAAGGGTTTGGAGGAAACTTTGACTCTATGAGTTGAATTTATGTAGCTGGATAGTTTGACCATAGTTTGATCGCGTTTGACTTCATGTTTTGACTTTCTTTGACATCAAAAAAATTGATCTTCTGAGGCTAAGTTGATTGGCACAAAAACTAAGCAAATATGGGTAGTTTGACCAAGACATTGACTTCCAATTTGACCACAGAAAATTGCAAATTTTACTATTGGAATATCTCTCTCCTTTTACTAGACTTTTGCAGATTGATTTGGGTTGACTTTAACCAACTATTCAGGCTCAGTTTGACTATTGTTTACTAAGCTCATGGGAGGATTGTTTTGACCATTAAATGTTGACTTTTTTGGACTGGTTAGGGCACACTTTGTTGTTACTGACTGATGTTGACTTGGATAGATTTGTAGTTGCATAAGAGTTAACTTTTGCTGAATCTCTCTCTTGTCTCTAATTTCAAAAATTTCTTGGCATATTCAACTGATTGGATATTGGATATTGGCTAGTCAAAACTTGACTTTGACATTTGTATGATGTACTCTCTCTGCTGAACATTTGAAGGCACTCTAATAGAAGAATATTTGCAAAGGATTTTCCCGTTTGTGGGGTTTTTCCCTGGTCATTAACCAAATATTGTGTCTTTTGTCTCTTGATTGTATTTCATTGTGCATGTGTATAATTGTTCTATCTGCTATTGCTCTATTGTTATTGGTTAATTGAAGAAGTGGAAATTGTTAAATTAGATGTTATTAGATATTATTGACATAATAGTTACAACATAGAACAATAGATGAAAAAATAACAACTTCAGAACAAAGATTAAATATTATCTTAATTTCAATTTAATATCTTATTAAAGAAAATTACCCACCAACATGCATTTTATTTAAATATGTTATTATTTTAATTTATAATAATATATTAAACATATTTCTTAAAAAACAAAACCAACTTAATAAATAATTGAAAAGGGAATCAATTTGAATATATATCTCATACAAGAATTTAACACCTATTAAAAAAAATAATTTGGACATTTTTAAAATGAAGGGGAGTTCTTTTCCACATTCTAAGTAATAAAATAAACAACTATATAGGTGTAATATATTGAGGGTTTGATTCTATATTTTGCAATCTTTTTACCTCGAATGAATTATTATATTAAGACAATAAAATCAACCCCTTTTTAAATAACAATATAAATACTTATACTTTATAACATAATTGATAACCCAAATTCATTGAAAATCATTTTCACTGCATGTTATCATAAGAGGGAAACGAGGGACTCCCATTTGAAAAGGTGAAAATGCATTCATGATGAATTTAGGATTCATCAAATGGTATCTCTAATTTGAAGTGTACTAAATGCTCAGGGATAGTATATTATCCACTCTCATGATGACCTCAGAGATATTATATTATCCTATCTAAAATTATACATGTTTCGATGTAACATAATGCTTTCTACTTTCATTATATTCAAACTACAATCATTCTTATTCCAAGGTCCATGCCTTAAACCACTAAAAAGCGGATTGCTTGGTTTTCTAGGTTGATGTAGTAGAATCTTTGTGACATTGTACATGAAAAATAGATACGATACTTGGTGCCTACCACGCATATACAAGTAGATCAAAAGTGCACTACCGTGCCTTGCATTTGGCCCACCATACCTCCATTAGCATAATCCCATCTGTGATAATTTTTCATCTTATTCATCAACCCCACACATGATACCAAAAAATGGGCCCCCCACCCTCATAAAAACACCTTCCTCACGTCATCAGTGAGCGAACACTTTCATGTTTTGGGGCACCCCTCTCTGTGTTTTTTACAAACCAAACCCCATTATTTTATTCTTTTGGTAAGTGTACAAAGACCGCGAACGGTGCACTACCTCCCCCACGCGCTCATTCATCTTTTCTACCATGGCAGCAGTCCCTGAACACCCTTGGTCAGAGTATCACACCCCCATGCAAAGGCCTCCATGAAACTCATAACCATTTTATACCCACCCTTGAAGTCCTACCGACTCCAGCGATTTCCCCACCATAACTAGTTATGACTACCGCCAAGCTACTGATTATACTTCGACCTTGGGCTACTAAATCCCCATCATTAGTTGGTATTCACCCCTCGCCACCATGCCTATGTTAAACCCATCACATCCAGGTCCCTGACCCGTCATATCAGCAACCCCTTGTTCGGTTGAGGCGTCCTTTTTGTCGACTTCGACACCTATTTTCCAAAAAGGAAGCGGTACCTTGGATCACCCCTCTCCATAAAGGGGGCATCCTCGAGTGGCACTATGGGAGACATAATTGCCCACAGATATCATCGATCCTCTTGACATTCAACTATGACAAAAGCTTTCATGTCAAGATGGTATCGTACCTTACAACCATTGCACTTTGATCAAATTTGTCGAAGATTCGTGCCTTCATAAAGCGTCTCTTTCAGCAACGCTTACATGGGAACGTCCCAGCCAACACCTATGCGTACAATGTGAAGTTATACGCTATACCAAAGTTACGCATATGGGTACCATATTCCACCTATCATCAAAGAAAAAACACCCCTGAGGGCGTCAACAGTCGTCGTCATCAACCAACAGATCACTACCATATTAGTGACATAGACATAACATGTATCTATCAAATAGATTTTTTTAACTAGCCACAACATTACAAGCATGGGACATGCTCGCCTCGTATAAAATTTGTATATATATTGTATTATATTTACTTATAGGGGTCCCATAGGACATGGTCATTCTTCCAACGGGTGCAGGGTGTCTCCAATTCCGAGCTTCATGCAGGTATCTCTCTATCTACGCACAGTATATAGAAAATAAACTATAATATATTTCAGTTATACAGTTCTTCCTAGACCTCACACATTAGGGGGAAACTGTTAACACTAGAAAATCGTACAAGAAGTAGAAAACATTATTTAATGTCAGGCAGAAAGATTTACAGGGCTAAACGACATTAGATAATCTAGAAAGTATTTAAAAATCTCTAAGGTATGAGGAAAAATCAAATTTGAGAAAGTCATAAATGCTTTTGCATGCATAATCCTTCGAGAAGAGCGCCTTTGCACCTTTTAACCTGAAATGCGCGCAATCCTGGGAGTGGCAAAAGTCACTTTCCGGGACCACAAAAAGCACACTCTGGGATAGTGATTTCACACTTGAAGCCGCCTATGGATAGCCACCAAAGCCTCCTTAGAAATCAAGGGAGCACAAAATGGAATATTTTTGGCACAAAATGGAATCATCCCCCTCTCTTGGGTCACCATCCGTAATGTACCAAGGGAGGGAAGGAGGATTTGAATTCTCCTATATAAGGCCACCAAGAGATGAAGAAATGGAGAGCACATTGTTATGCTAGCCAGAATTTCCCCAAGAAATACCAGCAGTGTGTGATCCAGAGCTGAGATAGAAGGGACTCAATTGTTGGCCATCCAACAAGTTTTGTCCACCACAATAGAGAGAGCGATACTTTGCACTGAGGAAAACTTAGAAGTAAAGAAATACTTGCATCAGGACTTAGAACCCAATTTCTAAGGGCCCTTTGGCAAGAGGGTTAAATTTTCATCCTCATTTCCTACCAGTACTCAATAAGAGGGACCGAAAGAGCCACCGTTTGGATTATTGCAGTTGTTTGACTCTATTCAGAGCTTTTATTTTTATTTTTTTTAGTTCTTAGTTTAGTTTTAGTTTGAATATGCATGCTATTTCTCTATCTAGTATGTTTATGATTCTAGCATGTTCCACTAACTTGCTTGACTCCACTTCTTTTTCTGCCTGTGACCAATAATTTAAGAGTGTAAACCACACCCCTTAAGTTGGTGTGATTTCGTACATGCATGCACCAAACACACTAACATGCCAATCATGACTACGAAATTCCAGTCATCAAGGACAAGCTCTCCCTCACGAATTGCGGATATTTTGGGGGAAAGATCAGAACTGTTGTGCAGGACTAAGTCAAGATATTATCTTGTGACTTAGAAAGATTAACTAAGTGAAAATTAAGTGAAAACAGACATAGATAATGGATAAATATCAATCAAATCATGAATACCTGATAGAAGTGCAAGATAAGCTCCTTTGAAGAGAATGATAGGCTCCAAAATCTTAGCAAAGGGAAAAAATTGGGGGGTGGTTCTACCTGCTACAACAAGATGTTAGACTACATGGATATACAAATGCAAATTGGGATGGAAGTGTTGGTGACAGAAATATTACTTTAGGATTTTATTTTAGTGTAGGGTCTTCCATGATATTGTGGATGAGAAGGACGCGTAAGTCTGTAGACATTAGCACTAATGAGGTCTAGCACATTGCAACCTGCCTCACGGGTTGTGAAGCACTTTCAATGAGGAAGCTCTTTGGAGAGATATTTGTGTAGGTCCTAGACACAATATTTATCTATTGTGACAACAAGAGTGAGATTCATTGGTCATAGAATAATGTGTTCCATGACATGTACAAGCATATAGAGATCGTATATGTTACATCTGAGACATGGTATAGAGAGGAGCCTTGAAGCTCCTCCTCTGATATCCTCACCAAGGATTTTCTGAAAGGGAATTTATTGGTCTTCAAAGAGAACCCTGGACAGGTTGAGATGACCCTTTCAGATAAGGGTCTGGGTTGATCAAGAACACTAAGAAATGATATTCACCCCAAAATGAGATCCCAGGGTGAGTAATGGAGTTGATGAGCTCCTAGGGATGAGGGATCTCTGATTGATATTGTGTAGAGACTTTAGATCTCCCCTAGTTAGAGTATGCCCCAGTTCATGTCTTGCCCACTCTTTGAGATAAAATCCCCATCTTGTCAATGGGATGAGGGAATTGGGATAAAGTGTGATCCATACCCCTTGAGGTAGGTGGATCTCGTCCAAGTTATTGAATTCAAGTTTTCTACCATCTGAATCTTTAGGCTTAAGATGGATGATTAGGGACAATATGGTAGAGTGTGATCCTTACCTTTGATAAGTTGATCTCACCTTTTTTCATGGACTTTAGGATAGAGTGTGATCTCTATGCAATGGGGTAGGTTTATCTTTCCCATTATCTTTAGTTCCAGATGGTAGCTATGGCTCCCTAATGATGATGATTCCGAGTGGTAGCAGAGTCTCCCCGACGGTGATAGAGTCAGGGTGGTAGCTAGAGCTCTCGTGTAACATTTATTCCTCTTTATATTCAAGAATGTTCAACATAAAGTGAGCAGATACATGTAGAGATGTGAAGAGATGTACATGACATGATGACGAGATAAATATGATCTGATCACATGATATAGTTGGAATTTATACGAAGCTGAGAGGGAGTGTTAATTTGGAAGCTCAGTGACAAATTCCAACCATTGTATTAAATTCCTCTTTTCGAGAGGACCAAAATTGACTTTTGAATAACTCAATTTGGATAAGGGAAAGCGATTTTTTGAAATAAAGCCCACGAATTATCGAGGTCAGCCTTAGGTCTAATGGAACCTTTCAAGGACAAGATGACACCCCTCAGATTGCATATAAATACAAGTTGAGTCCTCATTTGGCACATCATAAAAACAAATTATTTATTCTCTCTCCTTCATTGATTGGTTCGTACAAGCCTGAGGCAACCTATTATTCTTCATACATGTGAGAGTTTGGAGGAAGCTTTGAGTTAATGAGTTGAATTTTTGTAGTTGGAAAATTCGACCATAGTTTGACTGAGTTGAATTCATGTTTTGACTTGCTTTGACATGAAAAAAATTTGATATTTTGAGACTGAGTTGACTAGCACAAAAACTAACGAAATCTGGGCAATCTGACCAAGACATTGACTTTTGATTTGACTACAAAAAAATGCAGATTTGACTGCTGGGATTTCTCTCTCCTTTGACTAGAATTTTGATTGTTTGGGTTTGAACTTAACCAACTATTGAGGCTCAATTTGACTATTGTTGAACGAGATCATGGGAGGATTATTTTGACCATTGAGTGTTGAATTTTGTGGATTGCTTAGGGAACACTTTTTTGTTATTGGCAATTTTTGACATGGATAGATTTGCAATGTATCAAGTGTTGACTTTTGTTGACTCTCTCTCTTGTATCTAATTTTACAAATTGTTTGGCATATACACTTGATTGGATATTGGATATTGGCTAGTCAAAGATTGACTTTGAATTTTGGATGATGAACTCTCTGTTGAACATTTGAAGGCAATATAATAGAAGCATATTTGCAAAGGGTTTTCCCCTTTGTGGGGTTTTTTCCTGGTCATTGACCCAATATTGTGTCTCTTGTCTCTTGGTTTTCATTCATTATGCATTTTTATAGTTTTTCTATCTACTATTTCTTTGTTGTTATTAGTTAATTGAAAACGTGAACATTGTTAAATTAGATGTTGTTGGATATTGTTGAAGTAATAGTTACAACATAAAACAGTTAATGAAAAATTAACAATTTCAGAGCAAAAACTAAATATTATCTTAATTTCAATTTAATATCTTATCAATAAAAAATACCCATCAACACCCATTTTATTTAAATATGTTATTATTTTAATTTATAATAATTCATTAAACATATTTCTTAAAAATAAAAGGAAACTTAATAAATGAATGGAAAGGGAAAGGCCCATCTTCTGAAAAATCTCAATTTGAATATATATATATCTCATACAAGGATTTATCACCTAATAAACAAAATAATTTGGACATTTTTAAAATCAAGGGGAGTTATTTTCCACATGCTAAGTAATAAAAGAAACAACTATATAGGTATAATATATTTAGGGTTTGATTCTCTATTTTGCAATTTTTTTACCCCCAAATGAACTATTATTAATATATTAAGACAATAAAATCAACCCCTTTTAAATAACAATATAAATACTTTATAACATAATTAATAAGCCAAATTCATTGAAAATCATTTTCACTGCTTGTTATCATGAAAGGGAAACTAGGGACTCCAATTTCAAAAGGTGAAAACGAATTCATGACGAATTTAGGATTCATCAAATGGAATCCCATACGGTCTTCAACTTAAAATCCCATCTCTAATTTGAAGTGCTACTAGTGTACTAAATGCTCAGGGATAGTATGTTAACTTAAAATCCCATCTCTAACTTGAAGTGCTACTAGTGTACTAATTGCTCAGGGATAGTATATTATCCACTCTAAAATTACACATGTTTCGTTGTAACATAATGCCTTCTACTTTCATTATATTCAAACCACAATCATTCTTATTCATAGGTCCATGCCTTAAATCACTAAAAATCGGATTGCTTGGTTTTCTAGGTTGATGTAGTAGAATCTTTGTGACATTGTACATGAAAAACAGATACGATAATTTGCATCCAAGAACCGTTCAACAAGCATGGATTGTACAAATGTCAGCACTGCAACTAGTAGGAAGATGCAACAAATCAGTGTTATATATTCTTAAACTGGTGACTTGACTGCTAGCCTAGAATCAATCAATTTACCTTTCCATGGGAGATGTTGTGCATACTAAGAATTTCTTAATTAGCAAAAATATTAAGGAATTCCAAAAAAAAATTATAATATTATTTATAAAATATTTATGATTAGAATATTTATAAACTTACTTTTAGAGATAGATTTATTGATTTGATGAGAAGTTTATTACATTTATTGTTATATAATATAATATATGAGATATTTATTTATATGCTAGTTATATAGGTATTTGGAGAAACCATCAAATATGTATATTAATGTATGTATGGGGCATTAATTTTGAGTGTGTGTGGGGTGTAGAGGCTAGGGGTTTTTAGGGATTTTTTATTAGGGTTTTAGCAAGGAGACTTTCATATGTTTCGGTAAGGTTGATCTTCTTTAACATGGGTAAATTGTTTGTAAATGGATACATTGGATAATTTAATCCAACTAGTGGATTATTTTGATGATACTTTGATAGAAACCATGATTTTCACTTCCCCACATGTTGAAAAATTCATTTGGATTTTTTCATACCTAAAAAAGGGATTTAGTCCATTCCTAGGTAGTACTAACACCATTAATATCTATGGATTGGAGGTACTCATCACAACCCTTGGTTAGGTGGACATTAAACCATCTAGCCTCAATTTTTCCTTTGAGATTGGTGAACCAAATATTACTCATGAAAACTATGTCAATAATTTTACTAAAGCTACACGGAATGGTTATTATAATAAGACAAAGTCTTCATATGAATATATTCTCAAATTTTAGTGTACTCAGAAGTTACCAATAGAAATATTGGTCTAGCTAAGATTTAGGATAGCATTTGTAGACATATATGTTTCAACACAAATGAAAGAAGTGGAAGGCCATTAAAGCAAAATGAGGTGGAGTTTCCTTGGTTATTGGGGAATCTTTTAGAGTTATCCAAATATTTGACTTATAAGGTAAGGCTATGGTGAGTATTTTTGTAGTTAGAAGTGTATCAAGCCTTAAGGGTTAGTTCAATTGGTCGAGTTCTTGTCATTAGAAGAACCTTTATAATGGGAGGTCACGGCGTCAATTCTCCTCGATGATCTTAGGGTTAGGATATACTAATGAGCCGACAAGAAGTGATCCCTTTGGGTGGGTGTACATAAATATTTTTCTGGACGTAGATAGAATGGTATTTTTGCTAGTTCTTAGATCATGGATTCAAATGGAATGATTTCCCCACCTAGGTTATGGACAAGTTATAAATTTTCTTACGTGCTAGTGGGTCGATGGGTTTAATATTCCATTCCAGGGTGATGCTTCAAGGATTTTTGAGATAAGGTGATATCTTGATAAAAATATTCTATGCTAAAAAGCCTGACATCCATTATTTGATGCTCACGACGAAGAAAAGACTAGTTTTCCTAAATGGGTGAAATTACATAATCTCCCAAGCGTATTTGGAATAGGTCTAGATTGAAGGTTATCAGAGAGACTTTGGGGACTTTCATTATAGTGGGAAATATGTTCAAGTTGGGTAAACTCAAGAAAATGTCACATATTTTCATGGATATGGACCCAAGACAAGGGTGACACAAAGTAGATTCATTAGTTTATGAAAGGAAAAAGTATTCACAAATATTTGATTATTTTAACATCCACTTTCACTACTTATATTTCCAAAGATCAGTAGTATGATGGTAAACTATGAAATATCCTTCCAAAATAATTTCAAAGGGGAGGGGAATTGGTTCTTATTTCTATGGATTGGGAATATGATATTAAGGCCAAGTGAGGGCTTCACATGATGAGTCTACTCCAAAAAATATAAAGTCATATCTAAATCTAATGAATCACACTCCTTTCAGCTGAGTGTAGAGGGATCTGGATGTTATGGTCATGATTTTTCCATTCCATTCATTATTGAATCTCAACTATGGAAGTTCTTGAATCCATTCCAGATACTATTAGAAGCTTACCTAGCTAGATTGAAGGTTTAGAGTATTTTGTTAGTTTTCTAATACATGAGGATTACCTTAGATCCAATTTTTTTGGGTAAGATAAAATTATCTCATATCACATCACCTATTTGTAATGGTGAGAGGAAAGTTTCTGATGAACATTCATTTTTTTTTGGTCAAATTTTATCTTAATATAGTAAGGATAAGCCAATCTATAGGTACAAGGGAATTTGGAGGAAGGTTCTTCTTCAATTGGTATAATAAGGAAATCAGGGCCTAATCTCTCCCATTATAGAGGCACCCCTCATTCATATATTTAAAGTTCTTTCAGTCAATATTTAGGTAGAGTATCTTATCTATTAAGATCTATAATTAATTTCAAGGGGACATATATTGTAGGGGGTTTAAAGATTAATCACCAAAGGGGTAGTGGTCTATTCAAATTCAAGAGGGAAATTTCTCTTGAAACATGCATAAGAGAAAGCCATAAGGAGGTGAATAAAGGGGAAAAAAAATTACTTATTGGGTTGTTGGAGCGAGGCCCCCTGAGGTACTTTTTGGGTTAATTTTGTTTAAGTTATGTTGTATGCACTACGCACAGATGGTCAAAGGGGCTTTGGGGTGGGTCAAATTCCCTTAATTATTGTAAAGGGTTAAAGGGAAAAACCATGAGTCTCAAACCATGGTTTGAGGCCATGGTATGTGCACATTTTGATAATATAAATACATAAGAGTCAAGCGAGGATAAATAGAAATGATATGATAGATGAATGGATGAATATTTCTTAGTTTTGTATCCTTTTGTCTGGCTAGAAAGGCTCTTGCTAGCTGTGTGCGTGAAGACCTAAGTCCTGAGTTGTGTGTGGACTTTATTGTTGTGTGCACAGAAAACTAGATTGTACTGAATTGAAGATATCTTAATAAAGAAGGCAGTTTTGGCGAACCCTGATTCTTATGTGATTTATTGTCTTAGATTGTTTGTTACTTGCTATAGATCTGAATATGTTATGTTTTTTAGTATTTACTTCTATAATTAGTTAATTTCATCTATGCATGAGAATTAGTCAATGTTAGATAAATAGATCTGAATGAAGTACAATTAGCTACTATGTGCAAAATATATTGAAGTATTATGTGAAAATCTATGGAAGGGTTAGATTATTTTACCATTGACTATATTGAACAAATATGTTATATTATCTACAGTAATTCTGATTAGATCTTCCACATTAAAATATCCCTCAGGGTGTGGAAACTTGGTTCCAGCACCCTGTAATATTCCAAATTAGGAAAAATAGAAATATTGAACATAAAACTGGAAAATGCAGTAAACATCAATACATCAAAATCATGAGCAGATCATTGAGCCATTTTATTATATATGATAGTAGAAATGAAGTACAATATCTTTAGGAAAATACACTCAAGCTAGGGAAAACAAGCCTAAAATGGCCCTATACATCAAGACATAAGAAATTGTTGCCACATAAACTGATGGGAGGCTATGATTGCACAATCCTGCTGGAAACTAGGAATGTGTAGATATTCTTATAGAGTGCCTATAAAATTTCGAGATTAGAGATATGGGATTTTTAGCACAATTCCAAGATAACCCATAAAGGGTTTCCGGAAATACCCAATATGAAAAATGTAGCCCTAAGGCTGAATTATGCTTTGCATGTGGGTAATTGCTGGGAGGTGGCTAATCTAATGACAAAATAGATGATACTTCTCCCCAATGATGTAGAAATTTTTAATACAATTATGTATTGTTGGATTCTCCTGATATAACAATTATATTCCACTATTAAATACAAAATCCTTCTACTTAAATATTTTCAGAAA
The DNA here is from genome assembly GCA_034641835.2 of Pinus albicaulis. Taxonomy (NCBI): domain Eukaryota; kingdom Viridiplantae; phylum Streptophyta; class Pinopsida; order Pinales; family Pinaceae; genus Pinus; species Pinus albicaulis. The sequence goes on from CM076580.1 coordinate 1,049,949,864, forward strand.
TTTAATCGCAAATTGCAAACACATGAAGAAAAATCAATCACACGTAACACATATGTTTTTACCGAGAAAGCATAAAGCTAAAAACCCCACTATCATATATTATGTATATATCATGGATCATGAAACAATATCATACAAACTCTACTCCAAGAGCTCTCAGTACAATATACAATCGTCTCACATTGTCATACAAAAATTGGCATAAACATGCACCAATTCACTGCCTCCACTGCACAATCCCTGCTGATGAAAATCCATGAATGAATTCGATCTTGCCTTGCCTTTACTGCGTAATCCTCATTGGCATCTCCAGTGTGTGTTTGGTTGCACCTGTGCACCCACTATAGTCATAATTGATAGTCAAACATACCCTTTCACCTATCTCTCAACTGGGTCTCCACTGGATATGACATGCATGTAGTTAAAAATAGTATTTCTTCAGTTGCATGTGAGACCACTTCTTGTGAATTAAATAAATAATTAATTCATTGATCACTCACTAGCATATCTTTAGTTACAACTAGCACAACTGAGTTTAACTCACTTAACCAAGTTAAACTAAATAACAACTCACATAACTACACATCCAACTCTGTTACAACTATGTATCACTCAGTTACAATGAAGTCCACTATGCATGTCCCACCAACCAACCTTAGAACTCATAATTCCTTCAGTCAATTGGTTTGCCACATCAATTAACTAAAATCAAGTGCTTCAATAGAATAGATTATTATTTATTGTCTAATTATTATTAAGGGCTAATAATAATTGACATGCGATCTATAAATAGACTTCACCCATGCATCTAAAAATAGAATCTCATCTATAAATAGACTCCCACTATAAATAGAATATTCTCAACATTATAAAAATAGACATACACCTAAAAATAGTCTGTGGGCCCCACCTAGTGTAGGTGCTTAATTTTCACTAGGATCATCATCTTGTTGAATCTCAACACTCCCTTTCAATAAGAAAGGGATTATCCTTCACCCCGATCCTGTCTCTATGGTATTCAAATTTTCTCCTGGTGAGTGCCTTCATCAAAATATCTGCATCCTGATCTCAACAATCCTTGCTGATGAAGATCCATGAATGAATTCAATCTTGCCTTGCCTTTACTACGCAATCCTCATTAGAATCTCCAATGTGTGTTTGGTTGCACCTGTGCACCCACTATAGTCATAACTGATAGTCAAACATACCCTTTCACCTATCTCTCAACTGGGTCTCCACTAGATCTGACATGCATGTAGTTAACAATAGTATTTCTTCAGTTGCATGTGAGACCACTGCTTGTGAATTAATTAAATAATTAATTCATTGATCACTCACTAAAGTATCTTTAGTTACAACTAGCACAACTGAGTTTAACTCACTTAACTGATTTAAACTAAATAAAAACTCACATAACTACACATCCAACTCTGTTACAACTTTTTATCACTCAGTTACAATGAAGTCCAATATGCATGTCCCACCAACCAACCTTAGAACTCATAATTCCTTCAGTCAACTGGTTTGCCACATCAATTCACTAAAATCAAGTGCTTCGAGAGAATAGATTATTATTTATTGTCTAATTATTATTAAGGGCTAATAATAATTGACATGCGATCTATAAATAGACTTCACCCATGCATCTATAAATATAATTTTCTCTACCATCTATAAATAGACTCCCACTATAAATAGAATATGCTCAACATTATAAAAATAGACATACACCTAAAAATATTCTGTGGGCCCCACCTATTGTAGGTGCTTAATTTTCACTAGGATCATCATCTTGTTGAATCTCAACACTCCCTCTCAACAAAAAAGGGATTATTCTTCACCTCGATCCTGTCTCTATGGTATTCAAATTTTCTCCTGGTGAGTGCCTTCGTTAGAATATCTGCATCTTGATCTTCCGTAGGAATGTATTGAAGCAACATGATCTTTCGCTACACACAATCTTTGATATGATGATACTTGATATCTATATGCTTAGCTCTATCATGAAACACAAGATTAATCGAGAGTTTAATGCAACTCTGATTATCAAAATGAATCACTGTAGGATCTAAATGAGAATCGAAAAAACTGACCAGGATCTTCCTTATCCAGATAGCCTCACATGGAGCTTGACTTGCTGCCATGTATTCCTCTTCCGCTAAACTGAGTGCCACAAATCCCTGTTTCCTGTTGTACCAAGAAACAACTCTAGATATAATACTAAATACCCCTACTGATGTGCTCTTTCTATCTATTGGGCTGCCCACCCAATCTGCATTCATGAATCCATGCAACTTCACCTCATCCGTCTATCTGTACCATAAGACATACTAAGATGTGCCCTTGAGATATCTTAGGACATGCTTTCTCGCCTTCCAAAAGAACTTGGTAGGCTTAACCATCGCTTGACTAAGCTGGTTCACCGCATAACATATGTCTGGTCTTATATTAACTAAATACATGAGCAAACCCACCAATTGTTGATAGACAATAGCATCCACTATGTCTCCAGATGTAGCGTCCTCATTCCTCCAATTTCTTGGAAGGGGAGTATCCATGGGTTTGCAGCCCTCCATGTGAAACTTACTGAGTATATCCCTTGCATACTTGACTTGAGACACAAACAATTCACCTTCTCGCTGCCATATTTCCAATCCAAGGAAATAGTGAAGGAGGACCATATCCTTCATCTCAAACTCCTTTGCAAGGTCCTCCTTGCACGAGTGTATCAACTGCTCATCACCAGTCAGTATTAAGTCATCAACATAAAGAACAATAATTAAAAGCTTACCCTCCACCACAATCTGGTATAGGTTTGCATCCGCCTCACTCTTGGTGAAGTCGAGTCCAGTGAAATAGTTGTCGATCCGAGTGTACCAAGCATGGGGTGCTTGCTTTAGCCCATACAACGCTCTTTTGAGTCTGCACACATGCGAATCGCTATTGAAGATATCAAATCCTTCAAGTTGATCAATGTACACTTCTTACTTAATGACCCCATTAAGGAACACAGTCTTCACATCCATGTGATGAATGTGCCAACCCATCTAAGCTGAGAAAGCAAGGATGGTCCTTATGGAAGAATACTGTGCGACAGGTGAAAAGGTTTCTTCATAATCAATACCCTCAATCTGTGAGAAGCCCCGGCTACAAATATTTCCTTATAATTCTCAAAACTCCCATCAGTAGCTTGCTTTACCTTGTAGATCCATCTTGAACCTACCATTGATATATCAACTGACCTTGGAACAATTTCCCAAGCACTGTTTCTGACAATGGTGTCATACTCCTCCACCATTGCATCTACCTATGTGGGCTCTTGCATTGCTTCTTGAAAGGAATATGGCTTAGTCACAACACATTTTCTCATGAGAGCCATATATCCAGTGAATTGGTCAAGAGACTATCTCTGTCTGCGCTGTGAAGTAGGGACTCCTACATTTTGTGTCGCATCAAGCTTCAGCCTCTCAGCTTTTGTGGTATGCCTTCTGCCAGTTATGATGTTTAGCTCTATGTGAATGGACTCCTCCACTTCATGAACCTCCTCCTGTGGCTGATCCACATCTAGAGACTCATCTTTGGGAACAAGCAGTTCCTCATCTGCATGCAAGTCTAGCTCCCTCTTAAGTGACAACTTCATAGCTTTCTCCTCATTTAATTTTATATCCCATCGCACCACAGTCATTCAACTATTTGGAAAATATACACGATAATTATGGGGTATTTTTTTGTACCCTGTTATCACTCTGTAATTAGCAAGATTGGCAAAGTCCAACTGCAGAGGTAACATCAAACCGCTTTGGGATTCAAGGATCTAGCCCTCCTGAATCCAGAGAGGGATCTCTCTATAAATGAGTTCAAAGATGTGATCTTTAAAGACTGGAATTGTGATATTAGGCTAGTTATGAAGAGCATGGGATTGTTTTGTTTGTTTTTGGTTGGGCGAAGACACGGTGAAGGTGAAAGCAGTTCCAAAATAAAGGGTGAAGAGCCTGCAAATGAAGGAATGTTTCAGCTGATAGCAAAAGACAAAGACAGCTTTAACCCAATGGGCTATGGAGTCATAGGAGGATTTAATTGGATAGAAAATTCAAGAAGGATCCATGGAGCAAGTCATTTACATCAAAGGATCTCTTAAGGTGATTAATGGAGTGAAAAAAATAGGAGTGAAAGACTTAAACAAATGAAAAAACAAAGCACAGTCTAAGATCAAGTAAGTACTTTTAAACTAGCTTGCTTTCAACATGTACTTAAGGAGAAACATAAAAGTATTTCTGTTGATCAGGTAAGTGATTTTAAACTAGCCTGCATTGAAGTACTTTCCATCAGAAACATTTAAAAAAACAGTTCAAACAACTTAAGATCAGGTAGGTGCTTTTAAACCAGCCTTCTTCAGCATATTCGATAAGGGAACACAGATGATAATCACAAAGAGCAATCTAGATCAGCTAAGTACTTTTAAACTACGCTGCATTGATAAAATCCAAGGATAACATAGAAAACATTCATCTCAAAGAGCTATCTAGATCAGGGAAGTACTTTTAAACTAACCTGCATTAATAAACTCTTCAAAGAGGACATTCAAATGAAGAAAACATAGAAAATAAAGCTTTCAGTGAGAGTAGGGTACCCTGGAGAGTATATCCTAACTCTATGTTTTCTGCTCTTTATCAGATAAAGTGAACAGAGTGAAAACATTAAGTAAAACAACAATTGACAGTAAGGAACACATCACCATTGACATAGTTTCAGAATTCCATGAATCAGCAGCTTGTATTGATGTTCAAACCAGTTACAATCAGCAAGCCCGGTGGGTCTCTACGGCTTTGAACTTCTCATATCAGCTTATGTATCTTTCAATTACAGAACAGGGCATCAGTGGCTTCAGAATGACTATTACATGCGTTCAGATGTCCCGAGACCAACCCTTTGCTCATCTTCTACAGAGGTATTTATAGAAGAATGAGGCGGTGGTCAACTATGAAAAGATCTGTTTGGATCAATTAATACAGAAGATGACTCTTCGGTACTTTGAGGGCCTCGATCAAGAAATCTACAGGTGTTCATCAGCATTAATTGATGTACACTTACAATTAAGCTCAGTGGGAGCTTTTTGCCGTCCTTTGAAGCTCGGTGTCATGCTGGAGTGACTTTATTTCTGCTTCCCGAGATGAAATGATCTAAATATATGCTTCTGAACTGTTCTTTAATCTTCTCGAATGGTTCTGCCGACAATTAGAGACAAGATAGCTCAATTAGTATTAATTGTTCGGCGGTCTTTGATCTCAACGAGACTGCAGGTGTCTTTGGAGCTGTAGAGGGTTCAATTAGCCTCTTCTTATAGCGGTGGGGAATTTCTCAGCTCGACAGATGTCTTCGCTCCTTCCCCAAACACTTTACTTTGCTTGAGATCTGTGTTTGGGTCTTCAATCTCCGGTTCTGATATGTTTTATCTTCGGCGCTGATACTCTTTAACTGTTTTTGAATTAAAACAGTGTCTTGTTGATGTGCAGGGGCCGCGCAGGCCTTTATGTGCTATCAATGCTTATGAAACATTGATAAAACTTCGAATCAAAACCTGCAAAATACAAACAATTTGTTATAAAATCCTGCGTATTTGGTTTTACTACTTCAGAGGCGTAGGAAGAGAGCAGGACCGTTGGATGGCTGCATCCAACGGTGGAGATTAACCGAGAGGAATTTTAAATGACGCGGGAGGAAGAATTAAATAGAACCGTCGATCGTGCGATGAGCAACGGTGGGGGGTGATATGGGACCGTCCGATATGGACACGTGGACGGCCTAGATTTAATCGGAGGATCACAATCGGCAGGTCACACAAAAGCATGCGATTGAAACATTGCGATGCAATTGAGCGCTGTCCGTCCGATCAACAGGGAGATGGACGACCCAGATTTGATCGGAGCAATTTCAATCGGGGTGCACGGAAGAGGGGATGAGATTTGAAACTTGCGATTAGAAACTTGCGATTGTGCACGGGTCATTAGATCGGGTCTAGATCAACGGTCCCGATCCTTTGATTTTTTGCACCGGCGAGACCCTTAAACTTTGTGAGAAACCCACAAATTTCAAAAAAACACCAAGGTTTTGAGTGGATCGGGCGGAATATATATGATAGGCTGGTGCCCGATTGCGGGGCCACTGGGTGTATGGAGTACCATGGGCCCGGGGCTTTATATAACTAGGGCCAATCACAATCGGAACATTCGGGCCCGGTCTTTCAATCAACCCATTTGTAACTTCTTCGATGCGATTGCGCATCGGTCTTTTTGATCTACCCATTTTTATTTATCACGTGACTTTAAGTTTTTAACTTAAAACTTTAGAAAGTGGGTTTTTGGGTTTACAAAGGAAAATATTGATCAGAGAGGGATTTTTCAATGGTTTAGCGCCTGATTGCGGGCCCACGGGTAAATGAAATAGCAATATGATCTGCGGTTTATGACAAAGGGGCTGATCGCAATCGGAATTTTGAAATGGCTCACAAACATGCACACTTGAATCTTTCCGATGCGATTAGCGCTTCATGGGTTTGGCGCTTGGTTTTTATGATGAGGGTGTATGGGGAAGTGGTTTGGAAACTCAGGCCAAGGGGCTTAAACCCTTAATAGAGAAATGGGTTTTTTACACAGATTTTCAGTGATTTTCAAAGGTTTCTGAGGGTTTCGACAGAGTTCGAAAGAAGTTTGGAACTCTGCAAAGGCAATTTTATATGAAAAGAGGGTGAGGGAAATGGAGAACAAAGGAAAATGATGAAAATATGAAGGTTAGTCTCTGAGAGGAAAAAGGGGAAAAGGAGGAGGATATTGCAGCAGTCTTCTCATGGAATTTTTAGCAGAATTTTGAGTTTCTGAGAAATAACAGTGAAAACCTCGAGACATGAGCATGAGATCATCTACAGGCTTCAAGAGATAACATTTTGGCCAGGAAAGTGTTTCTTGAAGGATGAAAACATGTTTTGGCCACCTTTTGATAGACCAAAATTTATAGGTGGCCAATAGTGGCTCCACTTGGGGATGGTGCCTTCTTGAAGGCATCAAGAACTTCAGACTTGTACTCTCTGGGAGGCTGATCAGTTGCCTCGTCCATTTGGCTGCTTTCCTCTGCTTTGAATGATCTTCTTTTGCTTTGACATATGTTAGCAACATTGAAAAACATGGATTTTTATCAACACAAGCTTCTACCTACCCAATCCTACTGATCTAACATTTTTTCTTCATTTAGAGTGCACTTGGACTGGCAAACTCTTTTTCAACATTTTATTCTTTTGAAAACAGGAAATCTAATCTAATTCTACCCCTTATTTCTCCCTGAACTCAGATTAAACAGTTGATCTCAGATGTTTCTCTACCTAATCTACTATCTGTTGGGATTAAACTGTCCAACAGATTTTCATTCTCTAAATTCTACAACAGAAATTGAAAACAGCCAATTCAAGATTAAGCTATTTGACTTGTTGTGATCTATGGCATAAAAACAAGCTGCACATAGACATTATTCGCAGAGAGCTAAATCAAAAATTGAAGGTTTGAAATATGAAAATTTTTGAAGCATCCTTCTTCTTATTTGTGGCTCAAGTTTTGAGCTTGTTAGAGCCACTTGCTTTCCTTGATTTTAGCTCTGGTTCGAATTTGTTTGAGCTGTTACTTCTTTCTTTCTGGTTCAGATTTTGAGTTGATTAGAACCAGATATACAACTTTATGACTCAGAAAAATAAAACAGATTTGAGTCATCTCTTGCTTGGAAACTTTAGGTTCAGGTTTTGGGCTTGTTTGAACCTTTCATTTCTAGCCTAATCTATCTACTGATAAGCCAAGTTTAAACAGTTTGGCAAATCCAATTCACTATCCTATCAGCAGAAAAATTTAAAGCTAATTAGTCAAGATTAAATAGTTTGACTAACTAGAAGCGTGTTTTTTGAGGAGTGGCATTTGAGCTTGCACACTTTCAGATTTATTTCTCTTTTTTGGCATGGGGCTTTGCCTTTCTTTTTTTATTATTTTATTTCTGCCCTCTTTTCTATCTTTTATTGTTTTTGTATTTTTTCTTTTCTCTTCAAAGCAGAAAACAAAAACTAACTACATGCTCAGAAGTGAGCTTTATTGACATCCCTATCTAGCCTATTCTAAACATGGAGTATTTACATATTCATATGATACAAAAGTGCCAATGCAGCTAGCTGAGTAATGTCAAGAAGAAGTAGTAACTCTGGCTGCTTATCAGGGGTATCCATAGAATATTTTGAAGATTAGTCTTCAAAATAAACACTATCACAGAAGGTGACAACTTTTCATGTCTCTGGCTCTTGCAAAGGATCATTGCTTGATAATTTGAGCCATTTGGTATTTCCACACACTCTTCCATAGGATCAACAAAGAAAAGGTGAAGGTTCTCTTCTTTTTGGTCCTCCGTATCTGGTAGATTGTCTACTTCCAAGACTTCAACTTTGAGGAGTGTAACTTCAGAAATTTTCTTGGAAGCTTCATCATGCTTAACAGAAAAGGAAGAAGATTCCTCTTGAGAAGATGGTATATCCTCAGTAGGACAGTCTTCTATTTGTTTTTCTCCTTCATCTTCATCATCTTCTGAACTGGAGGACTCATCATATTTGACAGTGTTGTCCTCTTGTGGCCCTTGTATGCTCGTATTCAGTGGACTAAATTCTGTGAAGAGGTTATTATATTCTTGAGTAGGGGAGTACTTAAAGGTTTCCTCTTTTTCAAGAGAAGGCTCCTTGATTTCAACCTTCTCAAAAATTTCTTCGGTTCTTTCCTCCTTATCCTTTGAGCTGAAAGTCTGCTGATTCCCAATCATATGGAAACTATTACTGATGATCTGAAATGAAATAGAGCAAAGATCCAATGAATCTTCACTTGCTTCTAGACTTTGAAAACTTTCATCATCAGTATCATAAAGAGTCTGCACTGGCTCATTACTTCTTTGAGGAAACTGATCTTCCTCCCCTAAATCTGCTAATGATGATCCTGCAAAATTAACTTCTGTTTTGGAAGCATCATCACTAGATAGATCAAAGTTAGGAGAATCACGAATATAAGTAATACTACCAATCAAACATACTGGGTTATCAGCAGGTCCTTCTTCATTCTGATTTACAAAAGAACTTTCTAAATCTGTACAACAAAGTTCTCTATGTGAATGGGCAAGAGTGTTTGTTTCGCAAAAAAATTCAGAGAGCGGCTGTTTATTTATAATCCGATCTATCTTTTTTGCTGTCACAGGAGAAGACGTTTCTATGTTCCTTTGAACAAAAGGACAACAGTTCTCTGTTTCTTGTGAAGACTGATTTTGAGGCTGGATGTCTTTTTGAGCCTCGGCTATAAGGGATGATGAATCATTATCTAAGTTTTCAGGAAAATCTTGAGGAATGTTCTTTATTTCTTGTTTGTTTTCTTCCTCAAGTGATTCATCTATGTTCTTAAAATTTTTCAGTAGGAGATTAAACTCATGAATGGCTATTAAAAGATCTTCGGGATGCATCTCTTCCCAAGCTTCCTCATTATCTATAATGTGTTGGGTGATTTTTTGCGATGGATCATAATATATTGCACCCAATGATAATGATGTAGCGTTTTCTTTATAGTTCTCATAGAACGTATATTCAAGATCTCTTAAAGAAAACAAACTACAAGATCTTAAGCATTCATACCAATCCCTAGATTTTCCTTCTAATGTTAACATGAACATTTTCATTAGGCAGTCTTCATGCCATTCAACTTTCAACCTCCATACATGTATATGAAATCTGATGAGATGTAATAGGGGGTCATCAAACTTTTCACCTTGGAAAACAGGCAGGTTGTCATCCCAATTCACCCGGGGCATCTTATGTGGAAACCCAGGGATATGATCTCTACTCATTGGGGCATATCTTCGTTGTATTCTCGGAATCATGTTTGTAAATCAGAAAAGAGGTCACTGTGTTCGGTCAATCAGTTCAGGGTCTTCTACCAGTGGATTCATTTGGTCTTCTGGGAGTTTCAGAGTGTGGAGTCGCCAGGTGGAAAATTTTTCGCTCCTAAGGAGGTAAAACGTTTTATGGTTCCACCACCATATGATTCTTGTAGAGCTGTAATATTCTCAGGAACTGAATTAGCTCTCAAGGGTGATCTGAAAACAGTTGAAGATTTAATATTTAGGAGACTACCTAAGGATGCTTTCTAGGTTATCAACTATCTCAGGTGGATCAGGGTCAGGATGAGCTCTAATGTGAATCTTTTTAGAAGCCACTATGCTGCGTTTTTTAGACCCAAATAACAAGAAAAGTTCAACCAGGTATGACAATCTTTGAGAGGTTAACTAATCTGTTTTACACAAATTTCAATCCTACAGTCCTCTGACTGAGTTTGAAGGATAGTATAGTAATGAGGGTTCTTCTCAGTGGAGTCTTAAGGTCTGTTCAGGATTGTGGAGTCGCCAAGTGGAAGTTTTTAGCTCCTTTTCAGAGGTAAGAGGTGTTATGGTCCACTACCATGTTTATTAAATACCAATATGAAATATTTTTGGGTTTTTCTGAGTTAATTTTCAGTTAGCAAGGGATATCTGGTATCTTATGATTGTCTTCTAATCGAAGAAATACTCAGGAGTTCCCCAGTGGAGTCGCCATTATGTTATCACTCTGTAATTAGCAAGATTGGCAAAGTCCAACTGCAGAGGTAACATCAAACCGCTTTGGGATTCAAGGATCTAGCCCTCCTGAATCCAGATAGGGATCTCTCTATAAATGAGTTCAAAGATGTGATCTTTAAAGACTGGAATTATGATATTAGGCTAGTTATGAAGAGCATGGGTTTGTTTTGTTTGTTTTTGGTTGGGCGAAGACATGGTAAAGGTGAAAGCAGTTCAAAATAAAGGGTGAAACACCAAATGAAGAATATTTGGTGATGTAAAGAACAAAGCAGCTTGTAATGATCTCGAGTCATGGGAGGATTTAATTGGACCTGGAAGTCACGAAGGTCATGGAGCAAGTCATTTACATCAAAGGATCTCTTGGAGCAATTCAATGGAATTGAAAAAATAGGAGTAGAAAGACTTAAACAAATGAAAAAACAGAGCACGATCTAAGATCAAGTAAGTACTTTTAAACTAAGCACTTTCAACATGTACTTAGGAAGAAAACATAAAAGATATTTAATTTAGTGGGTAAAGTCATACACCCAAACTAACTACCGTGAAGTACTTTCCATCGAAAACATTTACAAGCAGTTCGAACGACCTAAGATCGAGGTAGAATTCTTTTAAACTGGCTGCTGACATATTCGATAAAGAGACCTAGATATTAATCCTACAAAGCAATTAAGATCAGCTAAATTACTTTTAAACTATGCTGCATTGATAAACTCCGAGGATAACATAGAAAACATTCATCTCAAAGAGCTATCTAGATCAAGGAAGTACTTTTAAACTAACCTGCATTAATAAAGTCTTCAAAGAGGACATTCAAATGAACAAAACATAGAAGATAAAGCTTTCAGTAAGAGTAGGGTATAGTGGTAAGAGTAGGGTAGATGATAATTCTAACTCTATGTTTGTATCTTTATCGAGAGAAAGTGAACATAGTGAAAACATTAAAATAAATGACAGTGTGATAAGGAACACATACCTTATTGACATAGTTTGGAATTCCATGAATCTAGTGACTTGTGATGCTCAAACCCGATTCCAATCAGACGCGATATAATCTCTCACAAAGGATTTAGAACTATATACATTATGCTTATCTTTCAATTTAAATGAGCTGATGGCTTAGGAATGACTATTACATGCGTTCAGATGTCCGGGTAATACTTTGTCTTCTCTGAGTATTTATGAAAGAATGAGTAGGTGACCACTGAAAGATCTGTTTGGATCAATTAATACAGAAGATGACTCTTCGGTACTTTGAGGGCCTCGATCAAGAAATCTACAGGTGTTCATCAGCATTAATTGAGGTACACTTACAATTAAGCTCAGTGGGAGCTTTTTTCCGTCCTTTGAAGCTCGGAGTTATGCTGGAGTGACTTTATTTCTACTTCCCGAGATGAAATGATCTAAATATCTGCTTCTGAACTGTTCTTTAATCTTCTCGAATGGTTCTGCCGACAATTAGAGATAAGATAGCTCAATTAGTATTAATTGTTCGGCGGTCTTTGATCTCAACGAGACTGCAGGTGTCTTTTGGAGTCGTAGAGGGTTCAATTAGCCTCTTCTTATGGCGGTGGAAGATTTCTCAGCTTGACAGATGTCTTCACTCCTTCCCCAAACACTTTACTTTGCTTGAGATCTGTGTTTGGGTCTTCAATCTCTGGTTCTGATATGTTTTGTCTTCAGCGCTGATACTCTTTAACCGTTTTTGAATTAAAACAGTGTCTTGTTGATGTGCAGGGGCCGCACAGACCTTTATGTGCTATCAATGCTTATGAAACATTAATAAAACTTCGAATCAAAACCTGAAAAATACAAACAATTTGTTATAAAATCCTGCGTATTTGGTTTTACTGCTTCAGAGGCGTAGGAAGAGAGCAGGACCGTTGGATGGCTGCATCCAACGGTGGAGATTAACCGAGAGGAATTTAAAACGACGCGGGAGGAAGAATTAAACAGAACCGTCGATCGCGCGATGAGCAATGGTGGGGGGTGATCTGGGACCGTCCGATCTGGACATGTGGACGGCCCAGATTTAATCGGAGGATCAGCAATCGGGAGGGCAGCAACAAAGCATGCGATTGAAACATTGTGATTGAAACATTTCGATTGAAACATTGCGATTGAAACATTGCGATTGAAACATTACGATTGAAACATTTCGATTGGAACATTTCGATTGGAACATTTCGATTGGGCGATAACCGTTCGATTGGGTCTAGATCGACGGTCTAGATCCTTTGTTTTCTTGCACCGGCGGGACCCTTATGCTTCGTAAGAAACCCATAAATTTCAATAAAAACCAAGGTTTTGAGTGAAATGGGCAGAATATATATATGATAGGCTGGCGCTCGATTGCGGGGCCACTGGGTGTATGGAGTACCATGGGCCCGGGCTTTATATAACTAGGGCCAATCGTAATCGAAACATTCGGGCCCGGTCTTTCAATCAACCCATTGTGAATTCTCCGATCGCGATTGCACGATCGGTCTTTTTGATCAACCCATTTTTATTTATCATGTGACTTTAAGTTTTTAACTTAAAGCTTCGGAAAGTGGGTTTTTGGGTTTATAAAGGAAAATATTGATCGGAGAGGGATTTTTCAATGGTTTAGCACCCGATTGCGGTCCCACGGGTAAATGAAATAACAATATGATCTGCGGTTTATGAAAAAGGGGTTGATCGTAATCGGAATTTTTGAAATGGCTCACAAACATGCACACTTGAATCTTTTCGATGCGATTAGCGCTTCATGGGTTTGGCGCTTGGTTTTTATGATGAGGGCGTATTGGGGAAGTGGTTTGGAAACTCAGGCCAAGGGGCTTAAACCTTTAATAAAGAAATGGGTTTTTTACACAGATTTTCAGTGATTTTCAAAGGTTTCTAAGGGTTTCGACAGAGTTCGAAAGAAGTTTGGAACTCTGCAAAGGAAATTTTATATGAAAAGAGGGTGAGGAAAATGGAGAACAAAGGAAAATGATGAAAATATGAAGGTTAGCCTCTGTGAGAAAAAAAAGGGGAAAAGGAGGAGGATATTGCAGCAGTCTTCTCATGGAATTTTTAGCAGAATTTTGAGTTTCTGAGAAATAACAGTGAAAACCTTGAGACATGAGCATGAGGTCGTCTACAAGCTTCAAGAGATAACATTTTGGCCAGGAAAGTGTTTCTTGAAGGCTGAAAACATGTTTTGGCCACCTTTTGATAGACCAAAATTTACAGGTGGCCAACATATCCCACAAATGTCCCAACTTTAGCAGTCGGCTCCAGCTTCTTCCTAGCGTTCTTGGTCACATGCACATAAACAGATGAGCCAAAAATCTTAAAGTGAGAAACATCCATTTTATTACCAGTAAAAGCTTCTTTGGGTGTACTCATGCCAGGTACTCTATGAGGACAATTGTTTTGCACATAAATCTCAGTGTTGCATGCTTCCACCCACAAGTGCATTAGTAGGCCCTGATCATGCAGCATGGCTCATGCAGCACCCATGATCTTTCTGTTCTTCCTCTCCACGACCCGATTCTACTATGGGTTATGAGGCGTTATGAGTTATCTTCGAATTCCTTCTTTGCTAAAAAATTATTTGAATTTCTTCGAGATATATTCACCACCATTATCGCTCCGCAAAGCCTTCACTTGCTTCCCCGACTCTTTCTCCACCAATGCTTTAAACTCACAGAACTTTGAGAATGTTTGATCCTTCTTCTGCATGAATAATATCCACCATATATGAGAATAGTCATAAAAAAAAATAACATAAAACCTATGTTTTGTTGTTGAAGCAACTGAGAATGGTCCACAAACGTCTATGTGAACTCTCTCTAGGATTACCAAAGCACGGTTCTCCTTTTCATGAAATGTGGTCTTCACAAACTTACCCATAGTACATCCCTTGCACTGATCTATCTGGGCAAGTGTACCCTTGGGAATTCCAATAGAAATCTACTACAAAATTTTTAGGGCGCCATGGTGAAGATGGCCCAATCACCTGTGCCATAATTCGCCCTCATCCTGGGTCACCACTTCTTCTTCTTTTCCCACCATTGCAACGTAGCCATCTACCTCCATCCTGTAGAGATTGTTGACTTGAATCCCTATCCTCTTGGTTTGACCCATTTTTTTATGTCACAGGAAAGCTTTTCCATCGCTGAAAAAAATGACATAACCTCTGTCCTCCAACATCGTGACTGAGAGAAATTTTTCCTTCAGACCTGGAACATGCATAACATCTTTCAACAGAAATGGTTTACCTCACTCCTTCTCAAAGGTAATGGTATCAATTCTGGTCGCACTGTATCGTCCATCATCACCCATATCTATATGCATCTGGAGATATTTCTCCTCCAAGTCACTGAAAAGCTCCTTATCTCCCATCATGTGGAAGGAAGCACCATTATCAAGATACCACACCGATCCCATTGCACTTGAAACCAAGCATGCGATAAAAGAGAAATCAAGCTCAAATTACGATGAAAGGACCTCACTAGCTACAAATCCAGCAACCTTTTTGTTCTTCTTTTTCTATGGGCAATTAGTGGCGAGATGCCCATGTTCGTGATAGTGAAAACACTTCACCTTTGAAAAATCAAGCTTCTTGCCTTTAGCCTCGGATTTTGAGTGGAATTTCTTCCCCTTCCCTTTCCTTGATTTGGCAGCCAAAGAAAAATCCTATTCATCATCATTCTTTGATGAAGAGCCATCCCTGGTGTTTCGCCTGAACTCCTCGTACACTATATCTGACCACAATCGTTCCCAATCCGACAATTTTTCCCATCCGCTAACAGATTCTTGATAACTATGCCAACTCTTAGGAAGTCCCAAGAGAGCCAAACTCACCAAATCATCATCAGCAATCATGATTCCCACACTCCCCAGTTCATCCCAACATTGGACAAACTTTGTGAGATACTTAGGAATATTGTCACCCTTCTCCATCTTGATCTTTCTGAGTTTATCCTTCAGTGCCAATTTCCTATGGTTGCTGCTGCTTTGGGAAATATCTTTCAAAGCCTTCCACATTTCAAATGGAGTGGCTTTCCCATGAAGGTTTGAGACAATATGGTCTCTCACACCTTCCAACAGAATCCTTCTTTTCTTCGCTACTTTCTTTTCCTAGGCATCAAGTATTGCAACATCCATCAAAGTGGGCTTAGGAGCATTACTATCAATGAATTCCTTCAAGCCGTTAACTTCAAGAACTTCCTCCATCCTATCCTTCCATGCAATGTAGTTCGAGCTGCCCTCGAGTTCATACTCTAACTGCAAGCCATTGAAAGCCATTTCGATGTTTACTCAACTGTCGAACGAAGAAATTCTTGCAGCAAACTCGAATTATTTCCACCAACAAACTCAGCTACTGCTTCAATCTTGCAATCTTCTTTGCTCCAATACCATGTAGAAATTTTTAATAAAATTAAATATTTCTGAATTCTCCTGATCTAACAATTATATGCCACTGTTAAATATAGAATCATTCTACTTATATCTTTGCAGAAATTTAATCGCCAATTGCAAACAAATGAAGAAAA
This sequence comes from Pinus albicaulis, assembly GCA_034641835.2. Taxonomy (NCBI): domain Eukaryota; kingdom Viridiplantae; phylum Streptophyta; class Pinopsida; order Pinales; family Pinaceae; genus Pinus; species Pinus albicaulis. Next base: position 1,049,966,054 of record CM076580.1, read on the forward strand.
ATCAATCACACATAACACAGATGTTTTTACCAGGAAAGTATAAAGCTAAAAACCCCACTATAATATATTATGTATATATCATGGATCATGAAATAATCTCATACAAAACTCTACTCCAAGAGCTCTCAGTACAATATACAATCGTCTCACATTGTCATACAAAAATTGGCATAAACATGCACCAATTTACTGCCTCTTGACAGCCTGCCTTCACTGTGCAATACATGTTGATGAATATCCCTGAATGAATTCAATATTTCCTTGCCTTTACTGCGCAATCCTCATTGGCATCTCCAATGTTTGTTTGGTTTCACTTGTGCACCCACTATAGTCACAAATGATAGTCAAACAAACCCTTTCACCTATCTCTCAACTAGGTCTCCACTGGATCTGACATGCATGTAGTTTACAGTAGTATTTCTTCAGTTGGATGTGAGACCGCTGCTTGTGAATTAATTAAATAATTAATTCACTAATCTCCCACTAGTGTATCTTTAGTTACAACTAGTTACAACTAGCACAACTGAGTTTAACTCACTTAACTGAGTTAAACTAAATAACAACTCACATAACTACACATCCAACTCTGTTACAACTTTGTATCACTCAGTTACAATGAAGTCCACTCTTCATGTCCCACCAACCAACCTTAGAACTCATAATTCCTTCGGTCAACTGGTTTGCCACATCAGTTAACTAAAATCAAGTGCTTCAAGAGAATAGATTATTATTTATTGTCTAATTATTATTAAGGGCTAATAATAATTGACATGCGATCTATAAATAGAATTTTCCCATGCATATAAAAAGAGAATCTCATCTATAAATAGAATTTTCTCAACCATCTATAAATAGACTCCCACTATAAATAGAATATGCTCAACATTCTAAAAATAGACATACAACTAAAAAAATCCTGAGGGCCCCACCTAGTGTAGGTGCTTAATTTTCACTAGGATCATCATCTTGTTGAATCTCAACAACTGACTTTCTAGATGAAGGGTTTCTTCTCTGACTAGAAAATGAACTCAAAAGCTTGGGTTATTAACCCTCCATTGAAACTGCCCTCCTGGATTGTGCAATTCCTGAAGGAGACTATGTTGGTGAAGGTGGTTGAAGATTGGCCTGATGTCGGATGATGGAATATAGCTCAAAGGAACATCTCCTAAGTGGGCACTCAAAGTCCCCCGAGGATGAGGGTGGGATTTCCGCCTAGAAACACTCTTGTGCTAAACAACATAGCAGACTCCGCTAAACAGCTGAAGTGTGCAGAAATTCATAAAAGACCATAAATAAAAAAATATTTAGAATTCTCTCCATGGCTATCATCCCCTTCCTTATATGCTTTGTGATCCTCCTCCTCCTTGGCCCCACTCAATAATGATGCTACTCTCATGGAGAGTTCCTCCAATTATGAATACGATTTCCTCCACTATCTCCACTACCTCCATGACTGCGTTGTTGATTTGGACAACCTTGACCCCATCCACATGAATTAACCCCCATTCACAACAAGGAGTGATTTATTCAACTAGATACACTAATCCACATTCACATTAGAAGTGGTTTTATTCCTACTAAAGAGATTTATGGGTCCCTCTACCCTCTTATTCATCTATTTTATTGACAAAAACAAAATTTAATATTATAACTAGCTAAAATATAATTAGGAATATTACACACCCCCCCATACTGTTTCGAGTGACACTTTCGCCTGCGCAAGCAGATCACTACTAAAAGGGCCAGTAGTTGGACGGTTTTGTTGGTTCTGCGATAACTTTGAACCTGGGTCAGGACCCCTTAAGCCAACCAATGGTTTTGTTGCTAGGATCAGGATAATTTTGAGGGAGATTTGATGTATTGGCATCTGAAAAAGAACGAACTGTAATATTTTCTTGAAAAGAAGATACATGAATTTGTGATCCAAGAAAATAGAAACTCTAAATTTTTTTCTGAAGGTAGGGCACAAATGTATATCTACACAGAGGTCCATGAAATTTTCTTTTCTTCCTTTGCAACCGAGTTTCACTAGTGGTTGTATCGAGTTACTGAATTCTAGACCTGTGCAAAGGATGACATGATCACTCAGTGGACCTCTGAGTTGGTACAACAATTAATGAAAATTAGCAACAAGATCACCCACGTGGTAGATCATTGAATCGATAGTGTTCTAGGATGATTTGTGACTGAATTCTCTATTGATCAATTTGTATCATATTTTGAAGCTGAACAAAGGTTTTTCAACGGCCCTAGAGGTAATTTCCCGCGTTCTCTGAAACTGTGGATTAAAATGCTATTGTGTGAACATAATAATCCGTGCAGTCATATTGAGTGTGTTAGCACTGCAATTTTTCAAAATAAATTCAAGGTCTGGTCATCATTGTAAGTTGTGTCTTTGATCCTCTCTTGTCTCCTAACCTATGGTTTAAGGCCTTGGAAGGTTAAAATGTATAAGTTTTATCATTTTTTAACCAAAACCCAAAATAATTTTGAGTCCAATAGTTTTTTGTGTCAGAGAGTTATTAGGGTAAATTCTCTTTTAATAAGTCTTTTAAATGCTTTGAGTATTTAAGGTCATGGGTTTAGCTTGAGAAGTCTTATTCATTCACCATGATATCTTCTATCCATGGTTAGAGAAAAAAATGTCAGATTCATTAGTTTTTTTAGGAATTTTCCGTAATAGCTACCCTTTTTCAGAAATTTTGGTTTTACAGGAAAATCTAGTAAGTATCTATTACCTGGAAAAATTGTACAAGGAGATAAAAGAGGCATTTATCAGGTTAAAAGAGACCGCTCTTTGAATATTGAAGGTATGTTGAAACAAGAGATATTACCTTTATGAAAGGTGTCTATTGGAGGATTTATTAAAACGACTCCACAACCCAAGTAAGGCAGATATTTTCTTCTGAAAATCTGGTTTTACAAGCAAACCTAGTAAGTAGCTATTACTTGAAAAATTCGTGCAATGAACATTTTTCAGAGAAAATATCATTCTCCTTTAAAATTAATTGAAGATATTCTATGTTATGAGATATTATTCTTTTTAAAAGGGTAATTATTTGTAACTTAGAAGAAATATTATTAGAGATTGGTCATATTATTGGTGGAGCTAACCTAAAGCTGCCCATTAAGGCTGAAGCGGAAAATAAGGTACAAGGTATCAATTCTTTAATGATGCGGAGGAGTGATGTATTGTATGGGGTGACTTGGCGCTCAAGTTTGAATAATTTCAAATCGTGTCAATTAAAACCATACCTTGATTAAAGGCACATAATCCAGAGGATTAGGTTCAATGTTTTCATGACTGAGTTCTCTGTGAAGGTTACAGCTAACAGAGTTACATTTTCTAGCAACTAGTTTATCATCCCAAAGCAATAAATTAGGGCTTCGTGTAGGGTTTTTTCCTCCATTTTGAAAAAATGTGAATAATAGAAGCTTAGGTGTTGAGAAAAATGGGTAAAGGTGGAAAGTTTAACCGCTCTAAGCCAGCAAATACCAGGTTTGTCGATGCCAAAGAAAAGCCACAATTTCAAACAACATGCTGGTACAGGATTTTACAGAAATTATCAGCAAAAAATGTAGCTGTTGCACAAGCCTTTGTAGAAATTTTTGACGGGGAGAAAGTCAAGCTTGGAAGAAAAACTTTTAAATTCACCAAGACCATTATAGTCAGGGCTACTCAGACTTCAGCTACTGGAGAATGTTGGTTCGAAAAGAAAATGCTGCAAGGATATATCGCTACACAACTCTATACAGCAGTGATTTATACCATTACCATTGGTCATAAGTTGGCAAGATTTGTATTATGGCTATATCTACAAGTAGTGGAAATCTAAGTCATCACGCAAGAAATAGCATGAAGACTGTGCTAGAAATACTCTATCAAGACAACGTGAAAAAAATAAAGACAGAGCCCATGAATTTATCAGAAATTATAGCTAATTCTTGTAATAATGGATATTATATGAAAATAATGCTAATATTGAACAAAAAAATCATTGCTAATCCTAGTCTAAAAGATGAAATAATAAATGTTGATAAAATACCAAGAAATGAAGCCAAGAAGACCAGAGCTCAGAAACAGAAGCATGCAAGAAAAAGAAAAACTAAAAGGCTTACTAAGGTAGAGTCCCTCAAAGTCTTTGCTTATATACTTGATTTTATTTAATCATTTCAGAAAAGTAAAAGAAGGATAGGTACACACGTTTCTATCTTAATAAAAAAACATAGCTATTTATAGGATTTCTGGTAATAGCTACCTGTTTCTGAAAGGCAGCTATTATTTCCTAGTTTTTTGTATAAAGGAAGTGAAGGCATTTTTTGTTTAAGTATCGAAGGATGCTACTGAGGAATAATTACATGCACGCAATATCAATAGAATAAGCTGATGCCAGGTGTCAATTGATCAAGTTCCCTCCCAAATTTAAGAATTTTGTTTTTCACCTTTTGGGGGAAACAACTAGGTATCATCTTCAGCTATTAGTTGCACTTTTTGAGGAAGTGGTTGTACCAAAAAAGAGGAGTAGTCTACTAGTAGCTTTCCACATCACTCCAGCCACTTTTAACTATATGTCATCATGATGTTTATTTTTATTATGTTGCACTACTTTGTATTGAGGTTAAGGAGAAGCTTCACCTTATGTATAGAAATGCAATAACTTTTCTAGAACAGATTCACACTTTTTATGGAAATGTCAGCATAATATCTCTTGTATATATGTGATGAAACTCAATGGAGAAGGGGTTTGTGGTTTGTGAATATTATACTCATATGATTGTTGTACTCATTTCAGATAATGATATTGAAGAGCACTTTTGAGGACTTATTGCTATCTTGATATGTGTATTGCTAATTCTTCTTACGTGTTACCATACCTAAATCTCTTCAGTTCCAGTTTGTAATTTCAAATGTTGTTATATATTTTTATGAGCCTCTTGATGTGCTTATGTGCCTTATCAAATTTTATCAGTCTTAATTAGTAAGCTTTATTGATGAGATGTGCATAGTAAATGGCTTAAGAGCATTCTTTATGAAAATGAATTTTAATGATATTCAATGAGATTATTGTAAGTCTTATGATTTCCTTCTTTTATTAAATATATTATCACACTGTGTCTTATGTTGTTTTTCATCAAATAAGTGGATTTTTTCCTTGTAGACCCACTATCCCTTCTGTTATTCCATACTTTCTTCCTGCCAAAGGTTACAAACTTATCTTTTGCTACCATATCAAGTATAAATACCCTCATTGGTGTGACAGTGAATTCGTGTGAAACCCTTTTCAGTGATTGAGAGCTTAAACCACCTACCAATTACATAATTCAAATCATTAAATTTCCCTAGATCTTAAGGTGTGTCTGTTCAAGAACTTGTCACAATCCAAGTGTTGATTCCAAAGCTAACATCTTTTGGTGTGTCGACTAGGAGACGAAGGCCTTGAAACGAAGTATTCTCTCGAGTCTCTTGTTTTAAATTGCTAATGATCAATTCTTGATAGTGAAAAAGAATTGGTGACTTAAAGAATATTGTGATATTTCACCTAGTGACTCCATGACAAAGAATCCAGAGGTGACTCCACTGTTTTCAGATCCAACACTCTAATGGAAGTGATCCTCGCTAAAAGATATGCCTTTGTAATATTCCAAAATAGGAAAATTAGCAATATAGGACATAAAAATGGAAATAGGAGTGAATAATATTACATCAAGATATGAGACCAATATGGAGCCATTTTATTATGAATATTAGCAGCAAAGAAGTGCAATATATTGAGGCACAAATCATATAATATAAGAAAACAAGCCTCCAATGATCAAACACTCTCAGAAGTGAGATGTTGCTACTATAAAAAATGTCGAAGAGCTGCTACAACCTAGTCATAGTGAACATAGCTATAGTTGGGAACATGCAATGATATAAAACAACTGATAGATTCCTCAAGAGATACTATAAATAAAGATCAAGGCTCTATAACACCTTTCCAAGACAACCTAGAAAGGGTTTTCGGAAATGCACAAAATACAAATGGTGAACTACAGCCCTAGGGCTGAAGATTCACTGCAACTGAATAGCTGGGAAGAGATGGCTGATTTGATTTAGAAAAGAGTGAAGCCTCCTCTGAATAGACTCTCCAAGTGAAAGGTTGATCCCTTCACTGGAAATATATCTCCCCAAATGATGTACTGAAACCACCCATGTAGTTGCTCTATGAAATAACGCAATATAATACTGAAACTGCGTTGTAGGGGATGGTAATGACTTGGCCTGGTGCCAAAATATGAAATTCAGCCCAAGGACCTTCCTTGATGGCCTCCCAATGGAAAGAATGCTTCCTCCACTGAAAGCAAACTTAGGAAATGGCCCTACAAACCCTCCACTTCTGCAACCCTGCAACACAACACAACCGTGGTAGAAATTGCGCTGTAGAAGAAATTTGTAGCTTGAACTGGTGCTAGAATGTGGAAATGTAGCCCAATAACCTCTCCTGAGTGGGCGCCCAAAGTCCCCTGAGGATGAGGGTGGGATTCCCGCTTGAGAACACCCTTGTGCTAAATAGCACTACAATCTCTGCTAAACAGTTGAAGAGAGCCAAAAGTCATAACAGACCATAATCAAAATAATACTCGACATACTCTCCATGGTTGTCATCCCCTTCCTTATATGCTTGGTGAGATTCCTCACCCTTGGCCCCACTCATTAATGATTCTACTTCCATGCAAATACTCTCCCTCCAAAACTGCGTTGTCTCTCATTGATTATCCACTCCCTCCATACTAGCACTGTTTATTTGGTCAAACTTGACCCCATCCACATGCTTCATCCCCTATTCACACATAAGGGTTATTTATCCAGTTGCTTTGATATTCCTCATTCACATTAGGAGTGATTTTATTACTAATAAGGAGATATATGGGTCTCCCTACCCTCTTATTCTTCTAACTAAGAAGCAAAAACAAAATTTGATATTCCAACTAGTTGAAAGCTAATTGGGAATATTACAGTCCTCCCCTCCCAGATGTTGCTTGTCCTCAAGAAACTATAAAGTTGAGTGCTACAAAACTTCTCCTCCTTCCCTTGTGACACCTCCAAACATTGTTAGCAATGAAATAGGTAACATGACCTCAAAACGAGAACTCTAGCCCAAAAAGACTCAAAAAACATGAAAAAACACCCCAAAAACAAAAAAAGTGTATTCCAGAATGCACTTGGTTTTTTTTGAAGGTCAAATTTCAATATTTTATAAAATTATGCTAAAAACAAAATTGTTTCTTGAAAAAAGGATTGAAAATATACCTTCAAAACAAAACCAGTTGATGCTGGAATAACAAAAAAAAAAATTGTGTCATATTTTTTACATTTTTAAAAATGGAAATAACATTTTTTAATTTTTAAAATTCAAACATTAAAAAAAAACTAAAATTTAAGAAAAAATAAAATAAAATAAAAAAATAAAGATTAAAATTTCAAAATATATAGAAATAAAAAAATTAAAAATAAAAACAAAATAAAAATATTAAATTAAAAAATAAAAAAGTTAAAAAAGGAAAGAAATTATAAAAAATAAAATATAGAAATTAAATTTAAAAAAGAAAAAGAAAATGTTTATTAAATTAAAAATAAAAAAATTATATTTTAAAATAAAAAATTAAATTTAAAGAAATATATTAAATTTTAATAAATTTAAAACTTAAAAAAAAATATAAAAAAAATAAAGCATTATTGAAATTAAAAGTAAAAAAATGAAAAATTAATTAAAAATAAAAAATGAAAAATAAAATACAATAAAAATATTAAATTTAAAAAAATATATATATATATTAAAAAAACAAATAGATTTAAAAAAATTAAAATTTAAATTTAAATTATAAAAAATAATATATATATATATATATATATATATATTAGATTTTATTAAATTTTAATAAATAAATGAATAAACAAATAAATTTTGAAATAAAAAATAAATTTTAAATATAAAGAAAAAAATAACATTGTTAAAATAAAAAGTTATACAACTTTAAAAATCAATTAAAATTGAAAAATTGAAAAAAATAAATTAAAAAAAATATATCAAATAAAAAACAAATTAATTCTTGGAGACTACTCCTGGTTCTCATTTTACCTAAAGTGTATTCTGCTGCTCCAATTCTTGCTTGCAATCTTACTCTGACGGCCACTGTGGGTTTCCTCCGACCCCTTCCTACTCTTTGTTCTCAGACAGCCTAAAAAATTTGCATTCACCATGCCAAGGGTACGTCACCGGATGCGTTGTCGCCGGGGTGCAAGTCGAGGCCGGTCTACGCGCTCACATCCCTCTACGAGCTCAGATACAGAGACCTCGTCTGAGACCACTGAGTGGAGGCATTCTCCTATCACCCGTAGCCACAGAGGACACGACTGCCATCCTGGCATTGCACGCGCTGCTCAGCCCTCTTCGCATCCCTCTGCTGCTCCAACCAGCCCTGTTTCCCTTGCCCCTCATGCTACAAACAGTCGTACCCTATGTCAAACCTCTCAGAGGGCGGAATTCCGCTTTGACTGCTCCTTAAACTAGCCCTCTGTCACCGTCTTTGTAACAGTCACCCTGAGAGAAGAAATGTCCCACGGTCTTCCTCCCATGCCTGGTTCACACCCCCCTCCCCTTGGCCTCAATCCTGCCCTGGTTGCGAATGCTCCTGAGAGACCGGTCGAACCCCCAGGTTCTGCACTACCCGACCTGGGTAATCAACCCATGCAGGTGGACGCGGGCTTCACGCGCAAAGATGGTGAACAGAAAGACGACGTGGAAAACCGGAAGGCGAGTATTGGTGTTGTATAGTGGAGGAGCCGCCTTCTGCAACTCACGAGAAATAATTCCCGCCTGTCATGGTTCAACATGGTACACTCGTTCTACTGTCTTGGGAGATTCTCTGTTTTTCTCTGGTTTTCTACTGCAGCAACAACTGCTAGCTACTCTAGTATTTTTTGTTTTAGTATGTTGTATGCAATGAACAGTGTATCGGTTTCCCTCTCAAGGGCGGTAAAACTCCTCTTAAAAAAACTGGTTTCCCACTCAGGGCAGTTCGTTATTTTGTTAAAGCATGGACATTGGCAGGACTTGAGGGCTCCATAAACGGCGAGCGGTTTTTGTAACAGTATGTTTTCATAATAGAATTAGTATAATTTAGAAAAAAAAAAAATTAATTTGAAAATATTAAGTTTAATTAAAAAAAAAAAAAAAATCGAATTTTAAATACACAATTTTAATTCAAATAAAAAAAAATATAAAAATTGTATGTAATTAAAAAAATAACAATAAAAAAATTATATAAATTTAAAAAAAAAATCAACTTAATAAAAAAAAATACAAAATTTAATAAAAATTATTAACAAAATTTAGAAAAAATAAAATTAAAAACAAAAATAATGAATAAAATTAATATATATATATATATATATATATATATATATATATATATATATATATATATATATTAAAACAAATTAAATTTAAAATATAAAAATCAAATTAAAAAAAAATAATTTTAAATTTTTTGAATTTAAAAAAAAATTAAAAAAAATCAAATTAAAAAAATAAAATATTAAAAATTAAAAAAATAAAAAAATAAAAAAAAATTTTGATCGTGGTGGCGCCGCCAATCGGCGTCCCGCCTAGGTGGCAGCAGAGGCCGGCCACTGCGCGGGAGGCCGATTCCGAGAATCGCCCTCCCGCGGCGGGAGGCCGATTCCGAGAATCGCCCTCCCGCGGCGGGAGGCTGATTCCGAGAATCACCCTCCCGCGGCGGGAGGCAGATTCTAGAAATCGCCCTCCCGCTGCGCGGGAGGCCGATACTGGGAGTCACCCTCACGCGGCACGGGAGGCCTCTCGCTGCGAGAGGCCGATTGGCAGTGCCACCACGATTAAAAAAAATTCTTTTTTTTAATTTTTTTAAATTTTTAATATTTTTTTTAAATTCAAAAAATTTAAAATTGTTATTTTTTAATTCAAATTTTTTATTTTAAATTTAATTTGTTTTAATTTTTTTTTGTTTTTTTTTTTAATTTTGTTTTTAAATTTAATATTTTAGATTAATTATTTTTTAAAATTTAAAATTTATTTATTAAATTTATTAAATTTTCATTTAATTTAATTTAATTTTTTTTTTTAATCTTTTAGTTTATTTAGTTTTTCATTTTTAAAATTTATAAATTGTTTCATTTAAAAAAAAACAATAAATTTATGGATATTTGTTTTTTAATTATTTGCACGTGGTTTTTTTCATTTTTTTTGTTTTTTAATGATAGTTTTTTTTATTTTAGTTTTCTTTATCAATTTTTTTTTTTTTTTTTTAATTTGTTTTTTTTGTTAATTTTAAAATTTGTATTTTTTTTCTTATTATTATTATTATTTTTTTAATTTAAATTTTTAAATTTAATTTTTTCTTTTTTTATATTGAATTTTTTTTTTTTAATTTAAATTTAAATTTTGTAATTTAAATTATTTTTAAATTTTCTGTTTTGAATTTTTTTTTTCAACTATATGGTTTTTTTAATAACTTAGAAAAAAATGTTTTTGATGTTTTTTTTTTTTTTAAATTTTTTTGGTTAATTTTTGTTTTTTTTCTTTAAATTATGTGTTTTTTTTTTTCAAATTTTGTCTTTTTTTATATAATTTTTGAATTTTTTTGTTTTTTTATTTTATTTTATTTTTGTTTAAAATTTTTATTTTTACGAGTTAATTTTGTTTTTTTTTACATTTTTATTGTTTTTTTTTATTATATATATATATATATATATATATATATATATATATATATATATATATATATATATATATATATATATATATATATATATATATATATATCTAAGTTTTGTGCTTTATTACCAACATGAAAATCACCACTCTAAAAAAAAAGGTTGATGCTGCATCAATACGTTTCAAAATTAGCATGAAAATCATTGCTCTAAAAAAAAAAGTTGATGCTGCATCAATACGTTTCAAAATTAGCATGAAAATCACTAACATTTTAAAACAAATATTCATACTTCATAAATAAAAATATTAGTGTCAAAAATGTGCTAAAAAAAAAAGAAGGTGATTCTGCATCACCACTTTTCAAAATCGGGTGCTTTTTATGCTACCAAAAAAAAGTAGGTAACAGTGCAGTTACCTATTTCATCGGTAACAGTGTTTCCATTGATAAGCTCCCTCCATGAACCAAGTGTCCTCCAATCAATCCATCCCTGGGATGCTCCTCCCAAATGCTCAAGTCACCCAAATGGTTCACCCCATAAGGAAACAAGAGGTCTACTGCAACAAACATATGTTGGCCCATGTTATCCCTAAAGTAGGAGGCATAAGAAGTGTGGGTAATCTCATTCCAAATGGGCAACTTCAATCCATGTACCATCCCTCCATTCATGCCAACAACAATGACAACAACATCATCAATATATGGGATCAAAATCAAGGATGCATTTGCTGTCATATGAAATACCGAAGGAGAATAATAGTCCCACAAGTGGAACCAGCACAGTATCACTCCTAATTGCCTCTAAATATGGTATGATGAGTGGTTTCCAAACCACTTGCTTTCTGTCCCAATCCTCTCACATGCTTGGAGAAGGTGAATGATGTGTGGTGCCAATTTAGCACACCCTGAGTAAGATATTATCTCCCCAAAGTCTCATAGGGAGTGGCCATCCTCATCATTGCTTATGGCCCCAAGTAGACCATGAAGTCTATAAAAAAGAGTGCCCCTTTTGGAGAAACGAGTTGCACATGAATGGTGAAGGAATACAAATACTCATCTAGTAGATCATTATGCACAAAAACATGATCCTTACCATATACTTTGAGCAATTTGGTGAACTGGCTCATAGATGGGCCTCCTCTCATTCCCAATGAGAAAGGAAGTGGTTGTGATAACTCTGCCAAAGAGTTAGGTATCTCCTCAATCTCCAAAAAATCCATGCATCTTCTAATATGCTGATGTATCTCCTCTTTGAAGCCTTCCCAAGTGAATCCCTCCATGATATTGTGATATGCCCTCATGAAATGAGTGTGGTTGGAGAGAAAAACCTCATATGCTACATGTAGCAGCTTATCCTTGAGCTTTGAGGCTCTATTCAAGAAGATCCTACTCTGATAATAGATGACCCCATATCTCACTGTATATCCCCCATCTAAATGCTTGTCATCAGGTGTCCTGCATGTTCCACCAATAGCTGGTATCTCCAATAAGGATCTATACTCCATAATGACAGTGCTACTGCTCTACAATGTAAAGCACATGTCATGTTTTTCCCTCTCCTTTGACATCTCCCATGCCAAATTCATATGTCGAGATGCTTCTATCCTGCCTATTTTTCTCCTCCTGTAGCTGCTCCTACCCATGTGAAGGTTGAAGCTTTTGGAGGTTAGCCTTTCATGGGAAGCTATCACCCATCCAAAACCTTCTGAGTTTGGCCAATGTATGCACCAGTGGCCACCATCCTCTACCATATGTGGAATATTCCTCCCTATGTGGAAGTATCTTCTAGTTCTCCAAAGCCATGGAGTGGTCTCCTTGCACCGTGATGGTGCCATTCTCCATCCTTGAAACATCTTCTCTCAGCGCAAGATGTTTGGTTAGAGCTAGTAATACTGATATTGGGAGAATGTCTCCCTCCCCCTTGATCCTACCCAAGACTCCCTGCAGTTTACCATGTCCTCTCAAGGTCCTCATCCCTCCTGGATCTATGAGTGGTGCAACCTGTTGTGAGACATCTCTCATCAACTCTTGGTTTGGTGGTCTCCCTGGTGGGATGCCTCCAAATAGTAATGTATCATGGTCCAAAGTCAACTACATAACTGAATGGACTGTTAGGTCCTTTCTTCCACTGTGCAAATATAGCTCTTCCCTTTGTGTGGAAGTTGTCTGAGAGGGATAAGTATGCATGCCCCTAATCACCTGATGCTTACCAATCCTCTTCTCTTTCCACTCCATTTGTAAAGTCTCCCAATCTATGGTGACTTTCCCAAAATTAATCAACCACTACACATCTAATATCACATTGGTGTCATGTATGTCAACCACAAAGAATTTATCAGTCAATGTGTATGTTCCCATGGTGACAGATAATGTCGGAACATACTTCATGCACTGCATGGTTCTAGCTCCTGGGACCAAAACTAAAAATCCCTCAAAGTCATCAGTGGGTATTGCCCTCATCTACACTAATTGGGCATCAATAAAGTTGTGGGTAGCCCCACTGTCAATCAACACTGATACCCTCTGATCCAAAATGGAACCTCAAACTCTCAAGGTTAAGTATTTGGGTACTCGCTGCAATGATTCAAGGGCCCCTCCAATTGGAGAAAATGCTCCATTCCCACCTCCTGGTGGTGGTGGATCCTCTCTTGCTACCCTAGCACTGTGACCTCCTTTTGGTTCCTCTTCTTCCTCCTCTTCATCATCAAAAAATACCTCTATATAGTGTGCCTTCCCTGCTGCACATCTATGTATGGGTGCCCTTGATTCTTGGCATGTGAATAAAAGCTCCCTTCTCTTCAAGTCTCTTTGGACATCATCACTAAGAGGTACTTTGTTTTGGCTCTCCTTTGAAGGAGGAGCCTTTACATCTTTTCCCTTTGATGGAAAAGGGGGCTTTTGTTAAAATGGTGCCTTTTCCCTTGGCAAAGCATCTCGTAGATCTCTAGCCCTTTCAACAACATCTTGAAGGGTAGTTGGTTTGGTTGATTTAACCAACCCGTGTAGAGGCTCTGCTATCCCATCAATAAACATATAGACCCTCCTAGCTGCATACAAATCAGGAACCATAACAGCAAGTTTTAAAAATTCAGAAATGTAAGTTTCTGGATTAATTGACTGTTTAAGCTTTGCTAGCTCAATAAAAGGTGCCACTGAGTCTCTTCGATCAAACCTCTCCACCAACCTCTTGGTGAACTATGAATATGCAATCACATTGGCATGCCCCAATGTAGAAATACCATGAAACCACCAATCATGTGCCTCACCCTCAAGGTGCAGCTCTGATATTTTGATGGCTTCCATCTCTGGTACTTGGTTTGACTGGAAGTAGATATCTAGCTTTTCTACCCAAGATTTGGATGTGCATTTGGATGACCCATCAAAAGAGGGTAAGAAGAATATACCCATAGTCTAGTGAGGATCATTATTTTGTATGAATCGTCCACCTCTATTGTGATGTTGGGGTCTCTTATTGTCCTTGATCTGAAAAAACTCCTGAAAGCTCAATTGATATTTGAATCTCTGAGATTGAGACTCATACTCAAGAAAATAATCTTCAAGAGTTTCTTGTTCTTGAAACCCTCCATTTCCCACTGTTAAGAATGTAGGCATAGTGGAGTGTTGGGAAATCTACTACTTCACTGCTTGATCATGTCAGTGATGTGAAATGTTGGAGCCTTCTCCATGTAGAAACCCTTTAGGGGATTCCGTGTTTATATTCATCCTCATCTCCTTGATTTGTCTTGCAATTTATTGCATAGTTTGAAGAAGAAGTTTAGGGAATCCTTGTCATCCTCCTCTCCTGATATGGGAGTTTTACCCTTGTCTTATGTATTATCCGTATAGTCATATCTTCGGTTTCTTTTTATATACCTCTTCTCTCTGTCTGTGAGAGGATCTCCCTCTTTTGATGACATATTGGCTGAAATGCACAGGTTGAGCTAAGATTATGCTCTGATACCATTGTAGTATTCCAAAATAGGAAAAGCAACATAAAAATGGAAATAACAGTGAATAATATTACATAAATATATGAGACCAATATGGAGCCATTTTATTATGAATATCAGCAGCAAATAAGTGAAATATAATGCAGCATAAATCATATAATATAATCAAACAAGCCTCCAATGATCAAACACTCTCAGAAGTGAGATGTTGCTGCTATACAAAATGCCGGAGAATTGCTACAATGTATTCATAGTGAACATAGTTGTAGATAGGAACATGAAATGATATAAAACAACTGATATATGCCTCAATTGATACTGAAAATAAAGGTCAAGGCTCTATAAAACCTTTCCAAGACAACCCAGAAAGGCTTTCCAGAAATGCACAAAATGCAAATGGTGAACTACAGCCCTAGGGCCGAAGATTCACTGCAACTGAATAGCTAGGAAGAGGTGTCTTATCTGATGTAGAAAAGAGTGAAGAATCCTCGTAATAGACTCTCCAAGTGAAAGGTTGATCCCTTCACTGGAAATCTATCTCCCCTAATGATGTACTGAAACCACCCCTGCAACTTCTCTTTGAAATAACGCAGTCTAAGACTGAAACTGCGTTGCATGGGATGGCAATGACTTGGCCTAGTGCCAAAATATGAAATGGATCCCAAGGACCTTCCTTGCTAGCCTCCCAATGGAAATAATTCTTCCTCCACTGAAAACAAGCTCAGGAAATGGCCCTACAAACCCTCCACTGAAAACAAGCTCAGGAAATGGCCCTACAAACCCTCCATTGCTACAACCCTGCAACACAACACCACCCTGGCATAAATTGCGTTGTAGAAGAAAGTTGTATCTTTGACTGATGCTGAAATGTGGAAATGTATCCCAATAACCTCTCTTGAGTGGGCACTCGAAGTCCCCAGAGGATGAGAGTGGGATTCCCACTCGAGAACACCCTTATGTTAAAGAACACTGCAGTCTCCGCTAAACAGTTGAAGAGAGCCAAAATTCATAACAGACCATAATCAAAATAATACTCAACATACTCTCAATGGCTACAATCCCCTTCCTTATATTCTTGGTGAGCTTCCTCACCCTTGGCCCCACACATTAATGATGCTACTTCCATGCAAAGAATCTCCCTCAAAAACAACACTGTCTCTCATTGATTATCCACTCCCTCCATACCATCATTGTTGATTTGGTCAAACTTGACCCCATCCACATGCTTCATCCCCTATTCACACATAAGGGTGCTTTATCCAACTTATTTGATGCTCCTCATTCACATTAGGTGTGATTTTATTCCTACTAAGGAGACTTATGGGTCTCCCTACCTTCTTATTATTCTAACTAAGAAGAAAAAACAAACTTTAATATTCCAACTAGCTGAAAGCTAATTGGGAATTTTACAACCTTATGAAAATTTTCAAAGATAGATGGTTTTCTAGATCATTTTCCAGATAGAAGTGAATGGGAATTTTCTCTTCCAAGGTTTAGTGGACATGATTGGGAAGTACCCGTTGATTTTTTATGGGATTTTCATGACTGGATTCATAGGCTGCATTTTATTCATGAAGACGTAATATTAAGTTGTATAGATATTATTTGGAGGGTGCAACCCTTGATTTGTGTAGAGATCTTCCTAAAAATAGCATCACTTGTTTGAAAGAGTTTCATGTTGTTTTTACTTCCTTTTATAAATATAGGTATCCAATCGAATGTTTCGATCTGAAATGTTGCTATCAGTTTGATAAGCAAGTTGAAAGTGATGATGAACAACATAAATATATAGAAAACATGGTTATACTGGAAGGTATTCGACAACCCTTTTGTTCTCATGATTTTCTTCAATCTCCTATAATTCAAGAAGAGGATAAACAACACATTATTGAGTATCATGACGAGATATTAGGTGAACATAGTGAAAACTTCATAAATCATCCTTTGTTTGATAAATATCCTAATGATGAAGATCAAGTTTTTATGTCACCTTGGCTTAAATTTTATAGTGACGATCCAATCTATGATGGTTATGAATCTGAATCCAGGGAAGAATATGATGCTAAGCTCATACAAATTGCTGAGGAATTATCACCTTTGTTGAGAATTGATGATAAAAAAAACAATTATGAGCCTATGTTTGAAATGTATAAATCTGAGTTGCAAGGATAGAATTCAAAAGAAGAAATTTGTAAAAAAAATGAAGAACAAACTCTTCATCAAAGCATTGTTCTATCAGAGGAAAGTATGTGTTAGCCTATCCTTGAACTCAAAGCTGTTTTGAGTAACTCTCCTTGTCAATTTGGTGATCCTATTATTGATTATATGGAGTTTAGATTTCTGAAAGTCTCTCTTGTTATTAGTCTTGAAGAACTTCTCGTCCATAGCAGCAAGTATGAGTCACATTTAGAGATTATGCTTCATACTTTTCAGCCTTTCAACAGTGGATGCGAAGACATGTCAGGAAATCAATTGTTGGAAAATTAATTTTAGAAGTTGTATACACTTGATCCAGTGAATTTAAGCTAATTAGAAGTAGGGATGTACATAAATAAGCTTGCCACTCGAGCATTTTTTTCAATTTTAGATTACTGTTCGATTTAGTTTTCAGTTATGTTGAAATAAGTTGCAGAAGATCGAAATATAGATTATGAATCCATTACCCAATGGCTAGGAATGCGGTATTTTTGAGTTAATGAGCATAATTGTTGGTTGAGAAATAAGGGAAAGAGAAGGCACTGAATCTACGGTCCTTGAAGCCTCACAGGGAGGACTTCATCCCCAATAGGAGCCACTGTTAGCACTGCAATTTTTCAAAAAAAATTCAAGGTCTGGTCATCATTGTAAGTTGTGTCTTTGATCCTCTCTTGTCTCCTAACCTATGGTTGAAGGGCCTCGAAGGTTAAAATGTATTAGTTTTTATAAATTTTTAACCAAAACCCAAAATAATTTTGAGTCCAATAGTTTAATTGTGTTATAGAGTTATTAGGGTAAATTCTCTTTTAATAAGTCTTTTAACTGCTTTGAGTAGTTAAGGTCATGGGTTTATCTTGAGAAGTCTTATTCATTCACCATGATATATTCTATCCAAGGTTATATAACAAAATGTCAGAGTCATTAGTTGTTTTAGGAATTTTCCGTAATAGCTACCCTTTTTCAGAAAATCTGGTTTTACATGCAAACCCAGTAAGTAGCTATAACCTGGAAAATTTGTATAAGGCGATAAAAGAGTCATTTATCAGGTGAAAAGATACTTCTCTTTGAATATTTAAGGTCTAATGAAACAAGAGGTATTACCTTGATGAAAGGTTTCTATTGGAGGATTTATTAAAAGGAGTCAGCAACCCAAGTAAGGTAGATATTTTCTTCAGAAAATCTGGTTTTACAAGAAAACCCAATAAGTAGCTATTACATGAAAAATACATGCAATGAACATTTTTCAGAGAAAAGATCATTCTCCTTTGAAATTAATTGAATATATTCTATGTTATGAGATATTATTCTCTTTAAAAGAGTAATTATTTCTAACATAGAATAAATACTATTAGAGATTAGTTATATTATTGGTGGAGCTAACCTATAACTACCCATTAAGGCTGAAGCGGAAAATAAGGTACAAGGTCTCAATTCTTTAATGATGCAGAGGAGTGATTTATTTTATGGGGTGACTTGGCACTTAGATTTGAATCATTTCAAATTGTGTCAATAAAAACCATATCGTGTTTAAAGGCACAAAATCCAGAGGATTATGTTCGTTGTTTTCATGACCGAGTTCTCCGTGAAGGTTACAACTAACAGAGTTACATTTTCCAGCAACCATCTTATCATCCCAAAGCAAGAAATTAGGGTTGTGTGTAAGGTTTTTACCTCCATTTTGAAAAAATGTGCATAACATAAGCTTAGGTGTTGAGAAAAATAGGTAAAGGTGGAAATGTTAACCGCTCTGAGCCAACAAATACCAGGCTTGTCGATGCCAGAGAAAAGCCACAATTTCAAACAACAGGCTGGTACAGTTCTTTACAGAAATTCTCAAGAGAAAATGTAGTTTTTGCCCAAGCCTTTGTAGAAATTTTTGACGGGGAGAAAGTGAAGCATGGAAGAAAAACTTTCGAAATCACCGAGCCCACTATAGTCAGGGCAACTCAGACTTCAACTACTGGAGAATGTTGGTTCAAAAAGAAAATGATGTAAGAAGATATCCATACACAAGTCTATATAGCAGTGACTTATACCATTACCACTGTGGTCCTAAGTTGGCAAGTTGTTTATTTTGGATATATCTGTAAGTGGTGGAAATTTAAGTCATCACCCAAGAAACAAGACGAAGACCATGCTAGAAATGCTTTGTTCGGGCAAAGTGAAAAACATAAAGACAGAGCCCGTGAAATTATCAGAGAGTATCGCTGATTCTTGTAATAATGGATATTATGTGGAAATCAAGCTAATCCTGAACAAAAAACACATTTCTAATCCTAGTCTAAAAGATGAAATTATAAATGTTGATAAAATCCCAGGAAATGAAGCCAAGAAGACCAGAGCTCAGAAACAAAAGCATCCAGGAAAAAGAAAAACTAAAAGGCTCACTAAGGCAGAGTCCCTAAAAATATTTTCTTTTATACTTGATTTTATTTAACCATTTTAGGCAAGTCAAAGAAGCAAAGGTACACACATTTTTGGCTTAATAAACAAACACAACTATTTACAAGATTTCCGGTAATAGCTACCTATTTCTGAAAGGCAACTATTATTTTCTAGTTTTTTGTATAAAGAAAGTGGAGGAAGTTTTTGTTCAAGTCTCGAAGGGTGCTATTGAGGAGTAATTACATGCATGCAATATCAATAGAAGAATTTTCTGCCAGGGGTCAATTGATCAAGTTCCCTTCCAAATTTTAGAATTATGTTTTGCACTTTTTGGGGGAAACAACTAGGTGTCATCTTTAGATGTTAGTTGCACTTTTTGAGGAAATAGTTGTACTAGAAAAGAAGAGCATTCTGCCAGCATCTTGTCACATCACTCTAGCCACTTAGAACTATATGCCATCATGCTGTTTATTTTTATTATGTTGCACTACTTTGTATTAATTTTAAGGATAAGCTTCACCTTATGTATAGGAATGTAATAACTTATGTAGAACAGATTCACACCTTTTTTGGAAATGTCAGCATAATATCTCTTGTATATATGTGATGAAACTCAATGGATAAGGGGTTCATCATTTTTGAATCTTATACTCATATGATTAGTGTACTCCTTTCAGATAATGATATTGAAGAACACTTTTGAGGACTTATTGCTATCTTGGTATGTGTATTGTTAATTCTTCTTATGTGTTTCCATACCTAAATATATTCAGTTCCAATTTGTAATTTCAAATGTTGTTATATGTTTTTATGAGCCTCTTGATGTGTTTATGTGCCTTATCAACATTTATTAGTCTTACTTAGTAAGCTTTCTTGATGAGATGTGCATAGTAACTGGTTTAAGAGAATTCCTTATGACAGTGACTTTTGATGATATTCAATGAGATTATTGTAAGTCTTATGATAGCCTTCTTTCATTGAATATATTATCAGACTGGTTCTTGTGTTGTTTTTCATCAAAGAAGTGGATTTCTGCCTTGCAGACCCACTGTCCCTTCTGTTATTCCATACTTTCTTCCTGCAAAAAGTTACAAACTTATATTTTTCTACCATATTAGGTCTAAATACCCTCATTGGTGTGATAGTAAATTTGTCTGAAACACTTTCAGTGATTGAGAGCTTTAACCACCTACCAATTACATAATTCAAATCATTAAATTTCCCTACATCTTAAGATGTGTCTGGTCAAGCACTTGTCACAATCCAAGTGTTGATTCCAACGCTAACAGAGTGAATGTCCCATAGAGGCCCAACTACACGCAATGGAATAACTTATAGAGTAGATCTAGAAGAAGTTTTTGTTTATAGCCTCATCAAAGGTAAATCTGTTAGCAACAAAGAGTCTGAAATCAGTAGCTCTGGTGAATCTACACACTCTAAATAAGAGGAATTGAAAGATTAGGCTAGTCTTGGGTCATTGGCCCTAGTTCGGATCCCATCCATGCCATTCCCAAAATCGTCTCACTCTAAAAAACCATCCACTCCACCTCCAGGTCCACCACCAAACACTGATATGGCCGCCTCTATGAGGTTACCCACTTTCTGTGGTATCGGGAATGAAGACACAAACCAATTCTAGTTTGTTGCTGACGTTGTATCGACAACACAACAGGTTAATAATGAGGATGTTAAGAAAGCACAACTGGCCATTGCTTTTCCAGACGACATACTAGATTGGTACATAAGGTATGTGGTGAAAAATCCTAATGCAACTATTGAGAATCTGAAGGTCGCATTAAAGGAAAATTTCAAAAAGCTAAAATTGTTTGCTCAATGTGTAACTGAGTTAAAGGAGATTCACCAACAATTGAATGAATCCATATGGGATGCAGATCAATGGCTGAAATGCACATTCAAGGACGTAGGGTTTACTATTGATGATAGACAATACAAGAGAGTGGTTCATTTCCATGCTGCTACTGCATTGGTGCCAACCCTTAAGTCAGCAAAATATTGCAACATAGGTTGAAGTTGTAGAGATTGCAATGAAGCTAGAATTGTTTCCAATACCAAATGTGCAGATCGGGGCTTAGTAGATCCAAAGAAATTTGGAGGAAATGCACTTATAAATACAAATTTTGCACAAGGATAAGGGAAAGGAGGCATGTGCAGAGGTATTGTGTATATTCTGCAATGTTTCCGGGCATCACAAGGATTAGTGGCTTGTATTCAATGACTATCTCTCGGCCAGAGGACCAAGCCCGTTGAAGAGTGTGACAGGACCAAGTGGAACCCCTACACTATGGTGCATGATTTGTCAAGAAATGTGTATGCACAGGACATAATTTTTCCTGAGGATTGGTAAATATATCCCTGAGCTTAAGCAACCTTTCTGCAAATTTTTCTCATATGTGGTGTTACACCATTTTTTGGTCATCTAACCCATTGTTATTAGATGGACCCAAGTACACCATGTAAGACCAATTTTACCCTAAGTAAAATCGCATTCACTATGAAAATAACTTAGTAACCCACCTTTATTAAGTTGTTTATGGTCTAAACAGGAAAACCCATGAGGAAACATTAAATAAATCTATATTTGTTTGATTTTCCTCAAGGAATAATTAGTTAAAAAATATTTTAATTAATATTCTTGGTTATATTTAACCCAAAACAAGGAAATTAATTAGATAAATCATTATTTATCTTATTATTTTCTAAGAATAATTATTTAAACCTTATTTAAATAATATTCTTTATTAAATATGACTAAATCACCCTTAAATAATTAAATAAATCATTATTTATTTGATTATTACTCAACCACATCCTTAAAATGATAAATAAATCATTTATTTATTTATTATTTACAAATAAAGGGATTTGACCCAAGTCAAATTCCTTTTCCCTCCAACAAATATAATGAAATATTCCATAAAAGTTGGATCTTGATTTGGTTAATAATATTTTAATTATGCACCAATATCTAGACTAACTCAATATTTTGTTATAAATAGAAGGGTTTTTCCATTCATTTATCACCTTTTGTTGCCTAAAGATCACTCTGGATCTATACTTTTGTTCTGACTATTGACCCACCATCATAGTCATATTTTGCTACCATTTTTGTCTAGGTTTTCTACACCATCAAGAGAGAGGAATTTTAGATCTAAAGTGTTGAGGACTTACAAGAACCCATCCCATTGAGGAGAACTAGGAAAACCCTCCTGTGTTTTCCTCCCAGGTGCCCCTAATACAAAATTCATTCAACATATTCTTGTCTTGTCTATTGGATGCATGGAGTAAATCTTGTTTTTTCTACTGTTTAATGTCTTCTAATGCATAGATCTAGATTTTTGCAGCATTTATCTTGATAACCTAACTGCAGATCTGAAGATATTGGCAGTCATCTCTGTTGTTAGCACTGGTGGTTATGCACAGCTAAATTGGTATTTTTTCCTATGCTTGGAATTAAGATTCATACTAGCAACTGGCGACTCCACACAGGTTTACGATTATGACCGCTGTCGTTTTTCTGATCGTTGCATATCCAGCTGCTTCAAACCCTAAAATTTTTCTTTAGCCCTTTTTTTTTTCTTTTCTTGATGTTGTTTTTAACCTATAAAACCCTAAAACAATAAAAATTATAACTTCCGCGTGTTTTCTGACCTATTGCGCAGGTGATAGACATCAGCCGCAACTGAGATGACACTTTTTTCTGAAATCTGCCGTTGAAAGTGTCGGAAGTGCAGGTCAAAATTTTTGGCCCAAAACCTATGACCTGGACCTTTAGGACACACCTTTCAACCCAAAAACTATGACCTCTGCTGAAAACAGGTCGGAAACTGTGACCTGGACTTTTTGCAGGGATTTTTCTGAAAGTTTATTGGCTTTGACTGAGCCTCTGTTCAGGGTTTTCTAACCTCTGTCTCTGCCCGTTTTGGACTTGTACTTGTTCTGTTTTTGTCAAATAAGTGGGAACCTAGCCCCCTAGGGCTTCAGTACCCTCCACTTTTTGTGGAAGAGTTTTTGCTGTTGCAAGTTGTCTGAAATTTTAGAGTCTTCGGCCTTTTTTTCCAGATTTGATACCTCACCTTCAGATCCACTTCAGATCGGCTTGTTATCCATCCAAATCACCTCATTTAGCTTTTTTTTGGTTTTCTTCTAGGTTTCACTCCATTTCCCTCCAGGAGATAGCCTTTCCCCACCTCATTTACAACAATTTTTCCTCTGATTTGTTGTTGTTTTCTGCATCACTTTCTAGCAGATTTGTCTTTTAGATCCCCGCCCCTCCTGATCTTAGATCTATTGGCTATTTTAGTGTGTTTTGATTAATTTTTTTACTCACCTATAGACTAGTTGTTGAGAGGCCCGCCTCCTTGGGTTTAGATTATTGCATCATTAGCTGTTTATTTTCTATTTTTGCAGGCTTATATACTGTCATTTGCAGGTTTATTTACAACTATACAACACACTTTTTATTTTTTCTCTACAAACGTTTGGGTTTAAAAATTAAAATTTACACACTTTACACATGCACTCTAAGCGAAAAAGGGCTTGGTTAACACCACCAAGCAAAGACTCTAAAACATTGAAATAAAATGATCCTGCACCTCTCTGCCCTTGTTTCAACATTGTAATAAGTTAATCATGCACCTCCCTACCCTTGTTAGTCTCTTTTTCCTTTCCGTTGTGTTTGTGTCGTCATCATTGTGCCACTAAAGAATTTATCCTGGAGACTTCTTGGCCTTCATCCTTAGTTTCTGGTAGGAAGACCTACTGCTCCACGTAGGATTCGAGTTAGTCCTCCATCGAGTGTGCACTACGACTCTTCTTCTGGTCCATTGGGTTCTCCTTCCCATTCCACCATCGGTTCTCCCCGTGTCACCTTCACCATGTCTGTTGCAGGATCTAATGCTGGTGGTAACCCTGGCCCTCATGCTGGGAATACCACTAGTGGGACCGCAACAGACACTACCCCAGCTGCGGCCTTACTCCCATTCATGGTAGGCCTCAGCCTCCCCAATTTTGACCAGTTGATAAATGACCCTATACACCATTATGCTAGTTGGCCTACTATGTTGACGAAGCTCCCTTCCGACATCCCAAAGTTTGAAGGCCTTGCTGGGGAAGATCCTTCAAATCATGTTCGATCTTTCCACATGTGGTGTTCGTCTAACTCCATCACCGATGACTTTGTCCGTCTTCAGTTGTTCCAACGAACGCTTACAGGTGAAGCTTCTAAGTGGTATGTTGATCAAGCCCCTTCCTCTCATACCACCTTTGCAACTCTTGCCTGAGATTTTTTGTCTTACTTCCAGCTTCCCCTTCATTATGACACTGGTACTGAACTCTTGAATTCTTTCTATCAATCGTCTGCGACTCGCCTTTCTGATCATGTACAGGAATGGTGGAGAAGAAAGCGCCTATGTCAAGCTCCTACTTTCAAAGATCGTGTCTACATGGATTGGTTCCTTAGATCTCTTTTTCCACCTATCGGAAAATATGTCGCATCACACTTTCCTCAAACCGAAGAAGTCGCTCTCCAAATTGCGTTAAAATATGACCTGATCTATGCTCAATCAGGTTATGTTTATACTGTTCTACCTGATCTTCCCAGGCCCGGTGTTGCCAACACACTGGGGGCATCTCACGCCGCCGACGATATGGTTGGAGCTCTCTCTAATCCGTATGCTCAACCTCCCATGGGCTATGTCTTTCCTCAGGGTGGGGCCAACACCTCCTCCACTTTTCTCCCTCCCGGTAGCATGTATCCAATATATGGCATACCTCCTCTTTTTGCCCAACCTCCTGTTTACAACACTGTTACCCAACCTCCTTATTATCCATATCCATAGCCTGGTGCTCTAGCTCCTCCAACATTAGCACCTCCTCCTCCCTTTCCTTCTCAACCCCCACAACAACAACCACCACCCCCTCAGGGGAAGATGTATGCAAAGCAGGGCGTGACTAATCCTCCTCCCTCAAAAAAGAAGAGGAAAGGCACTCAAAATTAAACTGCCCCTGATAATCCTGGACCTAACCAAGGTAATGCTCCTAACACTACAAACTAGCAACAGGGCACTCAACCTAAGCACGACAGGCCTATTCACACGAATAAGCCCTATTATTGTTGTGGTGTTTATGGTCATTACATGCATGATTGTCCTCCTTTTCCACAAATGTTGAAGCTATGGGAGTCTCAAGAAACTTTGAGAGGACAGCAAGCCATTCCTTCCGTTCCTCCTAGTCCTGCACATAGTCAACCGGCTGTGATTACCAATCCTTTCCCTTAGCAAGAATTCGTGGCTACCCAACCACCTGAAGGTCAGGCAGCCACTCAACCTCTTCCATATGTTACCTCTAATTATCAAATTCTCATGATAAACTCTAATCAACCTCCAACCATAGACATAAATCTTCAGACTCGGTCTCGTCAGTACAACAAGCCTCCCGCTATATCTATCCCCGAGCCACCTCCTTCGGTCTCTACAGAGCCTCTTTCGACACCTAATGTCCCCTTGAAGATCCCTCAGCCTAAGGCGGAGGTTCATAACAAGATCCCTAAGGGACCACTATGTCGAAATGCTACTTCTGGCAAAGCTGCCCATTCATATAGCATAGTAGTTGATCTGGGAGAATCTCTTGCTGCCATTTCAATGCTGGAACTCCTCCAGTCGTGCCCTTCACAATGAAAATCTCTACTATCTGCCGTGGGCACTGTAGATCCTTTTGACGATCGATTGATTTTCTTTGATGTTGACCGGTCAGAGCATCCTCATCTCCTAGCTTCCATCGCTTTCCAAATCCCAGTCAAGATTCGGAACGCCAATGTTTCTCGGTGCATTATTGATGAGGGGGCATCCACCTGTGTGATGTTCACTTTGGTTTGGAAGAAACTCGGATCACTTGAGTTGGCTCCTTCCACGATCACTCTCCAAGCGTGGGATGGCCACGCCTCCCAGCCCATTGGCTTATTCCGCAATTGTCCTATTACTCTTGCGGGCAAGGCCGTTTGCGTTGACGTAGAAGTCATAGATGCCCCCTTAGATTACAACATTCTATTGGGTTGTAGCTACACTTATTCGATGTCAGCTGTCCCTTCCGCAATTCACCGCAATATTTCTTTCCCTCATACTTAAATATAGTCACCATTGACCAGTTGACATATTACGAACCGAAGTCTCAGACCTCCCCTGAGTCCACTATCTCTTCAGTGGCCAACAAGAAAACTGTGCATCCTTGTATCAGTGTTTCACCCGGAGTATACAAAGATTCCTCATTACTTGGTACTTTCCTTGGTCTTCCTCCTCCTGTCTTTGATCCCAGCTCATCAAATGTTTGCATGATGCAATCATCTCGGGCTACTCTAAAGTGGCCCACCTCGGCTAGTTAGCAGCCTCCTCACCCTCCGCATCCTTCTCCTAGCCCTTCGATTTAGCCTTCTAGACCTCCTCCTCTTAGCCCTTCAGCTGGTACTCACAAGCCTCCTTACCCTCCTGGAACAGTTCCTCCATGCCTCAACCATTTAGGAGTCGTCCCGCCTGGCCATTACCCCTCCAGTCAGATACCGTTCCTAGCTCCCCCACTAGGAGTCTACATGACACCTATCATGGCCACCCTCTCTCTTCCTAAATTGACCCTTGGGATCCCCATCTGGTACATTGATCCTCCAGCCACTACCCCACCAGGTCAACCTAAACCTTATCTTTCTTTGACCCTGATTAAACCGGTCCCCATGACTTCTCTCGCTGCATTAGTGCCTCAACCACCTCAACAAGAACCACCTTCTATTGCGACTGTTTCGGGTAACAAGGGAAAAGATCACAAAAGGGCCTCAAAGCACAAGGCCACTGTGAATGACCCTGCGCCTCCTCCACCTCCAAAGCCTTGTGCTTTTTGTGATGTCGTCGGTCACGTCACCCATACCTGTCCCAAGTTGCCCCGCATCAAGCCCATGGTTAAAGTCACGTTCCCTCAGTCTACGGTCCCTGAAACCTCTACTTCTTCCTCAACTGCAACCAAGAACACCAAGACTATTCACACCAACCAACCTTGTGCTTTTTATGATCTCCATGGCCATTACTCTCATCATTTTCACCGCCTTACACATTACCGTGCCTCTTTAGAGGTAGTTTGGGAGTATGAGATTGAATAGAACCAATCTTCTTCTCTCGTACTTGCACAGTATGCTGTAGGACAGACTGAGGATTTACTCGCTCCTATCCACATTCCCCCTCCTGATGTCGAGATGACGGAGCATGCAGCCACCATCCTCTACCTATCATCATCCATGAGACCCTCGGTAGAAGCTCCCTCTAAATCTTCTCCTGTTGTTTCGCTTGACCTCCCTTCAGTGATCACCCTAGGCTCAACATCAGTAGATCCCTTATCTTCTTGTTCTTACATCATCCCCCGTGATGATGCGCATGTGACCCTTTCTTCTCATGGTGATGAGTCAAGTATCTTCGCCGTGTCATGTGGTTTCCCTTCCTCCAGTTATTTCGCCTTATTTTGTGATGACGACATCATGGAAGCCATGTCCACCCCTGACTTCATATTTCCCTCCCATAAACGGGATGCCATCGTCTATACCTATGGTGACTTACGTGGCCTGAGCACAAGCTACACCTTCGGTAGCTCCCACACTCCACCTCACCATCGGTATGTGAGTAGTAGATATCCTACCCAGGTCACTCCCTCCCATAGAGTGCATTCGATTTCTACTTTGTGCTCAGGTTGCCAGCATTTTTCATCATTCTCCCATTCATTGTCTTGCGGCACCTTTCAGATAGACCCCCCATCCACACCTTATATCGATTTTGCCGATGGTGCAATTCGCTACTCCCGGAATCTAGTCTCAGCAGGTTGGGCCATTTTTACCCCCTTGCATTTGCTTGTTCTCTTGAATGGTGTATGCATTGGTACTGCTACCAATAATCAGGTTGAATATGATGCAGTGTGGGGTTTATTAGCCGATTCCCTTTCACATCACATCCTCCACCTTCATGTTCGCTTAGATTCTCTGCTTCTTTTCATGCAATTGAATGGTGTCTATCGTGTGCATAATCCTATCCTCTTTAGAAGATATTTACAAGTGAATATTTTGATGCGTGAATTTGAAATCATTACTTTCAGTCATGTACCTAGAGCACAAAATAACTATGTAGATATAATTGCAAACCATATTCTAGATTGGCATTTAGCACACGCATTTAACACAAGACAATAACATTAAAATATCACAACGATGCATATCCATAATATGTGTCGTATAAAATGTTTTCGAGTCCACCTACTCAGATACATATGACATGCCCATCACATGTTACAAAAAACTCAAAACTGGGGGCACCACCTGCCCCTACACACTAATCACTATCTGGAGGATCCCGAGCCAATGGCTATGCTCCCGCAGCTCGTAGATCATGCATACCCTGGCCAGCCATCACCATGTGCTGCATGACCCCTCGCCATTTAGAGGGTAGACCAATACATGGCTCTATGTACTGGTCATATAATTCCTGCCAACCACACTTTGAAACATTGGTCAAAAGCCTCTCACATCTATAATAGATGTCCTCCAGGAGGGTGTAATATTCCAAATTTTGTGGAATATTAATTTTTTCCATTTTCACCTAGGAGATGAATAAAATGGGTAGGAGACCCATTCATTTCATGAGTAGGGAATAAAAATCCTCTTAGTGTGAAAGAGGATCACTCATAGAGCTGGATTTCACACCTCCATGTGTGAAAAGAGACTTTTGTAGGAGGACTAGGTCAAGTTTGACCAAGTCAAACTGCGCAATGGTAGGAGGTGGAAGGCATCTTATGGGACAACGTAGTGAAAGAGGAGGGATGCTTCTAGAGGAAGGAAACCCTAGTGAGTGGGGTCCATGGAGAGGGACCTCATATTTTTTAAAAGGAGGACAAGGTAGCCATTGTTTCTCATGTTGAGTATTATTCATCTTTGGTCCTTTGGACTTGCTGCAGTCTCTTGCTATTTAGCAAGAATTGCTGGGGGAAATTCCTATTTAGGATTTCCTCTCCTTCTTGAGTATCTCTTGAAGGATTGCATTCCATTCTTCATATTCATACATTGAGGTGAAGCATTAGCCTTCTTCATCAGTGCAGTTTCAGCTGGAGATTGTGCAGTGTAGCAGGGTGTTGCTGGGGAGGTTTTCTACAACACCATCCTAGCCTAGTTTTTCAGAGGAGGGAGCTCCCATCCCTTTGGGAGATCAGAAAAGGAGGTTCATGAGATTATTCCACTATCTTTGGCATCAATCCAACCACTTTCCATCATTAGCAGCGCAGTCCCTCTCTTAGACAGTGTTATTATTGGAGAGCATTTGCTGTGAGGGATTAGCAGATAGTTTGGAGGGTGAGATCTTAGGTGAAAGGAGAAACCATTCACTCTAGAGATCCATTGGATAATATCTTGTCATTGATTGGAGCATCTTCAGCCTTCTCAACTTATTCTTAGTTCTTGAGTTGCTGCTGCTACCCAGCAACTCCGACATTTTGCAGTTTTTCTTATTTTAGTCAATCCTTCTAGGATTGACTTGAGGTAGTGATTGGGAGCTTAGATATTCTCTCTCAATGATTGTATGATCCATATATTTTCATATCTATTTATTGACATGTGTTTCAGCAGTTGTTCCATATAAAATTGGGTAGTTATAGCCTAGGGCTTTATTCATGTAGCAGTGCTCCTCATATTTTCATGTACATTTCTCTTGAGACTTGTAGTGCCTTGCTTGAGTGATCATTTCCTCAAGGATTTGTATATCTTATGCTGCTATGATATAATATGATGGCTATATGGATTCTCCGACATTTTATGTGTTAATGTATTCACTGCTGCTCCATTGGGGGTGTTTTACATATTGTTGAAGCTCTACATTGGTAATATCTTGAGATATTCCCAATAGTGTAGTTGTTCCAATTTTGGGAACATTACAGAGGGCTACTGCATCCTCATTTTGCTACGCCCTTGCTTCGCTAGGGCCTGCAGTCCCCGATACTACAGGTCATCCCATATATTTGGCCGGTTTTACCAGTGTTGTATCTGCATACCAAAAGTGAAAGAATCAGTATCACATACAATATGTCATATTCCTAATTAGCCCAAGCTAATAGGAATATTGAATTTTCTTTTTCTTTTCATGTTCATGAATAATATTGTAAGGGAGGACCAATAAACTCCTAAAAACTATGTAATAAATCAATGCCCAATGTGAACAAAGCTAAATCAGGGCTGCTTTGATAAAACTCCTTATGTGTGAAAAGGGTTTGTGAAAATTGACTAGGTCAACAAGACCTTATCTACAGTGCTGTCTAAGTGCAATGTACCTCCTAAATACTCAGCGCATATCTAGAAGGAGGATGCACATGTGAAAGGAGCTAAACCTTTGAGATGGTTTAGGGTTTTGCAAGACTTTCATCCTATAAAATAAAGAGGAGAGAAGCAAGAAAAGGTTGTTCAAGATATTCAGAAATTAGTCTCCTTAGACTAATTCAAATTCTCTAGGCTATTTAGCCTGAGAATAGTGCTGCTTAGCACTGGGTATTCCCGGGCGGGAATCCCACCTCTTTCCATAGAGTAGCTCTTAAAAGAGTTTTGCATTTCTCATCCACTATTCGGAAATTGGCCAAGCTTCTACTTCCAACTGCAATGCAAATCCTATTAAGGGTTTGATTTCTTTTGTAAGCTGTATCAAGTGGAGCTCTATATCTATTCAGATCTAGATTGTTTTGGGCAGTCTCTTCTCATGGAGTGTGTCTTTTAACCAACTGGAAGAGTGCCTCTCCTGTTGGAGCATAATTTCAGATCTTGGCATCAGGCCATATCATATTCCAGAGCCTAATACATAGTTACCCTTCCTGAACTATGCAATCTTCAAGGAAGAAGTTGCAGGGTGATTCAACTATCTCTTGGGAGAGAGATCTCCGGTGTTGGGAATCTTCCCTCACTGTGGTGATCCATGGATTGAAAAAAAATCCATGTACCTTCTAGATATGATATGTTAATACATGTATTTACTTCAGAAATTCTGCCAAAATCTGCAGATCTGCTACATAAGATTTCAGATCTACTCCATATGCTTCATGATTTGCTAAAAACCCCAAGGAGTATGTAAAATAGGGGCAATCTAGTGTATAGATCTCATATAGATCTAACCTTTTGTACACTGATATGTCCTAGATCTGATTTTTAACCTAAATCTATTGTATGCTTTAGAAAATAACGCTATCAAGGTTTTACAGTGAAATACAATTGTTGCAGCACCTCTTTTAGAGGGATTTTCTCATAAAAGTCTTCATTTTCTCTCTTCTACTGTATGAGTAGGGTTGTGTAACTGATTTCATGATTTTATTAACCTATTACAACTAATACCTTTAGAAAATCACGCTGCCTAAGCTTTAGTAAATTTCTGCATACATTAAGTCATGGGAAATCAGGGTTTTCTAGCCTAGCCGGGAATGGAGGAACTATTTAGCATAGCTAGGAGCATTTTTTTGAGATTAAATTCGGTATGTAGACTCCTCTTAGCCTAGGATATCAGATCCATCCATATCCCCTACTTATTTTTATGTAAATATCTGAAATTAAGCGTTTTAGGGCTGAAATAACTGCTTTTCCCCACTTTATGGCTTATAAATCACTGTATAAAGTTGTTGATGCACATAATATTGAAGGATAAATGGTTTTAAATCTGTTATCAGACATATATCTTCCTCTCCAACTCTAGAATACCTTAAGGTATTCTATTTGTTGTAAAAAATTCCAGATTTGGAATATTACAGTGGTATCAAAGCATGATCTCTGGCACAACCTATGAGATCAATATTTCAGAAGATAAAGAGAATAAGCAAGAAAAAACTGATGGATAAGTATGGTTACACTGAAGACACAGAGGAGAAGGGCCTAAACCCCTTTTCTGGAAGACTGTAGAGAGAAGGCTTTTCAGAAACTCTTCATGTACTGAAAGGAGAAATCAGGGGAATGGAGAATGGAGGTCATGCAGATCCCTTCGATATTAAAAGACCCAGCATTCATTACAATGTGTGTGAGCATTCAGCCACATAATATGATCTACAACGTTGGAATATGCCTACTTTTTTGTCAAAGGAAAGAGGAGGAAGAAGAATGACGAAAGAAGAGATCTCCCTGCTTATTTTCCAGACTTTGGAGGGTATCAAAGAAGATATAAAGGAGACAGAAAGGGAAGATTGCAGATAATTTCTAATAGGGTTTTGAGATGGAGCAAGCCCTTTCTATTGTCATGAAGTGTGTGAGCATTCAGCCACATATGTAGATCCACAGCGCAGTTCATTTCCCACATTCACTACAAGGAGAATGGAGGAAGAAGATGAGGCCATTGGAGTAGCAGTGCTACAACTCAAATGTATGGCTCATGATGGGTGGTTTCAAAATTCAATTTCTTGTTATCATGAAAATATAAAAGCATATGACGAATTCACTAAGGGATTGATGAAGAAATTTGATGAAAATCAATGTGAACCATCATGTATCAAAATATCAAACACTTTGCATGCATTGGAGGAGACCATGCAACTAGCTCCACTCCTTATTTCTAAAGGGGATAAGAACATGTATGATTGATTTCTAAGGGAAATATCACCATCTTATGATGGGCCCTCTTTCACTTGTGATGACATGGAGATACCTCCTTCAAGAGATGACCAAGGTGTAGGGTCTCTCATTGATGATGAGGCATTCTTACATATTGATGAAGAGGATGAGAAGAGAAGGAATACCAACACTGTACCATTAGAAGAAGAAGAAGAGTAGAAGGATCAACATGAGGGGATGATGAGAATTCACTCTTATCTATTTCAGAAATTTTTTTCACAAAGGAAGAAGACTGCACTGCGCAGAGAAGAGAAGGAAAAATCAGTCCACTCATACATGTAGTCCACTTCAGATTTTGATGTCTCATTACATGGAGGAATTCCACCTGGGAGGCCACCATATTTAGATTTGGTGAGAGAAATCTTGCCTCTTGGCTCACCATTCTTGGATTCCAAGGAAGTGATGAGTTTGGAGGATGACTTTGGCATGGGGGATGTCAAAGTAGCAGACAGCAGCATGAGGAGAGCTTCATATGCTAGATCACCAGCGCTGTCTCTTAGGAGGATTGATCCCTATTGGAGGTCTCAAATATTGTTAAAGTACTCCAAGGATCTTGGTGCATGCATGATTCTTGATGAACCGATGGAGATGATAGATACATGGTGGATGATGTGGTCATCTATTCCTATGGTAGGATCTTCTTGACTAGATCTTCTAGTCTCAAGGAGAAGCTGCTACATGTGGCACATGAGGACTTCTCTGCTATGCACCTTGATGCATATTTCCATTTGATGGAGGAGTTCACTTGGGAGGGCAGCTAGCATGACATATTTCAGAATATGGAGAGATGTATAGCTCGTATGGTAATGAAGAGGAGGTCACATCCACTTCCCTACTCATTGGAGGTGAGGGAGAAATTCCAGTTGAGCCATTTCATCTCAAGATCTCAAGTGCATGATGGAGGAGGTATAATTTCACATTTTGTATTGTACTTCTCTTCCTTTTTTGAGCATCATGATGTATCAAGAAGAGTTTTTCCTTCTTTCAAATTGTATAATGGTGTACTTGCAGCCTCTTGTAGCACTGAGATTGGCCATCTCATTGGTGGTTTGTGGGGGAAGCCACATGACTTTTGGTGTGCGCCGTTGACACCACTTTGTACCTTCATGTTTATATTTTGTAATATGATTGTGGCAGCAAACAATTGGATGGAAGAGCACTTGTTCTTGTTTGATTTGATGCAAGCCAAGGATGCACTGCACTGGTTCCATGAGAGGAACTATGATTCACTCTCCGATTTTCATTTGGCAACTTGCCTTCATTGTATTCTGCTTCCATGTATTTCTGATATGTTTATGCTCATGGGAAGCTTTGTTTGGAGAGTGGGATATGAGTTGAAGATGCCCATTGGGAGCATAATTTTCCCTACTTTTCATGATGCATGTTTCAGGAGAAGCAATGCGCAGTCCATGATTGTCAAACTACATCTCTTTTCTTCATGTGGGAGAAGCCATTTGGAGAACTTGAGTTTTTGGAGGAGGCACTTCATGGTTCATTTTTTTTGTGGAGTAACTTGGGCCACTCTTGAAGGACATAATACTTCAGCCCAAGAGCAGCAACAGCCCCATACTTATCATAAATGGAGAGATAAACCACTTAGGTGGGAGGATCCAATCTCTCCATGTAACCCCAACATGAGGATCTTTTTGAGCTAACTAGATTGGCTCACTTCATTTGGATGATAGCATGGGTATGGAAGTCACTCATTGGGAATAATATTCCCCATGTTCATCATCACTCCTACCTTGAGGAGGCCATTGAGCAACAAGGAGTTCACCACTTGTACCTTCCATTTTCTCATGATGTACACTTTGCTATCTTGCACTTGGAGGGAATCATTGGAGGAAAGATTCATTGCATATCATTTTCAGCCATGGTGGGATCCATTGATGAGGCCACAAGAAGAGGAAAGGAGAAGTTTTTCTCTACCTTGAAGTTTCTTCAGGACAAGCAACATTTTGAAGGGGGAGGACTGTAATAATCCTAATTAGCCCAAGCTAATAGGAATATTCAATTTCATTTTTATTTTCATGTTCATGAATAATATTGTAAGGGAGGATCAATAAACTCCTAAAAACTATGTAATAAATCAATGCCCAATGTGAACAAGGCTAAATCGGGGCTGCTTTGATAAAACCCCTTATGTGTGAAAAGGGTTTGTGACAATTGGCTGGGTCAATAAGACCTTATCTACAACACTATCTAAGTGCAATGTACCTCCTAAATACTCAGCACAGATCTAGAAGGAGGATGCACATGTGAAAGGAGTTAAACCTTTGAGATGGTTTAGGGTTTTGCAAGACTTTCATCCTATAAAATAAAGAGGAGAGCAGCAAGAAAAGGTTGTTCAAGATATTCGGAAATTAGTCTCCTTAGACTAATTCGAATTCTCTAGGCTATTTAGCCTGAGAAAAGTGTTGTTTAGCACTGGGTATTCCAGGGCGGGAATCCCACCTCTTTCCATAGAGTAGCTCTTGGAAGATTTTTGCATTTCTAATCCACTATCCGGAAATTGGCCAAGCTTCTACTTCCAACTACAATGCAGATCCTATTGAGGGTTTGATTTCTTTTGTAAGTTGCAGCAAGTGGAGCTCTAGATCTATTCAGATCTAGATTGTTTTGGGGAGTCTCTTCTCATGGAGTGTGTCTTTTAACCTCCTGGAAGAGAGCCTCTTTTGTTGGAGCATAATTTCAATTCTTGGCATCTGGCCATATCATATTCTAGATCCTACTATACAGTTACCCTTCCTAAAATTCACAATCTGCAAGGAAGAAGTTGCAGGGTGATTCAACTATCTCTTGGGAGAGAGATCTCCGGTGTTGGGAATCTTCCCTCACTGTGGTGATCCATGGATTGGCCAACCAATCCATGTACCTTCCAGATCTGATCTATTCATACATTTATTTACTTCAGAACTTCTATATAAATCTAAATATTTTCTACATAAGATTTCAGATCTACTCCATATGCTTCATGATTTGCTGAAAACCCCAAGGGGTATGTAAAATAGCGGCAATCTAGTGTATAGATATCATATAGATCTAAAATTTTGTACAATGATATATCCTAGATATTATTTTTAACCTAAAGCTATTGTATGCTTCAGAAAATGACGCTGTCAAGGTTTTACAGTGAAATACAATTGTTGCAGCACCTCTTTTAGAGGGATTTTCTCATAAAAGTTTTCATTTTCTCTCTTCCACTGTATGAGTAGTGTTGTGTAACTGATTTCATGATTTTATTAAAATATTACAACTAATACCTTCAGAAAATCACGCTTTTTGAGCTTCAGTAAATTTCTGCATACATTAAGTCATGGGAAATCAACGTTTTCTAGCCTAGTCGGGAATGGAGGAAATGTTTAACATAGATAGGAGCATTTTTTTGAGCTGAAATTTAGTATTTAGACTCATATTAGCCTAAGATATTAGATAAAACCATCTCCCCTTCTTATTTTTATGCACATCTCTGAAATTAAGCATTTTAGGGCTGAAATAGCTGCTTTTCCCCACTTTTTGGCTTATAAATCACTGTATAAATTTGCTGATGCACATAATATTGAAGGATAAGAGGTTTGAAATATTTTTTCAGACATATAGCTACCTCTCCAACTCCAAAATACTTTAAGGTATTCTATTTGTTGTAGAAAATTCCATATTTGGAATATTACACAATATTCTAGACCTTTACATGCACATAAAAGATTAGCAATTTGTCACTTACCATCAGGTCCCCATATTTGACCAGGAGGTAGTGGAAGATCTAGATCCACACAATAGCTCATCACACTATACGGATATTCGTGTATATACAGTGGCATATGATCCTAATGAGCAAAGAACTCGGGTCGGAACACCCGTCCAACTGCACCACCTCCTCCTCTGCACAGTAGTCTCCCCCACCGATGCATCCTAGGCTCTCTCAGGCCCCCATCTTGGAGCTTTATGTGAGGTCAAAGGGTCAGGATCTTGTCAAAGAAGAACAAGCACAAAACTGTACCATATGCATAGTCCCAGTTCACTTTCCGCTTGCATAGCGACAACTGTCGTTTCAATGACGACAGCATCATATGGGCCCAACCATAGTAGGTACCATTCAAAATTACTCTCCACAAGCATCATTTACCCTCTAGTGATGTGATGGAGTTCCTGGTTGCCCAGGATCCGCAGCATCGTTGCGGCCACAGCACGGGTCTCTAACCTCTACAAATCCCCAATGGATATCCGAGTCCCCTTGAATTGGAGACCTAGTAAAAAATGGTGCTATACAAACTCTATGATGTTCTTCCCCTGTGGTAATACTGGCTGAGTATTCCCTAACATCCCAAGTGGAGGGAGACGAGTCAGGAAATATATATCTTGGACCATCAACTCGATCTGGTGCCCCTGCACTATAAAGACCTCATGGTACAGGTCCCAATAGCTGAAAATCAGGGCCAATAAGGGCTCTCCAACTCTCATCAAAGGGTTCTCCACAAACTTCAGAACCCTAAACCTGGTCAGTGCACTGTGGGCACCTTGATCCTCTCGGATCTCCGACCGTAATGCGCCCAGGTCTCTCTCTCTCCAGTTGATCCATAAT
This sequence comes from Pinus albicaulis, assembly GCA_034641835.2. Taxonomy (NCBI): domain Eukaryota; kingdom Viridiplantae; phylum Streptophyta; class Pinopsida; order Pinales; family Pinaceae; genus Pinus; species Pinus albicaulis. The sequence continues at coordinate 1,050,003,564 of CM076580.1, forward strand.
TCTGCCATATCTGCACAAAACCATCATATTTTTTAGTATACATATAGGAAAGAATGTATATCATCATAAAAACCTAGTACTCAAACAAAAAATAGCACAGAAAAACCCCTCCTTGACAGGTCGCACTTTTCAGGCCCAAACGTGGGACAGGTCGCAGTTTTTTGCTCAAAACCTGCTACCCAAGTCACACTTTTTGCCCCAAGAAGTGCGACCCGGCTGTGAAGAGGAGCAGGGGTCTGTTCCTGAGCCCTGGGGACCTAATTTGAACTTTAATTCCACTAAAAAAAAAGAGTAGGGTTAGGCCTCTTACCTGCAACTGACGGATCTCGATTCCAATGGTTGATTTGTCTACTACGATCGCTGCAAGATTTAGGGCCTTCTCTCCTCTCTACATTCACCACATATCTACATGCAAATGAATGAATTTGGAGGGAAAATGCCTTATTAAAAAAGAAACCCCTATTTTTTCTTTCGTCTGCTGCGACCCAACCATAGCTCTGTTTACCAAACCGTCTATACCGTTGGAAAGCTCTCACCGAGCCCTCAAATGGGTATCTGTTATTTTTTAGTGATTTGATACTTCACCAGGACACATTTTTTCCAAGAAGCGTCACTTCACCCTTCCTCAAAATCGAATTTCTTCACTTGCAACACTCGTATTGGGGGCACCACTTTTCCTCCATACTTTTCCACGCTCATGTCGACTTTTGTCGTGAGTTACCATATTGTACTCATGCTTTTATGGTCCCCATTGGACCTTTTCTATGTGGCAGCACCATCGAGTCACCCTTCTTTAGAGCATTCGAGTTGAGTCATAATTGCATTCATGGAGTCTATCCCAAGTCCCTTTGCATCCCACTATAGTCCTCCATCCTTCATTTCTTGGTCCCTCTCTCGTGTCGCACATTATGGCCTTCAGTCCCACTGTCCCCTATCCCTCATGATGTTGTGTCAGTCGCTACCAGGTCATCCATGCCCTTTATGCTCTAACAAGGGAAGTCCTCCATTCGCTACTCAGTACCCTCCATTTCATCATCATCATTGGTGTCAGTCTGTTAGTCGCTCTAATATTTTCTCTCATGCCTTAGTTGAGGATCCCTTATTGCCTCACCTATGGCCGACCTCCTTCTGTCGACATCAGCTCATTCATTCTAGAAGATAGGTCTAGAGGGCGGTGTACCTTGGTTCTAGCTTCCACTCTTGTTCGGTGCCCCAGATCAGGAAAAGGGACTCCTTATTTCCCTTTGACTTGATTTTTTCTCAGCTCCAGCTCCTTTCAGCATGATCGAGATCTGTATACTTGATGGTTCAGTGATGCAGCAGCTGATATCGGTGATTCTCGGGTGTGTGTGAGATGTCCCAGCCCTCATGAGAGGGTGGCCCTATAGGTAGCCCCCCACATACCCGAATGACTTCTTCATTTCAGCCTTCGATTCAACTCCATATATTTGATGATACCGGCCTCAGCCACTTGCAGCGCCTTCTTGATTGCATATATCAGTCAGATTTTCAGAGCCCTTTCCTGTTTACAAGGGCATCTGGGTTGTATTTATATCTAATGTACTCAAATATTATTGTACAAGTCCTGGCTATTATCCCAGGCACAATATGTATGTGGGATTCATTATCATGTTATTTATCTGGCTCATGTTTATGCCAGCATATACTATATTGTTTCATTTTGTGGTTTTTTGGACGCCTCATTGTTTTTACTTTGCCTCGGCGGGCATAGGTATGCCTTCCCTGCCGCCTATAGCATAGGTACTCACTCATAAAAGAGACTAGTTGCACCTGTAAGTCTTGCCTCCTCAGGGTCTAGTTCTTTCAGCACTTTGGTCTACCTTATACTCCTCTCTCTTTGACTTCCCCTTCGACGTCTAGTGATTGAGTTCTTACAATGTACTTCGGTCATACGATTAGCTCCTAATGCTCGCACGCTGGGGGGCAATCTGTTACACCATTTTTTGGCAATCTAACCCATTTTTATTAGATGGACCCAAGTACACCATGTAAGACCAATGTTACCCTAAGTAAAATCACATTCACTATGAAAAATAACTTAGTAAACCACATTTATTAAGTTGTTTATGGTCTAAATAGGAAACCCCATGAGGAAATATTAAATAAATCTATATTTGTTTGATTTTCCTAAAGGAATAATTAGTTAAACAACAGTTTAATTAATATTCCTGATTATATTTAACCCAAAACAAGGAAATTAATTAGATAAATCATTATTTATCTTATTATTTTCTAAGAATAATTATTTAAACCTTATTTAAATAATATTCTTTGTTAAATATGACTAAATCACCCTTAAATAATTAAATAAATCATTATTTATTTGATTATTATTCAACCACATCCTTAAAATGATAAATAAATCATTTATTTATTTGTGTTAAAATAAAAGTTATTAAACAATTATTTTCTCAACAAATATAATAAAATATTCCATAAAATTTGGATCTTGATTTGGTTAATAATATTTTAATTATGCACCAATATCTAGACTAACTCAATATTTTGTTATAAATAGAAGGTTTTTCTATCCATTTATCACCTTTTGTTGCCTAAAGATCACTCTAGATCTATACTTTTGGTCTGACTATTGATCCACCATCATAGTCATATTTTTCTACCATTTTTGTCTGGGTTTTCTACGCCATCAAGAGAGAGGAATTTTAGATCTGAAGTGCTAAGGACTTACAAGAACCCATCTCATTGAGGAGAACTAGGAACACCTTCCTGTGTTTTCCTCCCAGGTGCCCCTAATACAAAATTCATTCAACATATTCTTGTCTTGTCTATTGGATGCATGGAGTAAATCTTGTTTTCTCTACTGTTTAATGTCTTCTAATGCATAGATCTAGATTTTTGCAGCATTTATCTTGATCACCTAACTGTAGATCTGAATATATTAGCAGTCATCTCTATTGTTAGGGCTGGTGGTTATGCACAGCTAAAGTGGTATTTTTTTGTACGCTTGGAATTAAGATTCATACTAACATGTGGGACACAACGAGCAACACTGTCGCAACTTCGATTTGATGATTGACCGAGATGACCTATATAGGATGCACGCTGAACCAACAACACCAGCATCCCTATTGGGTTCAGGGGTCCTGACCCAGGTTCGGAGTTAAGGTTTGCCAACAAACCCCTATACTTCTGGGCCTTTTGGAAATGACCTACTTTCGCAGGCCAAGGTCTCACCCGAAGTAGTATGGGTGGGTGCTGGAACCAAGATTCCGAACCGTCGAAAGAGTATGTAATTGAGGCAGATATCATTGAGTTCTATCAGGTTTGTAGAGAAACAAGCCTATTATTGAGCCTTTAATAGTATAATCAACATGTAACCATAAACAAAGCTACTACCATTAACAGATCTGATCAACACATTCACATCCACATGTGCATCAACAATTATCACCACAAAACATTACAATCGCAGCTAATTCATATATCGCAGACACAATTGGATCTTATTCAAATAACATAGAGGCACTTCAGTAATAAACATAACCAGTTCAGATAGCATAAATATACTTCAATAGATTCGCATTCATTAATATCCAAAAACCCAATTACAAACCCAAGTCACATCTCACGCACACATGCAGTGGGGTCCGCACACAGCATGACTGAGTATCTCTGCACACACAACCAGTAGGAGTCTTTTCCCAAGACAACCCAAAATAGATCTCAACAGTTCATATGTAGCATCAATATTACTTACTTCTTACTTTCTAGACCCAACTATATATCTATTTATATCATCGTATCCCTTGCTATCCTATGGTCCACAAACCGTGGTTTGCAGAATCCAGGTCTACCCTTTGACCCATTACAAAAAATTGGGGGCTTTGACCTGCCCCAAAGCTCCTGCATAAGACCAATTACTACAAAATTATATTAAAAATGCAGTTTAGGGATCCTTGTTCCAACAGGCCCCCAACACAATCTTGTGACTCTTCCTGAGTCACCGCGGTCGTGGGGCTTGCATCTTCACTTGAAGCTACTTGATTGCATCGACCAGAGGGGGAAACACTCCTTTGCTCTACACGACAGCATTCTGTGCAATATCGACCAACTTCTGTGAAGTTGGACCTTCAGTAGCAACAATGACACTTTCTAGCGTCTGACTCAATTTTTTGACTGCAACATCCGCTTCTTGAGATGACTTGAGGGCTTCATCGTCCCACGGCTTGAGGTGATCACTTAGAACCTTCTTCTTGTGGCACAACTCTTCCACATCATTTTTGAGCACATGGCTGGCACACAGACATGCCAGGCGTTGAGCGGGGATTAGAGTGGGCATAGTAGCTTCTAGTTGCTCAAATTCTTCTTCCTTCTGGCACAGTTCTTTAGTAAATTCACATAGGAGAGGATTGCGCTACACCTTAGACCGCAACTGCACAGCTGTCTCAAGAAATTTTGCGCCCTGAGTGATCTGAGCTGTAATGGTATTTGTGGATTCTGTGACCAGCATAGCTCGTTGGGCTCGTACCTTAGGTGGAGTTTCTGGATGCATCGCAACAACCTGCTACTCCATCTCAGACTTGACATTTTGGATCTCGGTCCTAGAATCCTTCAGGGCTACAATGAGTCCCTCAATCGTGGCCTGGGGGGTGGAAACGACCGGGATATATTCAGTCACATCTGTGCATATCCTGCTGATTAAACGTTCCAAATCGGTCTGCTACGTGGTGGAAAGGATGCACGCAACCTGTACTTGGGATGCCTCAGTGGTTTTTTAAAATATTTTCTGCTCAGTTGTACTGAGCTGTTGCTGCACCCAGTGATATCTGTGTTGGATTTCCTCAAAGAGGGATGTATGGAGGACCTGTAGCGGTTCATGTGGAAGCCGGGCCAAATCCAATTGTACTTCTTCGTAGGCCTGGACTTGTGCACATAAGGTATGCGGACTCAGGGTGAGTGTTGCGCCTGGCAGGGGGCAGAGGCGGGTCTCAGTTGTGATGATCAACTCAGTGCTGGTTGCTGGGGGTAGCCTCACTTGAATCATGCTCGTCTGCAGCGTATCAACCTTGAGTTGCAGAGCTTGGATATTAGGTTGTAATGCGGTGATCGTGACCTTCTACTGCTCTTCCAAAGCAAGCCATCTGTCTTCTGAGGTGAGGGTGACTGCATCTGTGATTTGCTCCAAGTCTTCCTCTGCCAAGGTAACTTCAGTCTCCCTACTAAGCCTCATAGCCTATCATTTCTTTTGCTGGCCCTTGAGAGGTTTGGCTATCCATTTCGTACCACGTGGGGAATCAACACCCTGTGCATCCAGAACCTCTGTGTCCATGTTCTATTGTGATTCCTGCTCCACGCCCTGCGCTACGTCCTTTGTCCTGGTGGGGCCTTATGGGCCACATCCTTCTGCATTCTTGGTGGTATCAGGCAGGGTGGTCTTAGGGGCTATTCTTGTACCCGCAGTGTCAGTTGCACCTGATTTGAATCCCAATATCCTGTGTGGTGGCCAAGTGGCAATGAGCCGGTCGATTTCTTGATCGGCGACCATGTAAGGCAGCGATACCCAAGTGGGATCCTTACGACCCCGAATCTTCACATTGTGCATCGTGACCTAGATCACTACAATGCTCTTGTACTTATCATATACCGTTAGCGATAAGCGTGGCCGGGAGTGAATTGCTGCTGCGAGCCCGCTCTGAAACAGGACCCAAAAGGCTTTGTTATCCTTAATGCACCGCTCATCCTTCGAATCCCACAAATTTTTGTATCGCGCCCCTTCGCACATGTGTGGCTTGGGTTCAGGAAGGACCGAGTTATCAGGGGCTTCCCATGTGACCAGCACAATTAGGAGCAACAAAAAAGGGTAGCAAAATGCCCTTCCATGATCCTGGGCATTGCGCACGTTCTCCAAAAATTCATTGCACAGGAACTATGACCAGTTGAAGAAGACCTCCTTTTCACAGTGACCAGCCAACTGAATTTCATAGGCGGGGACAGTCGTGGCTTGGCACTTGCACATCATCTTACAAGCCAATAGTAGGATACCCATGCGCACTCCCAGGTCAACAATGGTGTTGATAAGGAATCCCCTAGTATTTCACTCAACATGGTAGTCTTCTCACACCTTATCGGAAATATTTTTCTCATACTTCTTGCCAACGCACTCCATGGGATTCGACCCTTCCATGGGGAGACCTGTAATGCGGTGAATTAAGTCGGCATCGATTGGGATGCGGTCTCGGATCCACAAGTTGTCATCATGGATTAGGGCTAGTAGTTGTCATGCAACTTGGTCGGTTATACTGTATCGGCCAAAGTGAGGTATCCACAACAAGTTTAGTAAACCAGATATTTCTAGCCCACACGCCCATGACATCGGTACGACCCTCAGCACACCATCCTTCAGTAATATTTCGAGGTACAGCTCAGGTGCCAATTCTTGGAAGGCCTCTAGGTTGGCAAGGTCATGGTCGTCGAACTTAATTGAGGCACGCTTGCCATGTGCTTCTCCAATTATGGGGACTTCACCTGGAATCAGTGGAATTTGCAGATAGGCTTCCATACCTTCGAGGTTCTTAGGCATTGGCACTGAGGGCATGCGAGGCCAAACATAGGGTGGTAGCCAAGTGATTGGTTCAGCAATCCAAGCCTCTTCCTGAGGAGATAAAGGTCTCTTCATTGGGTTAGGCGAGCGTGCCTGGGGCATCAGGGAGATTTCACATTCCGAGGGGAGGTGTGTGGCTTCCCTCCAACCCATTTCTCAGTCCTCCCCTACCCCTTTTCCTGGCCTTTCTCCTTACTCTTCTTTTTCTCCACCTACTTCCCCTTGGTTGGTGTGGACACAACCTCTTCAACTTCAGGGGTGACCCCTAATACTTCATCAGTAGAGGCCATGGTCTGCGATGTTTCACCGGGGTTGGTTGTGTTCATTCTTGCTCGAAAGACGAACTCAGGATTACTGCTATCAAAGGGGGTAACCCACCCAGACATTAACAGAGCATAATACTTACGGAAATTTGCAAGAAACAAGTGTTTAAAATGTACGAAACCCACTTCAGATCTACCCTCTTGCTTTTAGAGCTCTGGATAGTGACCAACGGTTGGATGAGGCTTATCTAAAACTTACCATCAAGAAAACGGTAAAAAGTCTTCAGAAATCCCCTCATTAATTGCTGACTTCCTGCTCCTTCCAACAGTAAAATTTTCTTTTTACCCAGTTTTACTGTTCCAACGGCTAGTTTTCACAGCTACAGATTACCCCTACGCTCCCAGCGCACTTGATTACCACTATTCTCCCAGTGCACCTCCCTGGGCTTCTTGACCTGCAGTCGACCCTTGCGCTCCTAGCGAACCTCGCTAGGCTGCAGTCGACCCCTATGCTCCTAAAGCACCTCCCTGGGCTGTGGTCAACCCCTGTGTGTATAAAGGTGATGCCTGTGTTTTTCCTCAGGCCTGTGCGTATCCCTCCCAATACAGCTACTCCGGCCATATAGTCATTTGATCTGGTATAGTTTGAGATGGCTGCCATTAACATATCCAGGTATAATATCACTGTGCAACGTAGCTAATCGGATATCTCCTCTATTAGTGATTTCCTTTACCATATAAGGGTGTAGCCAGTGCTGACGGAACTTCCCCGAGTGCTTCGCAAACTAGCTATCATATTGTTGGGTGTGGAGCCTAATTATCTTGTTTATTTTGTATCATAGCATCGGACCCCTGTACCTTAATGGGGCGGCAACGCCACCTATAATTAAACACTGCCTGGGGGGTCTAGGGTGGGGCGGCTGTGACTTTATGGACCCCCCCCTGGCGGGGGGTTTCAGGGGAAACACCCCCGAAGCTAAAAACAGATGTAAAATTTCCTTGTAAAAGTATAGTAATTTCTAGTCAATCTGGGCCGTTCATTAGGCAGATGATCTGACGGTAGAAGTTATGTTTAGTTTAGGGTTTTTTTCCCTATAAGGCAACCCCTCGCTGGTATGAGGGTATTGTATTACGGTTGTGTATTGTATGTGTATTCTCAGAGCAAGAAACAGATAGGGATACTGTGAGAGAGAACATAGGATATTACAGTGGATCTACTGTAGGTTGTGTCTCTTCATTTTGCTAGATAATAGAAAGGAAGGACTGGCTATTCAGGGTGGACGTATCCCAAACTAGGTGAACCATGTATATCTGTGTCTCTCTGGTTTTTATGTGTTTTGTGTGCTTGTGTTTTCTGTTGATCAACGATTGTCATTGATGTCAACCCAAGAAGCACCAGGGTCTAACCCAATATTTCATGGGAATTTTGACCTACCAAATTAATATATTCTGGGTCAATAATGATTTTTATGGTTTCTACTTGTCAATATGTTTCCGTTGATATATGGCATGCCATGTAATTCTTCACAGTTTGAGAGATATTCATGTTTGAAGTTTGTACCCCCAGTTAGTTGGCTAAAACCCCATGGGGTTGAGGCATGGGTTATTGAAAATTCATAATTAATATTTTTTAAGCTCCTAAAATCCCTCCCACGTTTAGTTTTTTCAGCCCCTCTCAACCTAATAATTTATATAAATTGTGATCCTCATTTCCTCCTTAAGTAAGGGATTTCGCCATCTGAATCAGGTCATCATAGAATTTTCGCTCTAACGTTTTTTATACGAAGTTTAAGAAGCTGAAATTTTTATGAGGTGAAGCCAAAATCCTGAGGAAGCTTTTGTAAACATTTTAGATCAATATGCACAACAGTTTTGGAGATATGATCTGTGGAAGTCAGGGTTTTTGCAGGCTCCTAAAATTCATCTCAAAGAAGTGACCTTCGTAAAATCATCATAACTCTCTCTCTAAGTATCAGATTGGAATTCTATAAAAAGTGGAAGATAGTGCATATTATTATATTTTCACTCTATCAATTTCAAAGACAAATGAAGAAACAGTGATATGTGGCATGCCGTACAAGTGCGCTCTGCTGACTTGGGTCAACAGTAGAACATTGTGAGGGTGAACATATAACTATTTGAAAGAATCAGATTATGAATTGATTATGGCATTGAAAAGCAAACTTGGGGAATACTACGGGGCTAAAATCAGATGTTGAGGATCTGGATGTAAATGCGTACCTGATTCTATGTAGCCAAATCTCTAGAGAAAACAAAAAGCTATGAATAATAATAGTGATAAAAGAATTTACAAGGACTAGGAAGTTCTATGGCGATGAAAACAAAACAAGGTAGCAATGAGGTTAGCATGACAAGAGAAGCAACCAAGGTGCATAATATCAACAAGAATTTAATCATGTGAAGTCTTCAAGTGGGCAGCACTGCATATAATCATTGTAAAGGTATCATTGTTCTAAGTCATTGTAAATACATTATTGTAAAAATTGTACTAGTGTCTATCTACCAAGGGTTGAAGAGGCAGTGTTGGGAGGTCTAGGATCATCATTAGGTGATTGTGTCAAAGTTTGGGTTATGGTCTAGTATATATTCTTCTTCTACATCATTCTATATCATTGTAAAGTGGACCATTTTCCCATGTACAGGAGTCCATTATTATTTTATTCTTCTATAGGGTGGTAGGGTGGTGCTAGGGTGAGTTGTAGCTCATTGGGTGTTGGGGCATCCATTCAGTTGACTACTGAAGAATCTCGTGCATTGGAGCATCCATCCAGTGGGAGCTAGAGAAGAATTCTTTTCTAGATTCTAGGAAGTTGGAGCTTTATTTTCAATTGGAGTTGAATATTAAGAATTATTAGAAAAGAATTAGGTGATTTTTGTCCCGGAGTGGGTTTCCACCTTAAAAATTGTGTGCATTTGTGTTCCTCTTGTTTTCTACTATCATTGTACAAACACTAATAACAATTGAAGATTAACTAATTCTCTAATTGAAAGGAATACTGATTCACCCCCCCCGGGAGTATTTCTAACAATTGGTATCAGAGCTTGGTTCCTTCAATAGCAGTTTAACAGCTGGAAGGAGGTCATGGAGCATACCAAGAATGTTGTACCTCTATTCAATGAAAATAATTATGCACTCTGGAAAGGAAGAATGGAGGTCTATCTCTTGGCACAAGGTTACAAAGTATGGGACACTGTTTTAAATGGATTTACATCAACCACGGATGAAAAAGGTAAGAAGAATTTGGTAAATGATGCAGAAGAAAATAATATTATTATCAGTGGAATTATTGAATCTGCTTATCATAAGGTGTTGGGTTGTAAAACTGCCAAAAATGTATGGGAAAAGCTTGAGAATATATATGCAGGTGACTCAAATGTCAAAGAAGCAAAGCTTCAAATCTATAGAAAAAAATTTGAGCAACTCCGAATGAAAGAAGATCGCAACATTACTGCATACTTTCAATACGTTGATGAAATAACCAATACTATGGAAGGATTGGGAGAGCCAATTGACGAGAAGAATATTATACAGAAGATTCTTAGAATGTTACTAGGGAGATTAAACCCAAAGGTATCTGTCTTAGAATACAGTGCAAATATGGGCAAACTTAGCAAGGAAGAATTACATGGAGTTCTCATAGCATATGAAATGAGACTTGATGAAGAAAAGGGTACTTCAAATCTAGAAACTGCGTTCGTTGCATCTAAGCAAACCAATAAGGACAAACAACCTTCAATTGAAATGACATGTACGTGCAAGTGTGAAGAAAAGGGAGATGATGGAGAAGGTCTTTCAGATGAAGAATATGCTTACTTCACGAGAAAACTAAAAATTGGTAAGGGACAATTCAAAGGTAAACTTCCATTGATATGTTTTAGCTATAATGAGGTTGGGTATTTTGCAGCAAAATGTCCAAACAGAAGTAATGGCAACTCAAAAGGAAAGAAAGGCTTTAAGAAATTCAACAAGCAAGGATCCAAAAGGAACTTTATCTCTAAAGAAGATATCTCATCATCCGATGAAGATAATGACAGTGAAGAAGAAGCCGATGAGAGAGTATTGTTTATGTCCAAGAACAATAAACCCAAGCACAATAAAAAAGAGGTATCAAGAAATGAAGAAGAAGGATGGACCATAGAAGAATTTTATGAGGAAGCAATCAAGCTTATAAAAGATCTCAAGGTGGAGAAGATCCATTCCAATACTCTTGAAGAACAAGTTCAAGGTCTCAAAATTGAAGTTGAAGAACACAAATGCATTGAAGAGTCACTTCAAAAGAAGTTGGAAGAAAGCAACTAAGAAAGGGAAGAATTAGAAGCCGAAGTAGTCTCGCTGCGTGAGGAAGTGAAGAAAGGAAAAAATATCCAAAACTATGCCAACAGCTCAAGGGCATTGGAAGAACTCATCAACAATCAACGATCTTACAACGACAAAACTGGCATCGGTTACAAAGAAGAAGAAGCAGGACATTCTACAACAAAATACAATGAACCTATGAGATCTGACATGCATGTAGACTTCATTAGACAAGATTCACAAGAACAACCATTAGAGACAATTCCTCGACGAAAATTTCCATCCAGGTACCAACATATTTTTTATGGCTATTGTTATTCATGTGGAAAATTTGGTCATAAAGCTGTAGAATGTCACACATACCCTAGGAACGAATACAATTCCAGGAGATCTGTCAAATATGAACCTCCCAGGGCTCAGCGAAACATCAATAGATTTGAACATTTAAGAAATAATATTGAATGTTACAAATGTCGAAACTTTGGACACATAGCCAAAGATTGCAGACTTGAAAATCCTCCAGAAGAATATTCGAAGCCACAGAATGAACGAACATGGAAGAAGAAGAAGAATGATAATTGTGCTCTCGGTCTCAAGGCTCAAAAGAACCAAGATGTGTGGTATGTTGATAGCGGTTGCTCAACACATATGACCGGAGATAGAAATAAATTTGTATCTCTGAAAGAGAAGAAGGATGGAACCGTGTCCTTTGGAAATGATGGATCTTCAAATGTTATAGGATCAGGTACTGTCACTCTCGGAAGCAAATATTCTCTAGCCAAGAATGTTCTATTGGTTGAAAACATGAATCACAATCTGCTCAGTGTTGGACAAATGTGTGATCAAGGACACACAATACTATTCAACTCCACGAAATGTGAAATCAGGAAAGGCGTGTATGGTGAAATTGTGGCTACAGCAAGTCGAGCTCCAAATGACATATATGTTCTAGATGAAGCAACTAAAGCATGTATAATAGCTAAAGAGGATGATAAAATAATTGGTAGCAATGATGATCAACTAAGTGAAAATTTTTCTACAAAGGTGCAAAGTGATTTCAAGATGTCTTTACTTGGTGAGCTGACATACTTCTTAGGGCTTCAAATATCTCAGCAAGAGAAAGGAATATTTATATGTCAAGACAAGTACATCAAGGAAATGCTCAAGAAATTTAAAATGGAAGATTGCAAACCCATCCTTACTCCAAGGGTAACAGGTTGCAAATTGAGCATAGACGACTCATCTAAGGATGTGGATCAAAGGTTGTATAGATCTATGATTAGTAGTCTTCTATATGTAACAGCCTCCCGACCAGATGTTATGCAAGCAGTTGGACAAGTAGCTATATTCCAAGCAGCACCAAAAGAATCACATATTAAATATTCGCCAGCATTGGAATATCTTCGCCAGAATCTTGGGATTCTCCCAAGTTCTCATTAGATTTTCCTTTTTCAAAATATAAAGGGGGAGTGTAAGTAGATTACAGGTCTGCAGGACGGTTGTGTCAAGGGGACTGAAAGTGTGTATAGGTCCTCAGGATGGTTATGTTTTAGCGGGAGTTACCCTTTTCCATTGATGTCAAAGGGGGAGAGAATGTTGTAGGAAGAGATGTCATGATCGTAGGGGGAGTACTTGTGTTGCCATCAATGCCAAAGGGGGAGATTGTTGATCAGTGGTTGTCATTGATGTCAACCCAAGCAGCACCAGGGGCTAACCCAATATTGCATGGGAATTTTGACCTACCAAATTAATATATTATAGGTCAATAATTCTTTTTTATGGTTTCTACTTGTCGGGATGTTTCCGTTGATATATGGCATGCCATGTAATTCTTCACGGTTTGAGAGATATTCATGTTTGAAGTTTATACCCACAGTTAGTGGGCTAAAACCCCATGGAGTTGGGGCATGGGTCATTGAAAAGTCATAATTAACATTTTTTAAGCTCCTAAAATCCCTCCCACGTTCACTTGTTGAATCCCCTCTCAACCTAAGCATTTATATAAATTGTGATCCTCATTTGCTCCTTAAGCAAGGGATTTCGCCATCTGAAAAAGGTCATCGTGGAATTTTCGCTCTAATTTTTTTTCTACGAAGCTTAAGAAGCTGAAATGTTTATGAGGTGAAGCCGAAATCTTGAGGAAGCGACTGTAAAATTTTTAGATCAAGGTGCACAATAGTTTTGGAGATATGATCTGTGGAAGTCAAGGTTTTTGCAGGCTCCTAAAATTCATCTCAAAGAAGTGACCTTGGTAAAATCATCATAAATATCTCTCTAAGTATTGGATTGGAATTCCATAAAAATTGGCAGATAGTGCACAGTCTTTACTTTTCACTCTATCAATTTCAGAGACAAATGAAGAAACAATGAAACGTGGCACACCGTACAAGTGCGCTCTGCTGAAACAGTCCATAATTAGGGAATTGTGAGAGATTGGGTATAAATCTCTCTTGAAGAATCCAAATTTATGTCAGACCTGTGGCATTGGAAATAAAACTCAGAGTACTACTATAAGACTGAAAATCAGATATTGAGAATCTGAAATAACAGAGATACACCATATTCAATATCGAGCTCCTAGAAGGCAAGAAAAATCTAGATCATGTGTTGTCAAGGTTTGCAAAGGACCAGAATTTCTACGGCAGCAAAGCAAAGCAAGGTGCAGTAGAGGGTAGCATGACAAGAGTAGAAATCAAGGTGCATAACAGCAACAAGAAGTTCATCATGTGAAGTCTTCAAGTGGGCAACACTGCATACAATAATTGTAAAGGTATCATTGTACTACGTCATTGTAAATACATTATTGTAAAAATTGTACTAGTGTCTATCTGCCAAGGGTTGAAGAGGCAGTTTTGGGAGGTCTAGGATCATCATTAGGTGATTGTGTCAAAGTTGGGGTTATGGTCTAGTATATATTCTTCTTCTACATCATTCTATATCATTGTAAAGTGGACCATTTTCCCTGGTACAGGAGTCCATTCTTATTTTATTCTTCTATAGGGTGGTAGGGTGGTGCTAGGGTGAGTTGTAGCTCATTAGGTGTTGAGGCATCCATTCAGTTGATTATTGAAGAATCTCGGGCGTTGGAGCGTCCATCCAGTGGGAGATGGAGAAGAATTATTTTCTAGATTCTAGGAAGTTGGAGCTTTATTTTCAATTGGAGTTGAATATTAAGAATTATTAGAAAAGCATGAGGTGGTTTTTGTCCCGGAGTGGGTTTCCACCTTAAAAACTGTGTGCATTTTTCTTCTCTTGTTTGATGCTATCATTCTACAAAAACTGATAATAATTGAAGATTAACTAATGCTCTAATTTAAAGGAATACTGATTCACCCGCCCCCCCTCAGTATTTCCAACATTTTCCGCATATTTTATGTGTTGCATTGCTATGTAATATTTAATTTTCCAAAAACTAGTATCAGAGCCGAAGGTCTATTTGGCTGATAAACTCGTAGGAAAGAAGGGTTCCTGGTTCGAGTGGGAGTAATGGCGGAAGATGGTAAGTTTAGGGTCGAGAAATTTAATGGCTAAAACTTCCCGCTGTGGAAGATGCAGATGGAAGATTATCTGTATCAGAAAGATGTGTACCTACCATTGAGAAAAAAAACAAAGAAGCCAACAACTATGATAGATGCAGAATGAGAGATTCTCGATAGAAAGGCACTCGGAACAGTATGGTTATGCCTCGTGGTGTCAGTAGCCTTCAATATTTCGAAGGAAACAACAATAGAGGGTTTGATTAAGGCATTGGCGAAACTACATGAAAAACCCTCGGTCTCAAACAAGGTATTTCTCATGAAACGTTTATTTAATATGAAAATGTCAGAAGGTGGATCTATTTCTGACCATTTAAATGATTTTAATACAGTTACTAGTCAGTTAAGTTCTGTAGGGGTAAAATTTGATGATGAAGTTAGGGCTCTTTTATTTCTGTGCTCATTGCCAGAAAGTTGGAAAGGTTTAGTTATGGCGATTAGTAACTCTATCTCTAGATATAGTACTTTAAATTTTGATGATGTTGTCGATGCTATCCTTAGCGAGGAAATGTGACAGAAAATTCCGGTGAGACATCAGGTAATGCTTTGAGTGTAGAGTCTAGGGGAAGAAGAATAGAAAGAGGAAAGACTTCGAGATATCGCAGTAAATCAAGGAAAGTCAGATCCAATTCCAAATCGGGGATAGTGTACTGGAAATGTAGAAAGAAAGGACACCTGAAGAAAGACTATAGATCTTGGAAGGGAAAAGAAGGAGACGCACAACAAGAAAACAATCATGAAGCAAATGTGACAGGTGATGTGTTACAAGATGCTTTGATTCTTTCTTTCGAAAATGTTACTGATTCATGGGTAGTAGATTCAGGGGCCTCATTTTATGCCACACCTGATAAGAAATATTTTCATGACTATGTTCAAGGAGATTTTGGACAAGTTCGTTTGGGTGTTGATAAACCCTGTAAAATTTTTGGAATGGGTAAAGTTATTGTAAAACAACAGAATGGAAACCAATGGCTATTAAAGGAGGTAAGGCATGTTCTAGTTCTGAAGAAAAATCTGATTTCAACAGGGTAGTTAGGTGATGAAGGTTGTGTGACAACTTTCACAGATAAAACTTGGAAGGTCACCAAAGGAGCCCTGATAATAGCAAAAGGCAAAAAGGTTGGTACATTGTATTTATGAAATGGTATTTCTAACTCTGTTAATGCTTTAACTTCCAAAGGAGAAGATGCAACATTATATCATCATAGGCTCGGACACATGAGTGAGAAGGGGATGAAGATTATTCACTCAAGAAATTTTTTTCCAGGTTTGAAGAATGTTGATTTGGATTTCTGTGAGAATTGTGTTTATGGAAAACAGAAGAGAGTCAGATTTCTCAGAGTTGGGAAAGAAAAGAAGAGAGAAAAATTAGAGCTTGTGCATACAGATGTATGGGGACATGCTCAGGTATCATCTCTCTACGGCTCTCATTATTATGTTACTTTTATTGATGATACAACTAGAAAGAATTGGATTTATTGTATTCAGAATAAATATGATGTATTTGATACTTTCAAGAAATGGAAAGCTTTGGTTGAGATTGAGACATGAAAGAAGTTGAAGTGTCTCAGATAAGATAATGGAGGTGAATATTGCAGCAAATAGTTTCATAGGTATTGTTCAGAGCATGGAATTCGCAGAGAGAATATAGTTCCAAGAACACCACAAGAAAATGGAATGTCAGAAAGGATAAACAGAACAATCATGGAGCGTGCAAGGTGCATGAGATTGCATGTAGGATTGCCTTTACAATTTTGGGCAGATCTTGTAGATATTATTGTTTATCTAATAAACAGAGGGCCTTCAAGTTCATTGGATTGTGGTATTCTAGAGGAAGCATGGACAGGTAAAAAGGTAAACTACTCTTTTTTAAAGCCTTTTGGTTGTGAGGACTTTGTCCATATTAATAAAGAAAACAAAAGAAAGCTTGAGGAAAAATCAAAGAAATGTACCTTTATTGGATATGGTGTTAATGATTTTGGTTATCTTTTATATGATTATGAAAATCACAAAATAATTAGGAGAAGATATGTAATATTCAACGAAAAGGTCTTGTATAAGAATCAGTTGCAGGAAAAGGAACAAGAAAAAGAAAATAAAGAATACAAAGTTCTTGATGAGATCACTGAAAAAGTAAAGGTTCCTGAAAATAATAATAATCAACAGCCACAACAACAACAGCCACCACAATAGAAACAGGCACCTCAAACACCTGAAAGTGGTGTTAGAAGATCTACCAGGATAAGTAGACCCCCTGAACGATATTCTCCTTCATTATATTACTTATTGTTGACTGATTTTGGTGAACCTGAATGTTATGAAGAAGTAATGCAGGTTGAAACCAGGAAGAAGTGGGAGCTAGCAATGGAATAATATATGGACTCCTTAATGCATAACCAGACTTGGGACTTAGTCAGGTTTCATGCAGGTAAAACTACATTGCATAATAAATGGGTTTACAAGCTGAAGGAAGAAGATGGAGGAAAATAGAGGTACAAGGCTAGACTTTTGGTGAAGGGGTTTGCAAAAAAGAAAGGTATTGATTTTGATGAAATATTTTCTCCTGTTGTTAAGATGACTTCAATCAGAACTATTTTAAGTCTTGTAGGAGTAGAAGATTTACATCTTGAACAGTTAGATGTAAAGATGGCTTTTCTCCATGGAGATTTGGAGGAAGAGATCTATATGTAGAAACCAGAAGGATATGAGATCAAAGGGAAAGAAAAATTAGTGTGCAAGTTAAAGAAGAGCTTGTATGGCTTAAAACATGCTCCAAAGTAGTGGTATCTAAAATTTGACAAGTTTATGTCTGAACAAGGTTATACTAGATGTCACTCTGATCATTGTGCTTATCTGAAAAGGTAAAATGATGGTAGCTATATTATATTGTTATTGTATGTAGATGACATGCTTGTTGCAGGGTCTAACATGTAGGAAATAAATGTGCTCAAAAGAAAATTTCCAAATTCATTGGCAATGAAGGATTTGGGAGCTGCAAAACAAATCCTTAGAATGAGAATAACTAGAGACAGGAAAAATCACAAATTAACACTATCTCAGAATGGGTACATACAAAAGGTGTTGAAAATATTTAATATGCAAAATGAAAAACCAGTTAGTACACCATTTTCTAGCCATTTCAAGCTTAGTAAAGAGATGTGCCCAAAGACCCAAGAAGAAATGGATTATATGTCTAAAGTTCCATATGCATCAGCAGTTGGAAGCTTAATGTATGCAATGGTCTGCACAAGGCCTGATATTGCACATGCAGTGGGAGTTGTGAGCAGGTACATGTACAATCCAGGAAAAGAACATTTGATGGCAGTGAAATGGATTCTCAGATATTTGAGAGGTACCACAAATCAAGAATTATTCTTTGGTGGTTCAAACATTGCTCTACAGGGATATGTTGATGCAGATATGGCAGGTGACATAGATAACAGGAGGAGAACTACAAGATATGTATTTACTGTAGGTGGAACAGTTGTCAGTTGGGTTTCAAAAATCCAAAGTGTTGTTTCACTTTCAACAACAGAAGCAGAGTATGTTGCTGCTATAGAGGCTAGTAAGGAAATGATTTGGTTATAAAGGTTTATGGATGAATTGGGTAAGAAGCATGATATGGGCACGTTATACAGTGATAGGAAAAGTTCCATTCATCTTGCAAAGAAATCAGAATTTCATTCTAGGACTAAACACATACAGCTCAAGTACCATTTCATACGGTCAGTATTGGAAGATGGACAGTTGAAGCTGGAAAAGATACACACTAGCAAGAATCCTGCAGATATGCTAACAAAAGTTGTAACCAGGGAGAAACTGAGATTATGTTCAGTTTCAATTGGTTTTCAAGGATGACGATGAAGATGAGAAACAGCCAGGTCCAAAGAGGAGACATTGTCCAACAAATGAAGTAGCGGTGGAGTTGCTATAATCAGTGTCCAAGTGGGAGATTGTTGGGTGTGGAGCCTGATTATCTTGTTTATTTGGTATCATAGTTGTTAGTATGAATCTTAATTCCAAGCGTACGAAAAAAGACCACTTTAGCTGTGCATAACAAACAACCCTAACAGTAGAAAGGACTACTAATATCTTCAAATCTACAGTTAGGTGATCAAGATAAATGCTACAAAAATCTAGATCTATGCATTAGAAGACATTAAACAGTAGAAAAAACAAGATTTACTCCATGCATCCAATAGACAAGACAAGAATATATCAAATTAATTTTATATTAATGGCACCTGGGAGGAAAACAAAACAGGGTGTTCCCGGTTCTCCTCAATGGGATGGGTTCTTGTAAGTCCTCAGCACTTCAGATTTAGAATTCCTCTCTCTTGATGGTGTAGAAAACCCAAACAAAAATGGTAGCAAAATATGACTATGATGGTGGATCAATAGTCAGACCAAGATTTGACATCCAGAGTGATCTTTAGGTAACAAAAGGTGAAAAATGAATGTAAAACCCTTCTATTTATAACAAAATATTGAGTTAGTCTAGATATTGGTGCATAGTTAAAATATTATTAACCAAATCAAGATCCAAATTTTATAGAATATTTTATTATATTTGTTGGAGGGAAAAGGAATTTGACTTGGGTCAAATCCCCTTATTTGTAAATAATAAATAAATAAATGATTTATTTATCATTTTAAGGATGTGGTTAAGTAATAATAAATAAATAAATGATTTATCTATCATTTTAAAGATATGGTTGAGTAATAAATAATCATTTATTTAATCCTTTAAGGGAGATTTAGTCATATTTAGCAAATAATATTATTTAAGTAATGTTTAAATAATTATTCTTAGAGAATAATAAGATAAATAATGATTTATCTAATTAATTTCCTTGTTTTGGGTTAAATATAACCAGGAATATTAATTAAACTATTTTTTAACTAATTATTCCTTGAGGAAAATCAAACAAATATGGATTTATTTAGTGTTTCCCCATGGGGTTTCCTGTTTAGACCATAAACAACTTAATAAAGGTGGTTTTACTAAGTTATTTTCATAATGAATGCAATTATACTTAGGGTAAAATTGGTCTTACATGGTGTACTTGGGTCCATCTAATACCAATGGGTTAGATGACCAAAAAATGGTGTAACAGATTTCCCCCCAGCATGCGAGCGTTAGGAGCTAATCGTATGATCGAAGTACGTTGTAAGAACTCAATCACTAGACGTCGAAGGGGAAGTCAAAGAGAGAGGAGTATAAGGTAGACCAAAGTGCTAAAAGAACTAGAACCTGAGGAGGTGAGACTTACAGGTGTGACAAGTCTCTTTGATGAGTGAGTACCTGCTATAGGCGGTGGGGGAGGCATACCTATGCCCGCCGAGGAAATAGTACAAACAATAAGGCGTCCGGAAAACCATGGGATGAAATAATAAAGCATATGCTAGCATAAAAATGAGCTAGATGAATAACATGATAATGAATCCCACATACATATTGTGCCTGGGATAACAGCCAAGACTTTGTACAATAATATCTGAAAAAATGAGATATGAATACAACCTAGATGCCCTTGTGAACAGGAAAGGGCTCTAAAAATCTAACTGATATATGCAATCAAGAAGGTGTTGCAAGCGACTGAGGTCGGTATCATCAAATCTATAGAGCTGCATCAAAGGCTGAAGTGAAGAAGTCATCCAGGTATGTGGGGGGCTACCTGTAAGGCCACCCCCTCATGAGGGTTGAGACATCTCACACACACCTAGGAATCACCGATATCAACTGTTGCATCACTGAACCATCAAGTATACAGATCTTGATCATGATGAAAGGATCTGGAGCTGAGAACCAATCAATTCATAGGGAAATAAGGAGTCCCTTTGCCTGATCTGTGGCACCGAACAAGAGTGGAAGCTGGAACCAAGGTACACCGCCCTCTAGACTTGTCTTCTAGAATGAATGAGTTGATGTGGATAGAAGGAGGTCTGCCATAGGTAAGGCAATAAGGGGTCCTCAACTAAGGCATGAGAGACAATAGTAGAGCGACTGACAGACTGACACCAATGATGATGATGAAATGGGGGGGACTGAGTAGCAAACGGACGACTTCCCTTGTTAGAACATAAAGAGCATGGATGACCTAGCAGTGACTGACACAAAATCATGAGGGATGGGAGATAGTAGGGCTAAGGCCATAATGTGCGACACGAGAGAGGGACCAAGCAATGAAGGATGGAGGACTATAGCGAGATGCAAAGGGACTCGGGATATACTCCATGAAAGCAATGATGACTCAACTCGAATGCTCTAAACAAGGGTGACTCAATGGTGCTGCCACACAAGAAAAGGGTCCCATGGGGACCATAAAAGCATGAGTACAAGATGGTAACTCACAACAGAAGTCAACACGAGCGTGGACAAGTATGGAGGCAAAGTGATGCCCTCAGTACGAGTGTTGCAAGTGAAGAGATTCCATTTTGAGGAGGAGTGAAGTGATGCTTCTTGGAAAAAAAGTGTCGTGGTGAAGCATCAAATCACTAAAATCTAATAGATACCCATTTGAGGGATTTCCAATGGTACATACGGTTCATCAAACTGAGCTACGGTTTGGCCGTAGCAGGCGAAAGAAAAATTAGGGGTTTTCTTTTAATAAGGCATTTTCCCTCCCAATTCACTTATTCGTAGGTGGAGCTATGGTGAATGTAGTGAGGAGAGAAGGCCTTAAATCTTGTGGTGTTTGTAGCAGACAAACCGACCGTTGGAATTGAGAGCAGTCAGTTGCAGGTAAGAGGCCTAATCCTACTCTTTCATTTCAGTGGATTGAAAGTTCAATTTAGGTACCCAGAGCTCATGAACAGGCCAGGTTGCACTTTTTGGAGTCCG
Source organism: Pinus albicaulis (assembly GCA_034641835.2). NCBI lineage: Eukaryota > Viridiplantae > Streptophyta > Pinopsida > Pinales > Pinaceae > Pinus > Pinus albicaulis. The sequence goes on from CM076580.1 coordinate 1,050,025,108, forward strand.
CTCTATGACCTGGGTAGCAGGTCCTAGGAAGAAAACTATGACTTGTCCCAGGAAATGACCTGAATAGTGCGACCTATCAGAGAAAGGGGTTTTCAATACTGTTTTTGACTGAGATCTGGGATTTTTATAGTTGAGGGGCATAGCTGCCCCCAAGCATGTTGTGGACATGCCAAAATGTATTTAGAAAAAGGGAAATCTAAACACATTTTAATGATGTGGTGTGCCATTTTTTTCGGTATGGTTATGCAGTTTGAGAAAGGAAATAGACGATTACCAATATCTTTTGGTCCTGCATATATGAATCAAATGGACTTTAAGTTTCCGGGTTGGCATACACGGTGTTACTATCCCAAAGAGAGTATTTTGAGATAATGAACTGATGTTCTCCCAGAAAACCCATAGGTTGGTCAACCACAATGTCTATGAGACTGGGTTGTTGATGTAATATGAAGGAATGATGAGGGGTATCATCCCTAGAGTGATTTTAAGTTATATGGGACTCTAGAGGTTCTTCTAAATGTGGAAGAATAATGGAACTAGAGTCGACACGACTAGATTCACTAGGAGATTTGTGGAGAATTGCTTCTCCTGGTCTCTCAAATATGGGTGTCCCCTTACCCAAACATTGGGTGTTAATGTAATGGCCACAAGGTGCATGTGGTTCGAATGCATGAGTTCAATGTAAGGGGGGATAGATAAATTCAGGGGTGGTGGCTACTTCCATAATGTCATCATCGTAAATAGAATATAGGTTGACTGATGGAAGAAAGACCACCTGACGTGGTGAAGCTACCTTACTCATCATCATGAGAAGAGAGGTTCACATGTGCATCGTCACAAGGGGTGACAGAAAAGTGAGCAGATAGAGGATCTACCGATGTTGAACTCAAGGTGGTCGCTGAAGGGAGGTCAGGCGAAATATCATAGGGAGTCTCGAAGGGGACTTCCATCGAGGGTCTCATGGATGATGATAGATAGCAGATGGAGGACCAAGGCTCCGTTATCTCAACATCATAAGGGGGAATGTCAATGGGAGCATCCGTGTCCTCTGGTGTTGCCAAAGCAAGATGCAAAAATAATGGAGCAATTGACTCACTACGATTGGCCTCGAATTGGTGTAAGGCTTATAAAGAGGAACGATACTCTTCGAGGCAAGGATAGAGGTGAGTGTAGTGGCCATGGAAATCACACAAAGCACAAGGGTGATTTGTGCACAATGGTTTGAGTTTCGGGATTGAATCGGGTATAGTGACATATACCTCTGGGCTATCAGATTCCAGAAACGTCTCATTGACCATGGACTTGAGATGAGGCAGCTTCAGACAAGTATGGGTGGCATGGCCGACAACATCACATAAAGCACACTGGATGGTACGCTTTGGAGGCTGGGGGGGGCATGGTTTGCTGGGGTAGCCTTTTCCTATGATGCCCCCTTGCGAGCTTTTCCCTTCTTACCCGAAGCGGTCGCAACGGGAGGTGGTTCTTGTTGAGGTGAATGAGGCATTGTTGCAGTGGGAGAAGTCATAGGGACCAGTTGGACCGAGGTCAAAGCAAGATAAGGTTTGGGTTTACCAGGTGGGGTAGTGGCTGGAGGATCGAGGTACCAGACAAGAATCCCAAGGGTCAAGTTAGGAAGAGAGAGGGTGGCCATAATAGGTACTGTGTACACTCCTGGTGGGGGAGCTAGGAACAATATCTGACCAGAGGGGTAGTGACCACGTGGGATGGCTCCAAGTTGGTTAAGGCATGGAGGAACCGTTCTAGGAGGGTAAAGTGGGGCATGAGTACCATCTGAAGGTGAAGGGCTAGGAGAAGAAGGTTCAGAAGGATGATCAGAGGACATCATGAGAATCTAGTAATCGAGGGAACCAGATGGAAGAGGTTGAGTGGCCACCTGACCTTCAGGTGGTTGGGTAGCCACAAATCCTTGCTAAGGGAAAGGATCAGTAAACATAGTTGGTTGATTCGGTGCAGGAATGGGAGTAATAGAAGGGACGGCTTGCTATCCTCTCAATGTTGCTTGAGACTCCCATAGTTGTCGCATCAGTGGCAGAAGAGGAAAATCATGCATATAATGACCATAGACACCACAACAAGAATAGGAATTATTCGTATGAAGAGGCCTATCCTGCTTAGGCTGAGTGCCTTGTTGCTAGTTTGTAGTGTTAGAATCATTACCTTGATTAGGTCCAGGATTACCAAGGGTATCTTGATTTTGAATGCCTTTCCTCTTCTTTTTTGAGAGAGGACGATTAGTAGTGCCCTGGTGTGCGTACACCTACCCCGGAGGGGGTGGTGGTTACTGTTGTGGGGGTTGAGAAGCCAAGGGAGGAGGAGGTTCTAATGTTGGAGGAGATGGAGCACCAGGCTGTGGATACAGATAATAAGGAGGTTGGGTAGTGGTGTGGTAAACAGGAGGTTGGGAAAAAATATGAGGCATGTCGTATCCTGGATACGTGCTACCGGGAGGGGGAAAATTGTAGGAGGTGTCGGTCCCTCCTTGAGGAAAACCATAGCCCATGAGAGGTTAAGCATACGGATGAAAGAGAGCTCCAACGATACTGTCACCGGCGTGATATGCCCCCGGTGCGTTGGCACCACCGGGTCTAGGAAGATTAGGTAGAACGACATAAACATAACCTGACTGAGCGTAGATCGGGTCATATTTTAATGCAATTTGGAGAGCGGCTTCTTCGGTTTGAGGAAAGTGTGATGCGACATATTTCCAAATAGGCGGAAAGAGAGATCTAAGGAACCAGTCCATGTAGACACGGTCTTCGAAGGTGGGGGCTCGACATAGGCTCTTTCTTCTCCACCATTTCTAAACATGATCGGATAGGCGGGTAGCAGACGATTGATAGAAAGAAGTCAAGAGATCGGTACCAGTGTCGTAACGCAGGGGAAGCTGTAAATAAGACAAAAAATCCTAGGCAAAAGTCACAAAGGTGGTATGGGAAGAAGGGGCCTGATCAACATACCACTTAGAAGCTTTGCCTGTAAGCGTTCGTTGGAACAACAAAAGACGGACAGAGTCATCGGTAATTGAGTTAAAGGAAAACCACATGTGGAAAGATCAAATATGATTTGAAGGATATTCTCCAGCAAGGCCTTTAAAATTTGGGATGTTTGAAGGGAGCTTTGCTGGAATAGCAGGCCAACTAGCATCATTTTGTATAGGGTCGTTTATCAACTGGTCGAAGTTGGCGAGGCTGAGGCCTGCCGTGAAAGGGAGCAAGGGTGCAGCTGGGGTAGTGTCTATTGCGGTCCCACTAGCAGTATTCCCAGCATGAGGGCTAGGGTTACCACCAGCATTAGGTCCTGCACCAGACATGGTGAAGGTGATAGGGGGAGAACCGAAGGTGAAATGAGAAGGAGAACCCAAAGGACCAGAAGAAGAGTCGGAGTGCAAACTCGGTTGAGGACTAACTCGAATCCTATGTAGAGGAGTAAGTATCCCTACCAAAAACTGAGGATGAAGGCCAAGAAGTCTCTGGGATGAACGCCTTGGTGGCACAATGGTGATGACACAAACATGACACAAAGGAGAAAGAGACCGACAAGGGCAGGGAGGTGCAAGATCAATCGATTACAATGTCGAAACAAGGGTAGAGAGGTGCAGGATTAATTGATTTCAATGTTTTAGAGTATTTTCTTGGCAGTGTTAACCAAGCCCTTTTTCGCTTAGGGTGTGTGTGTGAAGTGTGTAAATTTTAATTTTTAAACCTAGACGTTTGTAGAGAAAAAGAAAAAGTGTGTTGTGTAGCGGTAAATAACCTGCAAATAATAGTATATAAGCCTACAAAATAGAAAATAAATAGCTAATAATGCAATAATATAAACCCAAAGAGGCGGGCCTCTCAACAACTAGTCTATAGGTGAGTGAAAAAACTAATCAAAACACACTAAAACAACCATTAGATCTAAGGTTAGATGGGACAGGGATCTAAAGGAGAAAATCTGCTGGAAAGTGGTGCAGAAACAACAATAGATCAGAGGAAAAATTGTTTTAAAAAGAGGTGGCGAAAGGCTATCTCCAAGAGGGAAGTAGAGTTCACCCTAAAGGAAAACCCAAACAAAACTAAAAGAGGAGATTTGGATGGATAACAAGCCGATCTGAAGTGGATCTGAAGGTGAGGTATCAGATCTGAAAAATGGCTGAACGCTCTAAAAATTCAGAGAACCTGCAACAGCAAAAACTCTTCCACAAAAAGTGGAGGGTACTAAAGCCCTATGGGGCTAGGTTCCCACTTAGTTGAGTGAAACAGAAGTAGTACAAGTCCAAAACAGGTGAAGGCGGAGGTCAGACAACCCTGAACAGAGGCTCAAAAAAACCCAGAAAACTTTCAGAAAAATCCCTGCAAAAAGTCCAAGTCGCAGTTTCTGACCTGTTTCTAGCAGAGGATGAGTTTTGGGGCTAAAAAGTGCACCCTGAAGGTCCAGGTTGTAGCTTCTAGGCCAAAAAGTGCGACCTACACTTCCGGCACTCTCAGCGGCAAGTTTCAAAAAAAATTTCCGTCTCAACTGCGGCTGATGTCTGTCACCTACGCAATAGGTCCGAAAACACACGGAAGTCAAAATTTTATTTTTTTATGGTTTATAGGTTAAAAACAACATCAAGAAAAGCAAAAACAAGGGGCTGAAGAGAAATCCTAGTGTTTGAAGCAGCTGGATATGCAAGGATCAGAAAAACAACAGCGATCGTAATTGTAAACCCATGTGGAGTCACCAGTTGTTAGTATGAATCTTAATTCCAAGCGTATGAAAAAAGACCACTTTAGCTGCACATAACAAACAACCCTAATAGCAGAAATGAATGCTAATATCTTCATATCTACAGTTAGGTGATCAAGATAAATGCTGCAAAAATCTAGATCTATGCATTAGAAGACATTAAACAGTATAAAAAACAAGATTTACTCCATGCATCCAATAGACAAGACAATAATATATCAAATGAATTTTGTATTAATGGCACCTAGGAGGAAAACACAAGAGGGTGTTCCCGGTTCTCCTCAATGGGATGGGTTCTTGTAAGTCCTCAGCACTTCAGATTTAGAATTCCTTTGTCTTGATGGTGTAGAAAACCCAGACAAAAATGGTAGAAAAATATGACTATGATGGTGGATCAATAGTTAGACCAAGAGTTTAGATCCAGAGTGATCTTTAGGCAACAAAAGGTGAAAAATGAATGGGAATACCCTTCTATTTATAAAAAAATATTGAGTTAGTCTAGATATTGGTGCATAATCAAAATATTATTAACCAAATCAAGATCCAACTTTTATGGAATATTTTATTATATTTGTTGGAGGGAAAAGGAATTTGACTTGGGTCAAATCCCCTTATTTGTAAATAATAAATAAATAAATGATTTATTTATCATTTTAAGGATGTGGTTAAGTAATAATAAATAAATAAATGATTTATTTATCATTTTAAGGATATGGATGAGTAATAAATAATGATTTCTTTAATTATTTAAGGGAGATTTAGTCATATTTAACAAAGAATATTATTTAAGTAATGTTTAAATAATTATTCTTAGAAAATAATAAGATAAATAATGATTTATCTAATTAATTTCCTTGTTTTGGGTTAAATATAACCAAGAATATTAATTAAACTGTTGTTTAACTAATTATTCCTTAAGGAAAATCAAACAAATATGGATTTATTTAATTTTTCCCCGTGGGGTTTCCTGTTTAGACCATAAAAAACTTAATAAAGGTGGTTTTGCTAAGTTATTTTCATAGTGAATGCAATTATACTTAGGGTAAAATTGGTCTTACATGGTGTACTTGGGTCCATCTAATACCAATGGGTTAGATGACCAAAAAATGGTGTAACAACAGCATTGGACCCCTGTACCTTAATGGCATGGCAACGCTACCCGTAATTAAACACTGCCTGGGGGGTCCGCCGGGGGGGGGGGGCAGTTGTGAATTTATGGAGCCCCCCCCTGGCAGGGGGTTTCGAGGGTAGTGCCCCCGAAGCTAAAAATAGATGTAAATTGCCTTGTAAAAGTATAGTAATTTCTAGTCAATCTGGGCTGTTCATTAGGCGGATGATCTATGTTTAGTTTATGGTTTTTTTCCCTAGAAGGAAACTCCTCGCTTGTATGAGGGTATTGTATTGCAGCTATGTATTTTATGTGTATTCTTAGAGCGAGAAATAGATAAGGAGACTATGAGAGAGAATAGAGGATATTACAGAGGATCTGTTGTAGGTTTTGTCTCTTCATTTTGCTGGATAATAGAAAGGAAGGACTGGCTGTTCGGGGTGGACATAGTGCAAACTGGGTGAACCACATATATCTGTGTCTCTGGTTTTTATGTGTTTTGTGTGCTTGTGTTTTCAACATATTTTATTTGTTGCATTGCTTTGTAATATTTAATTTTCTAAAACATATAACAGGACCAATTCTCCTTCCGAAAAGACCTTCTGCTGAATATTTCGATCATGCCATGCTTTTTCCCAGGCCTTTTAAACTTGCTAGTGAAAGTTAGCAATGAATCAATTTTCCTCCAAGGCGAGTAGCAGCGCTAAGCATTCCTCCATGATATCAAGCTTAGCCATGTTTGTAAAGGCTACGATGCACAAGCGAGGAATGATATACTCCATGGGCATAATGGCTTCCTTTCCATAAACCATCCGAAATGGGGTTTTCCTCGTCAACTTCTTGTACGTGGTCTGATAGGCCCATAGGAATGATGGGATGCGCTCGTCCCAATCACTTTGATCGAAATTGTAGATCTTGGTCAGCGACTATTCCAGAATTTTATTAAAAGCTTACACGGTTCCATTTGCTTGCGGGTGATATGGGGTACCTTTTGCATAGTGGATGCGAAATTCTTCAATCAAAACCTGTATTGTTTCATTAACGAAATTTGTACCTCTATCACTCATAAAGATCTTCGTACAACCAAACTTGGTTAGACTATGTTCAAAAATAAAGTGCGTAGTGGTGTCTGCAGTACAATCCTTCACAGCTTGCACTTCGGTCCATCTAGTTACGTAATCAGTTGTAGTGATGATGTATGGGCACCTGTCTTCTTCCCTGGTGAGTTGATGGGCCCAACGAAGTCTATGGCCCATTTTTCAAATGCTTTTAGGGCCATCTATGTTTACAAGGGAATTTCGTCCCTTCGCGATAGTCTTCCTGTCCTTTGGCATGTGTCACAATCTTTTCAATAGTCATAAGAGTCACTATGCAGTGTGGGCCACCATAGACCAGATCTTATGATCTTCTGCGTCATCGCTTTCCCTGTGTGGTGACTTCCTGTTGTGCCTTTGTGGGCTTCTACGAAGATGGCTTGTCTTTCATGCTCCATAATGTATCTTCACAGTACCTCATCAACTCCTAGCTTATACAAGTGGCCCACTATGATGGTAAAGTCCGTTGCGCGGGTTACTAGATCTTTTTTTTGTTGTACCGAATATTCTGTAGGTGTCGTCCTTGTCGTTAAGAAGTGAATGATATCGACGAAGTGCACATCAACCACCTTGATAGAAAATAGTTTCACATCGAGCAATCCTTCCTTTAGGTTGGTCCGTTATTCACCACTCTCGATTCGGGACAAGTGCTTTGGCCTAGAATTTAATTTCCTCGACTTCACGATGATCTCAAAATCATATTCTTGAAATACCAGTAGCCATCGGCAAATCTTCCCCACCCAACACAAGCTTATTCACTAGGTACTTCAACGTTGAGTGATCTGTGAACATCTTGAAGTTCCCTCCCAACAGATAATGCCAGTATTTCTGCAGGGCATATACCATGGCCAACCCCTTGCGCTTAGTAGTGGAGTAGTTACGCTCCGCACTAGAGAGTTTCCTACTAGAAAATGCAACTGCAGGTCAATGTCCCCTTCCCCAGGCTGCATAAGGAAAACTCCCAGGGAGATCCCTGAAGCATCTACATGGACATGGAAAACCTTCGCCCAATCAAGAAATATGAGGATAGGTGCAGAGACCATCTTTTCCTTGAGTAGCTCAAAGCTCTTCTGACACTCCCCGTCCCAAAAAAACAAAACATCCTTCTTTAGAAAATTCTCCATGGGTGTCATGATCAGTGCATACCCTTGAATGAACTTCTTATAGTATCCCATGTGCCCGAAGATGGAGTGCAGCTATTTCTGAGTTCTAGGGACTACCAGGTTGATGATAACTGCTACCTTGGCAAGGTCAACCATCAGTCCCTACTGACAGATGTTGATCAATGGTTGTCATTAATGTCAACCCAAGTAGCACCAAGGGCTAACCCAATATTTCATGGGAATTTTGACCTAAAAAATTAATGTATTCTAGGTCAATAATTTTTTTTTATGGTTTCTACTTTTCGAGATGTTTCCGTTGATATATGGCACGCCATGTAATTCTTCACGGTTTGAGAGATATTCATGTTTGAAGTTTGTACCCCTAGTTAGTGGGCTAAAACCCCATGGGGTTGTGGCATGGGTCATTAAAAAGTCATAATGAATATTTTTTAAGCTTCTAAAATCCCTCCCATGTTCACTTGTTGATTCCCCCCTCAACCTAAGCATTTATATAAATTGTGATCCTCATATCCTCCTCATGCAAGGGATTTCACCATTTGAAACAGGCCATTGTGGAATTTTCACTCTAAAGTTTTTTCTATGAAGGTTCAAAAGCTGAAATTTTTATGAGGTGAAGCCGAAATCCTAAGGAAGCTTCTGTGAAAATTTTAGATCAAGGTGCGAAATATTTTTAGAGATATGATCTGTTGAAGTCAGTGTTTTGGTAGGCTCTTGAAATTCATCTCAAAGAAGTGACCTTGGGAAAATCATCATAACTCTCTCTCTGAGTATCAAATTGGAATTCCATAAAAAGTGGCAGATATTTCACAGTATTTTGTTTTCACTCTATCAATTTTAGAGCCAAATGAAGAAACAATGACACGTGGCACGCCGTACAAGTTTTCTCTGCTAAAAAAGTCCATAACTAGGGCATTGTGAGAGATTGGGGATAACTCTCTCTTGAAGAATCCAAATTGGGTCAGACCTGTGGCATTGGAAAGATGACTCATAGGAATACTACAATACTAAAAATTAGATATTTGGGATCTAAAATAACAAAGATACATCAAATTCAATATCAAGCTCCTAGAAGGCAAAGAAAAATCTAGATCATGTGTTGTCAAGGGTTGCAAAGGACCAGACTTTCTAGGGAAGAAAAGAAAAGCAAGGTGCAGCAGAGGGTAGCATGACAAGAGTAGCAACCAAGGTACATAAAAACAACAAGAATTTCATCACATGAAGTCTTCAAGTGGGCAGCACTGCATAAAATCATTGTAAAGGTATCATTATACTAAGTCATTGTAAATACATTATTGTACAAATTGTACTAGTGTCTATCTGCCAAGAGTTGAAGAGGCAGTGTTGGGTGGTATAGGATCATCATTAGGTGGTTTTGTCATAATTGGGGTTATGGTCTAGTGTATATTCTTCTTCTACATCATTCTATATCATTGTAAAGTGGACCAATTTCCCTGGTACGGTAGTCCATTCTTCTTGTATTCTTCTACAGGGTGGTAGGGTGTTGCTAGGGTGAGTTGTAGCTCATTGGGTGTTGGGGCATCCATTCAGTTGACTACTGAAGAATCTCGGGCGTTGGAGCGTCCATCCAGTGGGATCTAGAGAAGAATTATTTTCTAGATTCTAGGAATTTGGAGCTTTATTTTCAATTGGAGTTGAATATTAAAGAATTATTAGAAAAGAATTAGGTGGTTTTTGTCCCGGAGTGGGTTTCCACCTTAAAAAATGTGAGCATTTTTGTTCCTCTTTTTTGCTGCTATCATTGTACAAAAAATAATAATAATTGAAGATTAACTAATTCTCTAATTGAAATAAATATTGATTCACCCCCCCTCTCAGTATTTCCAACAAATGGTATCAGAGCTTAGTTCCTTCAATAGCAGTTTAACAACTGGAAGGAGGTCATGGAGCATACCAAGAATGGTGTACCTCTGTTCAATGAAAAAAATTATGCACTCTAGAAAGGAAGAATGGAGGTATATCTCTTGGCGCAAGGTTACGAAGCATGGGACACTATTCAAAATGGATTTACATCAACCACAGATGAACAAGGTAAGAAGAATTTGGTAAATGATGAAAAAGCAAAGAATATTATTATCAGTGGAATTATTTAATCTGTTTATCATAAGGTGTTGGGTTGTAAAACTACCAAAAATGTATCGGACAAGCTTGAGAATATATATGGAGGTGACTCAAATGTCAAAGAAGCAAAGCTTCAAATCTATAGAGCAAAATTTGAGCAACTCAGAATGAAAGAAGATTGCAACATTGCTGCATACTTCCAATACGTTGATGAAATAACCAATACTTTGGAAGGATTGGGAGATCCAGTTGATGAGAAGAATATTATATGGAATATTCTTAGAACATTACCAGGGAGATTCAACCCAAAGGTATCAGTCTTAGAATACAACGCAAATCTGGACAAACTCAGCAAAGAGGAATTACATGGAGTTCTCATAGCATATGAAATGAGACTTGATGAAGAAGAGGGTACTTCAAATCTAGAAACTGCGTTCGTTGCATCTAAGAAAACCAATAAGGACAAACAACCTTCAATTGAAATGACATGCACCTGCAAGTGTGAATAAAACGGAGATGATGGAGAAGGTCTTTCAGATGAAGAATATGCTTACTTTACGAGAAAAATAAAAACTGGAAAGGGAAAATTCAAAGGTAAACTTCCATTGATATGTTTTGGTTGTGGCGAGGTTGGGCATTTCACAGCAAAATGTATGAACAAAAGTGATGGCAACTCAAAAGGAAAGAAAGGCTTTAATAAATTCAACAAGCAAGGCAAAAAGAAAGGATCCAAAAGGAACTTTCTCTCTAAAGAAGATAGCTCATCATCCGATGAAGAAAGTGACAACAAAGAAGAAGCCAATGAGAGAGTATTGTATATGGCCAAGCACAATAAAACCAAGAACAATAAATAAGAGGTATCAAACATCGAAGAAGAAGGATTGAACAGAGAAGAATTTTATAAGGGAGCAATCAAGCTTATAAAAGATCTCAAGGCGAAGAAGATCCGTTCCAATACTCTTGAAGAACAAGTTCAAGGTCTCAAAATATAAGTTGAAGAACACAAATGTAGTGAAGAGTCACTTCAAAAGAAGTTGGAAGAAAGAAACCAAGAAAGGGAATAATTAGAAGCCGAAGTAGTCTCGCTGCATGAGGAAGTGAAGAAAGGAAAAACTATCCAAAACTATGCCAACAGCTCAAGGGCATTGGAAGAACTCATCAAAAATCAACGATCTTACAACAACAAAACTGGAATCGGTTACAAAGAAGAAGAAGCAGGACCTTCTACAAAAAAATTCAATGAACCTATGAGATCTCACATGCATGTAGACTTCATTGGACAAGATTTGCAAGAACAACCTTGGAAGACAATTCCTCGATGAAAATTTCCATCCAGGTACCAACATATTTTTTATGGCTACTGTTATTCATGTGGAAAATTTGGTCATAAAGTTGTAGAATGTCGCACGTACCCTAGGAACGAATACAATTCCAGGAGATCTGTCAAATATGAACCTTCCAAGGCTCAGCGAAACATCAATAGATTTGAACATTTAAGAAATAATATTGAATGTTACAAATGTCGAAACTTTGGACACATAGCCAAAGGCTGCAGACTTGAAAATCCTCTAGAAGAATCTTCGAAGCCACAGAATGAATGAACATGGAAGAAGAAGAACACTGATAATTTTTCTCTCGCTCTCAAGGCTCAAAACAACAAAGATGTGTGGTATGTTGATAGCGGTTTCTCAACGCATATGACTAGAGATAGAAATAAATTTGTATCTCTGAAAGAGAAGAAGGATGGAACTGTGTCCTTTGGAAATGATGGATCTTCAAATGTCATAGGATCAGAGACTGTCACTCTTGGAAGAAAAGATGCTCCAGCCAAGAATGTTTTATTGGTTGAAAACATGAATCACAATCTTCTCAGTGTTAGACAAATGTGTGATCAAGGACACACAATACTATTCAACTACACAAAATGTGAAATCAGGAAAGGCATGTATGGTGAAATTGTGGCTACAGCAAGTCGAGCTCCAAACGACATATATGTTCTGGATGAAACAACTAAAGAATGTCTAATAGCTAAAGAGGATGATATAATAATTGGTAGCAATGATGATCGACTAAGTAAGAAGTTTTCTACAAAGGTGCAAAGTGATTTCGAGATGTCTTTACTTGGTGAGCTAAAATACTTCTTAGGGCTTCAAATATCTTAGCAAGAGAAAAGAATATTTATATGTCAAGCCAAGTACGTCAAGGAAATGCTCAAGAAATTTAAAATGGAAGATTTCAAACCCATCCTTACTCCAATGGTAACAGGTTTCAAATTGAGCATAGACGACTCATCTAAGGATGTGGATCAAAGGTTGTACAGATCTATGATTGGTAGTATTCTATTTGTAACAGCCTCCCGGCCAGATGTTATGCAAGCAGTTGGACAAGTAGCAAGATTCCAAGCAGCACCAAAAGAATCACATATTATTACCATGAAAAGAATTCTTCGATATCTAAAGGGAATAACAGAATATGGCTTGTGGTATCCCAAGGGTAACAATCTCATTATTCATTCCTTTATAGATGCAGATTAGGTAGGAAGTGTTGATGATCGTGAGAGTACTTGTGAAGCATTGGAATATATTTCCCAGAAACTTGGGATTCTCCGAGTTCTCATTAGGTTTTCCTTATTCATAATATAAAGGGGGAGTGGAAGTGTGTACAAGTCCACAAGATGGTTATGTCTCAGGTGGAGTTACCCTTTGCCATTGATGTCAAAGGGGGAGAGAATGTTGTAGGAAGAGGTGTCATGATCACAGGGGGAGTACTTGTGTTGCATTCAACGCCAAAGGGGGAGATTGTTGATCAGAGATTGTCATTGATGTCAACCAAAGCAGCACTAGGGGCTAAACCAATATTGCATGGGAATTTTGACCTACAAAATTAATATATTCTGGGTCAATAATGTTTTTTATGGTTTCTACTTGTCGAGATGTTTCTGTTGATATATGGCACGCCATGTAATTCTTCACAGTTTGAGAGATATTCATGTTTGAAGTTTGTATCCCCAGTTAGTGGGCTAAAACCCCATGGGGTTATGGCATGGGTCATTGAAAATTCATAATTAATATTTTTTAAGCTCCTAAAATCCCTCCCATGTTCACTTGTTGAAGCCCCTTTCAACCTAAGCATTTATATAAATTGCGATCCTTATATCCTCCTCATGCAAGGGATTTCGCCATCTGAAACAGGTCATCGTGGCATTTTCGCTCTAAAATTTTTTCTGCAAAGGTTCAGAAGCTGAAATGTTTATGAGGAAAATCCAAAATCCTGAGGAAGTTTTTGTGAAAATTTTAGATCAAGGTGCGCAATATTTTCGGAGATATGATCTGTTGAAGTCAGTGTTTTTGCAGGCTCTTGAAATCCATCTCAAAGAAGTGACCTTGGGAAAATCATCATAACTCTCTCTCTGAGTATCAGATTGGAATTTCGTAAAAATTGGAAGATATTGTACAATCTTTAGTTTTTTCTCTATCAATTTCAGAGCCAAATTAAGAAACAATGACACATGTCACGCCGTACAAGTTCGCTCTGCTGAAACAGTCCATAATTAGGGCATTGTGAGAGATTAGGTATACTCTCTCTTGAAGAATCCAAATTGGGTCAGACCTATGGCATTGTAAAGACGACTCAGAGGACTACTATAGTACCAAAAATAAGATATTAAGGATTTGAAATAACAAAGATACTCCAAATTCAATATAAAGCTCCTAGAAGGCAAAGAAAAATCTAGATCATGTGTTGTCAAGGGCTGCAAAGGACCAGATTTTCTAGGGAAGCAAAGAAAAGCAAGGTGCAACAGAGGGTAGCATGACAAGAGTAGAAACCAGGGTACATAACAACAACAATAAGTTCATCACATGAAGTCTTCAAGTGGGCAGCACGACATACAATCATTGTAAACGTATCATTGTACTAAGTCATTGTAAATACATTATTGTACAAATTGTACTAGTGTCTATCTGCCAAGAGTTGAAGAGGTAGTGTTGGGTGGTCTAGGATAATCATTAGGTGGTTGTGTCATAGTTGGGGTTATGGTCTAGTGTATCTTCTTCTTCTACATCATTCTATATCATTGTAAAGTGGACCATTTTACCTGGTACGGGAGTCCATTCTTCTTTTATTCTTCTACAGGGTGGTAGGGTGTTGCTAGGGTGAGTTGTAGCTCATTGGGTGTTGGGGCATCTGTTCAATTGACTACTGAAGAATCTCAGGCGTTGGAGCGTCCATCCAGTGGGAACTGAGAAGAATGCTTTTCTAGATTCTAGGAAGTTGGAGCTTTATTTTCAATTGGAGTTGAATATTAAAGAATTATTATAAAAGCATTAGGTGGTTTTTGTCCCAGAGTGGGTTTCCACCTTAAAAACTATGTGCATTTTTGTTCCTCTTGTTTGCTACTATCATTGTACAAACACTAATAATAATTGAAGATTAAATAATGCTCTAATTGAAAGAAATACTGATTCACCCCCCCTCTTAGTATTTCCAACAACAGACTATATGGACTAACAAGATCCCAAAAGGTACATAGAATATGCACTTCTTAATATTTATGGAAATCTGGTGCTTTCTACAGGCATCCAACATCATGCGTAGGTTCAAGACGTGCTTCTTTACCAACCCAAATATTGTCCAATCATCAAAGTATACCTCCAAGAACTTATGGATGAACTCCTTGAATACTGCGACCACTACCCGTGAAAATATTACAGGGGCATTCTTGAGCCCAAATGGAATGATGGTGTACTGGAAGGATCCCCATTCAATGGAGAAAGTAGTTTTGTTATGATCTTCAGGTGAGATCCTGATATGATGGTAGCCCGAAAACCTGTCATTGAATGAGTATGCCTCCTACCCTCCCACACTATCAAGAATTTCGTCAGTGAATGGGGTAGGCAAGGGGTCATGTACGCAGGCATCATTCAGTTTACGCAGGTCAACACAGATTCTTATTTCTCCTTTAGTCTTTTTCTCCTGGACCACCATAGGGCTTACCCAATCATATTGTTCTACCAGTTCGATGATACCTGCGGCTATCATTTCGTCAATTTTCTCCCTGACTTTCTGCTTATAATTGGGGTTCAATCGATAAGGTCGCTGCTTAATAGGGCATGCATCTAGTTTTAAAGTGATGCACATGACCCCCAAGTCCCCTGTAATACCCTTGAGTTCTAAGAATTTCGTAGAAAAGAGGTCGTGGTACTCCATGAGAAGCTCCCCGACTTTCCCAATGGTATCATTGTCCCAGTAGTCCCCAATATTAGTTAGCTTAGGTTGTTCTTCTGTTCCAATGTTGACTTCACTAAGCTTAAGAGGCTTGGTCACATCGATGGTCTACAGTGGGGGTCCAACAACTGCGCATTCACCCTCCAATTCTGGGATAGTAATATTTCGCAGGTCTTCATCACATTCATCCATTGATAGATTGTGGAAGTTAACAATATCTTGCATCTATGTATCCCAATCTGGTGCCTCGTACTCCACATGGGGGCGTGATTCATCAAATACTAGGGCATCTATATCCTGCAGGGCCTCGTCTAATGCCTCAGTTTGTGCATATCAACTCTAAAGTCCCCACAAAATCGTCCTTCATGGTATCCTAGTGGTGGGTACACTGATGTAGTTATGCATCAAGATACCATGCAATGGGGATTGGCCCCAAGGCATGAATGAATAGGTGGACCCATTTGTCCATGGTCCTTTCACACCATATCTCCATCCATGTGGCCACATGCTTACGCGAGTCTCCTTGGCCAAGGAAATTCTCCACGCATTAGTGAACCAGAGGTTCAAATGGTAGGATCATCATCTCACAACATTCCTCCCAATCCTGGAACGTCCCCTTATGATTTTCCCACCACTACGCAGGGGCTGCGCGCATGGTTAGGTTAAGCACCCACATTCTTTGCTCCTTTGGGACTTTTACTTCAAATGTTATCAGAAAATCCCTAATACTACCAGAACCATCAAAATAAGGCAACTCTCTTACCTCTGAGGAGATACACTGGAATCTCTTCGTGATCCTAAGACATCGTAGCACAGATACATCATGTAACCGATTCTGCCAATTTTCAATCTCCCCGTCGAAGTCAAAGAGGCATTCACTATATTTCTCCCAAAAAAGTACACCATAAGCTATAGGATTAATCCAATCCTCATCCCTGGTGGTTATTTTATAGATATGATCCATGTCATCTTCTTCGCGCACAGGTTTTGTATACCGCTCTCCTTTTGCTTGATCTAGAGGGACTATCACTCTCATACCCTCATTCTCAAAAACCATGCTCCTTTTCTTCAAGTTAATGCCTCCCATGTATATAGCCCAATCCAATCCCAGGAGTGTAGGATAAGGGTCCGCATCTTCCACAATTTGAATTACCTCAAAATATGCGTGTACCTTCACCCCTGCGATATCTACCATAATCTTTAACAGTCTCCCCAATGGTATGATCTTCTATTGGTTAGCCATGCGCAGCTATATAGTAGACCATTCTAGATTAGGTTCTCCCATCCTCTGCCATGTCTATTTGGGCAGGAAATTCACATCAAATCCCAAATCCAAGATGAATTGATCATTTCATAATTTCCAATATACGCCGTTAGCCGCATTTCTCGACCAGTGCGTTTCTTATGCTTGTATAGTTTGTGAACATATTTAACTTCTGTGGGTGGGTCAGTTCTATATGCACATCTATCTATCAATGCTTGAGGATTTTCTACTACCTTCTGGCTGCGTAGCAGCTTCATACATGCCTATAGGAATGGTTTAACTTCATCGTCCACTCTTAGGTTTGCTGGAGGCTTGGAAGTAGATGCCTCAGCCTTGGTAAAGTCTTTGCGAGCTTCGACGAAGGTTTCTTTATCCCTTTATAGGTCCAAGATTTCCTGTTTGATAACATCTTTTCAGATAAGGGGTCCAGCCATAGCTCTCTCCTCAGCTCCTCCAGTAGCCACGCCATTGCACGTTATGACATTAATACTGCGTCCCTCATCACATGGTTCTGCCTTAACCCTTTGCACGTTCTGCATTGGTGTTTGTTTTTTTCCTGCATTTTTGCTATCAGTACTCGACAATATTCGATCACATGATCCAATTTTCTACAATATCAGCAAGATTTTCATGTAGGGTTCGAACAGTCCCTTGAGAAGTGCCCTATTTCTCCACAGTTAAAATAGATTAGTTTCCCTCTTCCCCTGACCTGCGCCTCCATCTCTTCCTCTTCCCCTACCTCTCACTGGGGAGTCTCCTCTGTCCGAGGGAGGTAGTGGTGAAGAAGGGTCAAACTGTACCTTGTACAGGTTTCCTCGGTCTATCATTAAGTCATATCTCCAATAGTTATATTCGTCATGTCCCACAGATGAGCATAATTGGCACCATTGTTGCTTCAACTCTGGAACATAAGCACCAAGACGGGGGTAGTGGTTGGTATCATGTAGTCTAGCTACGGGACAGTCAAAGCACCATAACGTCAGACCACTTGGTCCCGCAGCCTCTCTAGGGCATAATGGGTTGGGTCCCCCAGGCTGCATGTAGTCCGCTAGCAGAGGGCACTAATCCTTGGTGTGGCCGAACACCCTGCATCTTATGCACCAGACGTCTAGGATAGCTTATTTTCCTCGCTCTTTTCACAAATTCTAGATTTTGAGGTGCATTGTCTCCAGTTATCCCTAGATTTTCTATGCCCCAAACTAGGAATCATCTCTTGGCGCAACTTCTAGCTTCATAGAAATCTCCAAGGCTTTCTCTTGCGTCTCAATCGCTTGCTAACCCATAGGTTTGTGCAAATGAGGTAATAGCATGGCTATGAACCATTCCTTGTGCTTCCTATCAACATACTAAAATTCCCCATCCCTAATAACCTTCTTCATTTGTTGATCAACCTCCCATACCGACTCAGTGGGTCCTTGTCTATAGTCTTTCAAGTCAACCACTAGCTGAGCGTAGGACTTAGGATTCCAAAAATATTGTTTTAAAGCATTCTTAATTTGTTGAATAAATGGATCCGCATGCTAGCCTACGTACCCCATGTACCAATACAGGGCCCTTCCTTCAAAGGCGAGGGATAGTTGCACCCTCTTTACATCATCACTAGCCACATTCTGCACAGTCCATACTGATTCCGCTACGAACTAAAATCGGTCCATATCTTTGTCTCCTACACCCTTGAAGGTGGGTAGCTTCATGTGTGCAGCCATATCTTCTTTCGGTGGTGGTGAAGGTGTGGGGGAGTTCTTGCCCTTATGCTGACTCGAAGGTGGTGTAGCCAGAGGACTAGTTCTTGGGTGTGCAGCCGACTCTCCTAATGGGTTGTAGATGGATCTATCCCCCTCTCGGTTGGCTCGGTACTACTTACCACTTCGTGTTTTACTCTCACTCTGATCGAAGGTCATTCATTTGGTGTGGTTACACAAAATTCCCTTTTCGCACAGTATTATTTCAATTAGCAATGGTAAGGTCTGCAAGAACTTACCTCAGAATATTCTGAAGAACCTCCTCTCCACCTCAGAGTAGGATACAAACTTATCGACTTCAAATTATGTTACAAATCCTCCTAGCACACTATCTACCCAATGATCTACCATGCGGGTGATTGTGTTGTCAGCCTTCTCCAACTATTGAATCAATTCTGGAGTCCACTGCATAACCTGATCGTCTTTCCAACACATATGGAACTCTACTAGCCTTGCTAGCCACTCCTGGAGCTCATGCGTAAAATTTACGAAGAAAATTTCATATACTTCAGTGAAAATATATTTGTTCTTCCACTTCTCAGTTATTAGCTTCATGCTGTGAATCTCCTTTACATAAAATTCTTGAATCTGTCTTTCGAACCAGTCTTCGAGCTCCAATTTCTCAGGTCTCCAACGACCTCGTGGCATTACCCAATCTCTCTCTCAAAATGCTCCCGGTCCCGGCAAAGGAACCATTTGTTGGCTTCAGGTGTCTTGACCTAGGTTCAGAGTTAAAGTTTGCCAACAAACCCCTATACTACTGGCCCTTTCAGAAATGACCTACTTTTGTAGGCCAAGGTCTTACCCGAAGTAGTATGGGTGGGTGCTGGAACCAGGTTTCCACACCCTAGGAGAGAGTAGGCAATTGAGGTAGATATCGTTGAGTTTTATCAGGTTCACATAGAAACAAGCCTATTATTGAGCCTTTAAATATATAATCAACATGTAACCATAAACAAAGCTACTATCATTAATAGATCTGATCAACACATTTGCATCCATGTGCACATCATCAATTATCACCATAGAACATTACAATCGTAGTTGATTCATACATCGCAGACACAATTGTAGCTTATTCAAATAACATAGAGGAAATTTAGTAATAAACATAACCTGTTCAGATAGCATAAATATACTTCAGTAGATTCGCATTCATTAATATCCAAAAACCCAATTACAAACCCAAGTCACAGCCTGCGCACACAGCGAGCGGGGTTCGCACACAGCAGGACTGAGGATCTCCACGCATAGAGCCAGCAGAAGTCCTTACCTAAGAAAACCCAAAACAGATCTCAACAGTTCGTACGTAGCATCAATCTTACTTACTTATTACTTTCTATCCCTAACTATCTATCTATTTATATCATCATAGCCTTTGCTATCCTATGGTCTGCAAACCATGGTTTACGGACTCTAGGTGTACCATTTGACCCATTACAAAACATTGGGGGCTTTGACCCACCCTAAAGCCCCTGCGCAAGACCAATTACTACAAAATTATATAAAAAAAGTAGCTTAGGGAACCCCGTTCCAACAATCCCTGTCTAGGTGTGGTGGATTCCAAAGTAGAGGACGAGGAAGAGGAGGAGGATCTAGTTAAGGAAGGGGTCAGCTCATCTATTATAATTGTGGAAATGTGGGTCATTATGTGTGCGAATGTTCAAATCCATCACAACAGTCTTACAGGTACTGTAGACAATTTTATCATGTTATTGAAGATTGCCCGATTTTGATTGCAAAATTGCAAGAAAAGAAACAATAAACTCCCACTCAAAATATTCATATGGTAAGAGTTGAGTTACGCGAAGAAGAACCACTTGTAAATATCATCACTAGGAGTTTTGCAGCCACTGGTGAAGACTGTTGGCCACCTATAAAATTTGTTCTATCAAAAGGTGGCCAAAACATTTGTTCAGCCTCCAAGAGACAGTTTTATTGCTAAAATGTTATCTCTTGAAGCCTCTGGAAGCTCTCATGCCCATGTCTAAAGATCTTCACCACAGTTTCCCTTCAAGACTCGGAAATCCTACTGTTTTCCTAGCCAAAATACTGCTGAAAAGCCATCATTTTCCCCTTCTCCCACTCAAAACTAACCTTCAATTGTTTCCCTTCTTCTCCATAAAAATCTATTTTTATGGAGTTCTCTTCTTCCATTCATGAAAGTCCATTTTCTAAGGTTCAAAGACTCCTTCTTTGCCTTATCGAAACCCCTAAAACCCTTAAAAAACCATTGAAAATCAATGAAAAAACCCATTTCTTGTTAAGGGTTTAAGCCCATTTTTTCCAAGTCTCAACCACTTCCCCACCAGGTGCCCCTGTTGCAAAGACCAAGTGCTAACCCCTCTTGGCGCTCATCGCATCGCACAAATTCAAAGTGCGCAAGTCTTGTGTTCCTTTTAAAAACTTGCGATGCAATAAACTCTTTTTATACAAACCTTCCCGATCGCATCGCAAAAACCCAGCACGCAAAGTTGTTTCACATATTTTAAAAAAACTTGCGATGCGATCATGCTTGTATTATAAATCCCCGATCGCACTGCCTTCGAGCGGAGGGCGGTTTTCGCCCGATGGCCAGCGATTCCATACATCGCGTGACAGGTGTCCTGGACACTGTTCCGGAAACCACCGTCCATCGCGCATTATCGTTCGGACCAGGACGCCCAGCGATATTGCTGTGCGCTGTCCGATCTGGGCCCACTCATCCAACGGTGATCACTTGCCGAAGCTGTCCGATGGTTAACGAAGATGCACACACAATAACTGGGCTATCGTGCATGCGGCAACAGCATCTCTGCCGTCGATCTGATCTGCAGATCGACGACCCACAATTCATCGCCCGACCTCTCCATTTGACTTTCACACCTCCATCCCGACCGTCGATATCTGCGCGATCGACGGCTCAAATTCATCCTACTCCTCCGCCTCCTCGTTCAATCTCGACCGTTGATCTCTGCACAATCGATGGCTCAGATTTAATTTTTTCTTTCACCCATTCTATGATCTCTCCCGATCAATCCTGACTGCTGGATGATGCCATCCAACGGCCCCGCTCTCTTCACATGCCTTCCGATGCAATTAACCTATAAAAGCAATATTTTATAATAGTTTTTGTATTTTGTAGGGTTTTAAATCATTTTCTCGTCATTTTCAAAGAAGATTCAGAGGCGAAGGGTGACGACCCTCCAGTCTTTGATTCGTCAAATGAAATCATTCGCAAGTTTCCATTTCACGTTTCGTCGGTGTTTATCCAAGCACTGATGCCACATAACCCTGCGTGACCCTGCATATCAGGAAAAACCAGGGATTTAACACAGTGAAAGATTATCAATTCCGAAGACCAAAATGTATCAGAAAAGAGGATTAGAGATAGTTTCACGGGGATTACTGCTAAGAAGGTTTATCAAAAGCCTAATCCCTGATTCGAAACACAAGTTAAAGAAGATCTAAAGGGTCTTGTCAATACGAACGCCTCCACCGCCACAAAATGAGGCAAATTGATCCCTTTAGTTATCACGATGCCACCTATGCCTCAGAATATTAAATCAGAAGCTGAATTTATTGATCAGGCACCTACAGCCTCACAGAAAATCAAAGGTTGCCAAACAAATAAATACTGATTAAGGGTCTTATCTCCAAATTGTCGGAAAAACTATTTTAAAGGTTAAATAACAGTCCAGAAGCAGATGTTTTCAATCATTAGGCCTCGAAAGACACAAACAGAGTTATGAAGCAGAGTTATAAACGATTACATTCCCACCTTATGCCTTGCCTGGTTCCCAAAGGCCAGGAATTGCATTGATTACATAATTAATAATACTTGACCCTTGGGAAATCCTCCCACCTCTTCATTCTTCTATAAATACTTCTGTAGAAGATGAGCAAATTTTGGTCTCTGGACATCTAAATATATGTAATATTTTCTGAAGCTACTGATGCCCTGTTTGCAACTTGAAGATATATAAGCTGATATGAGAAGTTTGAAGTTGTAAAGACCCACCGGGCTTGTTGATTGTAATTGGTTCGAACATCAAATACAAGCTACTGATTTATGGGATCCTGATTTGTGTCAATGGTGATGTGTTCCTCACTGTCAATTGTTATTTTGCTTAATGTTTTCATTCTGGTCATTTTCTTTGATAAAGAGCAGCAAACATAGAGCTAGGATTTACTCTCAACAGTACCCTACTCTTATTGAAAGCTTTATTGTCTATGTTTTCTCCATTTGAAAGTTATCTTTGAAGAGTACATTAATGCAAGTTGGTTTAAAGGCACTTGCCTGATCTAAATTACTCTTTGTCACTGTTATCTGTGGTTTTCTTATTGAATATGTTGAAAGTAGGGTAGTTTAAAGGCACTTACCTGATCTTAAGCTTTTCAACATTTTTTTCTAATGTTTTCTAATTAAAATTATTTCAATGCAGGCTGGTTTAAAGGCACTAACCTGACCTCAGAATACTTTTATGTTTTTCTTATTGAATATGTTGAAAGCAGGGTAGTTTAAAGGCACTTACCTGATCTTAAGATTTTTCAAACTGTCTTTTAATGTTTTCTAACTGAAAGTACTTCAAAGCAGGCTAGTTTAAAGGTATTAACCTGATCTCATAATACTATTATGTTTTTCTTTAAGTACATGCTGAAGCAAGATAGTTTAAAAGAACTTGCTTGATCTTAGGTTGTTTTACTATATCTTCATTTGTTTGTTCATCATTTCCTATCTGTTTCATTCCATAAAATCACCTTAAGAGATCCTTTAACATAAGTGACTTGCCCCATGGATCCTTCTTGAACCTTGTTGTCCAATTAAAATCCTCCTATGACTCCATAGCTCAATGGGTTAAAAATGTTTTTGCCTTTCTTTCATCCAAATCATTCTTTCATTTGCAGACACCTTCACCCTTCATTTTTAAAACTGCCTTCACCTTCATCATGTCCTTGCCCAACCAAGACAAAAGAAACAAAACCCAAACTCTTCATAACTAGTCTAATATCATAATTTCAGCTATTAAAGATCACATCTTTAAACTCATTCATAGAGAGATCCCTCTCTGGATTCAGGAGGGCTAGATCCTAGAATCCAAAGTTGGTTGAAATAATGTTGCTTCTGCAATTTTAGTCTTACCAATCTGTTAAAATTACAGATTCCTAACATTTCTAGCGACTCCGCTGGGGACTACTTCCCTTAAAAACTTCATAAAACTTGTGAGTAAAAATCAACCTTTTCAAGCACTACCAAAGAATGGTAATCATGATAAAACTTACTTGAATCAGTGACAAACTAGGTAAACCCTAGGATTCTCCTACGACTTTATCCAACCTTGAAAAATCAGCTGGCTTAGCCATAAGAGTAAACTGTCTTTGTCTCATAACCGTAGCTAAGTTTTGAAACAGAGTTAGGATATTCTTAAAAAACCACACAACTGAAAAATAACTCAGAAAACCTGAAAATATTTCAGATTGGTATTCATTAAACATGGTGGTGGACCATAAGACCTTTTACCTCTGAAAATAACTAAAAACTTCCACTTGGTGACTCCACAATCCTAAACAGACCTTAAGACTCCACTGGGAAGAACCCTTATCATTTTAACACCTTTCAAACTCAGTCACAAGGCTGCAGGACTAAATTTTTTCCAAAACACACTAGTTAACCTCTTAAAGATTGTCATACCTAGTTGAGCTTATCTTGTTTATTTTTGGGTCTGAAAAACACAACATAGTGGCTTCTAGAAATATTCACACTAGAGCCTATCCTGACCCTGATCCACCTGAGATAGTTGATAACCCAGAAAGTATCCTTATGAAGTCCCCTGAGATAAATTTGTCAACCGTTTTCAGATCACCCTTGAGAGCCAATTATGTCCCTGAAAATATTTCAGCTCTACAACAATCTCAAGTTGACTTAGTAAATCCATTTAGAACTAGGTCCCTTGGTGATTTAGATCAGTTAGATTCTAAGTCTTCACTGTCATCCCCACAAACAAGTGAACCTCTTGGTAGTAGAGAAACAACACCTCCTTATTTGCATTTTCTTCACAACTTAGGTGCCCCTCATCCAAGATCAACTCAGCAGTCTATCCCTGTTCCATCCACTTCTGCTCAACCTTCGTCCACTGTTCAAACCACTCCACTTCAGCCCACTATCCCTCTTGTAAATCCACCTCCACCTCCTGCCATGGCCGCATGGTATGCTCCCCTAGTCCTTCCTGTACCACTAGTCAATCTTCCACAGGACTATCAGTCCAAAATTCTATTATATGATGCTAACAATGCTGCAAATGCATCACAACATGTGGATAAGATGAATGACTACTTTGACAGAAATTAAATTGATGATGATTCGGTCAAAATTAGGTTATTTGCTCAGAGCTTAGGGGGAGAAGTGAGGAAATGGTTCAAAGGTTTAACCCCCCATAGTATCCATGATCTGCAAGCCTTCCATCAAACATTCTTAAACAAATGGGAAGTAAAGAAAAACCCTCTCCAAGTCCTTTCTAACTATAAAAATCTCCATAGAGACACTGGGGAAAGTGTGCAAGATTATTGCACTAGATTCAATAGTGTGTATAATGCACTTTCCCCAGAACTAAAACCTCCACAAGGCTCAGATTTAAACAAGTTTCCTAAAGGGTTTGATCCTGATATGGCCTATCAGCTGAGGGAGAGAGATTTTGCAACTCTTGAAGATATGCAAAAGGGTGCCCTTTCTTTGGAAGTCAACCTAATGGAGAAGAGAGCAAGAATGAAAACTGAAAAGAGAGTATACTTCATAGAGGAAAATTTCCCTTCTACCTCCAACTCAAAGATGGAAAGAATGATGGAGGAGATGATGAAGAAAATGAGCATCCTTGAGAGAGCACAAGCAAGTCAAAACCAAACTGCTCCTCAAAACAAGAACCAGAACTAGAATCAGAATTTTAGAAGGAACCAACCTCCAAACAAACCTAGGGAAGATGATCAACAGATCACTCCTCCCTTTCATCAAAACTATATAAGTGAGGTTGAGGAAACAGAGGAGATAACAGAGGAAGATGATATCAACATGTTGGGAGTAGATAATGATGACTTTGAGATTCATTTTGAAAAGGAACAAGGTTTTCATACCCCTTATGATGACAACAAAGATGATAATGCAAGTTATTTTCAGGACATGGAAAATTTCATCATAGAGCCTCAAAAAGAATATGACCTTAGAAGAAAAACCAGTCAACAAAATCCCAACACCAAAACCTCTAACAAATCTTCACAAAACAGCACTACAACCAAGCCTAAAATTGTCAAACAAAAGGATAAAAAAGTAGCTGTGAATTCTGATAGAGATAGAGAGAAAGGCACTCAAAATAATGAAAAAAAGAGTGCGGACATTAGTAGTACTACCACTTCAACTAGTACTCCTGTTAAGACCATTTTGTCAAAAACGAGTAGAAAAAATCAACAAGCTGATGTTGCTGATAGACTAGGAGCTAGTAAGGCTAAGACAAGTTCATCAAAGAACCAGATTCTTTTCAGCCTAGAGCAGGAAATTTCAAAGATCAGAATCTCTACTCCCCTGACTGAATTAGCTGCCCAGAATGTATATAGGACCCAAATTTTGAAGGCTTTAAATATTGAGGATAATAATGACTCATTCAATCTTAATGATGACCATCCATAGCTCATATTTGGTCCTAAGATTGAAGGTATATATCAAGAGGGACCTGTACCTCCCTTTTATGTGAGTTTTAATGTTCATGAAAAGATCCTGCATAATGCTATGCATGACTCTGGAGCCTCACACAACCTTATGCCAAAGGTGATAATGGAAAGGCTAGGATTAGAAATAACCAGACCTTACAAGGATTTATATTCTTTTGATTAAAACAGAGTAAAGTGCCTTGGCTTGATCAAAAACCTTTGTGTGAGTTTGACCCAAATCCCAGCCAAGTGCATGGTGATGGATGTTGTGGTGGCTGATGTGCCTCCTAAGTATGGCATGTTATTGTCAATATCATGGGGTGCCAAGCTGCAAGGTACCATACAGATGGATGGGACATATGCCACTATTCCTGTTTTTAGCCAGCTCAGAAGACTGTACAGAGAGTCACACATGAAATTCATGGCCAGTAGCCCAGAAAAGCCTAAAAATTCTCCCATTTATTCTGTCCGCACTGACCTGGATTCGTTTATCTTTTGCAATAATGAATCCACAAAATAGTCAGAGCCAGAACACAGTGACTCAGATAAACAATTAGGGACCGCAAATATAGAAATAAATGCAGTTCTAGATATGGAAGAAAACGAGAGAGAAATTTTGGAACAGTGCCTTGAAACAACAGACCAGAGTGAACAAAGCCAAGATGGCAAACAACAGACTGCCCCTCATGCTCAGCTCCATGCCAAACCTCAGAAGGTGAAACAAATACAACTAAGTGCCGAGATTTCACAACAACCCTTGAGCACGTTGGTTGAAGGGGACAATAACCAAGATGAAACCGAAAATAATCCTCTGTGGAGTATGTATTTTGATGGGTCATGCACTAAAAACAATGCTGGTGTAGGTGTTTGGATTACCAACACTGAAAACAACCACACAGAAAACATTTCCTGCAAATTAAACTTTCAGTGTTCCAATAACATAGCGGAATATGAATCCCTTCTCTTAGGCTTACATCTATTAAAAAAGTTAGGAGCCACAAGAATTAATGTGTATGGGGATTCAGAACTAGTCATTAAACAATTCAATGGGGAATATAACGCAAATCATCCCAGGCTTAGAGCTTATCGAAATGATGTCATGGACCTTTTAAAAACTTTTGAGGAGTCCAAATTGATTTTTGTTCCAAGAAAAAGAAATATTGCCGCACACAATTTAGCCTTTGCAGCTAGAACATGCTTAATGCCATTTGAAACCAAAGACTATACAATGCAAATTAAGTTTAGACCAGCTGTGCCAGATAATGAAAAATATTGGCAGGTCTTTGAAGGTGAAAAAAAGATAGAGGATTTTCTGTTGGGAAGGAACGAATTTGAGTCATCTGATTCAGATTCTAAATCTGATGAAAATCACCTAAACAAAAATTCCCCTAAAAAATAAAAACCATCTGGTCCCATAGAAATCAACATGTTAAATAAAGAACTTGACACTCATACTGGAGAATACAAGGACACAGAAAACGAAGACATTGAGGTATTGTCGTCAAAGGACAAGAACATACCTAGGGGGCTAGCACCGTTAGAAGACCTCTTCGATTTTAACGATGTAGCAAAGAATCCCACCGTAGAATACACAGAGTCTGAGGTCGAGGAATGCAACATAGGCACCGAGGATCAGCCAAAAATGATTAAATTGGCTAAGTCCTTGCCACCAGACATGAAAAGGAAATACGTTGACCTGTTTAAATATTTTTTCGATGTGTTTGCCTGGAGCTATGAATACTTGAAAGCCTATGATACAGAAATCATCCAGCACAAGATCCCTTTGAAAGAAAACCAAAAACCCTTTAAGCAAAAACTGCGTAGAATTAATCCAATACAACTACCTCTAGTAGAAAAGGAAATAAAGAAAATGTATGAGGCAGGAATCATTGTACCTGTGAGGTTTTTAGATTGGGTTTTTAACCTTGTAGCCATGAGGAAAAATACAAGAGAAATCAGATTGTGCATTGATTTCAGAAACCTTAACAGAGCCTCCCTAAAATACAATTACCCTTTACCCAAAATGGAACACATTCTACAAAGGGCAGTTGGTTCAAAGAGGATTTCTCTGTTAGATGGTTTTTCAGGGTATAACCAGGTTTTAGTATTCCCAGAAGACCAACTCAAGATAGCTTTCACCACTCCTTGGGGCACTTTCATGTATGTGAAAATGCCTTTTGGATTAATGAATGCTGGGGCCACTTTCCAAAGGGCCATGGACATTGAATTTTCAGAGTAGATAGGGCACTTCATTGTAATTTACCTTGATGACATAACAGTTTATTCCAAATCCGATGAAGAGCATCTAAAACATTTAAGAAAGGTCCTTGAAAAGTGTAGAAGGTTTGGGTTATCTTTAAATCACAAAAAGACAGTGTTTGGCCTTCAGGAAGGTAAACTCCTTGGCCATATCATATCATAAGAAGGGATTAAAATAGATCCAAATAGAGTTGAGGGAATACTACAGATTAGCCAACCAAGGAACATAAAATAATTGCATTCCTTTATTGGAAAGATTAACTTCTTGAGGAGCTTTATTCCCAACTTAGCAGAGCTCCTTAGAAACATGACTAATATGCTCAAGAAAGAAGTAGGAGTGAAGTGGACTGTAGAAACCAAAAAATCCTTCGAATTGGTAAAACATTCACTCACCCAGGCACCAATCCTAATTAGCCCAGACTTTTCAAAAGAGTTCCTTATTTTCTCCTTTGCCTCAGAGCATACTGTGGCTGCAGTCTTGTTGCAGAAAAACCCAGAGGGACAGGAACAACCCATTGCTTTTCTCATCAAGGCTTTAAGGGATGCACCCTTGAAATATAACATAATGGAAAAACATGCCTATGCTTTGGTAAAGGCCTTAACGGACTTCAGGGTGTATATTCTACATTCCCACATCATTGCCTAGGTACCTAATATAGTGGTAAAAGACATCTTGTCCCAAGACCCAGATGGAAAGAGGGGTAAATGGATTGCTGCTATATTAGAGTATGACTTGGAAATCAGACCAACCAAACTTATTAAAGGTCAGGGCTTAGCTCAATTAATGGCTTAATATAATCTACAAGCCCTTGACATTAACATGGTAGATGCCTTCAATGAACAGGAAGAATTACCTGCTCCCACTTTCAAAGAGCAGTTTCAAAACTCACCTTGGTACACTGATATCTTGTATGTGCTTGCAAATATTAATGCTCCTCCTGATTTATCAAAAACAAAGGCAAGGTTTTTAAAATTGAAAAATAGGAACTATTGCATTTTAAATGAATGTTTATTTTGGAAAAATGTTGATGGTTTGTTGCTTAAATGTTTGCCGGAAGTTGATGCAGAAAGGATCAAACATGAATTCCATGAAGGAGAGTGTGGAGGTCATCTTTACTAGAAAACCACAGTGAATAAAATCCTTAGAGCTGGATATTACTGGCCCACCCTCTTCTAAGATGTCCATAAAATGATATTTTCTTGTCACAAATGCTAGATTTTTGAAGGCAAAAGAAAACTTCTTCCTTTACCATTACAACCTATCACTGTTGAAGCTCCTTTTCAACAGTGGGGCCTAGATTTCATAGGGGAAATCCATCCTGCTTCGTCTGCCCAGCACAAAAGGATTCTCATAGCCACCAACTACTTCACAAAATGGATTGAAGCCATCCCTTCTAGGAATGCCACAGATTTTGTCATTATAAAATTCCTTGAAGACCATATCTTGTCTAGATTCGGATGCCCTAGGAAGATCATTGCTGATAATGCTGCTGCTTTTTGTTCCAAAAAGATGATTGATTTTTGTCACAGGTATCAGATTACACTTGGTCATTCTACTACTTACTACCCTCAAGGTAATGGGCTAGCAGAATCATCAAATAAAATTTTGGTGACCATCATCAAGAAGCTGCTTGAAGAGAACAAAAAATCATGGCATAACAAGTTGGTGCATGCTCTGTGGGTAGACAGATTGACCACAAAAAATTCCATTGGAATGTCCCCTTACCAGCTTGTTTATGGAGTAGATGTGGTGTTTCCTACCAGCCTAGGTGTACCAGTAATAAAATTAATCCAAGAAATATAGTCAGAAGAGGACAGCATGATTAGGAGGATCAGTCAGACAATACATCTCCAGCAGACAAGGAAAGAGGTTTACAATAGGGCTTAGAAGGTGCAATAAAACATAAAGAAGTTGTTCGACAAAAGAACAAAGGATTTTGTTTTCAACATTGGAGATAAGGTACTCAAATGGGATTCCAAAAGAGAGGATAAGGGTAAACATGGTAAATTTGACAGTTTGTGGCAAGGTCCTTACATCATCCAATCCACCGTTGGTCCTAATGCCTTTTTTCTACAAGAGTTAGATGGCACAGATCTGTTTGGGGGTCTTGTCAATGGCACGGTCCTTAAGCATTACTACTGCTGAGTTCGATTTTAAAGCTTTCATTTCCATTACAAATATCATTTGCTTTGTTCAGTCTCATAAAGAAAAAAGTACAAAAACAATAAAAGGAAAAGAAAAGAGGGCAGATTGACAAAACAATAAAGGTACAACCCCATACCAAAAGGAGAAACAAATTCTGAAAGTGTGCAAGCTTAAATGTCACTCCTAAAAAGCACACTTATAGTTAGTCAAACTTTCTAATCTTGACTAATTAGCTTTAAATTTTTTGTTGATAGGATAGTGAATTCGATTTGCCAAACTGTTTAGTATTGGATTATCAGTAGATGGATTAGGATAGAAATGAAAGGTTTAAACATGTTCAAAACCTGAACCTCAGTTTCAAAAGAGAGATGACTCAAATATGTTTTAGTTTTTATGAGTCAAAAAGATGTAAAAATATGGTTCTAAACAACTCAAAATTTGAACCAGAGAAAAAGGAAAGACAGATCAATAAGAGTCAAATCAGAGCTGTAGAAAAGAGGAAGGAAATGTTTTCAAATTTCAGATCTTAAGCCTTCCATTTTTTATTTATTTTTTCTGAAAAATAAATGTCTATGTGCAACTTGTATTTATGCCATAGATCACAGCAAGTCAAACAGCTTAATCTTGACTTGACTATTTTTAAATTTATGGTTTAGAATTTAGAGAATGAAAATCTGTTGGAGAGTTTAATCCCAACAGGTGGTAGATTAGGTAGAGAATCATATGGACCCAACTGTTTAATCTGAGTTCATGGAGAAATAAGGAGTAGAAATAGATTAGGTTTCTTGCTTTCAAAAGAATAAAATGTTGTAAATAGATTTTTCCAATCCAAGTGCACTCTGATGAAGAAAAAATGTTAGATCAGTAGGATTGGGTAGGTAGAAAGCTTGTTGATGAAGATCCATTGTTTTTTATGGCTGCTAACATGTTTTCGGAGAAGAGTAAGATCATGCCAACAAAGGAAGGACAGCCCAATGGATTAGGCATAGGTCAACCTCCCAGAGAATATAATGGATATGGCACAGGTCAGCCTCCCAGAGAATGCAGGTCTGAAGTTCTTGATGCCTTCAAGAAGGCACCATCCCCAAGTGGAGCCACTGTTGGCCACCTATAAAATTTGTTCTATCAAAAGGTGGCCAAAACATTTGTTCAGCCTCCAAGAGATAGTTTTATTGCTAAAATGTTATCTCTTGAAGCCTCTGGAAGCTCTCATGCCCATGTCTAAATATGTTCACCACTGTTTCCCTTCAAGACTCGGAAATCCTGTTGTTTTCCTAGCCAAAATACTGCAACAAAGCCATGATTTTCCCCTTCTCCCACTCAAAACTAACCTTCATTTGTTTCCCTTCTTCTCCATAAAAATCTATTTTTATGGATTTCTCTTCTTCCATTCATGAAAGTCCATTTTCTAAGGTTCAAAGACTCCTTCTTTGCCTTATCGAAACCCCTAAAACCCTTAAAAAACCATTGAAAATCAATGAAAAAACCCATTTCTTGTTAAGGGTTTAAGCCCCTTTTTTCCAAGTCTCAACCACTTCCCCACCAGGTGCCCCTGTTGCAAAGACCAAGCGCTAACCCCTCCTAGCACTCATCGCATCGCACAAATTCAAAGTGCGCAAGTCTTGTGTTCCTTTTAAAAACTTGCGATGTGATAAAATCTTTTTATACAAACCTTCCCGATCGCATCACAAAAACCCAGTGTGAAAAGTTGTTTCACATATTTTAAAAAAACTTGCGATGCGATCATGCTTGTATTATAAATCCCCGATCGCACTGCCTTCGAGCGGAGGACGGTTTTTGCCCGATGGCCAGCGATTCCATACATCGCGTGACACGCGTCCTGGACAC
Source organism: Pinus albicaulis (assembly GCA_034641835.2). NCBI lineage: Eukaryota > Viridiplantae > Streptophyta > Pinopsida > Pinales > Pinaceae > Pinus > Pinus albicaulis. The sequence goes on from CM076580.1 coordinate 1,050,057,403, forward strand.
TGTTTCAGAAACCACCGTCCATCGCGCATTATTGCTCGGACCAGGATGCTCAGCGATATTGCTGTGCGCCGTCCAATCTGGGCCCACTCATCCAACGGTGATCGCTTGCCGAAGCTATCCGATGGTTAACGAAGATGCGCACACAATAACCGGGCTATCGTGCATGCGGCAACAGAATCTTCGCCGTCGATCTGATCTGCAGATCGACGGCCCACAATTCATCGCCCGACCTCTCCGTTTGACTTTCACACCTCCATCCCGACCGTCGATCTCTGCGCGATCGACAACTCAGATTCATCCTACTCCTCCGCCTCCTCATTCAATCTCGACCGTCGATCTCTGCATGATCGACGGCTAGGATTTAATTTTTTCTTTCGCCCATTCTACGATCTCTCCCGATCAATCCTAACTGTTGGATGATGCCATCCAACGACCCCGCTCTCTTCACACGCCTTCCGATGCAGTTAACCTATAAAAGCAGGATTTTATAATAGTTTTTGTATTTTGCAGGGTTTTAAATCATTTTCTCGTATTTTCAAAGAAGATTCAGAGGTGAAGGGTGACGACCCTCCCATCTTCGATTCGTCAAAGGAAATCATTCACAGGTTTCCATTTCACGTTTTGTCAGTGTTTATCCAAGCACTGATGCCACATAACCCTGCGTGACCCTGCATATCAGAAAAAACCAGGGATTTAACACAGTGAAAGAGTATTAGTGCCGAAGACCAAAATTTATCAGAAAATAGGATTAGAGACAGTTTCACGGGGATTACGGCTAAGAATGTTTATCAAAATCCTAATCCCCGATTCAAAACACAAGTTAAAGAAGATATAAAGGGTCTTGTCAATACGAACGCCTCCACCACCACAAAATGAGGCAAATTGATCCCTTTAGTTATCAAGATGCCACCTGTGCCTCAGAATATTCAATCAGAAGCTAAATTTATTGATCAGGCACCTACAGCCTCACAGAAAATCAAAGGCTGCCGAACAAATAAATAATAATCAAGGGTCTTATCTCCAAATTGTCGGCAAAACTATTTTAAAGGTTAAAGAACAGTCCAGAAGCATATATTTTCAATCATTAGGCCTCGAAAGAAACAAACAGAGTTATGAAGCAGAGTTATAAACGATTACATTCCCACCTTATGCCTTGCCTGGTTCCCAAAGGCCAGGAATTGCATTGATTACATAATTAATAATACTTGACCCCTGGGAAATCCTCCCACCTCTTCATTCTTCTATAAATACTTCTGTAGAAGATGAGAAAATGTTGGTCTCTGGACATCTGAATGTATGTAATAGTTTCTGAAGCTAATTATGCCCTGTTTGCAACTTGAAGATATATAAGCTGATATTAGAAGTTTGAAGTTGTAAAGACCCACCGGGCTTTCTGATTGTAGCTGGTTCGAACATCAAATACAAGCTACTGATTTATGGGATCCTGATTTGTGTTAATGGTGATGTGTTCCTCACTCTCAATTGTTATTTTGCTTAATGTTTTAATTCTGTTCATTTTCTTTGATAAAGAGCAGCAAACATAGAGCTAGGATTTACTCTCAACAATACCCTACTCTTACTGAAAGCTTTATTGTCTATGTTTCTCCATTTGAAAGTTCTCTTTGAAGATTACATTAATGCAGGTTGGTTTAAAGGCACTTTCCTGATCTAAATTGCTCTTTGTCACTGTTATCTGTGGTTTTCTTATTGAATATGCTGAAAGCAGGGTAGTTTAAAGGCACTTACCTGATCTTAAGCTTTTCAACTGTTTTTTCTAATGTTTTATAATTAAAAGTATTTCAATGCAGGCTGGTTTAAAGGCACTAACCTGACCTCAGAATAATTTAATGTTTTTCTTATTGAATATGCTGAAAGAAGGGTAGTTTAAAGGCACTTACCTAATCTTAAGCTTTTTCAAACCGTCTTTTAATGTTTTCTAACTGAAAGTACTTCAAAGCAGGCTAGTTTAAAGGTATTAACCTGATCTCAGAATACTCTTATGTTTTTATTTAAGTACATGCTGAAGCAAGATAGTTTAAAAGAACTTACTTGATCTTAGGCTGTTTTAATATATCTTCATTTGTTTGTTCTTCATTTCCTATCTGTTTCATTCCATAAAATCACCTTAAGAGATCCTTTGACATAAGTGACTTTCCCTATGGATCCTGCTTGAACCTTGCTGTTCAATTAAAATCCTCCTATGACTCCATAGCCCAATGGGTTAAAACTGTTTTTGCCTTTGTTTCAGCCAAATAATTCTTTCATTTGCAGACACCTTCACCCTTCATTTTTAAAACTGCCTTCACCTTCATCATGTCCTTGCCCAGCCAAGACAAAACAAACAAAACCCAAGCTCTTCATTACTAGTCTAATATCATAATTTCAGCTATTAAAGATCACATCTGTAAACTCATTCATAGAGAGATCCCTCTCTGGATTCAGGAGGGCTAGATCCTAGAATCCCAAAGTTGGTTGAAATAATGTTTCTTCTGTAGTTTTAGTCTTACCAATCTGCTAAAATTACAGATTCCTAACAAAGACAAAAGGAAAAATCCTGAGACTGATCTCTAGAACTGAAAATAACCTAAAAAATAGGAAAGATTCAACTTACAGAGAGAAAAGGTGACATTTGTAGAAGTAAATAAGTATTTCACAGAGATAGGTGCCTCAACATCTAAAACAATATTGAGCAAGCCTATGGATGTAGTGGAAGGAGGTGAAGAAATAAATCCCTTCTTGCATGCTTGTATTAAATTATTGCGCAATAAGAAGGAAGTTGAGAACCTTCAAGCATTACTATACAACTGCATAGAAAAGGAATAGACTCAAATGTAGCAGAAGATTGTTAATAATTTCTATAAGAATAAAATAAGAACTGGACAGGAAATGCGCTTGACTACTTAGATTGGTGCATATGAGATGGACTAGGTCATTCTAGATCTAGGATATGATGTGAATGTTTTACCAAAGAAGACTTGACAATGAATGGGAGAACCTATGTTGGAGTGGTCCATTATCCAGCTTTGCATGACCAATCAAAAAAATATTATCCCATTAGGAAGGCTCTCATAAGTAGTAGTAGATATCGAAGGAGTAAGGGTGCTCACAGAATTTGAAGTTATATAGATTGTTGATAATACTCACCCCTATCCTGTTATGTTGGGTTTATATTGGGCTATCAATATGGGTAGAATCATAAATATTAAGTGCAGAAGTATGATATTTGAAAATAATGGAACCAAGGTTGTGGTCCCCCTAGATCCTGTAGAAGGAGAAATATATACAGAGCCGATGAGCACATATGCTGATGTCGATCATATCTATAAGTTGAATGCATGAGATGAATATTGGATCAACCCAAGAATCGATGGAAGAATCAACTAGGAGAAGGATAGCTCATGATTTCCAGATTCAGATGAGGAACTAGAGAACTGGAAGAACTGGTTGCATGAAGTCTCTGTGTTGCGCTGCATTCGCGTGACAAAAGCTCTTTAGTGCATATCCTGAGAGGTACAAGATTTACCTTATTATGATGATCTGACTAATGTTGACCTTTTTTTAGAAGAACTTGAAAAGGTTGTTCCAAAAGCACAAAGGTTCCATGCCCTTGATATAGCTTTGCACTCAACCCCAACACGTTGGTGGGAGACGCACAAAGGAAACTTGGCTAACTAGGGAGAATGTACCCACATGATGTGCCTATGATTTGAGCATCCAGAAATCGGAATGAGAGACATCTACTCCTGAGAAGGCAATCTAGGCAAACATTTGGGTAGATTGACTAAAGCTCGAGAGGAAGAACCAAAGCCAGAATGGGTGCATGTATTCATCCACACTTTGGGGAAGGTACCTACAGACGAGTACCTTGAAACTGAGTTGCGATGAGGAACCTCTGAATGGACTGCGCTGATAGAAAGTTTTATCTTGACCTTTAGTTTTGGAAGTGGGCTCGAATGCCTTGATGAGGCACTGCAGGAAATTTACGAAGACATATTTGACTCCTTAAAACTAATGGTTGAGCACGCCTTGCCAACATGGGACGCGTAGATGAAGGACATCGTTAATTGTAGAAAATTTTTAGTTGAAGATAATGAGGAAAACTCCAGGAACATCATGATCCCTGAATCCAAAGTACAATCCGCACTTATTGGACCTAGGATTGAGTCACTAGATGTAACTAAGCCTCTGAAGATTTGAAAAATCAATATTGGCTCAGAGGAACAACCGAAATTAGAAAAGATAGGGTACTACTAGGATGATTATACGATGCGTAAGGTCCCCGAGCTATTGACCGAATATTAGGACCTGTTTCCTACAAAATTTTCTGAGTTGAAGGGGATAGTAGGAGATATAGGGGTAATGAAGATCACCTTGAAACTAGATGCGCAACCTGTGAAGAAATGACCGTATAGGTGGAATTGAAAATATAAGCAGAAATTCAAAGAGGAATAGGAGAAAATGGTTGCTGCAGGGATAAAAGAACTAGTGGAAGCATATTGGGTAAGCCCTATGGTGGTGCAGGACAAGAAAACCAAGGGAGAAATAAGGATTTGTGTGGATCTATGCAAATTGAATGATGCTTGTGTACATGATGCATTCCCAACCCCATTTTTTGATGAGATACTGGACAATGTGGGAGGGTAGGAGGCCTTCTCATTCACGGATGATTTCACAAAATACCACCAGATAAGAATCGCGCCGGAAGATAGAAGCAAGACAACCTTTGCGACAAAGTGGAGATCCTTCTAGTACACAGTCATTCCATTCGGTCTGAAGAATGCACCAACTATATTCACGCATGTGGTCGGAGCTGCGTCCAAAGAAGACATGCATAAATTATTATAATTATATTTTGATGATTGGACAATATTCGGATTATTGAAGAAGCATGTGTCAAGTAAGTATCAGATCTCACTCAATCTGAAAAAGTGTATATTTTTCGTCACATTTGAGATCTTGCTAGGTCATATTGTTTTTCAGTAGGGATTGATAGCAGATCCAACAAATATCATCGTTATTGTTAACCTCGCAGTTCCCAAAAATGTGAAACAATTGCGCTCAATTTTGGGGCATACAGGGTATTATTGGAAGTTCATCCAAGGCTACATGTTGATCACTGTGCCCATGGAGAATTTTTTGAAGAAAGATGCCTCATTTTTCTGGGACGTAGACTGCCAAAAGAGCTTAGAATTTCTTAAGGAGAAGATGGTCACGACGCCCATATTATTCTTTCCAAAATGGACGAATGAATTCCATGTACATGTCGATGCCTCCTACATCCATTGGGAGTTGTCTTAGCGCAGCTAGGAGCTGGGGAGATTGACCACACTATTTCATTTGCTACTAGGAGATTTTCAAGTGCGGAGCGTAATTAGTCGACCATAAAGAGGTAACGATTGGCTATGGTCTATGCATTGCAGAATTTATGCCACTATCTTTTCGGAGGCCACCTTAAAATTTTTACTGACCACTCTGCTCTGAAGTATCTGGTCAATAAGCCTGTGTTGGGGGATAAGATATGCATATGAAATTTGTTATTTCAAGAATATGACTTTGAAGTAATTATGAAACCTAGGAGACTGAATTTTGGGCGCGACCATCTGTCACACATCAAAAGTGGAGAAGAACTAACTAACCTAGAAGAAGGTCTAACAGACACACAAATATTTTCCATAAAAGTATTCGATGATCAATTTGAAGATATCATTCATTTTTTGACAACTGGAAGTGCGCCCATGGAATATACGTTGAACAGAAGAAAGAGTTGGTTAGGCATACAACTGACTTTAACTTTGATTTCTCATGAGCTGTAAAAAATGGGTGTGGATGAATTCCTAAGAAGGTATGTGTTGGAATTTGACATAAAAGATATATTAGTTGAGGCTTATGGAAGAGTTGCAGGAGGTCACTATGCAGGGAAAGAAACTGCGCAAAATATTTTATGAGCTGGATTATGGTGGCCCATTTTTCATAGGGACGTACATGAGTATTGTCGCACTTGTGATGTATGTCAAAGGATGGGGAGACTGTCGCACAGAGATGAGATTCCCTTGCACCCACAAATTATTTTGCAAGATTTTGAAAAATGGGCCATTGATTTTGTCGGGCCTATTGACCCTCTAGGAAAGAAGAAAGGTGCACACTACATAATCATTGTGACAGACTAATGACCCAATGGGCTAAGGCTAAACCTGTGAAGGATTGTATTGCAGAGACAGTTGCACACTCATTTTTTAGAACATCTTGACTCAGTTTGGGTTCCCCAAGATTTTGATGAGCAATTGAGGTACACACTTTGTGAATGAAACTATTCAAGATTTGACTGAAGAATTCCATATTCATCACCAGAAGAGTACTCCTTATCACCCACAGGTGAATGGTGTGGCGGAAGATTTTAATAATATATTGGAGACCACACTCACAAATATCTATAATGCTAATTGAAATTATTGGGATGTGTGCCTACTTACGGCTCTTTGGACATACAGAACCACCTGCAATAAGTTAACAGGAAAGACATCGTTCAGAATGGTGTATGGGCAGGAAGTTGTTATGTCGATGGAGTATATTTTCCTAAGTTTTTGCATTGCAGCATTCACTAATATGGTTAAGCAAGATATTATAGAAGAAAGATTGTCACAGTGTTTTGTGCTGGAGGAAGACCAGTTCATTGCAGGTTTCCATCAGCAGGAGAAAAAGGCATACGATAAGGCTTGGCATGATAGGAAAATTAGAGAAAAGGTCTTTAAAGAAGAGGATCCATTTTTTTTATATGACAACAAGTTTTTGCGCCACCCAGGGAAGTTCAAAATTCTTTGGCTAGGACCATATATTTTCAAGGAAATCACAAACGGAGGTGTGGTATTTCTGGCCACATTAAGCAAAGAAGACCTTCTAGATTATATCAATAGAATTTAATTGAAACCATACAAGGATGATCCTCTCCCTATGTGCACCAAATGACTATATGGCCAAAAGTATGGATTTGTGCAACAAGGATGGCGGATGAGCAGACAAGTATGAATCAGCTCTGCTAGAAGGTTGACTAAGTTACAGAGGTGTTAGAATATAGTCATTGGAACAATAAATCTAGACAAGACAACGTTCTTACCATTTGGAGGAGTAGCTAAACTAAATTTAATGAAGACATTATGCTAGATTTGGAGCTGTTTTAGCATTTATGGGGCTGCATTAATAAGTATAAGACCATTTAAGATGCACCTATGCTATAAATATGAACGGAAGGGTCACATTAGTTCCCTTTGATTTCTATGTGATTTTTTCTATCTGCTCTCTGTGTACTATCTGAAGCTTATGTATGGCTTTGATTTGATCTTTGAGGAGGAGTTGTGCCACTGAGGTTTAGGTTATCTCATTCCACCAAGTATGAATTCCACTAAGCCCACACCCTTTGCGAGCCTGGCTGAAGAGACCCCTACATAGGCCACTGAGACCTGTGTGCCGGTCCAATCTAAGAAGGGGCAGTCCTCAGGGTCTCGAAAGTCAGCATGCTAGAAGACCTCGAAGCCTCGTTCAACCGCTATAGAGTGGCAGAAACCTATGGCAGTATTACCCGAAACCATCATGGAAGAGGATGTTGTGGAGATAGTCAATCCCATGTCACAGTTGCCTACGTATGTCAAGTTGTGCAAGTCCTCGGTAAAGGTCCAAAAGGATTTAGACAAGGTGCAGTCATACATCAACATGCCATTGATCCCAGAAAACATACCCACCGAAGGTGATATGTTCGCAAAGATCCCACTATTGAAGATGGAGGAATGGGACCTAGCAGACCAGGAGAAATTTTTGGAGCTTGTGCCCACCATGTACCTAGAAAAGATCCCATATGACAGTTGGGTGGTTAGAGTTGAACCAATGTACTGGGTGCTAGGCCTGTAGAAATCAGGGTTTCTAAACCTCTTGCACATTTCGCACTTCAGGCGCAGCCCACTCAACGACATATGTGTGCCCATGCTTCTCGCCTTCATATGTGATGATTTCTTGTGGCTAGGAGGACCGATTACCATTGATGTTGCATTGATAGATTGTATCGCCAACTTACCCGACTAGGGGGAGGACCCTCTAATGCCTTTTGGAGGAAAAATCCAAGAGCACATAGTTGTCGAGGAGGTCAAGGAGAAGTTCAAGGTCTAGTGCAATACCCGAGATTTCCTAGTTCAGGAAATTAATGATCCTGTAGTCCAAACTGGCATGTTGATCCTCGTGTGCAAGGTGATGTTGAAGTGTCGACCAAAGGAATTTCCAACCCATATCATTGCGCAAGTAGGGAAATGTGATAAGGACATGCAATTTAACTTGTCCCAATACCTCTGCACCGAGTTCTTGGTGAAAGTGCATGAGGTACAGGAAGAAGGAAAGCACTTCTATTATGCTTGGTTTTTTCTCCTCATCACACTAATTGGGTGGAATACGCTGCAGGATACATCGTTCCCTTACATTGATCTATACCCATGCGAATTTGCGTGCTACGCCACCTTATGGATCTATAAGATCCCCTCCAAAATCACGGAGAACAAGATTTTTTGGGTGTTGCTCAATTCTACTTTATTCCAGGTGATTCATTCAAAGCCATGATTATCACGGAATCTCTATGAAAAATACAAGAATATTAAATATTTTAAAGCCACACTCCATAACATGCATATTCGTGTGAAGGACGATGTGGAAGAAATATGGTATGAATTGCCATACATGGTCACGGAGGACGATGTAATGCGCATCATAAAAAAATGGTCATCGGCATGGTTAGAGCCATGCACCACTGGGGGTACCTCTTTTTATGTACTTAAAACTCCTACCAAGCCGCACACAACCAAGGATACTCAGCAGAAAGGCAAGGACACAGAGGCAGAGCCCAAGCCTACCAAGACGGGAGAAATAATTGATATAGAGATGGCATCAGAAGAGAAAGATGGTGAAGGTATCAAGGCCCCTGTGACGTAGACAGCCAAAGGAACCAAGAGGGGTATGAAAGCCTCTGTGGGCTCCCACAGAAAGCGGAAGGGTTCCAATCTAGTAGGAACAGAGGACCTCACCCTCACCGAAGATGACTTTAAATAAATTGAGAACACAGTGAAGTCTACCACTAAGGAAATATGGAGTGATATGGAGGTGCAATACAAATCAATGCTCAAGGGTGTATAGTCGGGCCTTCAGGAGTTAAAAATGAAAGTGAGCATGATTCAAGAGAGCGTGAAGCAAGTGAGCCTACAGCAAGTGAGCATTCTGGCATCCAACATCAAACAGGAGAGCACGTATCCCATCAGCACAGTGGTTCCATCCCCCTTGGACAGTAGAATAATTCTGGTTCTAAGCCCTACCATTATAGTTGAACCACTTGCCTTGCACACTCATGTGCAAGCTTGTGAAGAGGTTAGCATCAACCTGTCGATGCTACCTAGAGGAAAACTCCACACTATCCACACCATGATCGTGGATGAGTTGTAGTACCAGGAGACCCATGCCTTAGAAGCTGCTGTTGGGTCTCAGTAGCAAGAATAAATACTGAAAAAGGATCAATAGGATGCAAAAGACGCATTTTTCACAACTGAGAATCGACACGCCACATTAGAAGTTATGATTGATCATTTGTTCGGTGACCTACCAGATTTCAATGTCCCTGCCTCAACTGCGCCAACAAAAAATCTTGAAAGCCTAGTCGCCACACTCAAAGACTCACGCACAAAGATCCAGACCATCCGCACTGAATTTGAACAGCAGATAGTTGAATTACAAATGAATGTCCAACTAGAGACATCGCCAGAGGTCTGAGCGCAGTGCATAGTTGAAGTAAAGGAAACCACTAACCGTGTAGAAACAAAAGTGGTAGAATGTGGTACACTTTTGGACCAGGCCATGGGTGTTTGGAATTCTATTCAGAATGACCCAATGGTCCAACAGTAATGAAATGAGATCAGGATTAAAGAGCATAATTTTACAAAAATCAGAATGGCGGCACCGACCTTGGTGAAAACACAAAGAATTGCCAGAATTCATGAAAGCAAGGCCATTTAGACATATATTGAGGATCTGCACCGCTAAGAGAAGCTACTAAAATAACATATGCAACCTTGGGCTGAGGAAGCCCTACAGCTATTATAGAACCTCGAGATTTCCCTCAAAAGCCTGCAGTAGACTCAACGCAACATCAACTTGGCAGGTGAGGGGCCAACAACATCCAAGTTGGTATATGAAGCACAGAGCGCCAGCACGCAGAGAATTGAAGTCATCATACCACTCAAGATATATATTGATTCAATTAATTCCAAGATGAAGGCGACCACCTCGTAGTGACTTGGGATGAGTCACAAGATTATGTTGGCGGTCTTTCAGAGCAAGGCCCCCTAGGGTACATTTTTGGGTTAATTTTGTTTAAGTTTTGTTGTACGCGCTATGCAAAGATGGTCAAAGGGGCCTTGGGGCGAGTGAAATTCCCTTAATTATTGTAAAATGTTAAATGAAAAAGCCATGAGTCTCAAAACATGGCTTGATACCACAGTATGTGCATGTTTTGAAAATATAAATATGTAAGAGTCGAGCAAGGATAGATAAGAATGATATGATAGATGAATGGATGAATCTTGATTAATTTTTTATATTTTTGTTAGGGTAGAAAGGCTCCTATTTGTTGTGTGTGTAGAGAACTAAGTCCTGAGTTGTGTGCAGAATTTGTTGTTGTGTGCGTAGAAAACTAGATTGTATTGAATTGAATATATCTTAATAAAGAAGGCAGTTTTGGAAAACCCTTATTATGTGATTTACTATCTTAGATTATTTGTTACTTGCTATAGATTTTAATATGTTATTTTGTTGCCTATTTACTTATTTAATTGGTTAATTCTATCTATGTGCGAGAATTAGTCGATGTTAGATAAATAGATTTGAATGAAGTAAAATTAGCTACTGTGAACAAAATATATTGAAGTATTATGTGACAATCTGTGAAAGGGTTAGATATGTTTACCATTGACTGTGCATGTGAAAATATGTTATATTATCTTTAGTAAGTTTTATTAGATTTTCCACATCAAAATATCCCCCAGGGTGCAAAAACCTGGTTCCAACAACCCCCCATACTTCTTCGGGTGAGACTTTGACCTGCTCAAGTAGATCACTACCAAAAGGGTCAGTAATTGGAGGGTTTTTTTGGTTTTGCAATAACTCTGAACCTAGGTCAGGACCCCTCAAGCCAAAAGGGGTCCTTAGAACAATAAATTCCCTTAGGATCATCCTTAAATGAAAATCATGTCTAATAATATTCATGGCTAGCGTGGGAAGGAAAAAATATTATCCCTCAAATCTCGGTGGAAGTGGATTGACCAAACACTATGTTTTTTCATGAGATAATGGGCATTATGCCCCAAAAAATGTATATATAAAAAATCTATTTATGGAAGGGAATTCATAGAGATCGACTATATTGGATATTCCCAAGGGTTGATTATCAATTTCTTTACAAATATTGTGCTTAGTGATTTTTTTGTTGTCCTATAAAGTCTATGTACTAATGTTGACCCTCATTAACATCTATGGTCCTTATGAGGGAATTGAGTTCTAGAAAAATCATTTTCCAAATGTTATTTTTAGGTATGGAAACATCATCTGGGAGGGAACCTAAATTCTTCCCTTAATATGGATGAGATTTGGGGTTCTCTGACATAAATGGATAGACTAGAAAATATTTTTGTTGATAAAATGGAGTTTATATGATGGGTTCATGTTGATCACATCCACTTGTCTCCTACTCAGTGTAATAATAGAAGTGGGTTGGATGGGTTTTCACAATGCGTTGGTATGTGTATACTTCATCTCTTAATTCTTCTCATAATTGATATGGTTATATTCATGGATCAAGAATATTTGATGCTTAGATTACTTCCCCATATTTTTACAATTGGATAAGGGGGAACACAAATTTGGTGCATCGTTTAAGTATAACTCTATGTTGTATGAGGAGAAATTTAAAACCATAATTCACATAAATTGGTGTCATTTTCACCTATATTCTAATCTCTCTGCCAATAATAAATTTTCTAATTCATTTTGTCACGTAAAGGAGATCATTATACCATAGTAAAAGTTTAAGAACCTAAGTAGGGATTAGACCATTAAGATCATTGAATACAAGTTATAATAATTTTGTAATAATCATAATGGGAATACGTAGTCTCAATATGACATTTAATGTGCCAATTCTTGGAGACTCATAAAGCCAAATTATTGCTTAATCATGAAGAGTGGAGGCTTAAAAGTCAAGACCTATGGATTGAAGGAAGGGATAAAAACATGAATTTTTTTTTCAAAAATTTTCTAATCATAAAAAAGAACATCAATGCCATATGGGAAACATAATAAAATAAAGGGAACAAGATAAGGATCTTCTCAAATCTAACATCCACGGGGATTGAAAATTTCAATAAAATTTACAAGATGTGTGACCAAATTATATGTTAAGCGCTCTATAAGACTCATGTTAACGCTAAAACCCATTATTGAGCCTTAGATATTGAGTGACCACATTTATATTTTTATATTTTTATATACCATAGCACCCTCTCATGATCCCATTTTGTTATAATTGTATCTTTTGTCTCATACACACACGCACACAAAGGACACTTACTCTTAGGATTATCAAATATTTTCATGCACATTGAATTCGTTTTAAAATGAGATCCCCCCCATTGACTTGAGTGATATAATTATTTGTTTCTTATCATTTTTAAGTCACAAGGTTCATAAATTTTAGTATCAAAGGTCATGATCCTAAGGTTTTACTACATAAAATAGGTCATTGTGAAATTCTCTCTCTATCTCTCTCTCCCTATATATATATATATATATATATATTCTGGGTGGTTTCAGATGGTAAAACTTGAACAATATTGAGAGATATTTAGTAATATATAATTCAAAATTCAGATCTTGGTTCAATATATATTTAAATATATTCTCCAAGGGATTCAAGGTTCCTAAATTCTTTTTAAATCAGTCTCAAATAGGTTAGTTCAAAATTTTCACTATAATTGTTTTCCTGTACGTTTTTAGACTATGAATCTTGGACCACATTAAGGAGAAATCACAATGAATATTTGGATCAAAATTTATATATTTTTTCACTATAATTTTGTATATATCATGTAAGGAATTATGTGTTCCTAAATGCTCCTAAAATTAGTTTCAAACGGGTCAATTTGACATTTTCACAACTAATTTTTTTCTAAGAGGTTTTAGACAGTGAAACTTGGACCATATTAAGTATAAATATGAAGGAACACCTATTTCAAATTTCATATTTTTTTTTGTTATACTTTCAAAGATATACCCTATGCATGTTAATATTTGTGAAAAATGATGCAATGAATTTTAAACAAGTTAGCTTGCTATTTTTTCTATTTTTTTGGGGAATTTTCAGACTATAAAATGTTTAGGGATTTAAATATACATAAAGAAATACCTCAAGCATAGGTTTCAAAATTTATATTTGAATAATTTGATATGTGTCACACTATACAAAATTAGTAAGTTTTGCTAAAGTTACCATCACTTTCACTTGGCACATCATACTCATTTCACACCTATGGAATTGTAGAAAAGACATATCATAGTATTTTAGACAAAAGTTTCAGATCTAAAAGCACTCAAACACTAGAGATATATGAAGAAAGGCCTCAATAATTTAGATATTATCTAAATTAAGGGATATAAATTACAAGTGACCTAATTGTTTCTTAGAAAAACCCCTTTTTTTGGTGATTGAAAGTTGTGATAAAGAAGAATACTATGATTATTCTCAAAATTTCCTCCAAAGAAATCTAATACACCAATTGAATAAACTGAAGTTTCACCCTTGAAATATAAATAAAATGAATAATTAGAATTTATGTTATATCAATTATAAAATAAATTTAATTAAATGGATGGTAGTATGTTTAAAAATGCGGATTTCTCAAGTTCTCAAGAAAAACAAAAAAGAGGAATGGAAAATAATATGAATGAAAATAAGGAAGGAATAGAAAATAATATTAATTAAAATAATTAAGGAATAGAAGATAAAATGGATGATAATATGGAATATATACAAAAAACATTAAAGAATCACCATATATTCTACTAAAATATCTCCCTAAAGGAGGCATCGAGATCCAAGGAAATCATGAAAACAAGGAAAATAATGGAGCTGAGAATCAATCTCATGTGGGGAGTATGTTATCACAATTATAAATCAAAAATATATAATCACAAAATCATAATCATGAATTTCCAATCCAAGATACACATCAACAGGGCTTCAAGTCAACATCAACTAACTACTACCTTATGAATATCGATATGAGAAATTTTGATGGTAATGATCATGTAACATGGATATATCAGATGTAGTACTAATACATTTATCTACAGAAGGTAAATATTGCATCCATGTTTTTATAAAAATACCAACATGTATGGAATTAATGGATCTGTCTGTGCCTAAATTTGAGAGAGACATTTTTGATGATCCCATAGATCCTCCTCCATGTGACCTTCTACTAGGAAGATGTCACTTTGGCATCATGACACATTACAAGATGTCGAGAGACACATTACCATGATAGGGATGTTTATATAGAAAAAGAATACATGCAGGTATTAGGGATATGTTGTAGAAATGAGAAATATGATTCAAGCCGAGTCTCCCACCTTTGAAGAAGTCATGGAAGAAAAATTACGGAAGGATGCTATGGCCGAATAATACGATTCAATTATGAAGAATGATGTATGGGATGTTCTGTTGGGAGTAAAGGATAAATTTGCGGTTACTTAAAAATGGCTCTACATGATCAAGCATGGGGCTGATGGAAGCATCGAAAAATACAAGGTAATGTTCGTAGCCTAAGTGTTCTCCCAAAAATAGGGAAAATATTATGATGATATATTTTATCTAGTTGCTCGCTACACCACCATTTGATATGTTCTTTCAGTTATATTTAGTTAGTGTTGGACTCTTCACCAGATGGATGTGAATACTACCTTCTTCAATGTTTTTCTTCAAGAAGAAGTATATGTTGAAAAGCCTCCAAGATTGGAAGATCATGACAGGAAGACCCATATGTGTTGATTGAAGAAATATCTTTATGGATTGAAGCAAACCCCCCATGCCTTCTATGCCCACATTGACATTTACTTGATGAACTTAGGATTCACAAGGAGCAATGTCGATCCAACCTTTCACTTCAAAGTGGTACAAGGTATGCCTCTCATTTTGGTATAATATGTTGATGACTTATTCTTTACAGGTCCAGGCCCTCTCATTATTGAATCTAAGAGGGAATTGGCTACTGAATTCGAGATGAAATACCTTGTTTTGATGCACTATTTCCTGGGACTAGAATTACGCAAAATATCAGGTAATATTTTCCTTTCACAACAAAAATATGTTGTGAAACTGTTAGAGAGATTTGGCATGGTAGAATGCAAGTCTTTTCCTACACCTATGGAGATTAATTTCAACAATATATGTGGAGAATTTGTCAGACCAAACCTAGCAAACCCTTCTAAGTATAGATAACTAGTTGGTACTTTGATATTTCTCATGGACACTTGCCCTGAGATGTGTTTCGTAGTTAAAAATTTGGTCCATTTTATGACTAAGCCTCACCAATAAGTCCTATCAATAGTCTTAATTTTTTATAGGACTACATTGATATTTACTTTGATAGTTTCATTTCTTCATTAACACATTAAGTTCACCCCATATAATTATATCATTATTCAAATTTACACTATTATCCATTAGCATATGCAACTATGTAGAAATAGCAATAACATCATAATAAATTGTGCAGTAGAACATAAAGTAACAAAGGAAGAAAAGCATGCACACATAGAGACACCAAGATTGGTCCGAGACCAAGGCAAAGTGCACTATATTGAAAAAACTTCCAAATTATTCTTCTTAGATCGCCATCAAATGATTCAGCCAACAAGAGTATGATGATCCATTGATCCATATCTTCATAATGCAATAAAACAAATAGCACATCCATAATATAACCTTAAACATACTTCTACAAAAGGACCATGATTTTGAAAATTATAATGCACTATCACTGACTGTAGTTAATGGTTTGATATTTTTTTCACTTTGTTTAACAACAAAAAACACTTATGCATATTGCTAACTCATATCTAGGTCTTAGACACATGCAGATATATTGTGCTTGCGTCTAAGACAAATTTGGATGCTACAAGATTAGTTTGTGCATGCGTCTATGGTCAATCTAGCACTGATCCACTCCAAAACCCCTTAGCCGCACCCTTGAGCCTATGTTCCTGTGTCTATGGCTCGCTAGATGCTACTAGGACACTATGTGCTAGCATATACAGATGAGCGCATCACGATCTGCCTCTGAAGTGCTAACTGCACCCTTGAACCTTTGTGCCTGCGACTATGGAACCCTAGACATAGGCATAATCCTCTGTTCCTACGATGATGTATGAAAAAGCTCAGTAGCAAGTGTATGGCTAAGATCCAGAAAACCTTAAATCATAGAGAACCTCATGCCTGTGATTTCGGACCCTACATGAATTCCTTCTATCAAACCTGTGCGAGCTAAGACAAAATACGAGAGTAGAATATAACTAGATTAATGTGTGAGAATGACCTTAAGGTTTCCTCTATTTATAGCCTTTCATGAGGGTCCACTTGGGGTTAAGTCCGACTTAAACAATTTCACATGTGCTTAGGCTAACCCATTCCATTATACATTAATAAATAAAATTATTCAAAAATCAACTTTTTCTTAACCAAATAGGGTGATATTTAGGTTTATTTTGGTCCTCTAGAAAATAGGAATATATTGAAATTATTATATTAATCTTATGAGTTGTCCACTGTAAATTTGACTACAGTTTCATAACCTTGACACTCCCTCTCAACTCGGGAGAATTCCACCTACCAATATTTGTCCATTGATCAATATTCCATTCTGGTATCTTTAAGCATCATCTCGTATCGTCACTGATCATCTATGTCATGTAGTCATCATGCAGAGATATTACATCATTACAAATCATCAATGTACTTATCATGCTTATCATACATATCTCTTGATTGTATCTGCTCGTATGTTGAACATTCTTGGATCTAAAAGAAGAAAAAATTGACACCGGATGGGAGCTTAGTCTACCAACCTTTATCCATCAGACTACTCTTTAGAATCTATTCCAATGAGCTACTACCTAGAGTATCATCATCAACCATCATCAGAGAGAAAATCATCAAGGACCACATCTCAACCTGTAACCACATTGTGAAGTACATCTCGACCTGGAATCTCATGGGGGAGCTGGACATATGCAACCCCATATCGATAAGTAGGATATCCAAACATGCAAGGGATCCCATCTCAACCTTGGGATCACATAGGGGAGCTCAATATCAACCCAGAATCAGATAGATTTATCTCAACCCATCCTATTTCTTACTGATCTTCCCATCGATGGTCGTGAATAGTCATGCCGTAGAACACCCACATCATAATTGACATGGGTTGTACACCCCAAGTGCACTCTCAACCTGTTGGAAAAATGAGGAGTGGTATTCCTGACAAACCTTGCTTGTGGGCATGATTCCAACTGGGGTATACTTTTTAAATACCAAACCACAAAGAAACATTCTCTGACCCTATGAAGATAGGAGAGCAACATCTCTAACCCTATGGGTAATAGATAGGGGTCATAGCCTATTATCAAGAGTTCCCTCAAGCCTAAGAGCCCTCTATCTCAATTCCTCATTGTGGGAGCTCAGACAGGGAGGAAGAGCTAGCTCCATTTCCTCAATCAGTGTTTCTCTCATCACATTCAAATATGGTATTTTCTTATCTCAATAGAAGTTGATTCTTGTTCATACAATATTATGAGCACCATCATTAGATATATGTGGAGGGGTTAATTGTCACATTTTTAGCCTTATTAGTCTCTCTTTCTCACATTTAATTACATTATGGTCATATGTTGGTTAGTGTAGATGGTGATTAAGGATTTCCATACTTAGAATGCCTAATATGGGTTAAATGTAGGATAATCAAGAATATATGCCATTCTTTGTTGAAGATTGTGCAATCAAAGCTTCGAGTAGAAATCAAGGAGATATTATAGGGAGGTTGACCACCTCCTTAACTCTTAAAGGCAGCCAAAGGATCCTTGATATTCCCTCCAACAACTCAAAATAAAAGGCAGTCAAGCAAGTGGAATACCAAGTGAACCAAAGCTTCACTTCTCTTGCAATAAAAAGGGACAAGTCACCTACTTTTCAGGGAGTTGTTCGTAGATACCCTTGAGGTCAAAAAGAGTAGAGAAATATCTCATTAGGGTTTGAATTTTGGAGATAGATAGTGTTATCCCAGGCATGTCAGTGATCAAATAACACTTTCAGTTGTTTTACATAAAGTCATAAGTCAAAAAAATTTACTTTTTCAAACAAGTTCTCAAAAAATAATTTTGGTCACTAAAAATTTCTAAATCATGTTTGATGCTCCTTCATTTCATTAATCTCCACCATCATTGTCAAGGTCATATCCATCACAAATTAGTTTCAAGGTCATCATCTCCATCATCATCACTTAAGAGGTCTAGGGTTAGGTCACTCCATTTCATATAGGTCACTGTCTAGGTTCATTTTTGCCTCAAATTTTAATTTAAAATAAGGCAACAACCCTCCATTCCACTCATAAAACCCTAATGAAGGAGCTAGCTTGTTTATGAAATGAGATAAAGACCACCTGTCTTGCTTCATAGGTTTCAAGTTTCAAAAATTTCAAAGTGATTCATTCTTATCTCACTGTCTCATTGAAAAGAAGAATTTTGTCTCACTGCCTCATTTAAGGATCAAAAAATTCATCTTGACTATCAGAGCTTCAAAAGAGGTCAATCTGACCTATTGTTCCAGTCAAATGCAAAGGGAGTCATTTCCAATCTCAAAGACACCTTATCTTCTTTTAAAAGAGTCATTTACAAATGTGAAAGTTCAAAGGTGTGAAAGTTGAAATGTTTTAAGAAAAGAAGTCATGTTGTCTTATTTGAAGGGAGAAGTTTTTTCTTTTCTCATAAAAAGGAAAACTGTGTCTTCATGTCTCATTAAAATTCCAAAAAAGTCACTTCAAGAGCCAAAAATAATGAAGGAGGTCAATCTGCCTTCTTATCTCATTTGAAGGGGCAACAGGTTATTGTCAAAGTGCACAAAAGGTGAAAAAGGGAATTTGAAAATGTCAAAAGGTAAGGAGAATTTGAAAGTTTATAAAGGAAAAGAAACCCTCGTTTTACTCATTATTATTCTTTCCATGAATGAGAGAGAAACTCCTCTTCATTTTCCCTCCATACTCCCTAAAATCCAAAGTCCAACATTCAAATCCCATTTAAAACACTTGCAATTCCTCAAAAACCACTTGTGTTATATGTTTGGCTCAGTTTTTACGCTTCTGGGTGAAGATGTTACGATTATGTGCCTCTTTCTTATGCTTTTGTGCCTTAGTGTTACACTTTTACCGCTGTTGTTACGCTTATGGAAAAGAAGAAGTTTGTGGTTTTTGGCTTCAGAAACCCTCCAAAACATTCAAGCTTGTGCTCCTTTTCTTTGGTGTGGCCTCTATACAAGGTAAGCCTCCTCTCATGTTGGTGTTTGATTTAATGGTTGAGGATTTAAAAGCATTTCATGCTTATTTTATCATTTTCTCCATGTTTTTCATTGTCCTTACATAATATATATATATATATATTAACAAACCCTAACCTACCATATTTGAACTAAACCCTAACTCCACCATATAAACCCTAAACCATACATCCTATGCTTCACCAAAACATTCCTATCACCTACACTACCATCCATAAAATGTTATACAATAAAACCCTCATTCTAGCTTTTCAACACAGTGAAAATAGTCAAAATAAGGGTTGAATGGGTTTTAGGGTTTGACTACCCTACACCCATCCATTTTCCCTCATTCCACTTGCATTGTGGAGCTAAGGTTCCATACTCCTCACTGAATTTTTCTCAGAATTTTTACTTAGCTTCATAACCCTTGTTTCACCTACTTAACTTAAAAAACGTTTTCACAAGTTTTCCCATAGCCAAAATTGGGAATTTTCTTGTCTTTTGAGGTTTTGACCACCCTAAAATTACCCATTTCTCTTCATTACACTTTCATTTTGGATTTAAGACACTACTCTATCCACTAAATTTTTATCAAAATTTTTACTTAACACCATGAACCCCATTTCATCTTACTAACTTACCCTACTATTGCGCAAGCTATTCCACAGTCAAAATTGGGAATTTCTTGTGTTTTAGGAATTTTGACACCTTCCACACATACATTTTCTCTCATTCCACCTAAAAATTTAAGCTAACATACAACACAACCTACAAATTTTTTTCTAAAATTTTTCTCAGCTTCAAGGCTCTTCATTTCATCCACTAAACTCACACTTTCCTACACTCTGTTTTTCCAGATTTCCATTCATTCACTCATTCCACAAAAACAATATGGCTTTCATCCTTTCAGTGATAAACAATATGGAGTGTGAGAATAAGAGCTACAAGGGAGGTCACCATTCCAGGTGTGAGCCAACTCAAACCCATGGCATCATTTTTAGAGTCTTGTGGTCATTTGTCAGGGTTTACACTCCACACAGGGATAGTTTGGCTTGAAAATACGTTTCTGAAGTAATGGAAATGAATTTAACAAAATGGAAAGAGGGTTTTTTCACTGATAGGACAAAGAAAAAAAACCTCCTTTAGTTTATCCACAAGTGTTATGGTTTGAGATAAATTCCAACAATACACTTGCTCTAGGTCATTTTCTACAATTCTGGACAAGTAATCTTCAATCAACTTTTCAGGGGTTTGGAACATGGTTTTGGAGTACTTAATGTCTCCATTTTGTATCAGACATGCTAAGTTTTCTAACCATACCACTTGAAACCCAAAATCCTCTTGGAAGACCTCCAAAATCCCTCTCAAAGGGATTTTTTATGCTTCTCAAACCCTCTGTTAAGCTTTTGGAGTAACCCTGGGAGAATAGATTTTTGAAGGCCTTCCCATTGTCCATTTTTAAAAATTCAAGATGTTCAGGAAACTAGAAACATAGGGATAGTTTACCATTCTTTCAGAAGTATATTTGAACTCTTAAAAGTGCCTCCAAAGTTCAGTTACACTTTTGCAAACTTTTTTTTTAAATCTTCAGTCAGAATTGTCACAAATCAGCATTAGATTCCTTAGGATACTTGTGAAGCTCAGAAATGGTCACAAATTCGAGGCAATGCTATCCTATGAGTTTTCATTATATTTTTTACTTTTCTTTTTTCTTCATATCATGAAGGAATTTGTAATTAATGTAAGGGACAAACACTCCTAGTTTATACCTAAAATTCAGGGAATGGTTTTTAACCTCCTTAGAAACTAAGAAATGACTCATGTTTTGCATTTATGATCCATTTTGGATGGGATTTCGACCTGATGAGGTGTCATAGTCTATATTTCTATAATTATTCTCTCTTTTTTTTTCATATTTTGCAGTGGATCTCTTGTAACTAGCTTGTGGAATGAAATCAGAGACAGATTTGCAAGAATTGTGTTGAGATACTTGTGGTATACTATGGAACATCTGTGTTTCTCAAATTTTTTTATCATCTTATACTTAATACCATGTATACTTCTTCATATATGTATATCTTGTAAGTTTTAGAGCATAATTCATGTTTATGCATGCTTTGTTTTAGACAAGATTCACCATAGTATGTTTGTTTTCTTCTTAATTGAATTAATTCACCTCAGTGCTCATTCAAACTCTACTCCATATTCATCCTATACTCAATGACTTATTAATATGTTTCAAAACTACCTATCTTTCCTCGCACACTCTCTGCGGGTTAACCTCAAATTTTAGACCTAAAAACATCATTTAGAGTCCATTCACTAACTTTTCTATCCAACATTCAAAACATAAAAAAAAAAATTACTTATTAAGCTTACATATCTAGCCTAAAATCATATGATACTCATCCATTTATTTGACTGTTTAAAGTGACAAAGAGAGAGCCCTATTTGGTCCGGGTAGGGCTAGCTACCTAACCTAAAGTTTGGTATGTGGTTACCTTTCTGCAATCCTATTGTCAGCCTTAGGAATTTGGGGAGAGTGATAACATTCTTTGCGCCGTTGTTGGGGAGTTAAGGCTAAATATTTCCTGGGAAAGAAGGAAAAATATTAGCTCTCATTGCTAAAGGTGAATATTGGCCAGCCACAAGAAAGGTTGTGCATCTTTCACTTGGCGACTCCAGTGTCGGAAAATCCAAATGTTCAGAGTTTTCATGGTGAATCCATTGTTAAAAAACCGGTATATTTAATAGCTTCTTGGTGACTTCACTAGTTTCAAGATGGATGCAACTGCTAGAAGTTATGCCCCTATGAATTGTGCTCACATTCCTGGTTTTCCAAATCTAATTTCTTTCATAGATTGGCAAAATTATCTACCCAAATTCATAGATGGAAACGAGGATGAGGATATTATGCATCTAATAAAATTTCATTGGCATATACACAAGCTTAGGATTAGGTTTCATGAGGATTGTTTGACGAAAATTTTTATGGATACCCTGGAAGGGAAAGCCAAATCAAGGTATGAAGGGTTGAAGCAAGGTAGCTTATTCTCTCTTTAATATTTCCACACAACATTATTTGAGTTTTTTGGAAATTCTCGCCATTCATTCTTGTTGTTCAAAGATTGTTGTGAATCCTATGAAGTTTTAATTTAATACCTTGAAGAGGATTTTGGTGATGACGATTATCTGGATTATGAGATCATAAAGGCCCTTCATGAATATTATTCTCAACAGAAAATAACAGAGTTTATCTTCCTTGATTCAAAGGATCATTCACAACACACATAAAATCCTTCTTTGCTTGAAGATGAAACAGATCTACATCCTAACAGTCAAGTTATATCCCATGAATTTAACAAATTTTTGTAGCATTTTCCATCTTTTCATCATCAAGAGTATGAGAACTCTTTCAAAAAAGAAAATGAAATAAAAATTCCATTGGTTTATTCATCTTCTGGGTCAATAATCGAGGAAAAGCAGAATACAAATCCTTTTGAAAATTATTATTTTCTGCGGCCTGAGAATGCATCCCAAGATGATGGTATTAAAGGGGAAAGCAGTGAAAAATAACAGGTTGTTTTAGAGCCTTTTTCAGATGATGATCTTCCTCTAGGTTCATAAATTGAGGAGTCTTCTGAAGAAAAGGAGTTTGTCTTGGATCCTATGGATGTGCACATTTTTTATTTTGATAATATGGCTACTTCAAACGCATATTTTCAAGAAAAAACTTCCCTTTCTCTTGATATTATTGAATACCCTATTTCCATTTTGTTACAACTAGTAATGAAGGTCAATGTTACAACATTCATTGATGAAGGTGATCAGTTTTAGCACATAGACAAACCAACAGTTTGGAAGGAGGTTTGTTTTCTTATTTTAATTCATTCAAAAAAGCTTATGGTGCATGCTATTAATGATCCTTTGGTCAATTTGTTGCAACCATATGGGAAGATGAGTCTCCTTATGTTTACGGATCATGAGCACATGTTTAGTCGACACTTTGAGTTGCCTATCTTTTTTCATTTTTCCTTCTCGAGGAAAGTGTGAGCATGATTCAAGTAAGTATCCATTTGTTATATTGGTTGCATTGGAGGGATCCTATTGCATGATTGTATATACATATTCAGTAAGTGGGTAGTTACCATCAAGATTTGAAGCCCGAGGTGAAGGCCCAAAAATCCCGATGGTCTGCTGCCATAAGTAAATTCAATCCGATTCAAGTCAGTTTTTTCTAGTCAAAGTAATTTCCAGAATTAGTTCATCACTTCCAGTTTGTCAAATTTTTTCAAAGTCCAGTTTGACTCCATCGCCCAATCGTAAGGTTACCTGATCTACGGTGTTCTTAACACCTCCTGGAGAAGTTTCCATCCCAAGCAGGAGCCAATTTTAGCCCAAGTATGTCAGCGATCAAATAAATCTTTTAGTTGTTTTCCATAAATTCATGGGTAAAAAAAAATTTTCTTTTCGACCAAGTTCTTAGAAAATAATTTTGGTCACTGAAAATCTCTAAATCATGTTTGCTGCTCCTTTATTTCATTCATCGCCACCATCATTGTCAAGGTCATCTCCATCATAAATTAGTTTCAAGGTCATCATCTCCATCATCATCACTAAAGAGGTCTAGGGTTAGGTCACTCCATTTCATATAGGTCACTATCTAGGTTCATTTCTGCCTTTGAAAAATATTCATTTTTTCATTTAAAATAAGGCAGCAACCCTCCATTCCACTCTGAAAATCCTAATGAAGGAGCTAGCATGTTTATGAAATGAAATAAAGACCACCTGTATTGTTTCGTAGGTTTCAAGTTTCAAAAATGTCAAAGTGATTTATTCATGTCTCATTGTCTCATTGAAAAGAAAATTTTTGTCTCACTACCTCATTTAAGGATCAAAAAAGTCATCTTGACTTTCAGAGCTTCAAAAGAGGTCAATCTGACCTATTGTTCCAATCAAATGCAAAGGGAGTCATTTCCAATCTCAAATACACCTTATCTTCTTTTAAAAGAGGTATTTCTAAATGTGAAATTTCAAAGGTGTGAAAGTTCAAAGGTTTTAAGAAAAGCAGTCTTGTTGTCTTATTTGAAGAGAGTAGTTTTTTTTTCTCATAAAAAGGAAAACCATGTCTTCATGTCTCATTAAAATTCCAAAAAAGTCACTTCAAGAGCCAAAAAGAATGAAGGAGGTTAATCTTCTTTCTTATCTCATTTGAAGGGGCAACAAGTTATTGTCAAAGTGCACAAAAGGCCAAAAAGTGCATTTGAGAAAGTCAAAAGGTAAGGAGTATTTCAAATTTTATAAAGGAAAATCAACCCTATTTTTACTCATTATTATACTTTCCATGAATGAGAGATCAACTCTCCTCTTCATTTTCCCCACATACTCCCTAAAATCGAAAGTCCAACATTCAAATCCCATTTAAAACACTTGAAATCCCTCAAAAACCCCTTGTGTTATGCTTTTGGCTCATTTGTTACATTTCTGGGTGAAGTTTTTATTTCGTGCCTTAGTGTTATGCTTTTACCACTGTTGTTAGGCTTCTAGAAAAGAAGAATTTTGTGGTTTTTGGCTTCGGAAACCCTCCAAAAAATTCAAGCTTGTGCTCCATTTCTTTGGTGTGGCCTCTATACAAGGTAAGCCTCCTCTCATGTTGGTGTTTGGTTTAATGATTGAGTATTTAAAAACATTTAATGCTCACTTTATCATTGTCTCCATGCTTTTCACTATCCTTACATAAAAAAATAATTATTTTGAGAGACCGCAACATACCATATTTGACCTAAAACCTAATTCCACCATATAAACCCTAAACCATACATATTATGCTTCACCAACACATTCATATCACCTACACTACCATCCATAACATGTTATACAATAAAACCCTCATTCTAGCTTTTCAACACAGTGAAAACAGTCAAAATAAGGGTTGACTTTTTTTTAGGGTTTTGACTGCCCTACACCCATCCATTTTCCCTATTTTATCTTGCATTGTGGAGCTAAGGTGCCATAATCATCACTGAAATTTTCTCAAAATTTTTACTTAGCTTCATAACCCTTGTTTCACCTACTCAACTTAAAAAATGTTTTCACAAGTTTTCCCATAGTCAAAATTGGGAATTTCTTGTGTTTTGAGGTTTTGACCACCCTAAACTTACCCATTTATATTCATTCCACTTTCATTGTGGAGTTAAGACACCACCCTATCCACTTGATTTTTATCAGAATTTTAACTTAACCCTACGACCCCCATTTATTGTTACAAACTTACCCTACTATTGCACAAGCTATTCTCATAGTCAAAATTGGGAATTTCCTGTGTTTTAGACATTTTGACACCTTCCACACATCCAATTTCTCTCATTCCAACTACAACTTGAAGCTAACACGCAAGAAAACCTACTCAAATTTTCTAGAAATTTTCTCAGCTTCAAGGCCCTTCATTTCATCCACTAAACTCACACTTTCCTACACTTTGTTTTTCCATATTTCAATTCATTCACTCATTCTACCAAAACACTAGGTTTTTCATCCTTTTAGTGATAAAAAAGATGGAGAGTGATAATAAGAGATACAAGGGAGGTCACCATTCCAGTTTTGAGCCAACTCAGACCCATGGCATCATTTTTAGAGCTTCGTGGTCATTTTTTAGGGTTTACATTGCACACAGGGATAGTTTGGCTTCAAAATTAGTTTATGAAGTAATGGAGATGAATGTCACAAAATTGAAAGAGTTTTATGTTAACCATCGGCCAAATAAGAAACAAATCCTTCATTTTATTCATAGGTGTTATTGTTTAAGATATAAACAAGTCATTTTCTCCAAGTCATTTTCTGCAGTTCGGTACAAGTAGTCTTCAAATCAACTTTTCAGGGGTTTGGAACAGGGGTTTGTAGTGCTTAATGTCTCTATTTTGAATCAAACATCCTACAATTTCCAAAACTACCATGTGCAACCCAAAACACCTCTGGGAAGACCTCCAAAATCCCTCTCAAAAGGCTTTTTTACACTTCTAGAACACTCTGTTAATCTTTTGGAGTAACCCTGGGAGAATGGATTTTCGAAGGCATTCCCGTGGTCCATTTTTCAAAATTCAAGATGTTCTAGAAACTAGACACATAGGGATAGTTGACCATTCTTTCAGAACTAGATTTTACTTTTAAAAGTTCCTCAAAATTTATCCAAAAGTTCTGTTATGCTTCTGCAAATATTTTTTTTTTAATCTTCAGTCTAAATTGTCACAAATCAGCATTGGATTCCTTGGGACACTTATCAAGCTCATAAATGGCAAAAAATTCTAGGCAATGCTATCTTATGAGTTTTCATTACATTTATTAGGTTTTCTTTGGCTTCCTATTGTTATCACTCGGATTGAACCTCAAGGGTGAGAAGGAAATCCCAAGGTAACCTCAAACCAAACTTTAGACTTGGTTTCTAGCCCTACTAAGTTGGAGAGGGATATATCGATAGAATCATAGCAAAGAGGGCTGAATGAAAAATATTTTAGTCTAGATAAGGAGTATAGGGGGTTTTGATTTTTATTTTAGGGTTTGTTGGATCAGGAGGAATCAAATAGCTAAGACAAGGAGATTAGGTCAAAATCTGCAGGGGTTTCAAGGGGCAAGGTAGGTAGAAGGTTTTAGACATTAAAAGATGATTGTGTGAGGTGAAGAGACTGGTGAGGAGATAGGGAAAGCATGTGAAATATATTTTCCCTAAACTGAAAAGAATGAACACATTATACTAAATTTCCCAAAACAGAGCATAAATACATATGGATTATGCCTTTCAAACTTGAAATCTAGTATATTATAGACATGAAATGGTTTATGAATTAACAATACATTCAAAAAAATTGATAATAGGGAGGAAAATATGTCTAAAACTCATACCACATGGATCCCAAGAAAATAGCTGCAAATTTCTATTAATGTCCAAGCCAAACTGATATACAAAGATGTCTCTTGATATGCCAAAGCTCCAAGTGAGTCCAACCATTATAATGACTGAGATAATACATAAAATAGAATTCAAAACCACTCTCCCTAGCCTCAGGGAGTCGAATCCATGAGAGGAGGAGCTGTTTCACCTACTCCCAAACAAATAACTAAAGACTAGGAAAACCCAACAATTTGCCTCTAAAAGAGAGGAAACTAATTCATTTGACCTCCTAGAAGACTTATCTAATGCATCTACCCTATATAAAAGTGAAAACATGATATTTACATCCATTTTTACCATTTACATCAGTAATTTTCCCATTTTCCCAAACAAAAATTCAAAAAGTCAAAAATGCTGAAAACAGTGAAAATTGCCAATTCCTTGGTAAACGCGCAGTGCCATGACAGAAAACATGGTCTGTCTTTCAGCCAATGTTTGGAGGCCTTTCCGATGTCCAAATGAGATCCATGGTAGCTCATTAGAAATATATATGAGTCTAGTTTCCAAATATGCATCCATTTTTCTAAATGGTGTCAATATTCCCTGCCAAAAACCTATTCTCCCAAGACTAGTAAACACGCAGCGCCAAGGTCAAAAAGAGGGCAGAAACATGATTTTTTGGTGGTTTTTTTCCTCTTTGATGGACCAGTTCTGCTCCAAATTTCATAAAACGTGTTTAGGTTGATTTAATCATCATTATTAACATGAGTATGCTGACCATTTTCCATTTGGATGTCCCAAAAAAGAGCGCAACGCTAGTGGCACTACGTGTTTAGCCAATTTTCTATGTGCTAAACTGTCAAAAAATCAAAATTTGCACAAGGTGTCCCAAAATTGGAATTTTCTTGCTGATCAAGGGTTGGAGGCCTAGAGGGACACCTCAGTAATAATTTTCAACTTCTCCTTCTCCTTTGACTCAGTCAAAGCCTAAATCTTTGCATGGGCTCGTTTAAGCTTGGCCCTTGCAATCTTGTTTCTCATGGCATAGTGTTTTTCCATCTTCCTCTGAATGTCAATGTCTTTCTTTGCCTTCTCTAGAAGGCCCTCTAGATGAAAATTGACTCTCTCAAGTCAAGACTTTGTCTTTTCTAATCTCTATGATAAGCAGCTCATTTGGAGTATGCTACTCTGCCAATTCAGCCTCTTTCTTCCTTTCCCGAGTTAAAACCTTCTTTAGCCCAATTGTCCTCAATCTCTGTCTCGGAAGCTAATCTTCCTCATCATCACTATTTTTGGGCCAAAATTGTATTCTAGGGAAAAATTACACTTCTCTAGATAGGTGCTAGTCTAGAACAACAGGTGAAATACTATACTACTATTTCTCCTAACTCAGAACATATATACAGAGAGGATTGGAGGCTTACTTGTTCAATCGCTTCCAAATGGCTCCTTCTGATGCTTCTGTTGTAGCTTCAAATTCAAGAGGTTTGTGAGCTGAATGCTTCCTGTAAGAAAGAACACTGAAACAACATAAGATGAAATAATATAGATATCTATTCAAGCTAGTTAGCTAAATCAGTAAAGCATAAACTACATTCATCAACCAAGATCTTACAGTATAGAAAATCAATGCCAATACGAATGCATGTAGGGAAAAATAAGAAGTACTCTTTATTGATGATAGAAGGAGAGGTTACAACCTAGTGACTAATTTGAAGTGACCTTCTAGCAAAGTTCCCAAGCCTCATCACAGTATAAATCTCTCCTGCAGCAGCTTCACAAATCTAGCTCTCAATTGAAAATCCTCCAGCATTTCTCTACTCAAATTCTTCCTTCTCAAACACTTAGATCTGTGTTCAATTTATAGATGAATTGTAGGTTTTTTTACAATCAATAAATTTCCAAAAATAGGCAAGACATGTTTCCATTCATGTAGATGTCAAATGGAAACTTGGATCCGAAGCTTGACACATGTGAACTCTTCTAGAAGGCACTGGCCAAGTGGAGATTCCGGAACAATGAGAATTTCACTCCCAATGTGACCAACACACCTGTGAATGTCGGGAAGTGATTTTTAGAGAATCCTTTCATGGGGCTACCTACATATGCAACACATTTAGGCCCCTTAGAGCCTGCGTTGGTGATCTCTCATATGCTATATAATAAGCTTCAAACCATGGAAACCTTTTCTTGATGAAAGTCTTGCTTGATTTGTCTTGTTTCTTGTCTTAGGGCATATAGCAACTAAAATTATGGGGAATGATAGACCCTTTATCATTGGTCCTAGAGATGATGCCCAGTTAACCAGGTCATTGGAAATGGTGCCCAAACTGACCTATAACAATTTCCCCCTAAAGCATGAGATCCAAATAATATGAACATTTGTTTGAGATGCTTTACACTGTGATGAGTCTGGAAACGAAGTGGATTGGTCACCTACATCAATATTACAATACATTTCATCATGATATATCCTCTATTGATCATAATTGTTGAGGGTAGGCATTCCCATGTTCAGCACATAAAACAATCTAATAACATGTACATAATTCAGAAAGTCGTCTACATTGGAATGTTGCCCATATGTAGACATGCCTACAGATATAGGGCCATGTTTGGATGCAAATCTGTATGTAAGGTCATCGTACAAATGATGTGCACAACAATCCTGAAATCGCAGCCTGGATGGATGAAATTAGATCCAGGGTCTTCTTATCTCGTTCAGTCGATCATTCAGGTACAAGTCTAGCCATGCGAATATATGATTTGTCGTCGAACATGGAAAGACATCGTTTGATTACCAGCCAATGATGTGAGCTATTAACAAATGCGAGAGAAACACCATTAATGTTAATGGCCCTCAAGGTACTCAGTACATTTCGTAAGGCGTGAATAGATGATTTGATGTCGAACGCCAAACAAAATATTTTTAGTCAAAGGTCTGGAAGTGAGGATCTTGTCGATGTTGTAACAAGCCTCATGGTACTAGAATCTGATGTTTCTAAGTGAACTTCCTGGATATTGATTTTTTGTCGACAGGAAGTCACCTTATTGCAAAATAGGAGTTACTGATTTCAGAGACAAGGGTATGACTTGATATAGAAATTTTCAGGGATGACGGTCATGAAAATGAAGTTTTATGAGTATTGTAGATGGATGAGTTTTTAATCACTGGATGCCTTCTCTTGAACATATCAGCGATGCTGTGATGAGAGAATTGACCCAAAACCGAAGTGAAGGTATGATGAACCATAGGTTTGAATGAACCATCAAGATGATTACCCAACCCAAACAGTCACAGACATGGAGTGAAAGAAGTGTCATGTTCAAGAGCAACTTGCTACCAAAAAGAAACTTTACTTACTTTTCCCAAATTTTCCTCGGTCATTTATCGACCAGTAACTCTTTATTTTTTAACAAGCTTGAGGAGGATAACATTTGCTTGATCTATAATTCAACCCTTTGGGTGAAAAAAGTATCGCTATTTAATAATTTAACGAGTCTAGCGATGAATGAAACTCGATTCTTGCCATGATGGACAAGCCCGTCACTATTTTATTTTTAAACGAGCTTGACGATAGTGATAGCCCAGTCCTTTTTCATATTTAGAGATTCTAAAAAATAGGACGAAAGAGAAATCCAAATGTACTTTTTCGTAAATTTGTCACTCGGATCCAAAAAAGTGTAAAATAATATCTAAGAGAACCTCTTTGGTCATGTTTAACCAAGGTATTCCTTTTTCGTAAATAATCCATCTCAGTCCAGAAAAGGGTTAAACTTATACTGAGTAGATATCAATTCATTTACTTTAACGAGCTCGAAATAAAAAGTGCTCGGAAATATTTTCACATTATGGGAATCTGAAAAGAGCTGAAAGAAGACTCCAGGGGTTCCTTTTTCACTATTATCGAAGCTTGAAAAAGAGATAAAAGTGCGCTTCAAATCCTTTTTCGTTTTTAACAAAGCTCGAAAAATAAGGAGAAAAAGTATGCTTTGTGGTATCATTCTTTAAATAAATTTTCATGACTAATCTGTTCATCAGTTGTATTTCCTGTTCAGAACAACATCAAATGGATTAAAAATACCTGTTTCATGATAAAAACATAATAAAACTATAGTCATAGCAATAAATCTAACTTGCAAAAAATTAAATAACTATAAAAAGTAGTTTCACTATTCATTTTTACCATTCCATAGTTACCATTTGCATCTTGGAGTTCTGAACCTGATTTTTCCCCTGAACTTTAGTCGTTTATTGCGGTATTTTCTGTGGACGGATTTAGTCGCCCTTTGATCCAGGTTAGTGCCATGAACCTCCTCTTTCCTTCAGTATTCATTTCATTCCCATTCTTTGAAAAATTTTAGGGTTTTGAGGGCCCTAGGTTAAATTCTGCCCAAAATGAGGGCAACGCACCCCTGAATGTCAAAACTTGCGTTGCATAGCAGGTACAGTGAAGGGTACCTACATGTGCAATGCACTGTCTCAACCCAGGGAGTGCGTTGGGCGCAGTTCAAGCTTTTGGTTTTCATGCTATGTCCAAAATTTGCTTAGGTTTTTGCAATGAATGGTATCTTATGGATCTTATGGTTGATTTTCAGGTTTCCATCGGATTATAATGACGATTACATGGAGAGAAAGAGAACATGAAGAACAAGATATGATTGCCTTAAATGATCCGGGTACTGTAAGAGCCTTAAGAGATTGCAGGCTACTTAAGTACTTCAAATTGTCAGGAATGAGGCAACAAATAGAATTCTTAGAGTTCTTAATTCGAGAATGGGATCTGGCGATAGAGGCATTTCACATAAAAAATCAATGTTTGTCCAAAAAAGTTGAGGATGTGTATTTTCTCACAGGTTTGTCGAGGAGAGGTTTGCCCGTTTCTCTCACAGGGTCTACTTTTGGAGGAGAGATAGTGAGGGATTATGTTATGCAATATTTCTATCTAGGGTCAGAACCTAGCAAAGATGGGAAAATAAACATCTGGGATGTCAAGGATTTGCCTTTGAGAACAATCCTTTTCACGATTGCTAAACTTGCTGGCACCGTTACACTAAATGTAGCGAACAGATCGTATATGTAATATGCACTAGAGTGCTTAGAGCCAACAATATTCAATTGGTCTAAAGATGTTCTATCTCAGATAAAGGAACAACTGAATAAAGAAAAGGGAGGAAGAAAGAAAAATTTCAGTTATGGTTCAATCCTTATCTCCTTCGCTTTGGAACGAATTCCACTGATGCAACCACAACATGTAACATTGGATATATCTAGTCCTAGAGATCCTCAAATGCAGAGATGGGTGGAGCTCATGGGTCGACATGTAGGTTAATTGACCGTTGTGTTCTTGACTGCATTCTTCGCCTGGTTCCGGCGATAGATCGTCACCATAGATGAGTATGCATACACAGGCGTCGACTTCCGAGGAGATCCAGATCTAATATTACTAGAAGGCGCTCAGTGGGGTGCAATGGGTAAGAATGATTCAACCATGTTTTTTTATTTTTATAAGGTTTATACAATGTTTTTGTGTTTTGATTTCTTTCCAAGACTAAACTAAATGTTTAATGTAATGCAGATATTGGTTGCGTTCAACCAGTAGAGGAACCATAACGCGAATCAGATGAGACAAAAGAGAGGGCTGTCGAGAGATCAGTCCTTCAGGACCTTGATATGGCTAAGACTCTGGCTGAGCTTCAGTAGCACATAGATGGGTTGACCTTCGGGATTCTGGATTTCCGAATCGAAGAGCTTCCCATGCGACTGCAGCGACACACTATCAGGGTTCCTAACCATTAGATGTGGTTGCTCCGTAGAATTGCTAGATCTATAGCATTTTACCATGAGCACCACTAGTTTACTTGTGTTTTTTTTTTTGCATACATTTTGAGGTCAGATGACCAATGTGTCTTGGGTAAATTTTTTGTAAAAAACCTATAACTATCTATCTATATGTTTTCAGAGTTTTTCCTATGTTTAATGCGCAATCCTATTCAATGATGTGAATGTTTTCTTTACCTATATCGCAAATGTATATCTAAAACTTTATTAGCTAATGAATCAGTTAAAGTGTTCAGATTTCTGGAAATGTGTTGATATTGAATGAATTCAAAATGTCTCTCCAAAAGTCGAACTCTTAGGAACAATCTAAGAAGTGTTGGATTTCTAAGAGTATAAATACTAGTAAGTTGTAGTACCACAAGTTGTGAGTCTAACCTTATGATCCAAATGAAATGGTATCAAAGAGAAGTTATATCAACGCGCTATACTCAGCGATATTTTTTGTCAATCTACCAATACAAATCCCTTGAAACTCACTAACTCGTCATTCAGAGAAAAAATGGCCCACGCTGCGGAGGATAGATTCTGTGTACTATGACTAGCACCATCAACATATCCAACAAATGGTTCCGAAGATTCAATCATCTGCGATGAAATGTAAAGTGGATTACTAACGTCAAGAAAAATCTAAAAACAAATTAAGATAGTGAATGCAAATCAACAACATATAAACAATATAATACAAAAAATTACTATGCTCATGATTAAGCATAGTAACGTTTCAATACAACCCATTTCTAGGTTGTGCCAATGGAATCCCATCATAATTAACTAACCCATAGGCACCCTTAGCAAGAACACTTTTGACTATATAAGGGTCATGCCACAATGGCTCGAATTTCCCTGTACCTATTACATTAGCTTCTTGATCGTAAAGAAGGACCAAGTCGCCCTCTGAGAAGATGTGAGGCTAGACATTTTTGTCATATTGCGCCTTTATACGTCTCTTATGTGCTTCGTTGGCCAAGTGGGCTTCATGACGCGTTTCATCTAGATTGATGACGTTAAGGAGACGCGCTTCTTCTTCGGAGGTGTCAGGTAACAAGTCTATCATGAGTTTTAACGATGATATTTCAAATTGGATTGGTAATATAGATTCCAGACCATACACCAACTGAAAAGGAGTAAATCCGGTCACTTTTCTCACTGAGGTTCGATATGCCCATAAGGTGGAGTACAGGATCAAGTGCCAGTTCCTTTTATGGACTCCTATCATTCGCTGAAGCATTCGTTTAAGAATTTTTTTAATAGCCTCAACTTGTCCATTTGATTGCGGATAATAAGGAGTAGAATTATCATGTGACAATCCTAACTTGGCTGTCAATTCAGACATCATATGGTTGCGAAAATGCTTCCCATAATCCATGACTATAGCCTTTGGGACCCCAAACTGTGCAATAACATGGTTGAAGAAAAACAATGTAGCTCTCCTGTGTTGTTGAATGTAGGCATCGCTTTGGCCCATTTGGTAAAATAGTCAACTGCGACAATAATATAACCATGCCCCTTAGATGAAGGAGGGTTACAGGTCATGAAGTCGATACCCCATTTTGTAAATGGTCCAGCAGAGACAACAGAATGCATTGGCGCTGGCGGTTTGCGGATTTTACGGTAAAAAATCTAGCATGCATGAAAAATTCTAACTACGAGGATGAAATCTCGAAAAATAGTAGGCCAAAATTAACTGACGCGGAGTATCTTCTGCGCAGTAGCATATCCAAATAGATGTCCATCACAAGCCCTATCATGGAAATAATTTAACACTTTTTCAGCCTCGTCATGAGTGAGGCACCTCCTTAAAATGGTATCTACACCATGACAATAAAGTGTATCTCCGACGATCAGATAATCTTTGGCTTGGTATAGAATACGTCACTGATCAGAGTAAGAGGTATTAGGTCGAAATTTTTTGATTTGGAGATAAATAATGAAATCTCCATACCATGGATCAGATGATCCGATCAGAAACAGAGACTCGTTTGGAATAGATGGTTCCAACGTAGTAGTAGTAATATCAGAAGGAAGGTCACAGAGAAGCTCAGCCAAAACTAAAGACTTCTTTGACTTGGATTTGATGAGTTCCAAATAAAATTCCTGAAAAATGACAATCCATTTTGAATATTTTCCCCCCAGCAATTGACGTGATAAGATGTAAGTCATGGGGTTGCAATCCAAAACTATTGTTATTTTTCGGAGAAGGATATAATGGCGAAATATTTGGACAGCTTGAACAGCTACCAAGGCAAACTTTTCCACGTATGAGTACTTAACTTCCGTATCATTGATATTATGACTCAAATAATAGATCAGATGTTCAATTCCATTTTCTAGTTGGAAAAAAACCATAGCGTTGGTCGTTTCAGCTGCGGTGATATATAGGAAATAATCATTTTGATAATTAGGAGGATACATTAATGATGCTCAGACAAGATGGTCCTTGACAACATCAAAAGAAGCTTGCGCAACTTGGTCCTAATGGAAGGGAACTCCCTTTTTCAATAATCGAGTAAATCCTTTAGCCATTTCAGCATAGTTTGGAATTAACCTTCTCAGGAAGTTAGCCTTTTCTTGAAGTTTCTATATCTGAAGTAAGTTTGATGGTGCAGGCAAATCAAGAATCGCATGTACCTTTAGTGGGTCTATTTGAATTCCTTATTTTGAGGCTACGAATCCAAGCAATCGACCAGAACTCACACAAAACACACATTTGTGTGGATTGAGGCGTATCTTGTAGTGTCAGCAGCGTAAGAAAATGGCTCTCAAATGCACCAGGTGATCATTTTGTTTTCGTGAATGCACTGGTAAATCCTCTAGATATGGTTGAACAATGTGCTTGATGTCGTTGAAAGCATAATCCATTGCTATCTGAAAAGTTACCCCAAAGTTCTTTAAACCAAACGAAAGTTTCCTATATGCGAATGTGCCCCAGGGACAGATGAATGTTGTATTATGTTGGTCATCTGGGTGGATATTGATTTGATTGTAGCCAGAAAATCCATCCATGAATGAAAAAATTTCACATCCATCACAATCGTCAATAATTTGGTCGATAAAGGGAGTAGGATAGTTGTCTTTTGGACAAGATTGATTGACATCCCGATAATCGGTGCACACTCTAATGGTTCCTTGTTTTTTCATAATAGGAACGATATTGGAAACCCACTCAGTTAGCGGAACAGGGTAAATGAAACCAACACGCAAAATTTTTTCAACTTCTACTTTGATGGTAGTGGCTTTCTTCGGATGAACAAGATGAAGCCGTTGACGCACTAGGTTGACATCAGGATACATATTAATAGTGTGTTCAACTATACTAGTATCTATGCCTGGCATTTCCTCGTAAGACCAAGTGAATACATCACGAAATTCATGAAAAAGAGAGCGATATGAATCAAGTTCTGATAGAGAACAAGATACACCGACATGAATATTCTCTA
Organism: Pinus albicaulis; assembly: GCA_034641835.2. Taxonomy (NCBI): domain Eukaryota; kingdom Viridiplantae; phylum Streptophyta; class Pinopsida; order Pinales; family Pinaceae; genus Pinus; species Pinus albicaulis. The sequence continues at coordinate 1,050,094,224 of CM076580.1, forward strand.
CAACGCCAGGTTTGGTCAAAATATCGGTAGAAGTCGTTTCTTCGATATTAGATAAATTTCACTCATAGTCAATTGCATTAATCGGTAAAGAATTCGAAAAGAATGTTTCGATGGATGGGCGATACAGTTAATTGAGATTATTTTCTTCATAATCAGAAAGATGGGAATGATGATTATAATCTTCCCATGGTTCTCCTTCTAACATCATAGCTTCCAAAATATTTTCATCTGTTAAAAATTTCGAGGAAAATGGATCAAATGGAGTACCATAATCTAATGAATGATCAACCCAAACACTCGATGACGCTGATTTCGGATTTTCCACCCAAGCCAAATAGATTGATTGATGTGCCAGCTCAATAGGGCTAGACAGTAAAACTTCATCCAACATAGAAATATCAGAATCACCTGTACTCTCCCTTAAGCCAGATAGAGTGGAATAGATCATGTAGCAGGTTTCTATGCTTGCAATTTCTGCCGACATCGCAGGCGGCGATAATGCAAAGGTTCCCATAAGAGTGGAATCCTTTAAGAGTCCTACACCAATGTTCTAAATTTCTATTTGGGGTAAGTGAAAAAATGGAATGCTTCCAGATACCTGCGAAGCAGAGGCAAAAAGGGATAATTGATTAATGACTGTGATTGTACCTTTATGTGGAAAGGCAATGATTCTAAAATATGTAGAAACAATAGCAGTCATTGCATATACCCATGGTCTTCTGGGTAAAATATTATAGTCAAGGGGTCTGTCAACAACCTCAACATCAATACTTACTGTTTTTTCCCCTAATTCAACTTGCAGGTTATTAATAATACCACAAGGTTTATATGTTCTTCCATCAAAAGCCTTAAACGTCGTTGATGATTGTGATAATCGCGGCGAGCCAAGTGACTTCCAATAGTTTAAAGACATAATGCACGTAGATGCTCCCTCATAAATAATAGTGAGATGAACAAGATGATTGAGAACATTTACTTGTATGGAGAATGCCAATTCTGCTGGTAATTGTGGCACATAGCCTATATGATTAAAGACGACAAGATTAGAATCAGTTGGATCAATTCCACCAATGGTTGACAATACAGCCTGCTTCTAGGAGGGACAATTTTGTAATACCTCAAGAGCAAACATAGCTAAAGGGGATTGAGCCAAATCTTCAAATATATTATAATTTTGTGCAGCTCTTGCTCGAGGATTATATGTTGATTTATGATTTACTCCCTTTGGTGGCTTAATTGTCAATTCATGAATAACAGGAGGTGGTACTGATTCATTAGATGGATTCGTTGTCGAGGTAGTAGGTTGATCAGTGGCTGGAATACCATAGTCTTTATTCCACATTGACACAAAAATATCTTGTGAAGGTTTTGTGGTGGATAACATTAACACTTGGGAACTAGGAGCTAGATCTGTAACAACCAAATTTGTGTCCAAATTTGGAAATGGGTCTGTCAACGTAGCTGATGCATGAGAAGTCTTGATGATTTTTGAGACTTTAGAACGGTGAGGACAATCCCTAACAAAGTGTTCCTCGTTACAGATTATGCATGGATAATGAGGTTTCCGTGGTCCAGATAGTTGATCAGATGATATTTCCCGCGGGTTGAAGTTTTCTTTTTCTTTGATTTCCCCTTTTTCTTACCTCTTGGTTGCTTGTCACTTTTTCCTTTTTTAAATGACACAACATTAATTTCGGAAGTAGGAGCAGGATCAGATGTAGTAGTGTGGTGTGTGTTTGCAGTTCTTATCAAGCCGTCTCTAGCACGAGAGTCCTTTATTTGAGGAGGAACATTGAAATTAGATCGCAACGCATTAGGGATTTTTTCATAGAGCGTGCCACACTGAGTATAAATCAAGTCTAAATATTGGGCACGAGAGATAACTTTCTCTTCTGTGACGACGCCACCTTTAGCCACATCCACAGTTATTTATGGTAACAGGAACTTAATGAACCATTCAGCAAGGAGCTGATCGGGAACAAATGTCTTAACCATTTGTCGACAGCAACGCCACTCATGAATATGATCAGAAATGTGAGTAGCATTAGTCTGTTTGAAGTTGGTCAAGAGTTCCATTCCAGTTTCGTATCTGATTAGTAACTGGAAATGGGTCAAAAAGACAATAGCTAAAGCAGTGAAATTGTCGAAAGAAGCTCTAGGTAACTCAATGTACCATTTAGCAGCCAAACTTGTGAGCGTACACTGGAAAAGACGTAGTCGAACAGAATCATAATTCAAGGAATTTGATGAACACCATAAATGATAATTCATAACATGAGTTGACGGATCTTCTCCAGGGTTTCCATTGAATTTAGGAATTTCGGAGGGTAATTTATGAGGTATCACCGGCCACCAAGGATCATAATTGATAGGATCATTGGTTAACCTGTTTAAATCTGGTAATTCCAAGGTTTCAACAAAAGGAAACTGTCTATTAAGGTCAGTTTGAGCATAGCCAGGGTAAGATGGAATTTCTTGGGCAACAGGTCTTTGAGCACCAACATACGGAATTTTCTGCTAATAACCTAGATAGGGGTTGTTTTGCAGAGTAAACGCTTGAGAATTCTGTTGACCAAAACTTGGATATGATACTTGTTGAAATTAAGTTTGAGGCATTTGCACTTGTGGCTGCCAAGGGGTCTGTCCACCAATATTATGAACCAAATTAGTGTAATTTGGATTTGGTTGATATGTATAACCAGGTTGCATTTGTGACATCCCATAAAATAGTACACCAGCTTGTGAATAAATGATCCCTGATACAGGTTGTTGTAAATTAACCAAAGGATTTTGAGTCTGTGGACCCAACATTTGATGATATTGAGTCAAAGAAGCTACCTGATAAGGTTGATGTACAATATTTTGATTCTATAATAGGGGTATAGATGTATTAACAAGTGGTAATGAAGTGGGTGTAATAGGTTGAACCGGTTGATATGAGTGTACAACCGTTTGTGGTTGGATAGGCAGAGTGGGTTGCCATTGACAAACATTCATGTCAACATTAGTTTGACCAAAATGTGACTGAGTACTATCATATTAGGTGACCAAAGGTTTCCCCCCAGCATAAGGAGGATAATAAGACGGAAATTTTTTTTGTCCAAATGCTGGGAGTCCAGTTGATATGGCACTTAAAGGAATTGACCCATAAGGACCAACTTGATATTTCCCTGATGATGTATGTAATGAATCAAGTCGTTCAGTAATAACTATAGGACTACTAGTTAAAACACCAGATGATGACATTGGTAAAGACCATGGTCCTGAAGATGTACCAGAGAAGGTGCCAGATAATGATTTGTAACATGTTGGGACCGAAGGGCCACCGTGAAAATATGACTCTGGTGAGGTTGTGAACATCAACAGAGTAGCGAGGGTAGGAGCTTACGTAATTGGAACAGCAGACCCAACCGAAGATTTTGGTTCAGACATGGTTGTATGACCAAATGTATACTCTCCAAAATCTACGGGAGATTGAATGGAAATGGGATCAAAAAAATCAGATGGAAACGATTGAGAAAAATACTAGTACAGGTAAAGGTCTCCCCCAAAATGGGTTGGACTTAAAGGTGTATCGTCTTGTGGGATTTCTTCAATCACAATTAAACCAGGAGGAAGAACTTCGCCATCAGGCCCAAAATATATTTCAGACGGTTGACTGTGTGATATAGGAGTTTCAGTGGCTACAGAAATTTGTGGGATGACCAAGGTAGGAACAACTTCCGGTTGTTCGACTTCAGGATTCAGATTTTCTGGCAAAGAAGAGACAGGATCTGGATCAATTTGTGATTGAACAACATTGGGTCCAGGAGGTATGGTCTCAGTGATTGAATGTATCATGACCACGGGTAGCTATGAAGACTCTGTTTCGACAACAGTAAACGAACTAGGATGTGTGGAAATAATTTGAGCTAACTCTGGTTTAAAATATGATTTTTTGCCAGAGGTACAAATTGTACTTGATTTAGCAAATCGTGATCACCTTCGCCTACCAGAAGTAACTTCTGGTGGTAAAGGTGGTTTTAAAGCTAATCTACGCGAATGAAGGGGGATATGATTTTGTTCTTCCATGATTACTGGTTTATTTTAACCAAAAAATAGATAATCAAAAAGAGGGTAATGCTAGGAAAAAGGGTTTACCAAGAAACTGTGAATTTTAGAATACCTCCTGGTGAACCAAGAAGTACGGGCAAGTAATCTCCCTAAATGTTGTGTTTGGTGTATCACAATTTCAGGGTGGCTGACTCGGTTCACTATGGATGGATAGCACCTAAAATTTGTCCTCCCAAATATACCTGAAGGTACGTGGAGGCCCAAGTCCATATTAGCACTATCTGATGCGAAATCACATAGTGAGAGCACCCCTTTATACTTATCGTACTGTAACACCACCCGATATACCCGAGAGTACATGGATGAGCTACGATATAATTACGTACGTGGAGTGAGGTATCACACTTGGAATGTATCACAGACAAGTTAACGACAGCTGCTATGTTTTACGATGCCGGAACACGTCTCTAGCGTAGACCTTCTAAATGTTATCGATATGGTTCCAATGCATTGTTAAGTAAATTGAGATTTATTTTATGTTGATCTTGCTTCACAATTTTCCTTTCAAAGGTTCACCGTGATGATGTATATGAAATTCCTAAAAAGCAAGCTAAGAATGATAAACAAACTTTCACTTTCAACTTTTTCAATGAAGAACCTAGCTACTAAGGGAAGAGAGAAAATAGTTCATGAGCAAACAAATCAATGAAAAAAAACAAAAATCAATGAATCAAAAACTAAATGTAGATTTCCTAATGTTCCTTTTGCAAAACACACACAATCCTACATGAAAATGCAAGTTTTTATTTTCAGTTTCCTTAATGTTATGAATGCAGAAAATAAACTAGGTGCACTAGATCAATAATTCAAATGCGTTTTACTTTCGAGAAACGAATAATACAAACAACAATTTCTCTTTTGAAGGAAAAACGAGGATTTCAACAACAATTTCTCCTATCAAGGAAATGAAGATTTTACGACAATTTCCTATTTTGAAAGCAAATGATTATTAATGCGACCATAAAAAATACTTTGAAATCAACTTGTCAATGATAAAGAAAAAATTTTCTAAACAAAAATTGAACAAATTTTCAGCCAAAGGAGGAAGAAGTATATAGATTCACTGGTCAATTGAGCATCAAACGTTTCAGAACACAATAGCAAACAAAACTGAAGAAAGTTTCAAAGTAAAATTCAAGGGAATTTGGTCACTTTTAGGAGTCAACGCAGTCTCCAAGGGGAGACAATGCTCTGCAACGCAGGATAGGAAGGGAGATAGTGCTCTGCAAAGCACTGTGTCCAGTATAAGGGTGCGTTGGGCGCAGTAAACAAAGGAAAATGCTACTATTCAACTCACTGTCTTTGAAAATTAAGCTCTGAAAAAGTTTAATATTTATGTGTAACAGCTACTGGGTGGATAAACAAAGAAAATGAGAGGCTAAAACACCTAGAACTAAGAGAAATTCTCCCCAGCGGAGTCGCCAATTTGTTGGGCCAGAATTGTAATCTACGGATAAATTACACTTCCCTAGACAGGTGCTAGTCTAGAACAACAGGTGAAAGACTATACTACTATTTATCTTAACTCAAAACAGATATACAAAGAGGATTGGAGGCTTACTTATTCAGTCGTTTCCAAATGGCTCCTTCTGTCGCTTCTGTTGCATATTCAAATTCAAGCGGTTTGTGAGTTGAATGCTTCCTGCAAGAAAGAACACTAAAATAGCAAAAGATGAAATAATATAGATATCTATTCAAGCTAGTTAGATAAATCATTAAAGCATAAACTACATTCATCAACCAAGATCTTACAGTATAGAAAATCAAAGCCAATACGGATGCATGTAGGGAAAAATAAGAAGTACTCTTTATTGATGATAGAAGGAGAGGTTACAACCTAGTGACTGATTTGAAGTGACCTTCCAGCAAAGTTCCCAAGCCTCATCAGAATATAAATCTCTCCAGCAGCAGCTTCACAAATCTAGCTCTCAATTGGAAATCCTCCAGCATTTCTCGACTCAAATTCTTCCTTCTCAAACACTTAGACCTGTGTTCAATTTATAGATTAACTGTAGGTTGTTTTGCAATCAATAACTTTCCAAAAATAGGAAAGACATGTTTCCATTCATGTAGATGTGAAATGGACACTTGGATCTGAAGCTTAACACATGTGAACTCTTCTAGAAGGCACTATCCAAGTGGAGATTCCAGAACAATGAGAATTTCGCTCCCAATGTGACCAACGCACCTGTGAATGTCGGGAAGTGCTTTGCAGAACAGCCTTGCATGGGACTACTTGCATATGAAATGCACTTAGGCCCCTTAGAGCCTATGTTGGTGAGCTCTCATATGCTCTATAATAAGCTTCAAACCATGGAAACCTTTTCTTGATGAAAGTCTTGCTTGATTTGTCTTGTTTATTGTCTTAGGGCATATAGCAACTAAAATTATGGGGAATGATAGACCCTTGATCATTGGTCCTGGAGATGATGCCTAGTTAACCAAGTAATTGGGAATGGTGCCCAAATTGACTTATAATTACTACCATCATATATTCCCAAGGTTTCCTCTAGCAAGGCCTTGGCCTTTCCTGCCTCTCTCTGAGCTTTGATTGTCTCGACCTCACTGATGATTTTCTTAGTCTTCACCTGTTGATTCTCTAGCTCAAGAAAGTCAAACAATTATTGTTCTCTAACAAGATTAGCTTGAAGATCACTAATCTTGGCCTCCTTGCCTCTGATCAATTCTTTGGTGATTCTAACCTCATCCTCATCATCAAGGTCAATGAACTGAAACTCCTACTCAGTTTCATGTTTGTCCTCCTGCTCAAAAATGATAGGCTCTGTAGCCTTTTCCTTTCACTTGTCTACCTGTTTTACTGATGAAGAAGGCATGGCCCCTTTCAAACCACGTGAAGCAAACACATGCCTTTTTCCTCTCTGATATGTCAAGGGAATGGCTCAATATCAGTCGTTTTAGTGCAAGCTGCCTCAATGTCCCTTTCACTGCTTGATGCTCTGGTATCATGATGTGATGGTGAAGGGTTATAGAAAGGTGATGAGGTAGGATCAACATGAGGTGAATGGATGTGAGTGGGTGGTGATGTATGAACAGTGGGATGTGATGGAGAAATGGATACAGGAGGATGAGATGATGAAGGAATATCCTGCTCATGATGGCTAGGTGGGGTAGTGAAAACCTCATTTGCAATGAATGCATCCCATGAAATGTTTTTTCTACTGAAGCTAATGAATGACCACCATTTTTATGAGTGAATGATGAAAAATACTCTGTATTTGACTATTGTGATCCCTCTTTTGCACAATATAGGCCATCTTGTCAATGGTGCGGAAAATATAGTAAGGTAAGTGTAGCATTCTAACTCTAGTGAAATGCATGAGGATTCGGATGTGGTATGAGTAGAGTCGGGTAAACCTCCCCTCAAAAGTGAAATACTTCATTATTATTTTCATCATAGGGGCATACCGGTCAAGGAGATGAGAGAAAGGGAAAATTGATTTCCTATCATCCTTATACCTAGGTTTAAGGTATTGTTCATAATAGCTCATATCCATTTTTTCTTGTTTAAACCACCTCTCTCCCACACTAGGGATCCCTGTAGTAGCTGCAATAGCATTGGTGGACATATAAAAGGTAACTCCAGCAAGAATGACCTGTTTTTCATGTAGATTAGTGATGAAAAATCTTGTTAACTCTGGGTGATTTTGGATTTGTTACACTCTCTCACAAAACTCAAAACAACCCACATGCTTAAAGCAAGACAAAGTGAGAGGAGAGGACATAAGTTCTCTTGTAGTGATGGGTTTAGACCTGTTTGTTTTCCCTCCCTTATGGTCATTTATCCTTGGCATTTGTGCCTCAACACCACTATCTTCTTCCTCATACATTTTAAATTGTGACTTATAAAACACTAGGGTACCAGTGAAATGAGATGAGGGGAAGGGGATGAGAGGGCTAGCTTGAAAGGTGAAGGGAATGAGTGTAGGAAATTAGTGAAGGGGCAAACTAAATCAATGAAAAACCTAAATCAATGAAATTACCATGTCTATAACTGATATTTTGTTTAGGAGGATGAAACAAGTGTATAGACAATGATCACAAAATGAAATTAAGGTTTCATTTAGGGTTCCACTTTAATTCATTCAAGAGTGACCAAATATCTTAGAAACAAGGCTTGTGATATGTACTTACTGCTTAGAAGTTCTTGGAGGATTATAGGAGAAATTTGAAGTAGTTTTGAACTTGTTCGAATGGCTTGAACACTCAGCAAAGTTCAATGTCTAGGCGCGCAGTGCCATTGTGTGAGAGCGCAGTGCTTTTCCAAACACGCAGCACCTCTGTTTGAGCACAGAGCACCTTCACAAATAACACTATCTCCTCCTAGAAAGGGTGTAGTGACACTGTACAGGCGCGCAACGCCGGTTCAAATGCGCAACGTCAGTCTTCTGAATGCACAGCTCCGAGAAACTTAGCACAATTACTCACAAAAACTCAAAAAATATTCTCTTGCTAAATACTTCTGATAATTACAAAGGAAACCATGGCTCTTTTGAAATGTTTGATAGGATTTATAGGCATGCGGATTTAATTTAACTTGAAAAACCCACTTTCTAATGTTTGATGTCATTTTTCTTTTATCACTGATACTCTTTGACACTTTTTACATTGCAGGCTTGATCAACTTGGAGCTGGCTTTTTATTTTTTCTCACTGAGGCTTGACATAATTATTTTGACAGCTTTGGGATTCTATTAATTACATATAATAACATGAGATTACATTTAGAGAAAATTAAAATAACTTACATAGGTGACTTTTCTATCAAAATAGCATTTTGATAAAAAAATCCTCAAACTAAAAATACAATTCTTAAAACATAATGAATACATCATTATGATCATAATCAATCCCTCTCATATATGTGTTGACCTCATTAGAATGAAGTAATGAGCTTGAAAAATGCAAAACCCTAGTGACCTAATGGGACTATTTCTTGACTTGACTTAGAATGATATTTTGGCTAAAAAACTTTCAAGTGAAAAGAGAATTTCCATAAGTTCTATTATGCTCAAGGGGACATGGGAATGAGTTAGTAATATGAATCTTGGAGAGACTAGAGTTTATTGACAAGGAAAACCACCAACAGAACAATTTTTAAGTCATAACCTAATGGAATGATGAAAACTTTATTCAGTATGAGACACCTAAGATGCACATGCAAATGAGTTTTGATCACTGGTGGAAGTATGCAAATACTGACACTAACATTGGCCTTATTGGTAATGGAAAATCCTTGGAGGTGTCAAGAACACAGTAGAACAAGTGCCTAACCATTGGGTAAATATGGTAAAACAATCCAAAAAACTACAGATTTATTAAATTGACTCAAAACCAACTCAAGATTGACAGAAACAAAACATAAAAATTGAACTTACCCTACTTATTGATGGCAGTACATCACTAAGACTTGAGGGCTTCAAATCCTAATGAAAACCACCGGCCTATTGAATACATATATACAATCATGTGAAGTGATCCTTCTAGTGTAACCAATCCAAAAAATGGTTATTTTCTTGATTTCTTCTCTCACTTTCCTCGAGCAGGCAGAAAAAACAAAAACTAGGCCACTCCAAGTGTTTACTGAACATGTGCTTCTGGTCCATGAAAACAAGAAAATACATCTTCCCTACTAAATATAGAAAATTAGTAAAAGGATATTCAAAAATATGAAATTTTACCTTGTCTTGAGATCAAGCAGCAAAAATATTAGTACTCCCTTCATTCCGATCTGAAAGAACACTTGTTTTTTGATCCATAGAAAGGCATAGGGAAGTATAATCTTTTGCTATCTGAGTGTTGGCTGAAAATATCCCAAACATGGGTAACTCTGATTCTATATTTAGCATACTGTCTCTCTTAGGCTCATACTCCTCAAATTCATATTCTAAAGCATCCTTAAGCAAGAGATATTCTTCATGATAGCCCTATCATCTTCATGAAAGAAAACAATATCAACTAGCTAATCTCCTTGCGGGGAATCATCATCATAAATTGATTTACTCACAACAATATCCGGTATAGTTTCATCAAGCTCCTCATCAAAATTATCTTCAGAGTTAACATACTTAAGAAAATCAGGTTCAGGAGAAACTTCATCAAATATGAACATTGAAAATGGAGATTGTCTTTCTTCATGATGATCTATAAATCTAGTTTCAGGATTGTCCCGATTTAAACTTAGATTTTCATTTTCAAAAATGGAAGAAGTTTTACAAACACTTTCTTGGCTATGTGAGCACTACAAACCTGCTTTAGCTTGGGCTATAATATGACTGTTCAGGAGTTGATCTATCTTAGCTTCAGACAAAGGAGAAAGTACTTTTTGTTTTCCTTTAATAACACAATAATTGTCTTGCTTCTCTCCTAAAGACTCACAAGGATGCTGGATGTCTTCTTTAACCTTTGGCTGATCAAATTGTTGTACTGTGAAAGAATTTTCTCTTGTGGGAAGTCTTTATGAACATCAAGACAGTATGAATCTAAATCTAAATCAGCCATCTTGACTTTACCACAATCTAAGATTGGAACCTCATTTTCGTGCATAACGTCTTCTATTGTATAAAGATCTTCACCCTGTTGCAAATTTTATTGAGCATCTTGATAAGTATCCTCTAAGCTTTCTTTATGCTACCAAAATGGTTTTTCATATAGGGCTTCCGTGATCTCATCGTCCATGAATTCATCATCTCCATAAAAATTCTCAATATTTTCAATAAAACTATCAACATATTTACAACAGTTCTGAACTAATATTAAGGATGGACAAGATTCTTTGTACCTTTCAAAGAATAAGGTATGAAAATCCTTTAAACAGTAAATACAAGCAGGCGGAAAATTTTCATACCAAGATCGAGCTTCATCTTCCAGAGTGGCCATGAATATCTTCATCAAGCAGTCTTCAGGAAAATCAATCTTTAATCTACGCACATGCATGTCAAATCTCACTAGAGGAAGAGCAGCATCATTACCTTTCACATTTTTTAACATAGGAAAATTCTTTTGCCGATCTACATTAGGCATTTTATTTGGGAAACCTGGAATGTGATCTCGACCCATGGGAGCATACCTTCTGGCAATAGTTTACATATTTAAAAATCTTGAAGCTACTGATCTTCATGTAGTGGAGTCACCATAAGGTGTTGATTTTCTGGATCTTTCAGTGAATGGATTCGCCAGGTGAATGATTCAGCCTTCATATGAATATGACCGTTGGCCACCATTAACAATCAGATCTGAACTTTGATGATCTTTCCCAGGGAAGATATGATCTTTCATCTTTCACAGCGGATTTGCCAAAACGTTATCACTCAGATTGAACCTCAAGGCTGAGAAGGCAATCCCGAGGTAACCTCAAACCAAACTTTAGACTTGGTATCTAGCCCTACCAAGTTAGAGAGGGATCTCTCGATAGAATCACAACCAAGAGGGCTGAATGAAAAATATTTTAGGCTAGATAAGGAGTATAGGGGGTTTTGATTTTGATTTTAGGGTTTGCTGGATCAGGAGGAGTCAAAAAGCTAAGGCAAGGAGATTAGGTCAAAATATGCAGGGGTTTCAAGGGGAAAGGTAGGTAGAAGGTTTTAGAAATTAAAAGATGATTGTGTGAGGTGAAGATACTAGTGAGGAGCTAGGGAAATCATGTGAAATGTATTTTCCCTAAACTGAAGAGAATGAACACATTATACTAAATTTCCCAAAACAGAGCATAAATACATATGGATTCTGCCTTTCAAATTTGAAATATAGTATATTATAGACATGAAATGGTTTATGAATTAACAATAAATTCAAAAAAATTGATAAGAGAGAGGAAAATATGTCTAAAATTCATACCACATGGATCCCAATAAAATAGTTGCAAATTTCTATTAATGTCCAAGCCAAACTGATATACAAAGATGTCTCTTGATATGCCAAAGCTCCAAGTGAGTCCAACCATTACAATGATTGAGAGAATAAATCAAATAGACTTCAAAACCACTATCCCTATCCTCACGAAGTTGAATCCATGAGAGGAGGAGTTGTTTCACCTACTCCCAAACAGATAACTAAAGACTAGGAAAACCCAACAATTTTCCTCTAAAAGAGAGGAAACTGATTCATTTAACCTCCTAGAAGACTTATCTGATGCATATACCCTAGATAAAAGTGAAAAAATGATATTTAAATCCATATTTACCATTTAAATCAGTAATTTTCCCATTTTCCCAATCAAAAAGTCAAAAAGTCAAAAATGCTGAAAACAGTGAAAATTGTCAATTTCTTGGTAAACGCGCAGTGCCATGACATAAAACATGGCATGTCGTGCAACCAACTTTTTGAGGCCTTCCCAATGTCCAAATGAGATCCATGATAGCTCATTGGAAAGCTATATGAGTCTAGTTTCCAAATATTCCTCTAGTTTCCTAAATGGTGTCCATCTTCCCTAAAAACAACCTATTCTCCCTAGACTGGTAAATGTGCAGCGCCATGGTCAAAAAGAGGGCAGAAACATGATTTGTTTGGTGGTTTTTTGCCTCTTTAAGGGACCCGTTCTGCTCCAAATCTCCTGAAACTTGCTGAGGTTGATGTAATCATCATTATTAACATGAGTATTTTTACCATTTTCCATTTGGAGGCCCCAAAAAAGGGTGCAGAGCCAGTAACGCTGCGCGTTTAGCCAATTTTCTGTGTGCTAAACTGTCAAAAAATCAAAATTTGTACAAGGTGTGCCAAAATTGGAATTTTCTTGCTGAACAAGGGTTGAAGGCCTAGAGGTACACCTTAGCAAGAATTTTCAACTTCTCCTTCTCCTTTGACTTGGTCAAGGCTCGAATCTTTGCATGGGCTCGTTTAAACTTGGCCCTTGCAATATTGTTTCTCATGGCATAGCGTTTTTCCATCTTCCTCTGAATGTTAATGTCTTTCTTTTCCTTCTCTAGTACGCCCTCTAGATGCAAATTTTATCTCTCAAGCCAAGACTATTTTTCTCTGCTAATCTCTATGGCAAGCGACTCACTTGGAGTAAGCTGCTCTGCCAATTCAGCCTCTTTCTCCCTTTCCCGAGTGTATGCCTTATTTAGCCCAATTGTCCTCAGTCTCTATCTCAGAAGCTAATATTCCTCATCATCACTATCATCAATTTTTCCCAAGGTTACCTCTAGCAAGGCCTTGGCCTTTCTTGCCTCTCTCTAGGCTTTGATTGTCTTGACCTCACTGATGGTTTTCTTAGTCTTCAGCTGTTGATTCTCTAGCTCAAGAAAGTCAATCACGTTTTTTGCTCTACCAAGATTAGCTTGAAGCTCACTAATCTTGGCCTCCTTGACTCTGATCAATTCTTTGGTGGTTCTAACCTCATCCTCATCATCAAGGTTAATCAACTGAAACTCCTGCTCAGTTTCATGTTTTTCCTCCTGCTCAACAATGATAGGCTCTGTAGCCTTTTCCTTGCCCTTGTCTACCTGTTTTGCTGATGAAGAATGCATGCCCCTTTCACACCACATGAAGCAAACATATGCCTTCGGCCTCTCTGATATGTCAATGGAAATGGCTCAATATCAATCATTTTAGTAAAAGATGCCTCAATGTCCCTTTCACTGCTTGATGCTTTGGTATCATGATGTGATGGTGAAGGGTTATAGAAAGGTGGTGAGGTAGGATCAACATGATATGAATAGATGTGAGTGGGTGGTGATGTATGAAAAGTGGGATGTGATGGAGAAGTGGATATGGGAGGATGAGATGATGAAGGAATATCCTGCTCATGATGGCTAGGTGGGGTAGTGAAAACCTCATTTGCAATGAATGCATCCCATGAAATGTGTTTCTGCTGAAGCTGATGAATGACCACCATTTTGATGAGTGAATTATGAAAAAGACTCTGTATTTGACTATTGTGATCCCTCTTTTTCACAATATATGCCATCTTGTCAATGTTGTGGAAAAGATAGTAAGGTAAGTGTAGCATTCTAACTCTATTGAAATGCATGAGAAGTCGGATGTGGTATGAGTAGAGTCAGGTAAACCTCCCCTCACAAGTGAAATACTTCATTATTTTTTTCATCATAGGGGCATACCAGTCAAGGAGGCGAGAGAAAGGGAAAATTGATTTCTTGTCATCCTTATACCTAGGTTTAAGGTATGGTTCATAATAGCTCATATCCAAGTTTTCTTGTTTAAACGATCTCTCTCCCACACTAGGGATCCCTGTAGTAGCTGCAATAGCATTGGTGGACATGTCAAAGGTAACTCTAGCAAGAATGACCTATTTATCATGTAGATTAGTGATGAAGAATATTGTTAACTACTCGTGATTTTGGATTTTTTGCACTCTCTCACAAAACTCAAAACAACCCACATGCTTAAAGCAAGACAAAGTGAGAGGAGAGGACATAAGTTCTCTTGTAGTGATGGGTTCAAACCTGTTTTTTTTCCCTCCCTTATGGTCATTTCTCCTTGGCCTTTGTGCCTCAACACCACTATCTTCTTCCTCAGGCATTTTAAATTCTGACTTATAAAACACTAGGATACAAGTGAAATGAGATGAGGGGAAGGGGGTGGGATGGATAGCTTGAAAGGTGAAGGGAATGAGCGTAGGGATTGAGTGAAGGGTAAACTAAATCAATGAAATCCCTAAATAAAATAAATTACCCTGTCTATAACTGATATTATGTTTAGGAGGATGAAACAAGTGTATAGGAAGTGATCACAAACTGAAATTAGTGTTTCATTTAGGGTTCCACTTCAATTCATTCAAGAGTGACCAAATAGTTTAGAAACAAGGCTTATGATATGTAATTACTGCTTAGAAGTGCTTGGAAGATTATAGGATACATTTGAAGTAGTTTTGAACTTTTTTGAATGGCTTGAACACTCAGCAAAGCTCACTGTCTAGGTGCGCTGTGCCACTGTGTGAGAGCGCAGCTCTTTTCCAAAAGTGCAGCGCTTCTGTCTAAGTGTGTAGCGCCTTCAAAAATAACACTGTCTCCTCCTAGAAAGGGCACAACGCCACTGTATAGGCACGTAGGGCCAGTTCAAATGTGCAGCGCCAATCTTCTGAACGCACAACTCTGAAAAACTTAGCACAATTTCTCATAAAAACTCAAAAACTCTTCTCTTGTTGAATACTTCTGATAATTACAAAGGAAACCATGGCTCTTTTGAAATGTTTGATAGGATTTATAAGAATTTGGATTTAATTTAACTTGAAAAACCCACTGTCTAATGTTTGATGTCTTTTTCCTTTTATCACTGATACTCTTTGACACTTTTTACATTGCAGGCTTGACCAACCTCGAACTGGATTTTTCTTTTTTCTCATTGAGGCTTGACATAATTACTTTGACAGCTTTGGGATTTTATTGATTACATATAATAACATGAAATTACATTTAGAGAAAATGAAAATAAATTACATAGGTGAATTTTCTATGAAAATAGCATTTTGATAAAAAAAGGTCCTCAACCTAAAAATACAATCCTTAAAACATAATGAATACATCATGATGATCATAATCAATCACTCTCATATATGTGCTGAGCTCATCAGAATGAAGGAATGAGCTTGAAAAATGAAAAACCCTAATGACCTAATGGGACTGTTTTTTGAATTGAATTTGAATGAGACTTTGACTTAAAAACTTTCAAGTGAAAAGAGAATTTCCATAAGTGCTACTATGCTCAATGGGACATGGGAATGAGTCAGAAATATGAATCTTGGAGAGGGTGGAGTTTATTGACAAGGACAACCACCAGCGGAACAAGTTTTAAGTCATGACCTAATGGAATGATGAAAAATTTATTCAGTATGAGACACCTAAGATGCACATGCAGATGTGTTTTGATCCCTGGTGGAAGTATGCAAATACTGACACTAACACCTATCATGAAGTAATTTTTAATTAATGTAAGGGAAAAACACTCCTAGTTTATAGCTAAAATTCAGGGAATGGTTTCTAACCTACCAAAAACTAGGAAATTACTCATATTTTGCATTTATGATCCATTTTGGATGAGATTTTGACTTGATGAGGTATAATAGTCTATATGTTCTATAATTATACACTATTTTGATTTTTGTGGGGTTGGATAGTCTCATATTTTGCAGTGGATCTCTTGTAACCAGCTTGTGGAATGAAATTAGAAACAAATTTGCAGGAATTGTGTTGAGATACTTGTTCTATGCTTTGGAACATCTCTATTTCTCATATTTTGTTTTTCTTATGCTTAATACCATGTATAATACTTTATATATGTCTATTTTGTAAGTTTGAGAGCAGAATTCATGTTTATGCATGCTCTATTTTAGACAAGATTCACCATATTATTTTTTTTGCTTCTTAATTGAATGAATTCGCCTCGGTGATCATTCAAACTCTACTCCATCTTCATCCTATACTAAATGACCGATTAATATGTTTCCAAACAACCTATCTTTCCTCACACACTCTCTGCGGGTTCACCTCGAAGTTCAAACCTAAAAACCTCATTTACATTCCATTCACTAACTTTTCTATCCAGCATTCAAAACATCAAACAAATTTTACTTATTAAGCTTACATATCTAGTCTAAAATCATATGATACTCAACCATTCATTTGAATATTTAAAGTGAAAAAGAGAGAGCCCTCTCTGATCCGAGTAGGGCTAGCTACATGACTTAAAGTTTGTTCTGTGGTTACCTTTCTCCAATCCTACTATCAGCCTTAGGAAGTCAGGGAGAGTGATAACAGCTAGGAGAATCTTAGCTCTTGTAATAGACTTGTGTGACTTTCATGGCTATGTAATGAGATTGTTTCTGCAATAAAATGAGTATTAAATTTATCCTTCACTGATTTAGTTTCAGAGAGTTGAGCTTGTGGATTAGGGCACAATCCATTGGCCTCCATCTCTCTTGTGTATTTATGTTTACTTTACATGCCATTGTAGCTAGTTTATTTCATGTGTTCTAGCTATTTTTCTTTCGTTTTTATAGTTAGGCTCTTGTAGATCATGGTAAAATAGCATACAAAACTCCAAAGTTATGTGTCAAAGCCTCCCTCTGTCACCTCTTTCGTTGGAGCTTGAGGAGGGCAGATCTTCACCACAGACCCAAAATTGCTTTCAGTTTATGATTTCTTGGAAAGGATAGATAGGTTTTTTTATTTATCATGAACATGTTGTGAATGTCGAGTTAGGTTTCTGATTCAAATGCATAAGTAGGTTTGATTATTAAATTGAACTCATCTATTCAACCATTTTCATCATAGATTTTTCAATGTTAATTTCATGAATAGGTATTTTTCTTACAGGTTTGAGTAGAGTAGCAGAGGAGGACTCCACCAGCATCCCTAGCTTCAGTTTCCACCCTCCACCAACTTACTTTCAACAAAATCGCCTTTAGCCTTGTTCTTTTGAGATCTTCACCATAACACTGAGAGCTACCCTGTAGGCACAAGATGGGATTTCAAAGAAGTTATGAGCTTGGAAAAGGGGTTTTACACCTTCCATACAACTAATTCCACCTTCACCCCACATTTCCTACCCATTTCCTCATCATTTATGGCCTCAAAATACCCTCGGGCTAATTTTCCTATAGCGTTTAAGGACATCTTCTAGCACTATAGGAAACCCTATAGTAGATCCTATAGCAGCACCAGTCGGCCACTTCTTCAGCCCAGAAACCATCTCTCACCTCATGTAGTCCTGACACAACCTCCAAGACACCTTCAGCTGTGAATCCATGAGTCCATGACCTACTTAAGACACCTCAGCACCTCCTTCTTTTGTTGCAAAACTAAGTATTTACAAGCATAGTTAGCTCATGAATAGATGGATTGTTAAAACATAGTAGTCAATTATGGAGTAGTTAGAGGTTAATTAGCCATTTGGCCGAAAAATGTGTTCTTATATCAGTTTCCCTTTCTGCAAGTTTAATTCAAAAATTTAATTTACGAATGCCACTTAATTTAACTCTATTTCTTGCTTTAGCCTAATAGTGGATTTCCTTTCTTGAAAATAGCTAGGTGTTTCTTTATGATTTAGACTAGTTTCTTTCTTTTTGATAGAGTAATGGTCTTGAGTTATTTATAGCCTTAGGTTTCATACAGAAGTGTGACAAACTTCATCCCCTAGAAGTAGCCCTAGCACTAGCACCCCTTCGTAGGACTAAGAAGAGTATGGCATGAGTGGAATGCATCTGTTGTGTATATAACATTGCCTCCTCCAAGTTTGTACCAACCTCGGGTTGATAAAGTAAAGTAGAGTAGCCTCTGGGAGTTGAAGCACTCTTGGTGCAATACCAGGGCTCACCACCTTTTGGCGACATTGCCGAGGAGGTGTCTAAATAGAGGATTTGATTATGTTTTAGCATTATTTTTTTATTTTCTTTTACGTTCAGTTCCAAAATATTGAAAAATACTAAAACAATTTGACCTTCATGCCTCATAGGAGTAGGGATAACCAAGGAATTTTTTTACCAAAATCCCCCACATCCCCATACAGTCACCATTCACTCTTCTTTAGTGACTGTGAGGTTCAACACACCATAGGTGATTCTCTTGAAAAGTTTGAAGAAACTGTTAGAGAAGAAGAAGAACGTGCTTCACCTAAGGAACCTACTTCACCAATTCAAGCCATGGCTGAGACTGGGACCCAAGGCATCTTTCCCATTATAGAAACATATGGGGAAAATAGGAAGAAGAACATCAATCCCTCATCCCTTCCACATTTCCATTGACTTACCTCCGAGGATCCTGACACCTTCATGTTCAAATTTTCTATTTTTTGCGGGACCTATGACTATGCCACAGATGACCAAAAGTTGAAACTATTCCCATCCACCCTCAAGGATGCATCCTTGCACTGGTACATGGGTTTTCCTGGGAACAATCTTTAGGGGAATTTTGAGGTCTAAAATGGGCCTCCTAAGAAAAATATACAACAAAAATAAACTTTATAACAACCAATAGGATTCAAGATGATGATGTCAACCATGGGGGATGATTTACCATTTTTTAAATAAAAGGGTAAAAATATTAAAAAATAATAAAATAATAAAACTACTTTTCAACTCGTATTTTCAACTTATCTCCCAAAATTTTTACTCAAATTTCGAGTGGGAGTACTCGTTGGATGCAAAATTTAATTCCTCATCCAAGGAGTACCCATGTTGCATACTTTCGATGAACTCTACTACATGAAAAATGAGAAATACATAAAAAACGTGATTGTAATCACGTTTTTTTTTATGTATTTCTCATTTTTCGTGTAGTAGGACCCATCAAAAGTATGCAACATGGGTACTCCTTGGATGAGGAATTAAATTTCGCATCTAACGAGTACTCCTGCTCGAAATTTGAATAAAAACTTTGGGAGATAAGTTAAAAATATGAGTTGAAAAAGTAGTTTTTCATTTTTCCCTCTAAAATTTGATGATGTCATCAAATATTATTTGATTTTTTCCACTATTATTTTATAATTTCCTTAGGAGGCCCATTTTAGACCTCAAAATTCCCCTAATGATCACTACCTGGGAACATATGCAAGAGTCCTTTAACAACAAATGTAGGGACTATTGTAGATCCAAAGAAACTAAGGAGGAAATATTTAGGATGAATCTAGGACTTGATGAATCCCTAGAGGATTATGAAGAAATATTCCAGCTAAACTACAAAAGATCCAAATGAACCCTTGATATTGAATGACTTAAACTAGTACTTCTTTGAGGGATTAGGGAGGAGGTAATAAAAACCCTTAATATGCTATCAGGAGGAGATATCTACCAGCTGCCTTATGAGGACATCAAAATTGTCTTTAGGAAACACTCTAGGGAAGCTAGGAAGAAGGGTAGAGGTAGCCAAAGCATGACTAATAAACCACCTGCCTTATTGCCTCCACCCCAACCTTAACCTCAGCTCACCCTTTCTGCTCCACCCAAGCTACCTCAGATGCTTGCACAACCCAATCTAAACACGAACAACAAGCAGGCACAACAGGTTTACAGTGGACAAACATCCTATCCAACTTATGTTGTGGAGATACATGAGATAAATTTCATTTCGAGAAGAGTAATAATAGACAATCATCCTCCATCTCCACCTACGGAGGTTGAGGAGGAAAAGGAATATAGTAACACTCAAATCCAACAACCTCCTTTTCTTAAGCGCTTGATCCACTCTAGTCAGCACACCCTAGAGGAGACTAAACTTCTGGGAGAAAGGAAATATTTATGTGTGAAAATACCCCTTCTACAGGCCATTAAGGATGATGTAATATCCCAAAATAGGGAATTTATACACTATTGGGAATATCTTAAGATATTCCAAATGTAGAGCAACAACAATATGTAAACACACCAATGGAGTAGCAATGATACAACAACTTCAGAAAATGTAATAATATCTCATATCCATCTTATTAATGTTATAGCAGAAAAATGTGTACAAGATATTGAGGAATTGATCACTCAAGCTTAGGCAAATCCACCATCACAGGCACATGTACAAGAATTATGAAATACACTGCTACATATGGTAAATCCAACCTATGACTATGCAGTTTATAAGAGACACTACTATAGAAATAATGTCAATACATGGATATGGAAATGTATATCTCAAATAAGTGGGGGAGAAAATCTATAAACCCCTGAAAAACAATGGCAAGTCAATCCTAGAAGGATTGGCTGAAATATACATAATGGCTAAAATTCCGGAGTTGTAGTCACAAACACTGAGTAGCAGCTGCAACTCAAGAAATGGATGATGATAACTGAAGATGCTGCATATGATGGCTAAATCTCATCTAATGGATCTCTCAGGTGAAAGGCTGATCCAATCACTGAGGATCTCTCCCTCCAAAATAGTGGTGCAAATCCCCACTGCAAATACACTCAGAAATAACGCAGTCAAGGAGATGGACTGCGCTGTAAGAGATGGGAACTGCTTGGCCTAATGCTAAAGATATACAATCAGCTCCTGAAACTTCCTCACTAACCTCCCAGAGGAATAGAAGCTCCCTCCTCTGAAATATGAGTCAAGGAAATGGTTTTGTGGAACCCTCCGCTGCAACACCCTGCAACACAATGTTTCCTACTACAGGAGTAACACTATAGCTGAAGGAGGTGGCTTGGCCTTAAGCCGGAAATGTGGAGAATGAAGTAAAATCCCTCAAGAGGCCTCTCAAGAAGGGATGAGGATTCCTAAATAGGAAATCCCTTGTGCTAAGCAGCACAGCAATCTCAGTTAAACAATTGAAGACAGCAAATAGTCATGTAGACCAAAATCTATATTCATCAACATATCCATCTATGGTTGCCTTGTCCTCCCTTTATACAAATGAAAGCCTTCTTGCCTTGGCCCCCACACATTAGGGTTTCCCCCACCAAATGACCTCTTCCTCATTCACACTGTGCTGTCTTTCAAGGTGATCCACTCCTCCTATGGCAGCGCTGTTGACTTGGTCAACCCTGACCTTGTCCTCATGCATTTGCCCCTTTTCACACTTGAGGGCGAAAAATATGGCTATTCTAATGATCCCTTTCAAACTATGAGGGATTTTATTCCTACACATGGGACTCCTTACCAATTTATTCACCTCCTAGCTGATATAGGAAAAATTAATGTTCCAATTAGCTCCATGCTAAATTTGAGAACATTACAGTCCTCCCCTCCCAAATGTTGCTTGTCCTCAAGCAACTGCAAGGATAGGACTGGAGGGCCTTCTTGAGGCATGTGGGTTGAAATGAATTGGGATCTACCATCCCCATATGAATCTCCCATCCCCAAGCAATCATCCAAACAAAATGAGTTACCCTCCAACATGGCAACTCCTGAAAGTCTTCCTCCACCTTTGGCTCATGCAAAGTAGGTGGGATGAAAATATGATCATGGCAGACAAGGTAGTATACCCCACACTGTCCTTCTCTCCACTCATGATAATTTTAGAGTATTTTTTGATCCTGGGATGCAAAAGTATTGCCCTCAAGTGGAAAAATGAAGGACAATCCTTCAAGGATCTCCTCTCCAACATTGAAGAACAAGCTGGCCCAAAACATCTCATCCATGATGAATAGGACATGATCATCATAGGGTAACCAAATGAGGAGTTTTCTGAAAGCTTTACATGATGCTGCATGATACAAACAATGAATCAAGTGGATACAGTGCAGTCTCTCCCACTGCAACTTCAAAAACTAGTGTGGCGAGTGGTATTTTGTCAAATGGCTAGTTGTGTGAATCATCACATCTACTAGTGAATAGTAAATGAGTGATAGTGCCAACTGAGCATACAAGAAATAATGAAACACTTGCCCATGGTTATACAAAGGATGGATGTCTCCATCATAATAGTTGGAAAAATTTTGTTTATGGGGCTCAACAATAAACTTTCCCTCATGTGGAGCAATGCACTGTATGATAATGGTAAGAAGATGCAAGTAGTGTGTTACATAATCAATAGATGCAAAAAAAACTCTCTCACCATGTGCTGAAATTAAAGTGATGCATGAATGCATGAGTAAGTCCATGCTCCAAAATAACAACGTTACATAGGCTCTTGCCAACCCATAGCTCATTTCTTTGACATAATCCTTGTCAAAGACGATTCCAACAATGTTGTTGCAATTTGGAAATTCCTCCCAAAATGGAAGTACTTCCTGATCATCAAAGGCCAAGGAGTAGCCCCTTTGCACCATGATAGTGCCATGTCCTACTCCTACAACACCATACAACATGTAAGAGCAAATATTCCCTTGCTCTCTCAAATACAACCCAAGCAACAAAAGTGTTTGCTGCTTTCTCATGCTCTCATCATACAATAAATGTGATGAAGACATAATGAATGATATGAATGTCACATCAACACCATGCATCCATACTCTTTTCTTCTCGATGATGCAAGCATCCTGACACATCTTTTCCAAACCCCTACCCTTAGGAAGAGTGTATGCCAAGTGATGGCCAAACTCCTTCAAGAGTAACCAGCGCAACCAAGCCTCCTATTGCCTGGTATCATAAATCTGAAAGTAGCTCACCAGATTCTTGCTCTCCATCCACATCCACTCAATCACTTGTGGATGTCTCCTTCCATCCTCCATCTTGGTACTCCTCCCATGAGGGCTACCATCCTCCCAAATCAGATTTTTGTCCTTGCATTTCATGGGATGTTGAAATGCATTCTTCTCAAGGATCAATTTGATCCCATAAGGGCTCAAATAAGTGGTAGGAAAAAACCTCCCATCATGATGTGTAAGGCTCAAGGAATTTCCAACATGAGCATGAGAGATGTTATCCATCCTAAGATGTCCTCCATCATCTATATGCTCCCCCTTGAATCCATGAAGATCCAAGTGTGAGAAGGAAAGAGTCTCCTTAGACTGTTGAATAAATTTTCACTCCATGATATGTTGAAGTGCATCTCCAATGAAATCTCTCCATGAGATCTCCTCCTTAGGCATGGCCTTCCAAAACCAAAGAGGGCTTGGATCTGCTGCAGGTAGAAGTTTCTCTTTGAGCTGGGGAGTGCTCATTGAGAAAGTGTCATCTTGAAAGGAGAAATGGTTTCTCACTTCAAGATGTCTACCATCTATATTTTCTTCCTCCAAGCCTTCAAACCCCAACCTCAAGTGTGGTATGCAAATCAAGAATGGCTCATGAGGGTGATGGTTCATCTTTCCCTTGAATGATTCAAGGTTGCATAGTGCAGTGAAATTTTGTTGCTATAAATAAACAGCAGGTAATGATGTAGACCCATCCATAATGTTTGTTGAAATGATAAGAGATGGAAATTCAAGCATACCTTTGGAAATATTGGAATCATATTGTATGTCTATAAGGGCTTCCTCCTCCAATGTGTTGGCTTCTCCAACCGCTAAAGATGAAGGCTGCTACTCCATGGCTGTGACAGTGCTGGTATATGCCTCTTCAACAGGTGGTGAGGGCTCCTCCCTCCTTTTTCCAAATCTCCTGATCATCCTTTGAGAAAACTCAGCAAGAGTAGAAACCCTTGCATGGCTCAAATGGATGAACCACCAAATATTTTCTTCACCTTCAAGGTGCAGCGCTGAAATTTCTACAACCTTTCTGTCTACTACAGGATGTAGCAGGAAGAAAGCCTCTAGATTCATCACCCAAGCCTCTGCTACACATGTGAGTGATCCATCAAAAGTGGAAAATAGAAATCTATTGCCTCTCATCATCCCATTGTTGTGGGGTCTTCTCTCTTCCTTCAGCTGAATAAATTGTGGTAAAGCTAGAGTCTCTTTGAAGGCTCTAGGTTTAGCTCAGTATTCAACAAGATATTCAGTTAGAACTTCATATTCCAAGTGCTCTTCGTGCTTCAATTTTTCTTCTCTGTGAGAGTAGAAAGTGCATGGTCCTTCCTCTTCTCCTTCTTCCATCTTCCTAACCTCCTTGGAGAGGTCCTTTCTAGATCTAAAAACTGATGAGAGCAAGCTCATCCTCTTCATCATATTGATCTCTTCTATATTCTTATGGCTGAAACTCATAGGTTGAGCCAAAGATCATGCTTTGATACCACTTTAATATCCCAAAATAGGGAATTTCTACACTATTGGGAATATATTAAGATATTCCAAATGTAGAGCAACAACAATATGTAAACACACCAATGGAGTAGAAGTAATACAAAAAATTCAGAAAATGTAATAATATCTCATAGCCATCATATTAATGTTATAGCAACAGAATTTGTACAAAATCTTGAGGAATTTATCACTCAAGCTTAAGAAAATCCACCATCAAAGGCACATGTACAAGAATTATGAAATACACTGCTACATATGGTAAAGCCAACCTATGACTGTGCAGTTTATAAGAGACACTGTTACAAAAATAATTTCAATACATGGATATGGAAATGTATAGCTCAAGTAAGTGGGGGAGCAAAGCTCTAAACCCCTGAAAAACAATGCCAAGTCAATCCTAGAAGGATTGGCTGAAATATACCCAATGGCCAAAATGCTGAAGTTGTAGTCACAAAAGCTGAGTAGCAGCTGCAACTCAAGAAATGGATGATGATAATTGAAGATGCTACATATGATGGCTAAATCTCATCCAATGGATCTCTTAGGTGAAAGGCTGATCCACTCACTGAGGATCTCTCCCTCCAAAATAGTGGTGCAAATCCCCACTGCAAATACACTCAGAAATAACGCAGTCAAGGAGATGGACTGAGCTGTAAGAGATGGGAAGTGCTTGGCCTGATGCCAAAGATCTGCAATCAGATCCTAAAACTTCCTTACTAACCTCCCAGAGGAATATAAGCTCCCTCCTCTGAAGGATGAGTCAAGGAAATGGTGTTGTGGAACCCTCCGCTGCAACACCCTGCAACACAACATTTCATGCTATAAGAATAATGTTGTAGCTAAAGGAGGTGGCTTGGCCTTGAGCTTGAAATGTGGAGAATGAAATAAAATCCCTCAATAGGCCTCTCAATAAGGGAGAAGGATTCCTAAACAGGAAATCCCTTGTGCTAAGCAGCACAACAATCTCAGTTAAACAATTGAAGACAATAAATAGTCATGCAGACCAAAATCTATATTCATCAACATATCCATCTATGGCTACCTTATCCTCCCTTTATAAAAATGAAAGCCTTCTTTCCTTGGCCCCCACACATTAGGGTTTCCTCCACCAAATGACCTCTTCCTCATTCACACTACACTGTCTTTCAAGGTGATCCACTCCTCCTATGGCAGTTTTGTTGACTTGGTCAACCCTGGCCTTGTCCTCATGCATTTGCCCCTTTTCACACTTGAGGGTGAAAAATATGGCTATTCTGATGATCCCTTTCACACTATGAGGGATTTTATTCCTACACATGGGCATCCTTACCCATTTATTCACCTCCTAGTTGATATACGAAAAATTAATGTTCCAATTAGCTCCATGCTAAATTTGGGAACATTAAAGATGTTATTATTTACAATAGTCTCATCAAGGAAAAGAGCTTTAAGGAACCTAGAAGAAAGAAGAAAGATGCCCCCACCATCAATGTAGTAGGACAAATATCCGGCTTAATGTTGGAAATGGTGATCTTCCCAAAGTACCTGGACCCTGGTAGTCTAGTTTTGGATGTACACATAGATGGTATCATAGTCCCTAATAATTTGATTGATCTCGGGGCTACAATCAATGTAATGACCAAGGAAACTATGCTTAAACTCAACCTATAAGGGACTTTGTGGAAAACCACAATG
The DNA here is from genome assembly GCA_034641835.2 of Pinus albicaulis. Classification (NCBI taxonomy): domain Eukaryota; kingdom Viridiplantae; phylum Streptophyta; class Pinopsida; order Pinales; family Pinaceae; genus Pinus; species Pinus albicaulis. The sequence goes on from CM076580.1 coordinate 1,050,120,534, forward strand.
GTTTTGCAACTTACAAACCGGTCCACAATAGCTCTAGAAGGAATTTTTGAGGATGTTATGGTTTTAATCGAATCTTGGGAGTACACTATAGATTTCTTGTTACTCCAGCGGAAAACCAAGTTTTAATGGATATCCTCTCATTTTAGGAAGACCTTGATCAGCCATTGTCAATGCATATATCAGTTGTTGGGCTGGAAACATGACTATAAATAATGTGCCCTTCTTTAAACAATTGGTATTATATCATATTTTTGAGCCTTCCATTGACCATGACCAACCTTTGTGGTTGGAGGATGAATAAGAATAAGATGAAGTACACAACACTACGCCCTAATCCATTTGTACCATAGATTTTGTACTTAGAGGGGGGCAACATGATGAGGATGAGCTCATCAACCACATCATTCAAAGTCAGCCACCCAATGATAGTCCACTCAATGACCTAGTCAAAGAGTCCAAAATCCACCCTTGGATGGAGTTTCTCTAAGTGATTAAACCTCTGAAACCACCAAGGATGTGGAATTTGGCCCATAAAAATCTCTAAAATTTAACTCATCCCTCTCAGCCAAAGAATAAGAGTAGTTATGCCAATTCTTGAAATAAAACCTTGATTCATTTGTTTGGGACTACAAATACATGAAAGGGGTGCATCCCTTGGTGTGCACATAACATATCTACATTAAATAAGGATGAAAGCCTGTGTGCCAACACCAAAGGAGGATGAACCCAGCTCTAAAGGACATAGTGAAGGAAGAACACCAAAAATCATTGGATGTAGGTTTCATCTATCCCATATCTAACAGTGAGTGGGTGTCTCCTCTTATTTTAGTTCCAAAGAAGAATGGAAAATGGTGAATCTGTGTTGAATACCGGGAACTAAAAAAATCAACTAAGAAGGAACATTTCCCCTTGCCCTTTATAGATCAAGTCTTTTATGGCCTTGCACAGAAGAATTTATTTTCTTTCCTATATGGATTCTATGGGTATAACTAGATACAAATTATCCCTAAAGACTGGGAAAATACTACTTTCACATGTCCCTGGTGCACCTTCTCTTACAAAGTCCTTCCCTTTGGGTTGTGAAATTCCCCATCTACTTTCCAAAGAGTAGCCTTGAGCATCTTCTCTGAGCTAGTCCATGATTCTATTGAAATATACAAGGAAAATTTCAAACCTTATAGGGATGAATTCCAAGAATCCCTCTCTAATTTCAAAAAAGTGTTGAGAAGGTGCATCGAGATGCATCTCTCCCCGAGTCTAGAAAAGTGTGAATTCTTAAAAAGAGAAGGAGTATTCCTGGGCCACTCAATATCACAATAAGTAATACAGGTAGACCTAAAAAAAATCACTATCATAAAAAGGGTGTTTTCTCCTCAAAAGCAGAGAGATGTCAAAAGTTTCCTAGGGTTGGCTGGCTACTATAGAGGGTTCATTAAAGATTTCAGCAAATTGGCTTCACCAATATTTGGATTATTGACCAAATATTCTGAGTTTTTCTGGTCCATTCCCTATCAAGAAGCTTTTGAGCTCATTAAGGAAAATTTAACTACCACCCCAATTCTCCGAGGTCCAAATTGGGCTCTGCCTTTCCACATACACACATATGCATCAAACAAAGCTATGGGGGGAGATTTGGGGTAGTTAGAAGATAAATTACACCATGCCATCTATTTCATTAGCAAAAATTTGTCCAAATATGAACTCAGCTATCCTGTAATAGAAAAGGAGATTTTAGCCATTGTCCATTCCTTAAAAAAACTTAGACATTATATTACTAGTTATCTGACCTTTGTAGATACTGAACATGTAGCCATCAAGTAATTAATGAATAAACCCAATGTTAATGCTAGAATAATTATATGGTTGTTGTTATTACAAAAATTTGACTTAACAATTGTTGATAAACCAAGAAAGGATAATGTTGTTGATTTCTTATCAAGGCTAACTCTGCCTGCAGATGAGGAAGGGATGGTGGATGATCAGCTTCCAGATGAAAACCTATTTTCTATCTCAACACTCTCTCCTTGGTTTGCTAACATAGCTAACTACTTGGTTGCTGAAAATTCCCCTCCAAATCTCTCATCCAGGGAGAAGAGAAATATTATCAAGAAACGCACCCCTTTCACCTGGATTGGTGGAAATATCTTCAAGTTGAGTCCTGACCAAATTCTCAAAAGATGTGTGAGGAAAGAAGAGGTTTTTGACATCCTCTCAGCATGTCATGATAGTCCTTGTGGAGGCCACTTTGCTACAAAAATGACAACCTTCAAAGCTTTGTAGGCAGGTTACTATTATCCTACCCTACACCAAGATGGCAGGAGATACACCAGAAGGTATGACCAGTGCTAAAGAATTGGGAGACCTACACCAAAAGATTAAATTACTTTTCACCATCAGGTGGCTCTAGATCCATTTCACAAATGGGACATGGCCTTCCGGATAGAAGAGGTATATCATAGTATGCACTGACTACTTGACCAAGTGGGCTGAAACAATGGCTGTAAAGGTAGCAACAGAGGAGAAGGTAGCTGAGTCTATGAGAGAAATTTTGTTCTACAAGTTTGGATAACCCATAGAGGTAATCACTGATCAGGGGGCTCAATTTACATCTCATCTCATTGAAAACCTCTTGAGGCGACACAAGATAAAGCACAAGACTTCCACTACTTATCATCCTCAAGAAAATGACTAGGTGGAAGTGAAAAACAGAGCCTTGGATAATATCCTCACCAAGGTTGTGAGCAACAATAGAAAATATTGGGAAGATAGATTGGTGGAAGCCACTTGAGATTACAATACCACTTGGAAGACAACCACATGTTTTACTCCTTATTATTTAGTCTATGGGAAGAAATCTATGCTTTCCATTTAATTTGAGTACAACACCTTGAGAATGGTAGCTGAGTTAGACCTAGATATCACAAAGTCCCAACAAGAAAGGTTGTGGTAGTTAAGTGGTTTGGATGAGTTCAGAATGTAGGCACTCATTCACACAGAGGTAATTCAACTACAAAGGAAGGTTTGGCATGAAAAAAACATTAAGAAAAATACATTTCAATAAGGCAATTGGGCGTTTCTCTATGACCCAATGTTCAAGGAATTTAGAGGAAAATTAATGACAAGAGGGCTAGGACCTTACGAAGTGGAAAAATTCTATGAAAATGGCGTTGTTTAGACCAGAACCATAGATGAGGAGGGGATCCCCCTACTTGTCAACGGTTACATGCTTAAAGTGTAAATGAAGCCCATGTCTAGGGTTGATTTTATTAATTCCATAAACAAGGAGGTATATGTCATTGGAAGCTTCATAGTTTCCAATGCCTCCCCTTCCTAGAAAAAAGGAAAAAAAATAAAAAAAAATAAAGAGACATGGGTGAAAACCTCTCTGAGGCATCCAAGGCTAACTCCTGAGTTGAAAACCTCTATGAGGTGATCTTGGAGCAAAAAATAGAAAATAAAATAAAATAAAATATACTTGGGTGAAAGCCTCTCTGAGGAACCCAAGGCAGGCTTGTGTGTTGAAAACCTTTGTGGAGGCAACCCACCTATCTTCAAAACAAAACAAAACAAAGAGAAAAAAGAAAAAAGAAAAAAATGAAAACAACACCTATGCACTTACTTATTTATGTTTTGCAAGTTGCTAATCAAGGGCGGTTTACACAAAGAGGAGTAGTTTTATTCATCTCTCCTCTCTCTCCTCTACCTGCCCACTCTATAAGTAACCCCAACATGCATCCATCCACCCATTTATTCCTTCAGGTGAGCAAAATTATGATATTTTTCTCCTATATGTAATTGTTACAAGATGTCCTAGCTACTACAGGATTTGTTGTAGTGCTACATGAAACCTTGTATTGCTACAAAAAACCCTGTATTTCTATAGGAAATTCATATGTGAGAAAGGAAGCTCTCTTAAGGGCATCTAATGTTCAAGAAAAGCATGAAAATAATATTTTTCCTATACCTACCTCTACTAACCCTCACTCCACTCTATGCATGAGTATTCACTATCTAAACCCTATCTTTCACCTCTAGCAGCTAAGTCCCCTATATATTGACATGGGACCTCTACCCTCATCTCTCCATCACTCTACTCACTCCATATATCCATCCCTGACATCCATACAGTATTTCCTCTCATTTCTTAGCAACCTGGAGCTCCAAAGCAGCAGAAAGGAGGCTACTAGAAGAAGTTGATCACTTCTTGTAGCAATCTTGTACATGATACAACAAGCCTAAAAAGTGAGAACAAGGTGATGGATATGGCTCCAAATGACCACCAAAATAATCTAGGAGGATGACCACACCAACAACAACACCTTATGACCTTCATGCAATACTTGCAAGAAGAAAAATCAAATAAAAGTGTTAAACAACTCACTCAAAAATAAGTTTCTCACATAGAAAAATGCATAAAAAAAAACACAACAACGGGGAAAACAATCATGGCTATCACCAAAATCTAGCTCCCTGCATCAAATAATGTCTGCAACTCCTCAAAAATAGGTAGGCTTAGGTATGGACCTTCACCCTCTCAATATGTATAATGTTGATAAAAATGAATTAATGTCGATAATTAGAGGTTAAAAAGGTAAAAATGTGGCCAGTTAACTTGGCCACCCTCGTGAAGTTAAAGTGAACAAGAAGTGAATTATGCATTCCACATAGATAATCAAATCACTTAAGCATGATTTCACGAGCACATGGAGGTGATTCTGAGGAAAAAAGACAATGATTAAGTGGAGTGGGACCAATGGTCCAAAAGAGGAAAAATTGTGCCAAAGTCCAAGTCACCACTCTGCTCCAAATTCGTTCAAGTTTCCATAAAGGGAAATTTTGGCTCATTCTCCTCATTCTATTGAGAATTTCAAGAGAAATTAGAGAACGAGGGTGACAGAAGAGATCGAAGAACTTTGCACCAAGGCCGAAGACTGCATGAAAACCTCGTGCTACAGTAAATTGCTAATGCTACAGGAAAGTTTACAAAAGGTTAAAAAGTGCCCAGAATCGCAGTGAGAGCCACTCACAGGTGGTATTCACACCTAAAACCACCATCTCCCATGAAATAAAAACCAGAGGTCAGAGGTAAGTGGATTTCACCTCATAAAAATTGTGAATTTTTTCCATGAAAATTTATCCACAGTCACAACAATAATTCGTAATTTAAGAGGTTTATTGATGAAATAGAATCATGGTAGTCAAATTTTATGTAAAATTATAACCTCTAAGGCCATAGATCACCAATATTATCAGAAAAAACCATTCGACCATCTTCTTAACACATCCATAAAATGGGAGGAGGTTTTAACAGAAGGGAACTCACAGATATCAAGAGGATCAAATTACACCCTCAGGTGGTGGAAATTTTTAGGAACCATCAGCAGATAGGATTCTTTGAGCTCCTCAAGGGCTTTGATGAGGAGGTGGATCAAGGATTTGCAGTGGTCGTTCATGAACAAAAAAATGATAGGCCCACCACTGTGGTCATAGGTCTAGCCATCACCATTACACCTGAATTGATTAGCAGGGTGATCAATTTTCCTCTTTGAGTTAAGTGGAATAGATAAGATAGGGTTTCCAACACTACATCAGAAAATAGGTTCTTTCTACCAAATGAAGAATTCATTGAGAATGAAAATGGAGCGAGAAGAGAAAGCCTTCCATACCCTTGGGATAAAGTATCATTTCACATAATGAAATACATTTCTTTTTAGGGAAAAATAAATGTGGTTTATGGATACCACATCAGACTATTGAATGAGCTTAGGTTCCAAGGAGATATACCTCTAGAAAAAATATTGGACATTGCCTACTTCCTCCTACATTCAATTAGGGACATGAGCCAAAAGGTGTGGGAGAGAAAGTACCAACACCTAGGTCACCATGGCCTCATCAAGCTTATAATAGGAGATGCTCTAAATAGATTGAACCTCCCTGTAACCTGGTCCACATTCATAGATATGGATAGGGAAGCACTCAAAGCTACCCAAGCTGGACAAACCATTGCCGCTAGTATTAGAGAGAGGGGTATGGAATAAGAAGGAGGGGATACTGAAGAGACAAAAGGAGAAGATGAATAAGGGGAAGAGATGGAGACTAAAGCAAAAAACATAGAAACCCTAGAAACAAGGGAAGGGAAAGAAGAAGAAAAAGAGGAATATGAAAAATAGGAGGAAGAAGAAGATCATAAGAAGGAATATGAGGCAGGGGAGGAGAGACATTAGACCCTATCTTGGGCATTGATACCTCTCCCCAACAGACCAAAATTTCACCATAAATATCAAAGAAAGAAGTGGCTGCTACCTTAGCCACTTCAAGCACACCAGTGAAGGCCAAAAGAAAAATACAAACCCCCATTTACTTTAGAACTATAAAGAGTGCCAAGGTAAAGAAAGGGAAGCCGCATACTCTAAACCAAAGCCCTATAAAAATTGAGGAGTCACCCAAAAAGGAAGAGGAGATAAGCTTATAATAAGGGAAAGTTCAAGAGGTCACCTCACTTGAGAGGACACATGTGACCTATAGAAGAAGACATTCCTCCAGCCTAGCATCCCTTAAACATGTACCAAACCGCATAGACTCTCAAGAGGAAGAAAGGAAGGAGCAATAAGAAAAGGAGGGTTTACTACAAGAAACCCTATTTTTGCTACAGGAAACTCCAGCAGTGCCACAAATAGAGTAGAAAACCATGGGGGAGGGAGATAAGGCACCCTCAGAAGGGAAAGAGTCCCAGGATGTTGAAAACAGGGCACATATTGAAGGGAAATATGCCAATGGGAAGGAAGAGAAGGAAAAAAAGGAGGATCATACCTCCCCAAAATCTGTCCATAATTACATCTCAGCAATTTCACACCCTAGCCCTCAACAAAATATTAGTTACTACTATACATTTATTGAAAGAGGAAGAATGATTTGTCAAAATCTTGTAGTCCCCATATTTTATCAGCTAGAGTAGGAGAAAGCACACACACATCATTGGATGAAACATTGCCACAACAAAGGGTGTGCATGGTATAGGAATCATGGAAGAGAAGGTCACTGAATTGGAGAGGGATTTGTTTTATGTTAGACTCAGAGAATCCATGTTGAAGGAGAAACTTTAGGAAATACAGGAAGAGAATGCAAGGTGACAAAGCCAACTCCAACAAAAGGAGAAACATATTTCCACCATGGAATATGTATGCATGGAGGTCGTCCATCATATACATCCTTCAAACTCCTATGCCATCTACCTAAAAGAACAATGGCTACAATTTCAAATTAAGACACTAGCATCTCATGGATCCTTGCCTTTTCAAAATTGTAGGAATTTTATTGAATTTTGCAATAAGTCCAGTATAGTAGTTAAGGCCAAGTTGGCATAATTTTATATGAAAAATATTGTTTTGACAAATTTAAAAATTTGGGACCCTGACCCTAGGTTGGGGGATATGTAGTTGATGGCCTTAGCCTCTTGGATGTTCAATAAGGAGGTAAGGGTAGAGGAAGAAAAGAGGGTGATGAGAATAGAAAACATAAAGCTTATACACATAAGGGTAGAGCTATTCATCCCTAGGGGAGTCATTAACAATCACCTCATGATAGAAAAGGATGACAGCCTTGCAGACAAGAACCTCAATACCCAAGCACATTCCATTGTACATTTTTATGACCTTTCTAGATTTTTGGGAGATGAAAGTGTAATGGCAAGTCAAATATGATGAAATTTCATCCCTCTTAGTCTCCGGAACATGGAATATCATACCACAGAGAGATTTAGAAGTTCCCTAGAAAGGGAACCATTTTACAAGAGGGCTATGTAGACAATGAAGATCTAATGGCTGGGCTTGAAAATTAGTCCATATTTGTTGCTAAGAATAGGTGAAGGGAAAGAAAAAGATGAGGAAAACAAATAATGAGATGAGGCAGAAAAGAATTTTGGATTCTGCCCTCCTGAAGGAACTCCTTCACTTCTTCCTTGGGATGTTAGGGGTCACTAAAGCACTGAAAGAAATGAAGAAGGAGGACTAAGTTTCTCAGACGAATAGCAACCATTTTTTAGGGGTGTGATGATGATCACCATAATTAGGTATATGTGGAGGGGTTAAGTGTCACCTTATTAGCCTTATTAGTCTCCCTTTCTCACATTTAATTACATTATGGTCACATGTTGTTTAGGGTAGACAGTGATTAAGGCTTTTCATACTTTGAATTCCTAATATGGTTTAAATGCAAGATAATCACGAAGATATTCCATTTTTGTTGAAGATTGTGAAATCAAAGCTCAGAGTAGACAACAAGGAGATATTATAAGGGGGGTTGACCACCTCCTTAAATCCTAAAGCCAACCAAAGTATCCTCGATATTCCCTCCAACAACTTGAAATCAAAGGAAACCAAGCAAGTGGAAGACCAAGTGAACCGAAGCTCCACTTCTCTTGCAGTAAAAGAGGAAAAAACACCTACTCTTTGGGGATTTGTTGGTAGCTACCCTTGAGGTTAAATAGGGCAGAGCAAGAACTCCTCAAGAATCAAATTTTGGATATAGTTAGGAGACTCTTAGCTCTTGTAATAGATTTTTGTGACTTTCATGGCTATGTAATGAGGTTGTTTCTGCAATAAAATTAGCATTCAGTTTATCTTTCACTGATTTAGTTTCATAGAGTTGAGCTTCTAGGTTAGGGTCCAATCCATTGGCCTCATTCTTTCTTGTGTATTTATGTTTACTTTTCATGACATTGTAGCTAGTTTACTTCATGTGTTGTAGTTATTTTGCTTACATTTCATTTTTTTGTGTTTAGTTTTCTTCCATTTCATGTTGCTTTAGCCTAGGATCTTGTAGATCATGGTACAATAGCATATAAAACTCCAAATTTGTGTGTCAAATCCTCCCTCTCTCACCTCTTTCATTGGAGCTTGAGGAGGGAAGATCTTCACCACAGACACAAAATTTCTTTCATTTTTTGATTTTTTGGAAAGGATAGGTAGGCTCTTTTATTATCATAAACATGTTGTGAATTATGAGTTAGGTTTTTTATTCAAATGCATAAGTAGGTTTTCTTATTAAATTAAACTCATTTTTTCCACCATTTTCATCATATATTTGTCAAATTTATTAATTTCATGAATGGGTAGTTTTCTTGCAGGTTTTAGTAAAGACGCATAAGAAGACTCCACCAGTATCCCTAGTTTTATTTTCCACCCTCCACCAACCTACTATCAACAAAATCGCCTTCAGCCATGTTTTTCTGAGATCTTCACCACAACACTGAGAGCTACAATAGAGGTGCAAGATGGCTTTGAAAGAATTTTTGAGCTTGACCAAGGGGTTGACCACCTTCTATCCACCTAATTCCACCATCATCCCACCTTTCCTAACACTTTCCTCATCATTTTTGGCCTCAAACTACCCTCAGCCTATTTCCTGTAGCGTTTCAGGACATCTTGTAGTACTACAAGAAACCCTGTAGCAGCGCCATCAGCCACTTCTTTAGCCCATAAACCATATATCACCTCACCTAGACCTGACACAACCTCCAAGACACCTTCATCTCTGAATCCTTGAGTGCAAGACCTGCTTAAGCCACCTCAATGCCTCCTTCTTTTGCTGCAAAAGATAGTATTTACAAGCATAGTTAGCTCGTGAATAGATGCATTGTTAAAAAATAGTAGTCAAGCATGAAGTAGTTACAGGTTAATTATCCCTTTGGCCCAGCAGTGTGTGCTTAGATGAGTTTCTGTTTCTGCAAGTTCAATTCAACAATTTAATTTATGAACGCCACTTAGTTTAACTTTATTTCTTGCTTTAGCCTAATTGTGGATTTCCTTTCACGCAAATAGCTAGGCGTGTCCTTATGCTTTATACTAGTTTCTTTATTGATAATAGAGTAATGGTCTTGAGTTATTTACAGTCTTAGGTTTCATTCAGAAGTGTGACAAACTTCATTCCCTAGATTTAGCCCTAGCAGTATCACCCCTTCATAGGACTAAGAAGAGGATGGCATGAGTGGAATTCATCTGCTGTGTATATAGTGCTATCACCTCCAAGTTTGTACAAACCCCAGGTTGATAAAGTAAAGTAGAGTAGCCTCTGGGAGTTGCAACACTCTTGGTGCAATACCAAGGCTCACCAAAATACATCAAACCAATTGTTATGTTGGAACATAAATAATCATATAAATCACAAAAGGATGCAATAATAATCCTCCCTCTCAAGGAGATGTCAACCACAAGCCTAAGCTTGTCTCAAACAGTTGGAATGGATCAATATATAGAGGTATCTTAGTCCTAACTATATATATGGGATTCTCTATCATCACAATGTATCCATGTCATATCTAAATCATGCTCAGACAACTCTCTAAGGAGCTTCTTCATCCTACCTCATAGCTAGCCATGCTAGCAACATTTTAATAACCTTTCATCCAATATATCATGGAAAATATCATGTTAAGGAAGAATCTGAATGTTCTCATCAATAATAATCCCAAATATAAACAATACATTATTGTAGTCACATATCGTAGGAGAAATATCTCATCCTTAAAAATAGAATGTTTCATCCAGATATTTCGAAGGACGTTTGGTGGAAACTCCATGTGAATGAAGAAGCTCAATCATGAAATTATTCAGGTTCTATACACATCACATAGATATGGATGTTAAAAAAAAAACATCAATGCTTCAACAAACTCTCAGCTACCATGTCAAGTTCATCAAAATTTTTAACTTTAAATTAGAGTGTCCAAGGATTTATATTTCCATTTCACAAGGACATTTTTCCACATCTTTGTAATATAGAATTTCTTTCCCATTTCAGAAATTGATTCATCATGCCATGATACATCATTTTGAGCTTCATAAGTCTTCTCCCTCTTGCCTAGTTCATCATAGGCTCGTCACCTATCAAGAGTAGATCATTAGTATGCAAAAACCAAAACCATAGTAAAAAATTCAAGGCCATATCATCCTGAATTCGTTAGATAACTGTCAAAAATGGACAAATCTGAATCAGGGAGCTTGCATCATGCAATTTTATCTACAAGCATAATGCCTTACCAATCCAATATAATCAGCCTTACATAAATCAATGTTGTGTCAATGAGTCATCTCATCAGAGTTTAGAATCTAGACCAAAACTATTATGATATCATAGTATCAATTCTTTCAACTAGGTGATAGGTAGAGCTCATATCAAGTCTTGACTTCTTTCATTATCATGCCAACAAGACTGTCATCTATCATGCCATTACAATTCATTTCTGTCACAATATGGAAATGCATACATCAAGGTTAATTCATGCATGTTCGATCTTTATACTGAATCACAATGATCAATACTTCAACCATTATGCTATGAATAAGGAGGCCGATCATTTTTCCCACATAATTGATTGAGGGTAACTATGCCCACATAGCATAGACATCAAGGAAAATCAACAACCATCAGATAAAATCATTAGTCATCAGGTAAAGTCCAAATTTGTTATCATAAAGATATCTATATGACTCAATCATCGATCCATAGTTCTAAGTCATTGTTAAGCATCATGTCCTAGATCATCTATATTAATTAGCCAAATCATGTCAACATTTTGTAGCACTAACTTCAAATATACTAACATACTATATGTATGTCCCAGAAATCTACAAACTACAAACATGCAAGATTATCATGCTTACATATCTTAATATTATCTGCAAAAAAAATGAAGCCCTACCATCTTCCAGTTAACCATCTAATCTCATCCACAATACTTCATGTTTTCGTGTTAAAAAATTTAACCCAAAAACATCATAATTCAGTTCACACCGGTAGAGTATGATAGAGATCCCTTGATTTAGAGTATAGACTGTTTTAGAAAAATTTGAATGATGGTCAACTGTAGTCAAACCACTCGATCCTCCCTCTAAGTTAGCATGGGAGCATTTTTGGCTTCCTGTATGCTACCTGGTACTTAGCATACATGCATCTAGGGACGAAACCTCCCAGTTCTATTCCTACGTCTAAAACAAGAACCCTAATTTTGTATAGGCTTCAGATTAGAGACTTTGCTGCAAGTCTGTATTGTTAGATACACATAGATTGTACTTCAATAGTACATAAATAAAATAGCAATATGAGTAATCATATTGAGAATATATTCTCCCTCTGACTGGGAATCCACTTCATCTATCACTAGCCTACCTCTTCTAGTGTCATGCAACAAGAGATATATTAGATCATAAACATATATCCCACATGGGAATCAACATCATGTCCACAATCTAACATCAAGGGTTAGACTTGAAATATTAGGGCAACAGATAGATGTGATGTTATGAACACAATAACACTTTCTATTGTTTGTGATATGATGTGACGATGCATCAAATTAGGGAATTTATTTTCACCATATTCCATAAAGACATGACCATAGGTAGTAAGAGATTTAGAATATCAATATTATAGTTATACCTCTATCATCATGGTTACAAATACCATGCTTATCATGATCAATAGGATCAAGTTATGCGATTCAATAAATATTTACCAAAAGAGGGTCAATCTCTCATTTCATGAGCTTTCATCATGCTTATCATAAGAATTATGAATAATATCATATAAAGTAATTATGAGATATCCTTCTATGTGAAATCCATCATCAATAGTATAATTTACTAGAGTCAAGGTGTTACCCTTTTTCAAAGTATCCAAGAGATAGATGTTATCCATACATAAAGTATACCATTCTGTCCAAGACCAACAACAAGTAGCCTTCAAGGAGTACCATTTCATCATAAGAACCATATTTCCAAATCACTTTCAAATGCATGCATGAGATATATATGAGGAGGAGAAATTATCAACATATCATAAGGCTAACCTAGCCATCAGTGTTACTTTTGAAATGCAACATGTCATGCATACCTTGTAGTGTTCAAATACATGTGCACCATAAGTAGCTTGTCATTTGTTCATGAGGTGCATCTTTACCTTTTCCAGATCTAGCTTTTCTTCCTGCACCACTTATCACATCTCATCAAGAAGGTTAGAAACATCCAGGATCTCCAAGTATATATGTAGGAAGTATAAGAAAGAATCGTCATAATTAGATCCATAAGTCTAAATAAGAGTAGATTCATAAGTCAAGGAATACTTATCTTCAATGAGAGATGATCCTCTCCCTCTTGAACCAACCTTGAAGATCCATCCATAGACCACTTAACAATGTTTCCTTCAATCAAATTTATCAGCAACCATGCCTACTAAATACTATCCCATCTGAACATCTTGACTTTGCTCATGCAAGGGTTTCATATCCATAAAACAAGGTTTCTCTCAAACCCTAATAATCAAACCCTTATGCACTAACTACCTAGGGTTTTCTTCATAATGTAGAATTATTTTAGGTCTCTACCATCATCTTCTTGCTTCCATCAAGAGTGTCTCCATGGGGTTGATATCCATGTCTTTTCTTCAGCCCAGCTCTGAAACCATGTTAATTTTCAATAGGGATACATTTATCTTTACTTTGATAGTTTCATTTCGATAGGGCTACATTGATCAGGGCTTGAAATCAACACCAGTGAACTACTAAATTATGAAGATCTATATGAGAAATTTTTATGGTAATGATCATGTAACATGGATATCTCATATGTAGTACTAATACTTGTATCTACACCAGGTGAAATCCTTACAAAAGGTAAATATTGCACCCATGTTTGTATAATAATACCAACATGTATGGAATGAATGGATATTTATGTGTCTAAATCCAAGAGAGACATTTTTGATGATCCCATGTATCCCATGGACCCCTTGGATCCTCCTCCATGTGACCCTCCTACTAGGAAGAGGATAATTTTTCTTCTTGACACATTACGAGATGTCGAGAGACACATTGCCGCAATAGGGACCTTTAGAGAGAGAACGGATCCATGCAGGTATCAGGGATATGTTGTATCAATGAGAAATATGATTCATGCCAAGCCTCCCACCTTTGAATAATTCATGAAAGAAAAATTATGGAAAGATGCTAGACTGAAGAATACGAGTCAAATATGAAGAATGATGTATGGGATGTTGTGTTGGGAGTAAAGGATAGATTTGTGGTGACTTAAAAATGGCTCTACAAGATCAAGCATGGGGATGATGGAAGCATCGAAAAATACAAGGAAAGTTTCATATCCTAAGTGTTATTCCAAAAATAGGGAGAAGATTATGATGATATATTTTCTCCAATTGCTCGCTACACCACCATTCGATATGTTGTTGCACTTGTAGCTAGTTAGGGTTGGAAACTTCACCAGATGGATGTGAAGACTACCTTCTTGCATGGTTTTCTTTAAGAATACGTATATGTTGAAAATTTTCCAAGATTTGAAGTTCATGACAAGAATACCCATGTGTGCCAATTGAAGAAATATATTTACGGATTGAAGCAATCCCCCATGCTTTCCATGCCCACATTGACAGTTACTTGATGAAGTTTGGATTCACAAGGAGCAATGTTGATCCAACCTTTTACTTAAAAGTGGTCCAAGGTATGCCTATTATTTTAGTATCATATGTTCATGAATTACTCTTGATAGGTCCAAACCCTCTTATTATTGAATGTAAGAGGGAGTTGGCTACTGAATTTAGGATGAAACACCTTGGTTTGATGCACTATTTTCTGGGACTATAAGTATGGCAAAGGCTAGGAAATATTTTCCTTTCACAATGAAAATATGTTGTGAAACTATTAGAGAGATTTGGCATGGTATAATGAGAGTATTTTCCTACACCTATGGAGATAAATTTCAAGAAGTTATGTGGAGAAGATTTCAGACCAGGCCCACCAAACCCTTCTAAGTATAGATAATTGATTGGAACCTTGATATTTCTCGTGAAAACTTTCCCTAAGATATGTTTCTTTCTTAACACTTTGATCGAATTTATAACTAAGCCTCACTGATGAGTGCTATCAATAGTGTTAATTTTCGATAGGGCTACACTGATCTTTACTTCGATAGTTGCATTTCTTCATTAAAACATTAAGCTCGCCCCATATCATTATATCATTATTCATATTTACACTATTATCCATCAACATATAAAACTATATATAAATAAAAATAACATCATCATTAACTATGCATAAAAAAATAAAAGAAGAAAGGAAGAAAAGCATGCACGCATAGAGACAACGGGATTGGTCTGAGAACAGAGAAAAACCCATTATGGGGAAAACCCTTGCAAATTCTTCTTCTTAGATCATCATCAAATGATTCAGAAAAAAACAGTATAGTTATATATTGATACATATCTTCATAATGCAATAAAACAATAGCACATCCATAATATAACTTTAAACATACTTCTACTGAAGGATACTGATTTTGAGAACTATAATGCACTATCAGTAACTGTAGTTCATGGATGGACATTTTTGTCACCGTGTTGAATGATGAAGAACACTTGTGCATACTGATAACTCATCTTTAGCTCCTAGACGCATGAAAAGATATTGTGTGTGTGTGTGTGTGTCTAAGACAAATATGGATGCTACCATATCATTCTGTATATGCGTCTATGGTAAATCTATCCAAAACCCTTTAGTTGCACCCTAAATAAATTTTTCTTGCATCTATGGATCCATGGATGCTACCAGGAAACTCTGTGCCAACATCTAGGGATGAGCGCAGCCTGATCTGCCTCTGAAGCACTAACCGCACCATTGAGTCTTTGTGCCTGAAATTATTTCACCATTGACATATGCATAAGAATATGTATATATGGCTATGGAAGAAAAAGCTTTGTAGTAAGCCTGCAGCTAATATCCAACAAACCCTAAATCGGAGTGAGCCTCATGCTTGTGATTTCAGACCTTGTGTGAACTCCTTCCGTAAAACCTGTGTGAGCCAAGACAAAATACGAGAGTAGAATATAGCTAGATCAATGTATGAGAATGCTCTTGAGGTCACTTCTATTTATAGGATTTCATGAGGGTCCCTTGTGGTTAAGGCCGACCTAACCAATTTCACATGTCCTTAGGCCGACCCATTGCATTATACATTAATAAATAAAATAGTTCAAAAATTAAGTTATGCTTAACTAAATAGGTTGATCTTTAGGTCGGTTTTGTTCCTCTCGAAAAGAGGACTCTATTGAAATTATTATCTTCATCATATAAGCAGTCCAAGGCGGAATTTGACTACAATTGCATAATTTTAACAAATAGGTGTATCTTGAAGATCATTATTCCATCCTCAAGCCTTAAAACTATCATTTTCTCACATTAATTCAATTTTTTTGTTATATTATGCTTAGTAAGAAGAGTAAATGGTTTTTGTCATAGTATGTGGCCGAATGTGGTTTAATTGCAAGAAAATGAAGCATTTTTTAGGCATTTATTATGCATGGGCTTGATGGAGACAACCATTATATAATCTAGGGGGATTTTTCCACCTCAACTGCTTAATCTAGCGAGGATCAAACATCCTCTCTCATCAGTTTGAATTCATTGAAATTCAAGTCACTCCTAGTCCAAGTGAAGGTCAAGAGGAACTAGATCCTCTATTTTCAAGATCAAGGAGGCAATCACTCCTATTTTATAGGGAGATGATATCAACTACCCTTTTGTATAAATAAACAAGATGAAAAAATCATTATAATTTGAATTTTGATTCATCTAAATGCAGTTATTGATATCATAGCTTCACATTGTCATTTTGAAAATTTTATGTGATGTATGAGACTTTTACTTTCTGATAATGAGAAGTTGGTTATTTGGTTGCATCTGAGTTAGTTTCAGAGGGCTGAGACCCTTGGGTTTGGGACCAACCTAGAGGCTTAGGTCCCTCTTTTGTACTGGTGTTTTTTTCTTGGTTCCAAGAATTTCATATATTTATTTCATTTCAGTAGAGATTAAGATATAAAAATATGTGATTGGAAGCTTGTGCATCACCTCCCTTGTGGGAGAATGGTTGGAAGGATTCACAGTGTCAGTAAAAAAAAAATTGTGTTTATGATTTCTTGGAAATAGATGAATGTTAGTTATCCTTATTCATATTTTATTTCTATAGCTTAGACCTCAGTTCAATGATCAAAGTAGTGTTATGGCATAAAATATGTGTTATTCAAATTCAACTCATCTTGTCCATCATATTTTATATCACTTTGTTAAAGATTAATGGATGCATGCATATGGTTGGTTGTAGGGTTTTGTCAATCTGCAAGAAATGGCACCTCTTTCACCTCCATTCTAGACTCCTCCATATTCTTTTTCCATTTCTCAATTCTGTCCCAAAACTCTGTTTCCATAGTAACTCTTCCTAGTAAATTTAGGACACTGTTATAATTCATCTTGGTGCAAAAAAAACCTCTGAGAGGCCATGGGCTCGGCGAGGAGGCTCCCCCAACATTACTTCTCTCTCTCTAACCTCCATCCACCTCTTCATGCCTTCAATACCTCAACTCCACCCTAAAAACACCCTCGTAACCCCTCCTATAGCATTACAAGACCTCCTGTAGTAGCCCCTATAGCATGTTTGTAGCACTACCTTCCTTCACCTACTTTTCCCCCCACTTCAAACATATCTCATTAAGGATGAATAATTACCCCAAGCTATGATTTGATGATCAACAGAAGCTCTTATACCAATCCAGAGATTCCTTTTCCCCACTGTAAAAATAAAGTATAATTACTCTTTTAATTACAAGCAAGATACATGTTAGATTTCTAATTTGCAAGAAATTGTGAAGCAGTTAAATGATACATGAAATTATGCTACTAATTTGATGAATTATGAAATGTAGATTAGTTTACCTTTTGCAAGTATCTTAGCTTTCTTTCCCCTTCAAAAAAATGATATTTAGCATCTAAAAATTGAACAAATGGTAATTTTACTTTCCTATTTAGAGTCAGTTTTAATTGTACTTTCATCAACAATTTTTCATTGTATACAAGTAGGAGAAATGGTCTCTAAACAACCTAATCTAATTTCATAGTTGAGGGTGATATGAGTATAATCCAATCTACTATGCATTTATCATTCTCACCTATAACTTTCTATGATCTCCAGGTTAAGAATTTGAGTCGAGGAGCCCTTGGGAGTTGCAACACTCTTGGTGCAGTACTAGGCCTCACCAATTTTTGGTGTCATTTCCGAGGAGGTGTCTAAGTAGATGATTTTTTATTCTTAAGAATTATTTTATATTTTTCATTTAGTTTTGAAAAAAGTGAAAAATCAATAAAAAAATTCTTTCATGCCTCGTAGGAGTAGGGATAATGAAGGAAAATTGTTACCAAAACCCCCACACCCTAAAGTGGTCAACCTTCACTCTTCTTCGGTGATAGTGAACTTCCCTCTCAGAATATAGGGGAGTTAGAAGACCCTCTAAGTGAGAAACCTAAATTTTTTTAATAACCTATTGGGGAAGAAGAAGAACCTACTTCACCTACCGAAGCTATGGATGAAAACATGAACAGTGAGATTTTCCCCATAAAAAAAGCCAATGGAGACACCAGAATGAAGAATATAAGCCCTACTGCCCTTCCACACTTCCATGGCCTAACCTCTGAGGATCCTGACACTTTCATGTTTGAAATTTTTGTCGTTTGTAGGACATATGACTATGCCTCTGATGATCATAAGTTGAATTTGTTCCCATCTACCCTTAAGGATGCAACCTTGCACTGGTTTATGTGTATTCCAAGGGGAAGCATTACTACCTTGGCCTAAATGCAACATGCCTTAAATAACAAGTTTAGGGATGACTATAGGTCCAAGAAACCAAGGAATAAATATTTAGGATGACTCTGGGACCTGATGAATCCTTAGAAGCCTATGAGGAAATATTTCAACTCAATTATAGGAGGGTGAACTTTATCCTTGATCCTAAGTCACTCAAGATAGTTCTTCTCTGAGGGATAAGGGAGGAAGTGTTGGAAACCATCAACATGATATATGGAGGAGATATATATCAATTACCCTATGATGACAACAAAAATGTATTCAATAATCACTCTAGGGCTGCTACAATAAAGGGTAGGGCTAGTCAAGGCTTGGTCAGTTCCTTTCCCTCCACCACATCCATAAAGAATGGTATAGGGAAAATGTTGGAAGATTTCAAGAGTGAAATGATGAATACCTTTTCATTTAAAATGGATACCATAAAAATAAAGAGAAATCACAAGGAAGTAAAGAGGGCTCTAGATATTTTCTGTCCTAGATGCACTAAAAGATATCCTAGGACTGAATTCCCATTTAATGTCATATAAGTGTTCCTAGTATATTAATAAAACCATGCAACATACAAATGCCCCTTTTTGTTTTGACTCAAATATATAATCCAAGGGGCAATATAAACTTTACTTCATTAATCAAAAGAGGCCTCAAGTACCTCAACCATATCAATATGGCATGCAAGTTGCACATTACTCTTGTTATAATCCAAATCAGAATGCATATTCCTAGCCTTGGTACTCTTCCACTCATCCATCATGGTCCACACCTCCTTCTTGGAGTTGTGCTCTTCCATACCCTCCTCATCCTTTCAGCCATGATTTTCATATAGATCCTTCAATCTTCTCAATGGGGAAACCCATCACAAGGGTGGCGGCCTCAAGTCAGCCAACCTCCTACTTTACTGTAGCCTCCCCAACATCAACCATAACTCAATCATTCTAATCCACGTAAGAAACCTCAAATTCCCGCTCAACCTAGTCTGAACCTAAACAATAAGAAAACACAACAGGTCTATAGTGGAGAGAGATATTATCCTGCTTATGATGTGGAAATTGAGGAGATGAACCTTCGGTCTGGGAGAGTGTTGCCGGGTAATCATCCAACTTCTCAACTTGAATATCTTGAAGAAGAGAAGGAAGGGAGTGCTCCTAAATTTATTCCACCTCCTTTTCGTGAAAGGTTGATCCACCCTAGCCAACACACACCAAAAGAGAATGAACTTCTAGGAGAACTGAATAATTTGTGTGTTAAGATACCCCTTCTCTAGGCTATTAAATATGTTCCCATATATGTAGGTTTTAACCCTGTATAGAAATTATTTGCAAAAGAATTCTTAAAAATAGAAAATAAACAATATCGAGAGCATAAAACATAAAATAGATATACACAGATATTTTTCTCCTGGATCCCAAATTGGGAACACCAACTTGATTTTTCATTATATTCCTTTAGTGTCACAACACACACACACACACACACAGATACACACACACACACACACACACACACACACACACATGCCGAATCATTCAAAACCCCAATCCATTAACCTTGAATTAGAACATAACCATATTTCCCTAAACCAGATCTACAAAATACCAAGGGTAGAAAACCATCATGCCCCAAAACCATGTGCAAACCCATGCACGAAACCATAGGCGGGTCCAATCACTCAAAATAGGGTCCAAAAAAAAATTATCAGGTTGTTGCCTCGAACCCCATGCATGGGGCTACCCGCCCCCCTGTGACCTCGTTGCTGCCCTCGACGCAAGCAAAGGGGGCATAACTCCCCCCGCTTCGCGCATGTTTCTATTCGTGGAAATAATATAACAGAACACAACATTCTCCCACTTGTTGTTTTATTTCAACAAGGGGACATAAGAGACCTAAGTCATTGGTCCAGCCCTACAATGCCCACTATTTCTCTACACCAATAGAACTTCTTAGTGCTCATAGACTTCATCAATGTAGTTGAAACATTATTTAAAGTGTCCACCTTTACCAACAACAAATTTTTATCCTCAACCATATCTATCACAAAGTGATATTGAACATCAATGTACTTTGTATTTCAATGATAAGCAGGGTTCTTAGCCAAGAAAATTTCACTTTGGCTATCACAGACTATCCTTATAGCTCATTGCACCAACCCCATACTTGAGCACAATCTTTGCAACAAAACTGCTTCCTTGCTTGCATGAGTGGCTGCCATGTATTCTTCCTCTTTAGTTGAAAGAGCCACTACAGACTGTCTTTTACTCATCCAACTAAATGCACCTCCAAATAGGGTAAACACATACCAACTTGTAGATATTCTTTGCTCCATATATCCATCCTAGTCTGCATAAAAAGAACCACAAATGTCCAAAACTCTATCCAATCCTAGTATTCCCTGGTAGCATAAACCATAATCACTAGTGCCACTTAAATATTTGAAAACCAGCTTCACTGTTGTCCAATGCTCCTTCACTGGTTTTGACATAAACCTCCTCAATACTTCCACTGCATATGAAATGTCTGGTCTAGTACATACCATTGCATACATCAAGCTACCCACTGGACTTGCATATGGAACACGAGACCTATCATCCTCTTCTTATTGTGTCTTAGGACACTATTCAGTAGATAGATTTACACCTACAGGAATAGGAACCTTCACCAGTTTATTGTCTTGCATATTGATCCTCTGCAATATTGTCTCGAAATACTTCCTCTGGTTTAACCAGAACTTTCTCTTTGCCCGATCTCTCTTAATTTCCATGCCCAAAATATATTTTTTAGCATCAAGATCCTTCATGTTGAATTTGGAGAACAATTGGGTATCGAAATCCTGGATAATTTCTTATTCATTTCCAATGAGCAACATATCATCCACATAAAAGACCAAATAAATAACATGGTCACCAATTAATTTAAAATAAACACAATGTTCCTCTTTGCATTAGGGGAATTTTGAGCACTAAAATAGGCCTCCTAAGAAAAATGTACAACCAAAATAAACTTTATGAGAACCAATAGAATTCAAGATGATGATGGCAACCATGGGGGATGATTCACCATTTTTGGAGTAAAAAAGTAAAAATATTAAAAAATAATAAAACTAATTTTTCAACTTGTATTTTCAACTTATCTCCCTAAGGATTTACTCAAATTTCAAGCGGGAGTACTCATTGGATGCAAAATTTAATTCCTCATCCAAGGAGTACCCATATTGCATACTTTTGATGGACCCTGCTACACGAAAAATAAGAAATACATGAAAAAATGTGATTGCAATCATGTTTTTCATGTATTTCTCATTTTTCGTGTAGGAGAGTCCATCAAAAGTATGAAACATGGGTACTCCTTGGATGGGAATTAAAATTTTCATCTATCGAGTACTCCTGCTCGAAATTTGAGTAAAACCTTAGAGAGATAAGTTCAAAATACAAGTTGAAAAAGTAGTTTTTTCTTTTTTTCCTCTAAAATTTGATAATGTAATCAAATCTTATTTTATTATTTCCACTATTATTTTATAATTTCCTTAGGAGGCCCATTTTAGACCTCGAAATTCCCCTAATTCTTCTGGTGAAGCCAAGTCCCTATATATAGGTATCAAATTTCTGATACCACATCCTTGGTGACTATTTTAACCCACACATAGACTTTTTTAGCCTGCATACTGGTTCTTTTTTACCATTCATCGTAAAGCCTTCAGATTGATTCAGGTAGATCTCCTCTTCCAGATCCCCGTGAAGAAAATTTTTCTTCACGTCCATCTGTTCTACCTCAAAATCAAATTCGGCAAAAACATATAAAAGTAATCTAATAGAAGTAACCTTGGGAACATGAGAAAAAATATCACCAAAATCAATTCCCGACACCTGGGAATAACCTTTTGCTACCAATTGAGATTTGTATTTCTCCACCTTGCCTTCTACATTCATCTTCTTCTTAAACACCCATTTTCTCCCAATGGGATTCCTTCCATCCGGCAACTCCACCAGATCCCATGCCTCACTTTTGTGCAAGGATGCCATTTCATCAACCATGGCCTCCTTCTAGAGTTTTCCCTCCTCTAAATCCATTGCCTCCTTGATAGTTCTGGGATCATCATCAATGATAGTTAAAGAAAAATTTGAATAGAAAGCATATGGACTATACCTTTCTGGCTACCTTCTTTCCCGAATTGATCTTCTCACACCTGGAGTTTGCGACTCTTCCTTTTCTGAATCTTGTTCTGTTGTAGAGTTAGATTCGTCCTCCTTTAGGTCAAAATCTATCTTCTCAGGTTCCTTTGGTAGGAATTCATGCTTAACAACATTTTTAACCTCTCTAAACACCACATCTCAGCTATACAAAACCTTCCTTATTTCTGGGTTCCAAATATTGTAACCTTTTAAACCATCCTTATACCCAATAAAGATGCACCTTTCAAATTTATTATCTACTTGTTCCTTTTATCCTTTGGAACATGTACATATGCATCACATCAAAATACCCTCATATGTGAAACAAAGGGTTTCTTACTCGTCCATACCTCATTTGGAGTCTTATCCTCCAACGTTGATGAAGGTGATTTGTTAACCAGGTAACATATAGCCTCCATTGCCTGTGCCAATAATTGCTGTCCTAACCTGGTACCATTGAGCATGCTTCTTTCCTTTTCCATCAATGTTCCGTTCATTATTTCTACAAATCTGTTTTTCTAAGGTGTGTATGGAGTAGTCTTCTACTGTTCTATACCACACTTCTTACAGAACTCTTCAAATTCCTTCTTGCAGAACTCTCCACCATTATTTTTCCTCAACACCTTTATCTTATTCTTTGTCTGGTTTTCCACCAGAGCCTTAAATTATTTAAATCTGTCAAAGTATTTATATTTATTCCTCAAGAAAACTATCCATGTATTCCTTGAGAATTCATCTATGAATGAAACATAGTACATAGACTTACCAAGTAATGGAACTAAAACAGGTCCAAACACATCACTGTGCACAAGCTCTAATATCTTGTTCACCCTCTTAACACCAAAAGGAAAACTCACCCGATTCTGCTTCCCATATACACAATGTTCACAGAAATTGAAATCCAGAGAGAAATTAGACATACCTTGTACCATACCATTACCATGTAGTGTCTGAAGGCCTTTCTCTCCAATATGTCCAAGCCTTTTATTCCATAACATGGTCTTTTCTCCCGAGACCGCTCGGCTTTCCGCTCCACTTTCAGGAACCAAATAATTGTTGCACCCATCAATAAAAATGCTACCCTGAAGCTTGTACAAAGTTTCAATCTGAAATCCCCACATTAATACTACTGCTCCCTGAACCATCTTGTAGGTATCTTTCTCAAACATTTTTTTTACACCTGCATCATCCATCTTGCTTACAAAAATCATAATTCTGGCCAATGTAAGAATATTCAAAACACCAATAAGTGTTCTAATGCTTCCACCCTGCAACTTCAACTTGAATTTTCCACGTCCGATGATTCTGGCCTTCCTATAATTCCCTAAGAAGACATCACCACCATCATACTTCTCATACTCACAGAACCACTCTATATGGGGAGTGAAGTGAAAGGATACGCCTGAGTTAGTCAACCCTGCCTCATGATCTACATGTGTATTTGAAGAAGAAGCCAAATACACATCCCCACCTTCATCTGAGGTGGTTTTTTCCTCTACAGAAGGAGCATCATAAAATCCATTTCCTTTCTCAGGAGCTTTAGATCTGCAATCATTTTTGAAGTGCCCTTCATTTCCGCATTTCTAGCACACCTTTACAGGCTTTCCTGGAGATTTAGATCTCCCTCTAGATTTAGATCTCCTACTCGAAAACTTTTTGTTTTTTCTCATGGACCTTCCTCGTATAGATAAGGCATCTCCATTATGGCCCTCCATATTTCTTCGTCTCATTTCCTATGATAGAAAGGTTGAGACAATTTCATCCAAATTTAAGGTAGTTGTATTGCTACCTATTGCAGTAACCATACAATCCCAAGAATCTGATAGAGAACACAAAAAACTAATGCACTTATCTTCATCTGAGATTTTAATATCAACAGATGACAACTGACTTACCACAGTATTGAAGGCATTAAGATGATTTGTCACTAAGTCTCCATCCTTCATCCTCAGGTTATATAGCTTCTTCCGCAAGAAAAATTTATTCACAAAAGACTTAATATATTGGTAAAAAGTACCTAACTTGAACCACAAAGTCTTCATCATAGATTCCTTAGATACATTCAACAATACCGAATCTAAGATACACAAACGTATTGTGCTCTTTTCATTTGGATCCAACTTCGGCTAGTCTTCATCTGACATTGTCGTTGGTTTAGTACCCAGATCTACCATGATCCACTAATATTTATCCACTAGTAGATCCTCCATCTTGAGGTTCCAAAACTCAAAACTCTGACCCTTAAATTTCTCTATCTGTATATTTCCAATTCTCTCCATATTCTTTCACCGCAAGAATCGATCCCGCAGATTTCCCACTGAACATGGTCTATCACAGGCCCGAGAAAAAAACGCCTCAGCAGAAAAGGTGTCCCCTTGAAGCACAAACAACTCTAATTCCAAATTTAAGTTTTAACCCTCTACAGAAATTATCTACAAACAAATTATTAAAAATATAAAATAAACGATAGCAAGAGCATAAAACATAAAACAAATATACACAAATAATTTTCCCTTGGATCCCAAATTGGGACTACCAACTTGATTTTTTATTATATTTCTTTTAGTGTTACAACACATATATATATACATGTCGAAGAATTCATAAACCATAATCCATTAATCCTGGATTAGAACATAACTATAGTTCCCTTGACCAGATCTACAAAATACGAGGGACAAAAAACCATCATGCCCTAAAACCATATGTAAACCTATGCACAAAACCATAGGTAGGTTCGCACACCTAAAATAGGGTCCAAAAAAAATTTCCTGGAGAGTTTCCACAGACCCCATGTAGGGGGCTACCTGCCCCCTCCAAACCTCCAGATAAGGGGGCTTGCCCACCCCTTCTATGCCCAGTGCAAGCAAAGGCCCCCCCTGCCCCCTTCTTACCCCCTGCTTCGTGCATACTTCTAGTCATGGAAGGAATATAAGATAAACCCAAAAATCCATAATAATATTCCTAAGGAAAAATGTTTCAAAAATCCTATGAGAAGAAAAAGAGACACCCCCACCATCAATGTTGTTGGGAAAATATTTGATCTGATGCTCGGGAGGCTAATATTCCCGAAATACCTAGATCCTAGAAGTCCAGTAGTGGATGTGCAAATTGATGGTATTATAGCCCCTAATACCTCGATTTATCTTGGGTCTGCAATCAATGTGATGATTAAGGATATCGTGCTAAAGCTAGATCTCCAAGAGGCTTTGAGGAAGACCACCATAGTGTTGCAACTTGAAGACATATCCACAATATCTATTGAGGGAGTTGTTGAAAATGTTATGGTCTCCATTGACTCTTGAGAGTATCCTAACGATTCCTTGTTTTTTTGGCACAAAACCAATTTTAATGGTTATCCTCTTATCTTAGGAAGACCTTGGTTGGCCACTATTGTTACCTACATTAGTTTTAGTTCTAGGAACATGAATATTAAGAATGGATATTTATCAAAACAACTCGTATTGTATCCTCCTGATCAAATTTCTATTGAACATGACTTACTCTTGTGGTTAGAAGGACAAGAAAAGGATGAACTATATCACACAACCCCCTACCCAATATGCACTCTAGATACTATTATAAGAGGGTGGCGACCTGATGAAGATGACCTCATTGATGATATTCTTCAGAACCAACCTCCCACTACCATACCAATCGATGAATTGGTGAAAGAATATTGGAGTAGTGCTTGGATTGAATTATGTTCAGTTGACTCATGTCCTGAACATGTCAATATCATAGATTTTGGCCCATCCATAACTTTAAATATCAACCCCTCTGTCTCAGCCAAACAAGAAGAACAATTATGCAACATACTGATGGAACACTTAGATGCTTTTTCTTGGGATTATAAGGAAATGAAAGGGGTGCATCCCTCAGTTTGTACTTATCATATTTACATGAAAGAGGGATGAAAATATTTTCTCCAACCTCATATGAGGATGAGCCCATATTTTAAGGACATTTTGAAGGAATAATTACAAAATATGTTGGATGTAGGATTCATATACCCCATCTCAGATAGTGAGTGGGTGTACCCTCTAATTATAGTCCCAAAGAAGAATGTAAAGTGGAGGATCTGTGTTGACAATAGAAATATTAATAAGTCCACAAAGAAAGACCATTTTCCCTTGCCCTTCATTGACCAAGTCCTATATGGCCTTGCAAGAAATAAATGATTTTCCTTCTAGGATGGATTTAGTGGATACAATCAGATCTAGATCAACCCTGAAGACCAAGACGAGGCCATATTTGCATGCCGCAGGGACACATTTTCCTATAGAGTTCTCCCATTCGATCTGTGAAATTCCCCTACTACTTTTCAGAGGGAAGTTTTAAATATATCTTTTGAACTTTATCATTACTCTGTTGAGATATACATGGATGATTTCACTCCTTATGGGTGTGACTTATAGGAAGCTCTCTCTAATCTGTGTAAAGTATTGAAACAAATATCTCATTGAGCCCTGATAAATGTGAATTATTAATGAATTCATGGATTTTCCTTGGCTACTCCATATCCAAAAAATGGATACAGGTTGACGCAAACAAGGTTTCGATCATCAAAAGGGTCCCTACCCCTCAGAAT
The DNA here is from genome assembly GCA_034641835.2 of Pinus albicaulis. Classification (NCBI taxonomy): domain Eukaryota; kingdom Viridiplantae; phylum Streptophyta; class Pinopsida; order Pinales; family Pinaceae; genus Pinus; species Pinus albicaulis. The sequence continues at coordinate 1,050,147,989 of CM076580.1, forward strand.
AAAAGAGATGTTACGAGTTTCTTGGGATTAGCTGGGTATTATAGAAGGTTCATAAAATAATTGAGTCAAGTGGATTCACCATTGGTTAGATTACTAGCCAAGGATTCATATTTTTGTTGGATAAGAAAATGTCAAGAGTCCCTTGAAGTGTTGAAATAAAAGTATACCACTACACCCATCCTTAGTGGTTCAACTAGGCATTTCCTTTCCATATCCATACTGATGAATCAGAAAAATTTGTGGGGGAAGCCTTTGGACAAGTAGAGGATAAAAAACCTTATGCTATCTATTTCATTATTAAGAATATGTCTAAATATGAGTTAAATTACATTGTCACTGAAAAATAACTCTTAGTTGTAGTACATTATTTGAACAAATTTTGTTGGAATGGGGTCTCCTAACAAGCTGTGAAACTGGTCCATGTTGGTTATTTTTTATTATATTTAGTATAGCGCAGGGGTTTTGGGGTGGGTCAAAGCCCCAAATGCATTGTAATGGGTCAAAGGGTAAACTAGGGGTCCGAAAACCATGGGTTGCGGACCATAAGAACGTTGAGGCTAGATTTTTATAAATAGAGATGCATTTTGGATTGTAAAGGATAGGAATGAATGGGCTATTGATGTGATATGTTGTTTAAGCTATCTGTTTGGGTTTTTGGGAACAGACTCCTGCTGGCTGTGTGCGCGGAGATCATAGTCCAGCTGTGTGTGGACCCTGCTACTGTGTGCACAGGTTGGGAAGGGAATTGTAAGGAAAGGTTGATGAATGAATGAATGCAAAGGATTATTAAAGATCTGAACCTGTGAGTAATGTTGTATGAATTGTTGATAATTGTTGTGTTGTGTGTTCTCTGTCTTTTCGCTGCGAAGGCCAGTGTACTGAATGATTAGATCTAGATCTATTCCGCTCTATTTATATAATGTTGTGTTGATGTTATAGAACACATATAATTATAGATCTAGTGCACGCGGATGAAAATAGATACATAATTAACCCTACGAAGAAATAAGGTAATCTGGGAATTATAGAATAGAACGCAGCTCCGCTTCCCTTACCCTTCCTTTCTCAGAGTGCGGAAACCTAGTTCTAGCACCCACCCATACTACTTTGGGTGAGACTGTGACCTGCGAAAGCAGGTCACTGTCGAAAGGGCCAATAGTATAGGGGTTTGTTGGAAAACCTTGCACACCGAACCTGGGTCAGGACCCGTCAAGCCAACAAATGGTTCCATTTTCGAGACCAGAGGAAGTTTGAGAGAGGAATCGGGTAATGAAAAGGGAATACTGGAAGCCTGAAAGAAAGGAGATCAAGGACTGGTTCGAAAGGCAGATCCAGGAGTTCGCAGTAAAATAAAATCAGAGTAAGAAGTTAATGGGAAAAAGGTGGAAAAATAGGTACGTCCTTACTGAAAGCTACGAAATATTCTTTGTGAGTTTTGCGATTGAACTCCAAGAGTGGCTGGCCAGACTGGTGGAATTCCAAAAGTGCTGGAAGGACGAGCGGGTCACTTTGTGGACCCCAGAATTTCTCGAGCAACTTGAGAAAACTAATAATACTATCACTCGCACGGTGGATCACTGGGTGGATAGTGTGCTCGGAGGATTTGTGATAGAATTTGCCATTGATCAGTTCGTATCATACTCTGAAACCGAACGACGGTTCTTCAAAGGATTCCGAGGAAAATTCCTAAGGACGTTACCATTTCTGATCAAGAAATTACTGTGCGAAAAGAGCATCCTGTGTAGTCATACTGACTGAATGACCTCAGAACTAGATAGGAGCATGACCCGCAGTGGTAAATATTATCGGACCAACCTTGACAGAGGGAGATCTACCTACAATCCATTACAGGAACCTTATGCGCAAGATCCCCCAGCTACATTGCCACCTCGAACGAGCAAAGGTAAGAATTCACCTGTACCACCCCCCCCCCCCTAGACAGTGATATGGCTGCACATTTGAAACTACCTACCTTCAAGGGGGTAGGAGACGAGGATATGGACCGGTTTTGGTTTGTGGCAGACTCTGTCTGGACTGCGCAGAACGTGGTGAGTGACACGATAAATAGGGCACAGCGGAATTTAGCATTCGAAGACAGAGCTATGGACTGGTATATGCAATACGTTGCCCAAAATGGTACCGCCTCCATTCAGGATATCAAGGATGCTCTGAGGCAACAATTCCAAAAGCCGAAATATTATTCCCAGCTGGTAGCGGAAGTAAAGGACTTCAAACAAGGTGCGTCTAAGTCAGTATGGGAGGCTGATCAGGGATTAAAGAAGGAAATTAGGGAAGGAGGGTTTGAGTATGATGATAGACAACATACGGAGTGGTTCATTTCCATGTTGTTACCTCACTTGCGTACGCCGATGAGTCATCAGACCTTCGAATCACAGGAGAAAAATGTGGAAGTCACTATGAAATTAGAAGCTGCTCCTCGGGAGGATACATCAGCAGGGGTACAACAAATCTAGGAACAACATGGGGCTATGCATATGGAGATACAGAGCCTACGAAAAGAGGGAGGAAAAAACATCTGCGAAGAACTTTGGTGTATACGTTGCCAGGCGTCTGGCCATACGAAGGATCAGTGCCCTCTGCTAACCGATTATATGCAAGCCAGAGGACTTAGTCCGATACGCCCAAGGGAAAGTAGGGAACCTGTCCTATTGTGACCAGGATCAAGAAGATCTCCTCTATGGTGTGATGATTGTCGAGCAGCAGGCCTACATGATAAAAACCATTGCCCTCAGCTAGGTGCGTACGTCCCAGAACTAAAACAACAATGGTGCCGATTTTTCCAATCAGTGGGACATGATGAGAAGAACTGTTGAACATAAGACTTAATGATGGATCGTGGGAACTTATATCAGGTGCAATCGGACCCTGCATTGCCAGGACTGGCTGCGCACTTTGGAGGATCATCGGCCCAAGGCAGAGGAGGTCGGGGAGGAAGCGTAGGCCGAGGACAAGGTCAGCTAATTTGTTATAACTATGGAGAAATAGGGCACTTTTCCATAGAATTCCCTAATCCCACTAGGCCGTCATGTAAATATTGTAGACAGTTGGACCATGAGGTAGAAGACTGCCCAATTTTAATAGCCAAAATGCAGGAAAAGCAGCCTACCCCTATGCAGAATGTACATAGGGTTAAAACTGAGCTACAAGAGGTGGATCCAAGTGTAAAAGTCATGACACGTAGTGGGTTGGACACCCAAGGAAACAAAGAAGGGCTTGAATCTTGGAAAGGAGTGTCTTGCAAAGAACAAGCACCATTGGCAGCCCCTGCGCAGCCTTAGATCGAAGAAGGAATTCAGACCTTTTTAAAGGCATGTCTGAAGTTGCTAAGGAATCCACAGACCGTAGGAAATCTCCTAGCTTTACTGAATACCTGCAAATCTTGGTCCACCTTGATCCCTAAGACCAAGGATGTACACAAACTATACAACTACAAGAAATGCACCAGGAGAGAAATGCGGTTAACTACACAGATCGAAGACTATGAAATGGATCAGTTTATCTTAGATATTGGATTAGATGCCAACGTCTTACCAAAACAAACATGGAAACGAATGGGAGAGCCTAAATTATAATGGTCCACTATCCAGCTGCGAATGGAAAATCAAAATAAAACCATCCCTCTAGGAAGGTTACCAAAGGTCATGGTTGACATTGCAGGGGTCAGGGTCCTAGCTGATTTTGAAGTGATATAAATAGTTGAAGACGCAGACCCCTACCCTGCGCTCCTCGGGATAGACTAGGAAATAGACATGGGGGGGATCATCAATCTTAAGAAACGCTGCATGGTGTTCGAAAACAAAGGTATGCATGTCATAGTACCCCTAGATCTAGCAGAAGGTGCGCGGTATACCGAGCCAGCCTATGGAAAGGAGGAATTAGATCACATTTATAAAATAACTGCGCAAGATGAAGATCGGATTAACCCCATGGATGAAGGAATGCTCTGTTGGGAAAGGACAGTTAATGCTTTTCTGACTCCGATGAGAAGCTGGAGAATTGGCAAGGTCAGTTGCATGAGGTTTTGGCGCTTCACAGCCTTCATACCATCAGGAATTTCCATCACATCTCTACCACAAAAATAACCTTGCCCTGCCAAGAGGACATAGGTGATAATCAACAGCCTGTGAAGCCTAAGATTCCCACGGAACGTAGGCCAGAAGCACTACCGCTAACCTGATGCGAAGCACCTATGCAGGGACCGGTATTCTTTACTCAGGGGAAGTATTGGAGTAGGGTGATCCTGCGTATAGAAACCCTAGTGGCCAGGTGGACCCCAAGGTCAGTCGACCTACGCGGATACCTGCTGATGTGCAACACTCAAGGGTGTGACCGACCCTTACCCGACCAGACTTACCAGGGTACCACTGACCTAAGCACGCATAGGATTAAGGGGATGTCTAAAACCATGTATATCTAAGAGAATCTGTGAACATCTCAAGAAATAAATAACATAAGGACGTATGACGCAACCTTCTCACACAAGGACGTTCCGCTCGCGAAAAATGTAAAGGCCTCGAAAAGAATACTGATCAACTTGCAGGTCCACCTCATGTCAACCCTCCTTCAAGGTATGCAAATGACCTCCAAGCGTCATCCATGCTCTGACATTCCAGGGACACAACCTTGGGCACGAAGGAGGACCGTCAACACATCCCGATTTAATGAGAAAAGACACTTGCAAGCATGAAAAATGGGCGGTAGATCATCAATATCGCTATTTATGATAAGAATGGTCTGACAGATTGAGGGTACGTGCCATGCACGAACTACCTCATCATTAAATAGCTTCGGTTAGGGCGCGGATGGCTGGAAAAATTCGAGTCGGGATTTTTATGCACCCTTCAATAGGCTTTTATTATTTGCATTCTGGTTTTTTTTTGCTCGTCTCTCTGTTAAAGAGATGGACCCCAACCTGCCAAAGGAACTGTTAAGAGGACCTGGGGATGCTGAGTGCAGTAATAGGAGTGTGCACGGGATTCTGATAGAAAGGATTATCTGTGAACCATGCTCAGCAAGAATTTTGCGGTACCGGGACCTGCTCTGACTTCTCCGCTATTTCCAAACACCACCCACTAGAAGCAATGTATGTTTACTCCCTCACGGTGCCATAGTTCGCACTCCCGACCCAATTACCGGGGACGTTCAAGTAGACTTAGCATAGCTATCTAGTACAGAGTTACAAGGACTATCCTCCAGAGTGTTGCAAGAGGGTTGCCGCCGTGACCGAGATAGGCGATAGTAGTATGACATGCCTCCACAAGAACGAGCCCAGTGGATTGTCGTGGTCACTGATGCAACGCGTATTATTCAGGAGTAGTTGGCACAGGGAGTCCAATTGGTCGAAACGGCTACACAACTATGGACGACAGTACAACACCATCCCATGCTTTAGCATGCCCAATAGGAATTACAGTAGGCAGAAGCTGTTCTAGAGCAAGTTCGGGCCTCCACACCTTCCCCCGCCTCCACACAGCGCCTAGCCGCCATGCACAAGATTGAGGACCTTTGCCACTCCAAGAGGGTTGTTCGCAAATGGTTGAAGCCATGGTCTGATACCGCACTCCAGCTTGCACATGATGCTCAATCCGCCATCGCATGCCTCCACCGGCTGTTAGAACGGGTTGCTGCGGATACAGATGGGCCTGCTTCTATGGCACTGGTCAACATTGCGCAACATGTTGTGGCCCAAAGTCAGTACGTACTCCCTCCACTTGTCCGCTGTCTGGATACCTTGCACGCGCAAATAGAAGCCGCACCAGTGCAGTGACTTGGGACGAGTCACAAGATTGTGTTGGGGGACTATTGGAATGGGGTCTCCTAAAAAGCTGCGAAATTGGTCCATTTTGGTTATTTTTCATTATATTTAGTATAGCGTAGGGGTTTTGGAGTGGGTCAAAGCCCCAAACGCATTGTAATGGGTCAAAGGGTAAAATAGGGGTCCGAAAACCATGGGTTGCAGACCATAGGAACGTTGAGGCTAGATTGTTATAAATAGAGATGCATTTTTCATTGTAAAGGATAGGAATGAATGAGCTATTGATGCGATTTTTTGTTTAAGCTATCTGTTTGGGTTTTGGGGAACAGACTCCTGCTGGCTGTGTGCGCAGAGATCCTAGTCCAGATGTGTGCGGACCCTGCTGCTGTGTGCGTAGGTTGGGAAGGGAATTGTAAGGAAAGGTTGATGAATGAATGGATGCGAAGGATTATTAGAGATCAGAATCTGTGAGTATTGTTCTATGAATTCCTGATAATTGTTGTGTTGTGTATTTTCTATCTTTTCCCTGCGAAGGCCGATGTACTAAATGATTGGATATAGATCTATTCTACTCTGTTTATATAATTTTGTGTTGATGTTATAGAACACATATAATTATAGATCTAGTGCACGTGGATGAAAATAGATACATAATTAACCCTGCGAAGAAACAAGGTAATCTGGGAATTACGGAACATAACGCATCTTCGCTTGCCTTACCCTTCCTTTCTCAGGGTGAGGAAACATGGTTCCAGCACCCACCCATACTACTTCGGGTGAGACTATTGTTTGTGCTCAACCTAGTGTTCCTAAATTGAGTTCATTAATTGTCAACTAGGGCTAGTAAACTGTTTAAGTGTGGTGCACTATATGTGCCTAGGCATTTGTTTCTCACTACGTTGTGTTTAGTGTTTTATGATGTTTTTGGTTTTATGGTTTTATGTTGAAAAGGGAAAGAACTAAGTGTTGGTGAAAAGAAGCTATTGATTGTGTTAAAACATAACAAAGCCTAAACTATGGATGGCAAACAACAAATGCAAAGCTTGATAATGACTTCATTGCAAGGGAATAAATCACAACATGAACTTGAACTTATCCAATTCATTCATTAAATATGTGTTGGAAGAGCTTGAGAAATGGACAAGTTAAGTGTAAATGAAGTTCTCCTAACTAAACAATCAAACAATCAACTTACAATGGTACAACATCTCATCCATGGTTAAAGGTTTACTGGAACATATTTGGAAAAGAACATTTGTAGCATAATAAGATTTCTACTCTAAAATAGCTTCTAATTCTGTTCTGCAACTCAATCTAGCACCACTAGGCCTCACTCAAAAGTTATAGATTTCTTTTTAAAATAGTCTTTGAGAAAAGGCTTATTTGTGAAATGGTAAAAAGGTTGCAAAATACTCCAGGTCTTAGACTGATACTAGCTTCTATCCAAATGATTATGTATTAATATGAGGTTGGAACAAAAGAAGTTTTGTAAATAATGAAGACCGTGGTATTTAAATTTAACAACTAATACAATTTAAAAATGCAATGGATAACAACTAAACTGGAGTGCTAATATAGTGAGCTAAGACTAAACTAGAGTGCTACTAGTCTACTTGAAGTACAGTGAACAGTGTTAAATTAAAATTCCATTATCAAACTTGAAATGTAGTGACAGAGCTGAACTAAATGCATTCTACCTTCGGAGTGCTGTAACTAAATTAACATGCAACTAGTCTATGGAATTCTACAGCCCATCTCGTTCAATATGAATGATATTTTGGAAGAGTTTGTAAAACAAGTATGGTTGTATTATTCAATGCAATTGAACATAAACATAAGACTGAAAGCAAATACAACTAGAATCTAAGACACCATAGCTGTTTCTTATTCGTTGTTAATGATATTTTGGAAGAGTTTGTAAGAGTAAGACCGGCTGTGACACTTAGTGTAAACAAGAAACTAAAACCTACAATACCACAGCTATGCCTTATTCATCATGATGATATTTTGGAAGAGTTTATTAGAGTAATTATAACTATGATAATTAACGAAAGGAAATGCAACTAAAACCTACAATACCACAGCTATGACTTATTCATCGTAATGATATTTTGGAAGAGTTTATAAGAGTAAGTCTAGCTGTGATAATTAATGTAAACAAATATGAACATAAACTTCAAAAACTTGCCTAAGCTAGAAATGAAAACGAGACTAAAATACTTATCTAAACCGTATAAACAAGGTTGCTCAGGAGGCAGGGGCCCTCTACCACCGGAGTAGCACGAACTCTACTTCAAGGTTGACTCAACGCTTCCAAGGAAATGATACTTCTTGCATTAAAAGATAAATTTCTTCAAAACAGAGTGTTTTTGTACTTCTGAAATCTAGCAGTAAAACACCAAATCTAACCTTCTACCTCGGTTTCCCGAGCCATATTTATAATAAAAATTACATAATTGCCTTGAGATAACCTAGGGATAATTGTCTTTCCAAATTAAAATCGAACTAGGACTCTGATGGTGGTCTCGTAACATGATTAAGGACATCTGGATTGTCCTTGTCCTATTAGGAGTCTATCTCCTAGTTTGAGTTCCCACGTGCTTAACCACCTACAGAATTCCGTTCAAACTTTGTGGAGAGCAAAAAATGATGAGGGCATGATGTGGAATACACCCATATGTGTTTTTCTCCAAGACGACACCTGGAACCTACGTAGACATGAAGACAGCTGCAGAATCAGCCACTAGCTATAGAATGTCTGCATTCTGCAGCTAGATCTAGTTCAAAAAGTACTACAATGACAAAATCATAAAAACATAGCAAGTTAGTCATGATATTCATTCTTAAAGCAATTTTAACTAATTCTATTGATCATTTGAGTCTTTGATTAATAATGGACAAAGTAAATGGAGTGGAATGTGGTGGAAGAAAGAACATCTTTGGAGCTCAACATACCCCCACTGCTAGATTCTTGCATGTCCTCATGCAACTATTCCATGAACTCTGAGACCTCTGCAAGAACATCCAACCCTCTTCTTCTGCTTTGCCTGGCAGTCAAAGGCCTTCTGGGCTTCCTGATGACTAACTTGAACCTTAAATTGGTAAGTGCCCTGATTAACTTTTTGTTTCTCTTTTTCAATTTTTCATTGGCCTTGTACACTTTGTTCATTTGTAGAGACAGGGTTGAATTCATATCAATTTTCCGTTTAACTTGCTCCCTCAAAATATCATTCTCATTCCTGATATGCCTATTAAGTACTTCTAGCTCATACTTATCTCTTCTTAGCACATCTATTTCAGACTTTGGTGGGCTAGGGGTTCTGTCTCTACTTTCTGAAGCTCTCCTCTCCAATGACTCAACATAGTTATAAATTTCTTGCTGTGCAGGGTCTATTTCAGGAGCTCCTTCATCAAAATCTTCCTCAGTAGGTGTTCATTCGTCCTCTATTTTTATGACTCCAGTTTGTTTAACCTTCGTTTTCTTTAGTATCCCTCTAAGTCTGTGGCTCCTTCTTGGTTGAGATGGCCCTTCTCCTTTTTCTCTGGCAAATTTTCTTATTATCCTCCCTTTCTTAAGCTGCTTCTTAATCTGAACTAATTTCTCAGAAATCATTTCTTCACTGCTTTCTTGTATTGTTTTACCAGTTTCAATTTTGGAGGACTTCCATTTTCTGCTTCTTTTTGTAGGTTTATCTTCAGGTAAAGGTTCCTTTGGTTCCTCAAAGTGATTTCTCACCAAGAAGTCATCCCAAGTATCTCCCATTTTTTCTAAATGATATTCAATTAAAATCTTGACTAAACCATGGTGGTATAAAGTTGTCTCCAGAAATTGAATTCTCTTTTGAACACTTGAAGCCATTTTCTTTAAAATATGAAGCAAGAAAAAGGGCAAATTGAGTTCTTCTTCTAGGAAATGCATTATCAACCTAATATGGTAAACATAGAAAGTACCATATATTCCTTTACAAGTGATGAATTTTTGCAAGATAAGCAACATGTTCCTCCATTTGTTCTTTAGTGCAGAGCTAGGGATACCCTTTTTAAAAATGGTAACATCCATACCTGGTGACTTGAGTATCTGCTTCCATGCTTCTTTATGAAATTCTATGTTCTTGAACCACCTTTCTCCTTGTCTAGGAAATTCTATTGCTTCTGCAATAAAACCCTCTGTAATGGTGAATTTAATATCTCCAACTTCAACCTCGATTCCATTGAAAGATCTTGCAAAAGTTTTAGTAACCTCTTTGTGAAAGCCACTGAATTTTTCAAGGAATTGCAACCATCCTGCTTGTTGTAACATTTCTCTGATTTGGGAATAACCTTCCAAGTACTTAATGCCAACTGGTTCAGTTCTCACGATGAGGCCCATAACTTCTCCTTCAATCTTCAATTCACTAGTCTTCTGCTCACGGTGAGAATGGCCGTTAACAAGTTGTTTTTTCCCCACAGATGTTTCCTCTGTTCACGGTGACAATGGTTGTTATAGTGATGCCTCTGTTTCACAAACCAAAATGGTTAAAGGTTGGCTATGGGAAAGAGTGATATGGAGTGGTTACGGAATGAATATAATGAGGTGAGGATGATGTATATGAGTTGAAAGATATCACAGAGGAAAAGACCGCAGAGATATTTTGTAACGAATTCAAAATCATCATTAAATGCTTAGTGACGTGACCAATCCAATCACTTCAGTACTTTAACCGTTTATATTTTTAAATGATGATCATATATGGGTTTTGAAATGGCGGAATAGAAGGATTTTTATCCAAAGTTTTTGCGGGAGGTTTGTTAGGCATGATCAACAAAATTAATTAAAACAAATTTTTGAATAATATATAACTGAACTATACTAAAATTTTTCATGATTCGTCACTATAAGAATTTCATACCTTTGCCTTTGCTTTAATTTTCTTGTGATCTTCATATGCTTTGTTCTCTCCTGAAAATCATTAATTTTTGAGTCTTCATAACCTTCTTGATTTTGCTTGTTCTTGGATATGCAGGATCATTTTGTTGTAGATCAAATGATTACTAGACAGTGCTTTTAGGCTCTCTGGCTGCAGAATGTCTGTCTGGCTGCAAAATGTCTGATTGATTGTAGAATGTACCTGTAGAGAACTTGAAATATGGTTTGAAGCTTGTAATGATGAAAGGTTGTATGAAATGAATAATGAAATATGGTAAGATGGAGTATGAATGAAGTGAATAATGGAGTGGAATGGATCAAAACTTATGAAATGCAGTGAAGTATGAGAAGTGGCCTGCAATTCATGATATGTATTATTTAATTGCAGAAAAACATCAAACTTTAAAAATCTGGAATGGAAATGAGGTGGACTATGGGGTGAAATGAATGAAGTGTGGATGAATGAATAAAATGGAGTATGGATGAATGAATGAAATGGAGTATGGATGGATGAGTAAATGGAATGAAATGAATCACAAGTGAAATATGGATTTGCACTTATGATTATGTAACAGCTACTTGTAGAAAAAAAAACAAAATGGAAAAGTTAGAGTGTCAGAAAGATTCTGATTTTCACTCTATCTTTTCTGTATAAACATGCTAATCAGTGATTATTTTTCATGTTTATACTTTATTTATTTATTTATTTTTATTTTTTTTTCAATAAAATGACTTCAGAAAATTCAATTAAGTTGATGAAGAAGAAAGATTCTTCTTCATTAACTTCACATCACTGTTTTCCTGGAACTTCTTGACAAATTCTTCTCTTGAAAGTGGCTTATGATACAGCTTCAATCTATGACCATTCACAAGAAAAGTGACCTCTTCTTCATCTATTGTCCTGATTTTTATTGCTCCATTGTCAAAGATTCTTATAATTTCATATGGCCCAAGCCAATGTGTTTGAAATTTACCTTGAAAATCCTTGAACTTTGAATCAAACAAGAGAGCCCAGTCACCTTCTTTGAACTTCTTCTCCTTGATGTACTTGTCATGCCATCTAGTCCTTTGCTATTGGACTATACTTGTTTTCTGAACTGCATCTTGTCTGATCTCATCCAATTCATTAATCTGCTCTAATCTGTGCTTTTTTGCCTCTGATAGATCAAGTCCTAGCTGAACTTCCATTTTGAAAGTTTGAATCTGGAACTCTATGGGAAACAAAACTTGCTTTCCATAAACAAGTTCATAAGGAGTATGGCCTGTTGTGCTTCTCCATGTAGTTATATAGGCCCACAAGGCTTCAAGAAGCCTATCTACCCAATCTCTTCTATGTAAATGAATAGTCTTTGTTAGGATCCCTTCAATGACCTTATTAGTAGATTTCACTTGACCATTTGCTTGTGGATGATAGGGAGTAGATTTTCTGTGTCTGATTTTGTACCTCTCCATCATTTGTTCCACTAGCCTTGATGTGAATCGAGCTCCTTGATCTGTAAAAATTTCCCTTGGGACACCAAAACGAGTAAAAATATCCTCAAAAAGAAAATTAACTACAGATGCTTCAGTAGCAAAAATTAATGGCTTGGCCTCTACCCATTTGGTAACATAATCAGTGCAAACTAATATATTTCTCTTTTGTCTTGATGGAGGACTAATAGGTCCTACAAAATCCAAAGCCCATTTTTCAAAAGTTTCAATATGTACCTGAGGCTGCAATGGCATCTCACCTGAAGGAGAAGGTTTCCCTACCCTTTGGCAACTGTCACACCTTTTGACATACTCTTTAGCATCTTTAAATTCGGATGGCCAATAATATCCTAAATGAAGGACCTTATAAGTTGTCCTCTTATCAGCAAAGTTTCCTCCACAAGGTTCATCATGACATGCTTTGAGAATCTCAAGCATCTCATCTTCCCGAACACATCTCCTAATGATCAAATCTGGACCTGTCTTGTACAACTCATTAGCAACCCATGAATATTTTGCACTGTCATAAATGATTTTTCTTTTATCTCTTGCATTCATTATTGAAGGAAATTTCCCTGAAAATAAATAATTAGCAATGTCAGTAAACCAAGGAGTCTGAGTAGAAATTGCAAAAAGATATTCACCATGAAATTGATCTTCAACTAGAGTGTCATCTTTGATGTTTTGGAGTCTAGATAGGAAATCAGCTACTGCGTTTTGCTTCCTAGGCCTATCTAGATTAGTAATGTTGAATTCTTGTAAAAGCAATAACCATCTTATGACTCTGCCATTAGTAATTGATTTTTTCATTAGGTATCTAATTGCAGAATGATCTGTGTGAAAAAAAATTTCATAGCCTGTTATATAGTGTCTGAATTTGTTTATGGCATGAACAACAGCTAAAAACTCTTTTTTAGTTACAGTATAGTTTAACTCTGAAGGAGTCAAATTTTTACTGGTATAGTAGATGGCATAAGCAATCAAGTCTTTTTGTCCCAACACTGCTCCTAGAGCTGTATCTGAGGCACCTGTTGAAATATGAAAAGGTAACTTCCAGTTAGGTCCCCTTAAAATAGGTGCTTCAGAAATTTTTGTTTTCAGGGTCTTAAAGGCTAACTGGCAATTAGAATTCCATTTGAAATCACAGTCTTTGGTAAGTAATTTGAAGAGTGGAGATGCTATCTTGGTGAAGTTTTCTATAAATCTTCGATAATATCCTGTAAATCCTAAAAAACTCCTAACATCTTTTTGACAACTTGGAATAGATAAGTTAGAGATGACTTCAAATTTTGACTCATCAACTCTAATCCCATCTCCTGAAATGTGATGTCCTAAAACAATTCCTTCAGTAAACATCATAAAACACTTTTCATGACTAAGTGAAAGATTTGCTTCTTTACATATTTTTAAAACTTTTTCCAAGTTTGCTAAGGCTTCTTCAAATGTGTTTCCATAAACTATGAAATCATCCATATATACCTCTACACAATCATGTATTAGATCTGAAACAATTCCTAGTACTGCCCTTTGAAATGTTGCAGGTGCATTGCATAATCCAAATGGAAACACTCGGTAAGCATAGGTACCCCAAGGACAGGTAAATGTGGTTTTGTCTTGATCCTCAAGTGCTACTTGAATTTGATTATAACCACTAAACCCATCTAGAAATGAGAAGTACTTCTTGCCAACTAATGTATCTAACACTTGATCTATGAAAGGTAAGGGAAAATGGTCTTTAAGAGTAGCTTTGTTTAATTCTTGGTAGTCAATACATACCCTCCATTTACCATTTTTATTTTGCACAATTACCAAAGGAGAAACCCACTGACTATCTGAAATAGGATAGATAAAGTTGACATTCAACAATTTCTGCAATTCTTCTTTAACAATCTCCCTAAGATTTGGATTCATCCGTCTTTGAGGTTGTATGATTGGTTTACAATTTTCCTCTATGTATATGTGATGAGTGCAAGTCTTGGGGCTTATCCCTTTCATATCAGTGTACTCCCATGCATATGCAGAAGAATGTCTCTGTAAGATCTTGACTAGCTCTTCTTGTTGAGATTTTTCTAGGTTCTTGTTTATGTTTAAAGTTTTGCTTGGAAATATCTCACTTGTAGAGCTGCCAAATTTATCCATAGAATGAAGAGACATCTGTCTTGATGATAAAAACTCAATGTTGGATTCTTCTTGAAATGGTTCATGTTTGTATTCCAAAGAGGATTCAAAGTTTTCTAAAGTATTCAGAATTTGACTATCTTCACTAATTTCTGAAATTGTGAAGAGAGGTTGTAAGTCTTCTTCATCCTCTATCCATTGAGTATCATCTAAATCTGTAATTGTCCTTGCTGGAGGATACAAAGTGAATTTCTTAGTTGAACTACCATCATAGATGTACATATCACCGGATCTACAACTAATGAAAGCATCGGCTGTAGCTAACCAAGGTCTTCCTAATATAATAGGATGCCCTCCTAGATTATTCTTAGGAGTTAGGATCATGAAATCCACAGGGTACTCCCAAGAATCTAGGGACACTGGAATGTCTTCTATTACCCCATCAGGTTTGATCACAGATCTGTCTGCTAAGTGTAATAATGTGGGTGTAAAGAGAAGATTAGGAAGTTTCAGTTTATCCATGATTTGTCTACTCATGATATTGATTTCTGCTCCTAAATCAATGAGTGTGTTTTGGATCTCAATTCCATTGATGTGAATTTTAACAACTAGATTTCCTGGGTCTAGATACTTTGGAATAGCAATCTTACCCATCATGATATCTGCTATTTTTCCTGCCAGTTGAATTTTCTTTGTCTCTCTTATTCTTTTTCTTGTTTTCTTCATACTCAACTCCTTTATTGTCTTTGCTAAAATTGGAATTTCCTTGATGGCTTGTAATAATGGAATCTTAATGCAAACATTTCTCGGCTCATCTAGGAAATCATAATTAGGCACCATAATTTGTTTTTCTACACCTCTATCAATTTGTAATCTTTCTGGAAAGGGAGGTGTAGGAGTGGATGTTGATGGCTGCTCTAATATAGGAGTTGAAGTTATTGGTTCTTTTTGTTTTGATTTTTCAATGTTTGGGTCCTGAAAAGATGTGTCTTCTTCAAGAATTTTATTCACCTGTAGAGAATCTTCCTCAGAGTTGTCTTGTTCTTGTATGATCACAGAAGGTTTCCTCTTTTCAAGTATTCTTCCAGACCTAAGTTGAACATCACTAAGGTCTAGAGGATTAATTAAATAAGTTGAAAACTGTTGGCCTTCTATCATGTATGTATTCTGAGGATTTTTATTGTTGGGGTTTGGTATGGGTTGAGCAGGCAACTGGTTTGTTTTCTGAGGAAATGGTAATGGAAGTGGTTGATTTTGATGTTGTAGATTTTGAGGATTGTGTTGAGGATTTTGTTGAGGAGGAAAATGTGGGTATGGTGGATAGGATGGTGGATACTGATAGTACTAAGAGTATATTCCATAGGGATTTTGTGAACCTTGTGCCCAAGCCTGAGATTGATTTTGAAATTGGGGCCAAGGTTGCTGCCAAGAATTCCAATTTTGTGGAGGTTGGTTATACATTTGATCATGGAATCCTTATGTTTGAGGTCCTTGCCAAGGCCTTCTAGAGAAAAAATTGAGAGATTCTGTGGAACTTGTAGGAGTATCTTCTTGAAAGACAACTTTAAGACCAGGAAGTGAAGTACAACTCTTGGTCTCATGTTTTTCTGAACAAATGACACAGGTCTCTACAACTTTTGCATCCAAAGGACATTCTCTCAAGGCATGCTTCTTTCTACATTTGGGACAAAAGATTGCTAAAGCATCAGATTCAGATTTTTGCTTGTTTTGTAACTTAAGGGTGTCTATTTGTTCACTAAGACTCCCTAAGATGTCATATTTGAATTCATCAAGCATATGCCCTATCTCTGCCATACTTATTGTCCCAGAAGCAGACTTACTTACCCTTGCAAGAGTAGGGTCTCTTGATCCTTTTATAGTTTTGGATTTCCCTCTTGAAAGGTTAATACATAACTTAGATATTTCAGGTAATGTGAGCTGAGATATATCCCCTTTTCCCATCATGTTAAGGATATCCAACCATTCATCCCTAATTGTTTTCAACAAGAGAGCTTTTAAGGTGTCTTGATCTAAGTTTTCCATTTTTTCTCTTTTGATGTTGTAATGAAATCTCTCCAACAAATATTCTTTTTGTAACATCTTAAACACTTCCTCCTTATGATTGATTGGCATACAATAATCCAAATACCTCTCTAGAAATGCGTGTTTCATGTCTTCCCATGTCCTAATAGAACTGTTGATCAAACTCATAAACCACTTCAATGCTGCTCCTTTCAATGTTGAAGGAAATAGTTTAAGTTTTTGAGCATCTTGTAAGTAGTCATAAGTTCTACACGGGACTTCAAATTCAAATATGAAGGTTTCAGGATCTTCAGTTTTAATTCCATAGAATTTTGGAAGGACAGAGGGTGAAATATTTTTCATAGTCGTATTGGTTTCTTCATCTACTATAGGAAACCCAAAAGAGCTTCCCATTTCTCTTCTACCTCTTCCTCTACCTCCTTCTCCTTCTACACCTCTACCTCCTTCTCCTCTACCTCTACCTCTACCCCCTCCAAATAATGTGTGTTCTCCATTAAATACTCCTCCTCCCCCTTCTTCTTCCATAGTTGATTCTTCTGTGGAAGTGGAAAAGTTTGTATCTCTAGCAGGAGTCCTTGAATCTTCTTCTAAGACAGGTTCAGTGGATGAAGTGGAAGGTCTTTCTAATGGAATATCTGATCTTAAGTCCTCTGGGAGTCTAGGATCAGTAAGGGATGGAATGTGGGTTTGAGTTGGAGGTGTGCTGGCTCTTGGTCTAGGTGAAACAAGTGGTGTTGTAGGAATCAAGCTTCTGCTTCTACTTCTTATGAATCTACCCCTTGAGTCTCTCGCTCTACGCATATCATTTTTTTTGGAAGTTAAGAAACAAGGCTACCTAGCTACACTTCCTCGGAAACGGCGCCAAATATTTGTGCTCAACCTAGTGTTCCTAAATTGAGTTCATTAATTGTCAACCAGGGCTAGTAAAGTGCTGAAGTGTGGTGCACTATATGTGCCTAGGTATTTGTTTCTCACTACGTTGTGTTTAGTGTTTTATGATGTTTTTGGTTTTATGGTTTTATGTTGAAAAGGGAAAGAACTAAGTGCTGGTGAAAAGAAGCTATTGATTGTGTTAAAACAGAACAAAGCCTAAACTATGGATGGCAAACAACAAATTCAAAGCTTGATAATAAATTCATTGCAAGGGAATAAATCACAACATGAACTTGAACTTATCCAATTCATTCATTAAAGATGTGTTCGAAGAGCTTGATAAATGGACAAGTTAAGTGTAAATGAAGTTCTCCTCACTAAAAAATCAAACAATCAACTTACAATGGTACAACATCTCATCCATGGTTAAAGGTTTATTGGAACATATTTGGAAAAGAAAATTTGTAGCATAATAAGATTTCTACTCTAAACTAGCTTCTAATTCTGTTCTGCAACTCAATCTAGCACCACTAGGCCTCACTCAAAAGTTATATATTTATTTTTAAAATAGTATTTGAGAAAAGGCTTATTTGTGAAATGGTAAAAAGGTTGCAAAATACTCCAGGTCTTAGACTGATACTAGCTTCTGTCCAAATGATTATGTATTAATATGAGGTTGGAACAAAAGAAGTTTTGTAAATAATGAAGACTGTGGTATTTAAATTTAACAACTAATACAATTTAAAAATGCAATGGATAACAACTAAACTGGAGTGCTAATACAGTGAGCTAAGACTAAACTAGAGTGCTACTAGTCTACTTGAAGTACATTGAACAGTGTTAAATTAAAATTCCATTATCAAACTTGAAATGTAGTGACAGAGCTGAACTAAATGCATTCTACCTCCGGAGTGCTGTAACTAAATTAACATGCAACTAGTCTATGGAATTCTACAACCCATCTCGTTCAATATGAATGATATTTTGGAAGAGTTTGTAAAACAAGTATGGCTATATTATTCAATGCAATTGAACATAAACATAAGACTGAAAGCAAATACAACTAGAATCTAAGACACCACAGCTGTTTCTTATTCGTTGTTAATGATATTTTGGAAGAGTTTGTAAGAGTAAGACCGGCTGTGACACTTAGTGTAAACAAGCAACTAAAACCTACAATACCACAGCTATGCCTTATTCATCGTGATGATATTTTGGAAGAGTTTATTAGAGTAAGTCTAACTGTGATAATTAACAAAAGGAAATGCAACTAAAACCTACAATACCACAACTATGCCTTATTCATCGTAATGATATTTTGGAAGAGTTTATAAGAGTAAGTCTAGCTGTGATAATTAATGTAAACAAATATGAACATAAACTTCAAAAACTTGCCTAAGCTAGAAATGAAAACGAGACTAAAATACTTATCTAAACCATATAAACAAGGCTGCTCAGGAGGCAGGGGCCCTCTACCACCGGAGTAGCACGAAATCTACTTCAAGGTTGACTCAACGCTTTCAAGGAAATGATACTTCTTGCATTAAAAGAGAAATTTCTTCAAAACAGAGTGTTTTCGTACTTCTGAAATCTAGCAGTAAAACACAAAATCTAACCTTGTCCCTCGATTTCCCGAGCCATATTTATAATCAAAATTACATAACTGTCTTGAGATAACCTAGGGATAATTGTCTTTCCAAATTAAAATTGAACTAGGACTCTGATGGTGGTCTCGTAACATGATTAAGGACATCTGGACTATCCTTGTCCTATTAGGAGTCTATCTCCTAGTTTGAGTTCCCACGTGCTCAACCACCTACAGAATTCTGTTCAAACTTTGTGGAGAGCAAAAAATTATGAGGGCATGATGTGGAATACACCCATATGTGTTTTTCTCCAAGATGACACCTGGAACCTACGTAGACATGAAGACAGCTGTAGAATCGGCCACTAGCTACAGAATGTCTGCATTCTGCAGCTAGATCTAGTTCAAAAAGTATTACAATGACAAAATCATAAAAACATAGCAAGTTAGTCATGATATTCATTCTTATAGCAATTTTAACTAATTCTATTGATCATTTGAGCCTGTGATTAATAATGGAAAAAGGAAATGGAGTGGAATGTGGTGGAAGAAAGAACATCTTTGGAGCTCAACAACTATGACCTGCAAAAGCAGGTCACTGCCGAAAGGGCTAGTAGTATAGGGGTTTTTTGGCAAACCTTGCACACCGAACCTGGGTCAGGACCCCTCAAGCCAACAAATTTCTTCACTGTATCACTGGATATAAAAATTTTGTTCATAGTGATCATGCAACCATTAAATATTTGATGAATAAGCATGATGTGAATTCTAGGATAATTAGATGATTGTTATTGTTACAATAGTTTTATTTGAATATTATTAGCAAATGATGGAAAGAGAATGTGGTTGCATATTTCTTGTCCAAACTAACCTTGCCTACAGGTAATGAGGAGATAGTGGATTATCAACTTCCAGCTGAACACCCCTTTTCCATCTCGGTGCTTTATCCTTGGTTTGATGACATAACCAACTACTTGGTTGTTGGGAATTTCCCTCATAAGCTATCATATAGAGAGAAAAGAAATATTGTAAGGAAAAACACTCCTTTCACTTGGGTTAGGGA
The DNA here is from genome assembly GCA_034641835.2 of Pinus albicaulis. Lineage (NCBI taxonomy): Eukaryota > Viridiplantae > Streptophyta > Pinopsida > Pinales > Pinaceae > Pinus > Pinus albicaulis. The sequence goes on from CM076580.1 coordinate 1,050,167,823, forward strand.
AATATTTTCAGATTGGGAATGTTGAGCCGCACTTTTTCCCAAATTTTTACGATATGTATCACATCATTATATGCTTATACCTGGTGTTTTTAATCATTATTAATCCATTATGTTGTTAATTATAGGGATTTGGAAACAATAGCTATTATTCTTGTTATTCATTAATTTTATGAATGTTTTTAATAAATTGCTTCTCGGTTTCGGGAAGGTTCAGTGTAGGAATGCATTCGAGTGCGAATTCACCAAATGCGTAAAAGTAGTAGTTGGGTAGTTGAATTGTTGCAGGTGAAAATATCCAATTTGTAACCAAATGGAGAAGAATTTCTAAATTTCGAGACATGGGTTGTGTTCATAGCACCGTGTTTCCTATAACCTAGAAACCGTTTGGTGAAATTCGGCTTCGTGAAGGAGTTATCATCAAGGGAATATTGGGTCTCTCTGAATATTGCTACTCTGGTTATGTTTGGGAATTAAAACAAATCTCAGTTTACCCATCATTTTATGAAGAGCACAACTTAAGCGTGCAATCATATCTGTTATCAAAATCCATTGAAGTGGACTACATCTCTTCGCCCGAGGTTTGGTTTTTACAAGTCATAGCACCACAAATTACGAAGAGAAAGACAAAGATAATACAAAGGATTATGGGAAAAAAATATGTCGACCCATCAATAAGTCAAATATATGGTTCCTTGCACTCGAAGGTTCAATACTTGTGCTTCTAGTGGCAGTTTGATTGAACTTCAATCTTGCTGCTCTACCTACTGGTCCATGGGAATTATGACTTCTTGGAGTATGTGTTAGCACGGACTGATTTAGATACATTGCTAATACCAATTCTGGAAATGCTTTATGATGCACCATGGAGATCTTCAAATCAAATTTATATGTTGCTTATTATTCTTTCAATACTTAGTCAAGAATCATCTTTCAATGCTAGTATACACAAGTTGATACTGCGAAATTTTTCATGGTACCAAGAACGACTCTTGCATCAAACATCACTTGGTTTACTGATGGTTGTGATCCTTATAAGAACAGTATAATTTGTTAAAACTGAGGGATGTTTATATTCACACAAATTTCCTTGCAACATTGGCAAACATGGCTGTAATTAAAGAAATTAAGGAAATTGACCCCGAATATTATAATAATTCATTACTCCAAGTTGAAGTCGATGAAAATAATGGGAATCTCGGTTGGTACCTTTTCAATCTCATTTCTCACAGAACGCAAATCAGAATAGTGCAAGGGCTTTTCGCAATGCGTTGGTGCATGTATTGGATGAACTTCCCAGGCGAGTGGAGTTATGATTATATTGTTCGACAGTCTGAAGAAGCTCGACATATATTTGGAAATAGAGCTATCGCTAATAGTGGACGCGAGGGTGTAGTTTTGAATAACCATACAAACATTTCCCATGTCATTTATTCATTTGATCCCTCAAAGTTCCTTTCAACTATTCGGGGTTTCGCTGAGTCTCCCCATATGGAACGCAACCTTGAATTACTATAGCTTGTGCCCAAGCATCTGCTATCCTTGCTTATAAGGGACTTGTATCTTCTAGTAAGATTCCCGTGGAGGCTTCAGGCATTCAAACTACATCTTTAGGTAAGCAGGGCTTCCCAAAGCCTGTATCCACATCAGAAGGGACACCAGAAAGCCGTGTTCATAGAGTGAGTAATTCAGGTGCTAAGAGAGTGCGCTATTGCAGCGGCTTTTTTGTAAATCGTAAATGCAGCTCAGAGGGGAATGATAAGCCGAATAAGAATGAAGATCGTTGTTGGAACTGCTGTGAAAAGTCAAAAAATACTTTAATTTCTTCTAGAAGCAAATTGCACCTTCCAGCAATAGCAAAATCCCACAAAAAGGGGAATGTTTTCCTGAATCGTAAATATGTTTCAAACCAATTCTCATTCCAACAATTTGTAAAACAAATTATTTTCTCTATTTTTGGGTTGAAGCTCCAGTTTTGCAATCAAAATGTATATATATCAATGTGCATGATATAGGGAGGAGTAGCTAGAGGGAGAGATGGAGTAGCTGTAGATAGGAGTTTTAGAATGAAGCAATTGATTTTCTGGAGAAGTCGATAGATCAGAAAGTAGTTTAGGATGAAGATTCCATCAATTAGAGGAGTTGCGCATTAGATAGGAGGGGTCGATCGAATAGATAGGAGGAGTCAATTAATTGGGTATTCCATCCATCAATTTTTTGAATATGTAGAGGGCGTAGAATTAGTGAGTCCATCAATTAAAATCGATTTCTCAGATGAAGAACTGGGCACGCAGATCAGTTAGTCATTAGACGAAGGTCGAATTGTAGAGATGTAGAACAAGATTTGAGTTTGTAGAGAAATGAGGAAATTGTTGTGTGTAAACCAGAATTGTTGCGCCTAATTTGTGTAATCAATTTCTCAAATGTTGTTTTAAATATTTGTATAAATCCACTTCATATTGTGAGAAGTAGCATTGTTACTATGATTCATATTGTATTTTTCATTTGATGTTTTAAATCTTTCTCCGGCTGCAGTAACTCAGCTTACTCCAGACGTGGGAGGGCCCACCACATCTGGAGTCAAGCTTCATCAATCAGCAGTAGGAAAATTAGTTGTGTGCGATTTTAACATTCCAGGTTCTATGTGAAGGTGTGGTTCAACTCCAAAGCATTCATTCATTGTAGCATTGTGCCAATTAATGGATTGAAGAAGTATTACTCCTTACATAAGTAGACCAGATTTTAATACTTCTAATTTGAGTATGGAATAAAAAGCAGGTTTTAGATGCTTTGGATTTTGGTATGTTAATACAGTCATTTTAGAATAATAACTCCAAGCAGGCATAATATAATATTTTTGAATGTTTGCAAATTTTGATTTGATTTTTTTTTAATGTTTTCAGATTTTGATTTGATTTAATGTCTGTAGGATTTAATTATCATTTGATTTGTTTATGATTTGTTTATATATCCCGGGACTTCGTTCAATCATTGGATTTATTTTTAATTAGAATCATGATTGCTTTCATAGTATAATCATTTATTTATGAGTTGAGCATGGATGTAGTGGATTTGATTATGGAGGTAGCAGTGATTTAGTTTTCATTAATGATTCACATAATTTTGATTTAGTTTTAGTTATTGAGTTACATGATTAGATTTGAAGTAGGCTTGCTTTTTAATAGTTCATTTTCATTTAGATTAAAATATTTAAATAGTTTTTTAATGGGATTCTCAAGTGTTATTTTATAGAGTGACATGGTTTCTTCTAGCAATAGATATAATTGTTCTTTGAATCTTGAATTTATTATGAAGAGTATTTTGAATTAGTTTAATGTGTGAGTTATCATTAGAATAGTGTGTGTGTCTTTTTGCTTATCTCAAGATTAATTTTGAGTGTTAGTTTCTAGGTTAATGAGAGGAATAATTAGATTAAGGCTTTTTAGTTATCATAGGAGATTTAAAAAGTAAAATGCGAGTGCGAGAATGTCACATGATTGAGGATTTATTTGTGGTTTAATTGCATTATGGAGTTTTCACTGAACGAAATTGGTTAAGTAGGTTTCCTTTTCAGGATTGCTTGTTTGCCAGCAAATGTGTGTTTCATTTCAACACCTAATTTATCATTAACAAGGAACATATTTATACTCTGATTAGTAAGTTGAGCCAATACGCAGTACAACTCGTGTTTACGACTCCTGGATTGATAATTAATATTGAGAGGTTTAATCAGACAATTAAGCCGCCCAACAGGGACCAGATCATATATTGAGGAGAAGTGTAAGGGAAGAATAAGTCTTTTACACCCTATCAACATGTCATGATGGACCTTGTGGGGTTAATTTTGCTGCCTAGAGGAAAACCTTTCAATTTTTACATGTTGGTTACTATTGGCCCATTTTACATCAATATGCAAGGAGATACACCACCAGATGTGATCAGTGCCAAAGGATGGGAAAAACCACACCTATGGATGAAATGCCCCTATAACCTCAAGTGGCTTTAGAGCCATTTGACAAGTGGGGAATGTATTTCATTGGGCCAATTTATCCACCATCAGGATAGAAAAACTACATCATTGTGTGCACTGATCACTTGAAAAAGTTGTTCGAGACAAAGGTAGTCAAAGAAAAAACTGAGCAGAAAGTGGCTAAGTTTTTAAGAGAAAACATCTTCTACAAGTTGGGGTATATAAGGGAGGTAGTCAATGATCAAGGAGCACAATTCACGTCAAATATGATTGAGGATATCATGAGGCGGGACCATATCAAACCAAAGACATCCATTTCCTATAACCCTCAAGAAAATGGAAAGTAGATGTCACAAATAGAGCACTGGAGAGCATCCTCACCAAGGTTGCTAGCAGCAACAAAAAATATTGAGAAAATAGACTAGTGGAGGCCACTTGTGCCTATACCACCACTTGGAAAACCACCACTGGGTTCACTCCATATGACTTGGTATATGGGAAGAAGGATTTGATTTCAATTGAGTTTAAATATAACACTTTGATAATGGTAGCTGAATTGGACTTAGACTTGACTACAACACAACAAGAAAGGATGATGCAAGTTAATGGCTTAGATGAGTTCAGGATGTAATCTATCCTACACACTGAGTCATAAAATTGGAAAGAAATTTCTAACAAGACAAGCATATTAAGGAAAACACTTTTTAAGAAGGAAACTTGGCCCTGTTATATGATTCTAGGTTTAAATATTTCAAAGGAAATATAATGACATGGTTGGGTCCATATCTAGTAGAAAAGTGTCATGAAAATGTATCTTTCTAGATCAAAACCATTGATGAGGAAGATATTCCATTGCTTGTAAATTATTGTAGGTTGAAGCTATATAGAATACCTTTCTCCAAGGAAGAGTTTATTAGTTCAAAAAAAATAAAATAAAATTTTATTTGTAGTTTCATAGCTCCAAGTCCACAGTATTCCTAAAAATTAAAAGAAATTAAAAAACTAATAAGAAGGTCTGCATGAAAAACTCTATGAGGCATCTGAGGTCAACTCCAAGGTTGAAAACCTCTCTGAGGTAACCTAACAATAAGATAAAAAAGGAAAAAATAAAGATCCCTAGGTGAAAACCTCCTCTGAGGTGCCTAGGGTAAGCATGCAGGTTGAAAATGTAATGTTCCCACTTAGCCTTAGCTAAGAGGAACATTCAATTTTGTTTTAATTTACGTTTCATGAATAAATGAATAAAGGAGGACATGTAAAACTCCTAAAAAGTCTGAATAAATCAATTCCCATGTGAACAAATATAAAACAGGGCTATCTAAATGATCACTTGCAGGTGTGAAAGAGGTTTGAGCTAAAGATTGGGTTAACCTTGACCAAATCAACAGTGCTATCTAGGTTCATTACATCTCCAAAAGGGACAGCGCAGTTCTAGAAGGGAGCCTCTAATGTGAAAAGGGCTAACTCATCAAGATGGTTTAGGATTTGCAAAAGCTTTCTCATCTTGTAAAAGGAAAAGGAGGGCAACAAGAGAAGGTTGTTGATAGATCATATTTCTGGGTATTTGTCTGCTTAGACAAATACCTTTCCCTACTGTTGAGTGGAGGATTGTATCTGGAATTCCTATGCAGGAGTTTCACCTCTTCCTTTGATGATTCAAGGAGGAAAGTTTGCTAAATTGAACCACTATCATGCTTGAGGCCAAGCTCCTACTTACATTGGAAGTGCTAATCCATTGAGGGTTTTGTTGTCTCTGCAAGCTGCAGCAAGTGGTGATCTAGATCTGCAGAGATCTAGTGTATTTTGAGAGCCTCTCTCCATGGAGTGGGTCCTTTGACCTCCTGGAAGAGAGTACCATTTCTTGTACTTTAGATCTGTAATTCCTCAGTAGTTTTCTGTATCATTTTAGCTACAGTGTTGTCCCACTTGGAAAACTGTGTTATTTATGTATGAGGGTTTGCAGGTTGTCTTGCTCATAGTTTAGATCATAGATCTCTTGTGCTGGGCTTGCCTTCCACTTGGTGATCCATGGATTGGCTTTCTGATCTATGTTTTGTTCAAATCTAATCCATTATAATGAAATTTTATATTCAAAAATTTACTGCAGCAGTTTCCAGATCTGCAACTTGTTTCTCAGATCTACTCTTATTCATGCATGCTTTTGTCAAAATTCCAAGTGGATCTTGTAGAGAAAACTATAGAGTCTCCAGATCTGATATAGATCTGATATTTTGTCCATAGATCTGCTCTAGATCTAATTTTTAACTTCCATTTGCTGAACCTCCTGAAAAATAATGTTGTTGAAGCATTTCTGCAAATTTACATGTGCTCCTGCTCTCTTTTCTGAAGATTTATTGTTGTATTGGATCATGCTTTCTAATGTATAATGAAAGGGCTTTATCATAATTCTTATTTGCTGCTGTATTACTGAAATATCAGTTCGCTTTCTGATCTCCACTGAACATTAGCTAAAACTGCTTAATTCCTGAAGCAGTGCTTGCATTTGATTGTAGCCTTCCCCTTTGGATGCTTTTTAGCTAGTCTACTTTTTCGGAGATCTGTTTAATGTTCTTAAACTGATTTTTTTCTGATGAAATTCAATATATAAGTCACATAAAGCATAAAAAAGAGGAAAAAAGTCATGATCTGCATTATTTTTGCACAGTTTTACTTATACAACGTTTTCCTTGAGAACCTTGTTGAAATTCCTGAAAAAGGAATTATTCCAAGTTCTATAGACAGAGTCTGCAATTTTCCAGGTAGACTCTAGATCTCATCCTTTATTTTGAAAGGTGACATATCCATTAAATTCCTCTGCAATCCATATTTGAAATAGAATCTTGAGAATCCTGAAAAAGGATCATTACAGTGGTATCAGAGCTCCACTCTTGGCACAACCTGTGCTAGCATTGGAGCACCAATCATGCTGCATTATGAAGATGAAGATCCTCTTACTGAGAGGGAAAGGAGATACCAGAATAGAAGTCATAAAAATTATGACTATACTACTGAAGACCTTGACATAGGTCAAGACAAGGGGAAAGCCCCTGTGAATGAGAAGGATGAGAAGGATAAGGAAGTAGAGGAGTTTGCAAAAACTCTCTTGGAGGCTATGCAATATCTGTCCAAGGAGATAAAGGAGATGAGAGTGGATAGAATGAGGGAATCCATTGGGAGATTCCATCAAGGAGAAAGTTCTAATATGTCTCATTTTGGGACTGGTCAACCTGTGAGCTTGCCACAAGCTCCACAGGCCTCACAACACTCTACAATTCCTACCTTCTTGGCTGTAGAGAATGAAGGACTGCAAGAGCCAACTTCCCTGGAAGGGTAATTTGTGGAATATGACTCACAAAGTCAGAGGTTCAAGGATAACTTGAGCTTTCAAGACTTTTTCCATCTCAAGGACCGAAGGAGGCCATGGCAGCAGTACAGAGAAGAAGGTTTCCTTCATGGGAGACACCACACTATGGGCAGGTTTTTCTTGCCTAATTTTGATGGATCACCCTCTTGTTCTGCCAAAGCATTGGTGGAAAAGTTGGACATCTATTTCTAGTTGAATAAAGTTCCTAAAGTAGAAGCCATCAAGATTGTTGCCTTGCATTTTGAGGGTGAAGCCCACAACTGGTGGTTTCATGGTCTATCTACATTGGGACATAGCAATTTGTCTACATATGCTGAGTTCACTAGGAGTCTAGTGGAGATATTTGATCGGAAAGATCCAGAGGACCCTTTTATAAGCCTGGAAAAGTTGAAGCAGACAGGAGATGCAGAGGCCTATATCTCTGAATTCCTGAGATTGTCAGTAATGGTCCCTAATATATCTGTAGCAAGGAGAGTCTACATGTTCATTGATGGCCTAGAGGAACCTTTGCATGTGTTGGTTAAGTCTACCAAGCCCATCACTTTGCATGATGCCATTGAGAGAGCTAGGGATCTCCAAGATGCCTTGCCAAGAAAAAAGGCAACTTTCCAAAGCCAAACCCCTCACTCTTCTAAGGGGAAAGAAGGGAAAGTTGCTCCATCCAAGGAGAGCTCACTGAAGAAACCTCTTGACATTGATCTCCAGATGGAGTTGAGGAAAAAGAGATTGTGTTTCACTTGTCAAGAGCCATGGGTACTAGGACATAGATGTGTTGCTGGAAGAGCACACTATATTGAAGTATTCTATGATTTTTAGGAGGAAGAGGGAAATGATGGACCTAGGAGAGGTCACAGTGCTGGTGATGATGAGGAGGAGGATCAATCACCATCCAGAGAGGAAGAAGAAGCCTTTGCTCCAACAAGTGGGACTCTTGATTCTTTGAGGGGAGTGCCCAAGTACTTGACCCTAAGATTACAAGGTTATGTCATGAACCAGAGAGTGTCTATTTTGATTGACAGTGGGGCAAACCACAATTTTATCGATGCTCACCTTGTACAGAGGAGAGGGATCCCCATAGATACTTTCGATGGGTTCTCTGTTTTGGTTCCGGGAGATATAACTATGCAGTGCATGCAGTATGTTCCATCACTTTCTGTGACTATGGGAACCTACACCTTGGTGGACCATTTCTTGGAATTCCATTATATTATGATCATATGGGGGAAGCCTCACAAAGTTCTGGAGAAATAGAAGAGAAATCCATAGCACTGTGGGAGGAAGCAAAGGGGAGGGTCAGCCTTCCCACAAAATGTTTTGGCATGTTTAATGTCAAATAAACAATTAGCAAGAAGGCAAGCACCACCATGGATGCATCAGTAGCGCTATCCTTGTTGAGCTGTGTAGATCCTTATTGGAGATCTCAACTCATTGTGGAGTAATCCAAAGATCTGCACACCGGGATGATATTAGATGACATGAAGCAAGTGGGAGGTTATTTGGTCCATGAAGGGGTCATCTATCATCTTGGTAAATTATTCTTGTCTCAAGCTTCCAAGCTTAAGAAAGAGATATTACAAAGAGCACACAAAGAGTTCCTTTCTAGCTACATGCAGTCAGCAAAGATCTACTCCCTAATCATGAGGAGTTTTGATTGGGAGGGTATGAAGGAAGAACTACATCAGCACTATGATTGGGAGGAACTACAACAGCACTTACAAGAGTGAAATAGCTATGAGGAGATGGGGCAGCCAAAGGACTCTATGCAGAGGATATTTCAGCCATCTCTTCCTTCTCTTAAAAGAGGAGGAATGCCCATGCCTAACTCCATGTGTGTGGGAGACTTGCATGGTAAATAATATGATCTTATGGAGCATGTTTATTTTTCTGATTTGACACATTATCTTACCATATGTATGCAGGCCATGGCTCCCACAAAGAGTGACATTACATGCAGATCTCACGGCATTGATGAGGCTAATAATAATTCTAAATCTGGCCACTCCCTTGAGGTGCAAAGGGAGATTCTCTATCATGATGGGTGCTTCCCAAAGGCACCTAACTTGGGCCTCACTTTCAGCCATGTCAAAGTGACCCATGCAGCAAAGATGTGGTGGGATTACCACCTACCACACTCAGATCTACTCAAAACAAGGAGTGCACTGCGTTGGTACGTTATGTGGGATTGTGACCCACCTCCTCAAGTGCAGATTTCAGTTTTCATATATGTGATTTTTCTTCCATACATAGATGATATATTGGTATTGTTTATGGGTTTGTATGGGAAAAAAGTGGGCAGTGTATATGTACCACATGGGATGGAAATTTATCTTGCACTTCATGATACATGTTTTAGATGTGACATTGCTTCACCCATGTTTATTTCTATTGAGTTTTACACTCCTGAAGGGATAGACTATGCCTCTATCATGTTAGCATTAGAGGAGCATTTTCTGATGTATTGGCTTGATGACCACTTCATCCATGATGAAAGCTTGATCATTGATGGTGCCATCAATGGAGAAGGAGAAGAACTACAGCTCCTACCCTGCCAGTTGCTTAAGGACAAGCAACATTTTGGAGGGGGGGACTATAATGTTCCCACTTAGCCTTAGCTAAGAGGAACGTTCAATTTTGTTTTAATTTATGTTTCATGAATAAATGAATAATGGAGGACATGTAAAACTCCTAAAAAGTCTAAATAAATCAATTCCCATGTGAACAAAGATAAAACAGGGCTATGTAAATGATCACTTGCAGGTGTGAAAGAGGTTTGAGCTAAAGATTAGGTCAACCTTGACCAAATCAACAACGCTGTCTAGGTTCATTGCATCTCCAAAAGGGACAATGCAGTTCTAGAAGGGAGCCTCTAATGTGAAAAGGGCTAACTCATCAATATGGTTTAGGGTTTGCAAGAGCTTTCTCATCTTATAAAAGGAAAACGAGGGAAGCAAGAGAAGGTTTTTGATAGATCATATTTCTGAGTATTTTTCTTCTTAAACAAATACCGTTCTATACTATTGAGTGGAGGATTGTATCTGGAATTCCTATGCAGGAGTTTCACCTCTTCCTTTGATGATTCAAGGAGGAAAGCTTGCTAAATTGAACCACTATCAGGCTTGAGGCCAAGCTCCTACTTACATTGGAAGCGCTGATCCATTGAGGTTTTTGCTGTCTCTGCAAGCTGCAGCAAGTGGTGATCTAGATCTGCAGAGATATAGTGTATTTTGAGAGCCTCTCTCCATGGAGTGGGTCCTTTGACCTCCTAGAAGAGAGTACCATTTCTTGTACTTTATATCTATAATTCTTCAGTAGTTTTCTATATCATTTGAGCTACAGTGTTGTCCCACTGGGAAAACTGTGTGATTTATGTATGAGGGTTTGTAGGTTGTCTTGCTCATAGTTTAGATTAGATATCTCTTGTGCTGGGCTTGCCTTCCACTTGGTGATCCATGGATTGGCTTGCTGATCTATGTTATGTTCAGATCTGATCCATTGTAATGAAATTTTATATTCAGAAATTTACTGCAACAGTTTCCAGATCTGCAACTTGTTTCTCAGATCTACTCTTATTCATGCATGCTTTTGTCAAAATTCCAAGTGGATCTTGTAGAGAAAAATATAGAGTCTCCAGATCTGATATAGATCTGATATTTTTCCATAGATCTGCTCTAGATCTAAGTTGTAACTTCCAGCTGCTAAACCTCCTGAAAATAACGTTGTTGAAGCATTTCTGCAAATTTTCATGTGCTCCTGCTCCCTTTTCTGAAGATTTATTATTGTATTGGCTCATGCTTTCTACTGTATAATGAAATGGCTTCATCATAATGCTTATTTGCTACTGTATTACTGAAATATCAGTTCCCTTTCTGATCTCCACTAAAAATTAGCTAAAAATGCGCAATTCCTGAAGCAGTGCTTGCATTTGACTACAACCTTCCTCTTTGGGTTCTTTTTAGCTAGTCTACTTTTTGGGAGATCTGTTTAATTTTCTTAAACTGATTTTTCTCTGATGAAATTCCATACATAAGTCAAATACAACATAAAAAAGAGGAACCAAGTCTTTATCTACGTTATTTTTGCACAGTTTTACTTATACAACATTTTCCTTGAGCACCTTGTTGAAATTCCTGAAAAAGGAATTATTCCAAGTTCTATAGACAGAGTCTGTAGTTGGCCAGGTAGCCTCTGGATCTCATCCTTTCTTTTGAAAGGTGAAATATCTAGTAAATGCCTCTGCATTCCATCTCTGAAATAGAATCTTGATAATCCTGAAAAAGGATCATTATACAAAACCTCCACAGAGGTAACCTTCTTTTCTAAAAAAAGAAGAAGAAAAAAAAAACACAACAAAAATAGAAAAGAGGAGCACAAGGAGGAATATCACACCATTTCTGCTAACCTTTTATTTCTTTTGCAAGATTACATATATTTGGTATATTTTATGGATACAGGAAAAAACCTACAAGCTCTCATCCATCCTCCCATCCATACACCTCATATCCAAATTTTTCACTCATATTATCATCTCTCTCCACCCTCCAATTAACCAAAAATTCGAATTTCACCTCCTCACTGTGATGCTACATGAAGAACTTGTAATTCTACATGAGGAGCATGTGAAGCTATAGGAGGGGGATCTAATGAGAAGAACAACCCAAAATTCCATGATGCCTCTAGTAAATGATAAATGGGGTCCTCCAATGATTTGCTCATCACCCATCCATTCCATTTCACCAAGACTTGCTCAAAATTTCCACTATGTCCTACCTCTAAAAAACACAGAGGCCACTATTATCTATTTCTCCAATCTCTACACTACTTCCACACTACTCCAACCCTGTCCACATGGCTTATCATAATTTCCCTCAACACCATCATGCAAACTGAAAATTTCAAGAGAGGATTAAAAGACTACTACAAGGAGAAAACTCCTCCTGTAATAACATGTGTAGTCACACAAAAATATCTGAGATATTTTTTTATACCAACAGAAAGCATGATGGAGCCATGTATACACCTTGTAAGAGACACATCATCCTCGGGAAACCATTCCACCAGCAGCAACAACCTAGATATTAGAGAGACACCTACACACACACAATAAATTTGTGATTCAAAATATAATAAAGTTCTGAAGTGTTGGAGCAGGGTGCCCTCAGGCACAATTTTCCATGTGATTTTGTATAATTTCGTATGTGCACACTGCGCGTTTGAGTCGAGGGGGTTTGGGGTGGGTCAAAGTGCCTAATTTTTATGTAAATGGGTTTAAGGGTAAACTGTGGGCCTCAAACAATGGTTTGAGACCATATTATCTGCGAGCCAGGCGAATATAAATATATAGATCAAGTCTAAGAAAAGTAGCTAAGATAAGTTGATGATATTGATGTTTATGCATCTGTAATACATTGCAAGGGTTTGTCTAAGTTGGGTTGAAAGGCTCCTGATGGCTGTGTGCGTAGAGACCTAGTCTTGGCTGTGTGCGGACTCCGCTAGCTATGTGCGCGGAAGGGTTTTTTAAGGGAAAGCTGATGTATTGAAAGTCTAATGTATTGAACATATCTGAACCTAATAGAAAAAAAAATTGGTGAACTTATTATGTTATGAATCTGAGTTTTTTACTGTTTATGTTCTATTAATATCACATTGTTTTCTGTTGATTATCACACGTGGGATATCTATTATGATTATGAATATTTATTGATGATTGATATATTTTTTAAGTATTTTCATTGTTTAAGATCTATATCTGGTTCTGTTATATTTATCTGCGCTAAGGATAACAAAAAATATGTTTTACTCTGTTAAAGATTGCGTGTTCTCTATGATTATGTTGTATATTGTTGCTCGCATCTGCTTACAAGTGATATAAGTTTGCATTTGGTTTTGTTGAGGAACACTTCATTATTTTATCCCTCAGTGTGCGGAAACCTAGTTCCAACACCCAGCAATATTACTTCGGTGAGACTTTTATCTGCACAAGCAAGTCATTGCCGAAAGGGCCAGTAGTTGGAGGGTTTGTTCGTTTATCCATAAACTCTGAACCTGGGTCAAGACCCCTCAAGCCATAAAATGGTTCTGTTTCCGGGACCTGAACTCGAGTCTCTTAGGTGAGAACCGAGTATCCTAACCAACTAGACTACAATGGATCTGTTTCCGGGACTGGGATCATTTTGAGGGAGATTTGATGTTGTGTTGTCTGTCATGAAAGGAATTACAAGATTTTCTAGATAGAAATATCCTTGAATTTGTGCTCCAAGAGAATATAAGTACTAATTTATCGGACGAGCAGTGGGTACAAAAATATATTTATACAGAAGTGCATGAAATTTTCTTTTGTTCCTTTGCACACAAAATATAGGAGTGGTTGTCGCGCTTAGCTGAATTCCATCACTTCATAAAAGACAACGTAGTCACTGAGTGGAATCCTAAATTGATCCAACAAGTAGGGAAGTTTGATAATAATATCACTCGTGCGGTAGATCATTGGATCAATCACCTCTTGGGAGGATTTGTGACTGAATTTTCCATTGATTAATTTGTGTCCTATTCCGAAGAAAAAAGAATGTTTTTCAAAGGCCCTAGAGGTAAGCTCCTTTGCTTATGGAAATTATTTCTAAAAATTCTATTGTGTGATCTGGATTGTTTATGCGACCATACTGCTTGAATGAATCAAAGAGGTCTAACAATGCACAGTGGAAAATTTAACCACGAATATTTTGAAAATTTTATTTATAGACATCTGACGCCTAGATCTGATAGTGAACCTAAACCAAAAACTCTAGCTCAAGTGACACTGCAGAAGAAATTTCATCACATCAGAAACCCTTGAGTCTGATTCCAACCCCATCCACTCCACTTCTTCGCTTACATCACATATCACCTACACCACCTCACAGTCGATCTCTGCCACCACCTCCACCTCCCCCTGAAGTAGATATGGCTAAACCAATGAAGTTACCTAAGTTCAGAGCCATTGGAAATGAGGACACTCATCACTTCTGGTTTGTGACTGAGGTCATATGGTAGGCTCAAAAAATTAACAATATTGATATAGGAAGGCATAGCTATCTACTGCTTTCCAATATCGCGCATTAGATTGGTACATCAGATACGCTCAAGCTAACCCTAATGCTACCTTGGAAGAAATTAAAGCATCCCTAAAAGAGCAGTTTAAGAAGCCTAAGTCATACGCATAGTTGGTGACAGAAATGATGGATATTCATTAGGAGGCTAATGAATCTGTATGGGAGGTCAATCAAAGGTTGAAGTGCATGCCACGTTTACGTTCTCCCACGTCTACGCCAATCCTTAGGTTAGCAAAATATTGCCACACAAGTTGAGGCTGTGGTAGTTGTAATTAAATTGGAGGCTACCCCAACACCTATTTCCTTGGGAACTCAACATATTCAGAATTATTTGGAATCCATGCATCTAGAAATTCAAAGTCTTCACAAAGACAAGGGAAAATAGGTCTGCGTAGAAGTTTGGTGTATAAAATGTAAAGCTTTTGGGCACCATAAATACCAGTGTCCTATATTCAACAATTATCTAAATGTTAGGGGCCCTAGCCCATTACAGAATCCTGTATGGTGCAATATCTATCAAATTGTTGGATTAGATGACACAGATTCATGCCCAAGGATTGGAAAGTATCAGCCTGACTTCAAGCAGTTATTTTGAAAATTATGTTCATCATTAGGGCATGGTGAGAAAAATTGTCATACCTATGATATGATGTTAGGTAAAGCTGAAATATATAGAATTCAGGTTGATCCTACATCACCAACATCCCCTTCTGGGCGTGGAGGATTCCAAGGCAGAGGAAGAGGCCGAGGAAGTGGATTAGCTGGTCGAGGAAGAGGACAAGTAATTTGTTAAAACCGTGGAGATGTTGGCAATTATGTGCACGACTCTCTAAATCCAGCACAAAAATACTGCAGGTACTGTAGACAATTTGATCATGTCATAGAATACTGTCCTATATTGATTTCTAAAAGTAGGAAAATAATACACAGACCCCAACAAAAAATCTTCAGATGGTTCGTGAAGAAACTCGTGTAGAAGATCCTAGTGTGAATATGGTTACTAGGAGTGGTGTAGCTACCAATGAAGATAAGGAAAGTAGCCAGCCAAAGTAGCCAGCCACTGATGTATGGATCCATAAATCACCTGAAAACAAATAAGGATCTAATTTTTAGCGCGCAAAAGAGACCTTCATTGAAGCACGGAAATAATTTTCATAAGGAAGTGCGTCAACTTTAGAAAGAAAAATGAAGGAAGCAAGAGGAGATGAGGAGATCAAACCATTTCGACAAACATGTATAAATTTACTACGCAACAACAAATTTGTCAAAAATATGCAGGAATTTATTGATAATTGTGCGGAGAAGGAAAACCCCATGGTAGAACAATGCACAATCAACAAAATTTATAATAACAAGAAGAGAACGAGTAGGGAGATGTGTATAACCGCGCAGATTGGTACCTATGAAATGCACCAAGTTATTTTAGATCTAGGATCAAATGCTAATTTTCTACCTAAGAAAACATGGGAGCACATGGGAGAGCCAAAGCTAGAGTGGTCTACTATCCAGCTACGCATGGCCAATCAATAGAAGATCATTTCTTTAGGGAGGCTATCGCCTGTTATGTTCAGTATAGAATGCATAAGGGTGATGGCAGAATTCGAAGTTATCCAAATTGTAGATGATACTGATCCTTATCCTATGCTATTAGGGTTGGATTGGGCCATTGACATGGATGGTGTTATCAATCTGAAGAAACGAAGGATGGAATTTGAAATAAATGGAGTCAAGGTAATAATTCCTCTAGATCCTACAGAAGGCAAAATATATACTGAACCAGTGTGCATTGAGGACAAGATAGATCAAATATATAAGCTAATTTTGCACGAAGAAGATTTGATTAATCCAAAAATAGATGGGATTCTTAAGTGGGAGAAGGATAGCTCTTTTTTTCATACTCTCATGAAGAACAACAAAATTGGCAGAACTGATTGCATGAGGTGTCTGCGTTGCATTGTAATCACATGACCCGATATATGTGTTGCATAACATCTGAGGTACATGATTTGCTACACTATGATGGCTCAAATAATGTAAATATGTTTATAGGAGAACTTTAAAGGACTGTGCCTGAAATACAGAGATTCCAGGCTTTGGACCTTGGCTTTCACGCTACTCCAACAAGATGGTGGGAAACTCATAAGGAGAATATGGGTAACTGGGAGAATGTGCACACATGATGATGTTGCAGTTTGAATGTCCAGTCATAAAAATGGAAGATGTGTACTCTGGAAAAGAGGATCCACGCAGAAATTTGGCAAGATGGAATCAGGTATGGGGTGTAGATCCTAGACTTGAATGGGTCCATATGTTTATTAACATCTTGGGAAAAGTGCCTACTGAATGGTACTTTGAGACAGAGTTGCGCAGAAGCACTAGTGAATGGCCTGTGCAGACAAAGAGTTTTTATTCTTACATTTATGTTTGAAAGTGGATTTGTGACACAGTTGGCCAAGCTTTGAAAAATATTCAAGAAGTAATCATTGATACAAAAAAGCCTACAATTGAGTGTGCTACACCAGCATGGGACATGCAGATGAAAGCCATTGTGAATTGCAAGAACTTGACAGTGGAATAAAATGATGAGGATCCAAGGAATATCCTGATACCTGAATCTGAGGGACAATGCGAGTGGTCGGGCCCTCAATGACCTCGCTGGATGTGAAAAATCCATTAAAACTAAGACAAGTGAATATTGGAACTAAAGAAAAATATAAGTTAGAAAATATTGGAGACTACTGGGATGATGATACAGTAGGAAAGGTTGCTGAGTTGCTAATATAATATCAAGATCTATTCCCTAAAAAGTTTTCATAGTTGAAAGGAATCATTGGAGAACTTGGAGTGATTAAAATCACATTAAAACCTGATGTGCGCCTAGTAAAATAACACCCATACAGGCTGAACCCAAGATATAAGCAGAAGGCGAAAGAAGAATTGAAAAAATGGAGGAAACAGGCATCATTGAACCTGTAGAAGAATCTGACTAGGTAAGTCTGATGGTTGTGCAAGGTAAGAAGACCAAGGGAGAAATCAAAATCTTTGTAGACCTGTGCAAAATAAATGATGCTTGTGTGCATGATCCATTCCCAACTACATTTTTGGATTAAAATTTAGATAATGTTAGAC
This sequence comes from Pinus albicaulis, assembly GCA_034641835.2. Classification (NCBI taxonomy): domain Eukaryota; kingdom Viridiplantae; phylum Streptophyta; class Pinopsida; order Pinales; family Pinaceae; genus Pinus; species Pinus albicaulis. The sequence continues at coordinate 1,050,185,368 of CM076580.1, forward strand.
GTCAAGACACATACTCTTTCACAGATGGGTTTTCAAGATATCATCATATCCAGATTGCATCAGAAGATAGGAGTAAGACCACTTTTTCTACTGAATGGGGATCCTTCCAATATACACTTATGCCCTTTGGATTGAAGAATTCTCCTTCCATTTTCTCGCACGTGGTAGTTATTGCTTTCAAATAATTTATAAAAAAGTTTTTGTAGGTATATTTTGATGATTGGACTATATTTGGGTTGTTAAAGAAGCACGTGTCAAATCTATGCTTAATGTTGGAAACTTGTAGGAAGTATCAGATATCCTGAAATTTGAAGACGTGTATTTTCTGTGTACCCTTTGGAATACTGTTGGGACAAATTTTCTGCTAGAATGGATTGATGGTGGATCTTGCAAAGATTATATTCATAGTCAATTTGGAATTTCCTGAGAATATTAAGCATTTTCATTCAATATTTGGGCATACTGGGTATTATAGGAAGTTTATTCAGGGATATATGCTGATAATTGTGCCAAGGAAAATCTTCTCAAGAAGAATGCAACGTTCTACTGGGATGAGGGTTGTCAAAAGAGTTTTGAGCTGCTAAAGGAAAATATGGTCACTCCGCCCATCTTGGTATTCTAGATTGGTCAAAGGCATTTCATGTACATGTGGATGCCTCTTGTATTGTGCTAAGAGTTGTGTTAGCGCATCTAAGAGTAGGGGAAATTGATCACCCTATTTCTTATGGAAGCCAGAAACTATCAGGCGCAGAGAAGAATTACTCAAACACGAAAAGGGAAGGGATCACAATGGTGTACGCACTACAGAAATTCCACCACTATCTGCTAGAAGGTCACTTTAAGTTCTTCACTAATCATTCTACTTTGAAGTACCTAGTCAACAAGCCTGTGTTGGGGAGGAATATCTGAAGATGGTTGATGTTATTCCAAGAATATGATTTTGAAATTATGGTGAAACCAAGACAATTGAATGCTAGGCCAGACCATTTTTTGCACATTAAAATGAGAGAGGAATCTACAAATATAGACGATGGATTTGCAGTTGTTTGTGATAAAGGTGTTTAATGAGAATTTCCCTGATATAATTTAGTTTTTGAATACTGGATGCACGCCTAAGGAGTATACAGTTCAATAAAAGAAGGAACTCGTAGAACGTGCAGCGGACTTCACCATTATTGCTGGACAATTATACAAAATGGGTGTGGATGAGGTCCTGGGAAGGTATTTCCTAGAATATGAGAGACATGCAATTCTAAATGAAGCTCATGGAGGGGTTTCTGGTGGTCATTATGCAGGTAAGGCCATTGCGCAAAATATCTTACGAGCTAGGTTATGGTGGCCAACGATGCACAATGATGCCTATGTGCATTGTCACACAAGTGATGTTTGTCAGAGGATAGGAAAACCTTCGCACATAAACAAGATGCCTTTGAATCCATAGATGGAATTGAAAGATTTTGAGAAATGGGTTATCAATTTTTTGGGACCTATTAATCCTCCAGGAAGGAATATTGGTGCACGCTACATTATCACTGCAACAGATTATGTAACAAGATGGGTTGAAGCCAAACCAGTGAAGGATTTTACTGTTGATACATCCGCGTAGTTTATTTTTGAGAATATACTAACTCGTTTTGGTTGTCCTATGATCCTGATAAGAAATTAGGGGACACATTTTGTAAATGAAACTATCGAAGCCTTGACTGAATAATTCAAGATGTTTCATTAGAAGAGCTCCCCCTATCATCCTCACGCAAATGGCACATTTGAAGCTTTCAATAAAATGTTGGAGACTGTGTTCACTAAGGTATGAAATGCTAACATAAACGATTGGGATGGGCAAGTGCCAGCTGTTCTCTTGGCATATAGGACTACCTTTAAGAATTTGACTAGAAGGACACCTTTCAGGATGGTATATGGGAAAGAGGCTATGTTTCCCATGGAGTTCATTGTTCCTAGTCTACACATTGTATCATTTACCAATATGACTGAAGAAGATGCTCTGGAGGACCGATGGTCACAGTTGGTTGCTCTAAACAAAGATTGTTTTATTGCAAATTATCACCAGCAGGTTCAAAAGGTGCACGAAAAAGCATGGGATTATAGGCATATCAAGAAAAAGGTATTCAAGGAAGATGATCTGGTCTTACTATATGATAGAAAGTTTGCGCGCCACCCAGGTAAATTGAAGATGCATTGTCTAGGGCCCTATTTTGTTAAGGAAATCACTAACGGAGGAGTAGTGCACCTGGCCATGTTGCGCGGTGAATACCTTCCTGGGTATGTGAATGGAAGCCGCCTGAAGCCATACAGGGATGACCTTGTGCCTAGAAAATGACTATATGACTGGAGTATCGGACCTGCGTAGAGGGGATGGAAATTGCACAGTAATATGTGGTGCACGTGCATTAGCTGCGTGGGGAGGTTTACTGGGTCGCAGAAGTTTCAAAAACTAGCCGTTGGAACAGTAAAACTGGAAAAGACAAATTCATTACCATTTTTGGGAGCGTCTAGGGTGCATTTAATAGAGGGATTTTACCAGATTTGGGACCTTTTTGTGAGTAATGGAGCCTCATTAATGCCCAAGGATTCATTGAAGACATGCCACAAGTATAAATATGAACTATGGGGTCGCAATAGTTCCCTTTTCTTTCTGAGTGATTTATGTACTTTGAGCTCCTTGATTACCACTGCATTTGTTGCATATATGTCTTGTTTGGAGCTAGGGTTTGAGGACGCATTGCACCGAGCAGGGCTAGGTGATGCTATTCCTGAAAATATGGTAGCCACAAGACAGGGTGATGACCCTGCTACACTTGAAGTGCCAATTATTGAAATGCCTGTGCCCTCAAAGGCTAAGAAGGGGCAATCTTCTAGAACGTGCAAATATTCCTGAGAGAAGACCCCAAGGCCATGCCCTTCAGTGGGTGAGAAGATGAATAGACCTATGTTAGAGGTCCTTAAGACTATTGAGGAGAAAGAGGAATATGTGGTTGAAGTGACCCCATTCTCGTGGTTTCCAAGCTAGATTGTGCAATGAAAACCTTCTGTCAAAGTACCTAAGGACCTGGACAAGGTGCATGCGGGTATTGAAATACCCCTAATCCCTAAGAATGTCCCAATGGAAGGGGGAATTCTCGCAAATATTCTGCAGCTTCGATTTGAAGATTGGGACATTATTGATGTCGAGAAGTTCCCAAAGCTTGTGCCAGAGCTCCACCTGGACCAAATTACCTATGAAGGAGGCATTGTGCGTGTCAAGCCTAAGAGAAGGGTCCGAGGTCTGCACAAGGTAGGCCTACTCAATTTTCTCTAGATCACTCTTTTTAGACGCAGCCCCATAAATGATATTCGTGTCAGACAGTTTCTAGCCTTAGTTCATGATGACGTGCTCTGGTTGGGAGAGCACATCCCCATTGACGTTGAGTTAATCGACAGAATAACGGGTTTTCCTGCTAAAGGAGCTGACCCTATAGCCGATTTTGGTGGTAAGGCGCAGGAGAAATCCGTGGCCGATCAAATTAAAAAGAAGTATAACGTCACAAGGAAGAGTTGGGGGTTCGTTGTGGATGAAATTAATGACCCAACAATGCGCTTTGGAACAATCATCTTGGCCTACAATATTATGCGTAAGTGCAGAACCAAGGAGGTGCCCATGCACGTCATTGTGCTTGAGGGATGATGTGAGAAAGGTGTTTTATACAATTGGTCTAGCTACATGTGCAAAGAATTTTTATCAAATGTACGCGAAGCACAAGAGGAAGGCAAGCACTTCCAGTATGCTTGGCTCTTATTATTAATTGTGCTAATTGAATGGAAAACTCCTAAAGATACACAGTTTCCAAACATTGAGCCAAAGATGTGCGAAGATGTGCGTTACGCAACCTTGCAGACCTCCTCAGACCCTGTGCGTGCCAAAGAAAACGAAATTTTCTAGGTTTTGTATGATGCTACCTTAAATCAAGAATTACAGTCAAAGTCGTGGATGTCACCTACATTATATGACCAATACAATATGGTAGCAGATTTTAAAGCTACATTCCATAATATCCACATCCGCGCAAAAGGAGTTGTAGAAGGAGTATGGTATGAATTACCATAACTAGTGACAGGGGACGATTTAATGAGCATCACAGTAGAATGGCCGCCATCTTGGTTGACACCAGGCATACCCAAAAAACCATGCACTAGAAGCCAAATAGGGAAATCAATAGATAAATCCACAGAGAATTTTATAGAGAAAGTGATGGAGAAAGTCACAGAAGAAGAAGCGACCCCCAGAACCACTAACGAGACTATAGAAACAGGAACAGTGCTGGAAAAGAATGGATATGCGCCGAAGGAGACAGAGGAATATGAAACATCTAAAGGAACCAAGCATGACTCTCAAGCTGCTGGAGGGTCGCGGAAGAAGAGGAAAGGTTCCAAAGAAGTAGGGCAGGAGATCTTGATGCTAACAGAAGATGATTTAAATGAGATAGAAAACATTGTCACATCTGCAACTGAGGATTGTTGGACATACATGGAGGTTCAGTACAAGTGTATGCTAGAACTTGTACAAGTTGGATTGTAGCAGTTAAAGGTACAGGCAAGACAAATTCAAGAGAGTGTAGCTCAGGAGAGTCAAACCAACGCATAGGTCATGAGAGCGCAGCCATTAAACGTTGCTCTACCAGCCTCAGGAGAGGGCCACTTTGTCCAAATCCCCTTGCCAGCCATTCAGATGGACGCCAACTGGCGTCTCCAATTTAGAGGAACATGTGGCGTGCATATTAACCTTTATGTGTTACCTACAAGGAAATTATACCTTATGCACTCAATGATCATGGATGAGCTTCAGTACAGAGAGGCTACCGTGCACACAAATACAAGTGAAGCACAGCAGCAGTTCGAGCAAGCACGTCAACAACAGCAAATAGTAGAGGTAGCTTTCCGAGAATCAGAAGCTCAGCACATTGCACTAGAGGCAGAAATTAACCAAGTATGCCAAGACATTCCATTTGTCCTGGCCATAGTTGTGCCGGTAGAAACATTAAAAGGATTCACTACCGAAGTAGCACGTGCGGAGGTGAAAATGGTTGAACATAATACAAGAAACATATTGTTAGGATATTCTGACACATAGGAAATAGTTAAGAATAGCTTAGTCTAGTGTAGAGTTAGGTAAAGTGTGTTTCTTTACCATGTACATTTGTAACTTATAATCTGACGGTCACAATTTGTATTGATCTGATGGTTATCTCTCACCTCGGTATTAACAACACTTGATCCATGGCTTATCACCCGATTGGTCCATGATCTCTATTTAAAGAGCGTGGAGGGTCATTTTTCTGGTAACCATTTATGAGAGAAACATATGTAACTTTTCTTTTTATATTAATAAATTTCCTGAAGTGGCCGCGTTGGCTCAGGCCGTGGACTGTTTCCCTCTTTGAGGGTTTTAACCACGTGATTATACTGGTGTACTGATTTGTGATATGTTTGTGAGTGGTGACCTTTGGTTCTTGATCTACGGAACTTACCCTGTAAATTCCTACATGGTATCAGAGCTATTTTGAGGGCTGCGTCCGTTGTTGATCACAATTTGAAGCTGGTTTGACTGCATGTGAATGCCATTTTGTAGATCTACTATTTCAGAACATTTTTTGTCTTGGAGAACTACTTGTTTCTATCCAGAGAATTTGTTACAATGAGGAACGCCTTTTGTTTCATGCGAAAATGTTTCCGGCTGCCCAAGCTATGACAATTTAGATCTGGAGGTATAAAACATATGTTTTGTAGTTATATTTGTTAATAGTTCTGCTTATTTCAGTTCCCTCTTTTTATTTTCGGTTTTTAGGTTTTATTTATTTTCCGGATTTAGACCCTCTTCTCTTTGTATGCTCTTTTCTGTGCGCTGCGTGCGATCTCGGAAAATCAGAAACAAGGAAAAAGGGATTTTTTGGCTACGTATGCTCTTTCCCCGCGTCTTTGTGCGATCTCGGGAAATCACAAATAGTGAAAAAATTGTTAGTTGCCGGTAAGGGTAATAAAAAATATAACATTCTGTTGTAAGACTTTGAATTTTGTTTTTTTTTTCTTGTTTTTTGTGTTTTTTGTGTGCAGGAAAAGGCACGCACATCGAAGAGTTAAAAAAAAAAAACCCTTCCTCCTTTCAAACAATAACATGATCCTTTTACTATCTCACTTGGTGAGGGGTTAGTTTATGAGAATAGAGGTCTTGGGTTCAAGTCTCCTTCGCGACCTTCTTTTGTAAAAAAAAATTGTTAAAAGGGGTGGAAATGTTTTTTTTTTAAACTGCACTTCATCCCATTCTCGTAACTATTCGGCATCTACAACTCAGATTTTTCAAAAGGCATAACTTCTTCATCCGGAAGCCGTTTTTCGAGCCATTTTTTTTTAAACGGCGTAATTTTTTGAGATATTTACATTGGATTAGTTATTTTAAGCTTTTATTAGCTTCAATTTAAAAAATATATATATATGGAAATTTCATGCCCGATTATTCTTAACAGCACCAATTATTTCTAATGGCTACCTCACATGGTAGATATACTTAGAAGTAAAGGGCTTTATAGAATAGTCACAGGGCTAGAAACTAAACCTTCTGATGATGATAAAGTTGCTAAATGGGAAAATAAACAATATCAAGCACGAGGGTTTAAGGGAATATCCATTTCTCAAGATCTTCGATTTCATATCCTTGACATTGACACCCCTCATGAAGCCCTGGACAAGCTAAATAATGTCTTTGGCATTAAAAATCAAATCAGATCCCATCAACTTGAAAATGAGTTGCTTACTTTAGACCCCAATAATTTCTCTTCTATTGAAGATTTTTTGTCCAAATTCAAGACCCTCAGATTTCTTTTAGAAGGTTGTAAGGTCAAAAAGGAAGATGGTAGTCTCATATATTGCATTCTTACTAAGCTTGGCCATGCATACCCTATATTTTTTTCCGCCTTCCATTACACTAGAGAATACATCATTTCTTCAGGAACCACCTACAAGAACCCATATTTTGATGCCTTTTGTGATTCTTTGATAAGAGAACAAGAAAAACTCTTGCACCTTGGTCTTATCACTTCTGGAAATGCTTCTAAGAAAGCCTTATCATTCCAACATCAATCATATCAAAATAATCCCAAGAAGTAGTTTCCTAAAAGGTATGGTCCAAAACCAAACAAGGGTCCTAAGAAATTTTAGCCACAAACTGAAAAAGCAACTCACCAAAATGATAAGGCATATAAAAACAAAGGAAAGAAGACAGATAGACATTGCAACTTTTGCAATCATGATGGCCATTTAGAGTCCAAATGTTTTAAGAAGATGGAAGCCTTAGAAGCAGCAATGAAGAAGCACAACATCAATTTGGAGCACTCTTCACCTTCATCTTCAGGCATGGCACTTTCTACTTGTGGTTGTCAAGCATCAAGATCTGGTTATGCATTAAATGTATCTTCTTCTTCTCCTTCTCATGAGTGGCTCATTGATTCTAGAGCTTCTTACCACATGGCTAAAAATAAATCCATGTTTTCTTCTTTAAATGATTTTAACACCAAACATCTTTATGTTGGTGATGATAGATCTCTTAGTGTTGTAGGATCTGGAACCATTCATCTAGATAATGGTCAGTTTAATGATGTACTATGTGTTCCTACCTTGTCATGCAACCTTCTATCTGTTTATCAGATAACTCATTCAGGCGAAGGGAAAATAGTAGAAGTCTCACCTCATGATGTTGTAATCAAGGACCTCAAGGATCCTAAACATATTTTAGCTACTGGCATTGCTGATGATTCCACAAGGTTGTATAAGTTTGACAAATTTGGGTCATCATGTCTTCCCTCTATTTTTGTTGCTCATAATGATGATGTGAGCAAACTTTGGCATGAGCGATTTGGTCACTTAAACTATCGCTCTCTTCAAACTCTATGTAAGGAAAATATGGTGACGGGCCTTCCTATGGTATCTTTCCGGGATGGTGTTTGCTCCGGATGTGTACTCGGAAAACATCATCGGGATATTTTTGACAAACGTGCCTCTTGGCACGCTTCAGCCCCTTTGCAGCTTGTGCACGGTGATTTATGTGGTCCACTTCCTATTGTTTCTTTCTCTGGTTGCAAGTACTTCTTAACTTTCATTGATGATTTTTCTAGACGCACTTAGGTATATTTCTTAAAACTCAAGAGTGAAGTTTTTAACATGTTCTTGGCCTTTAAGGCCTTTGTTGAGAAACAATCTGGACATCAAATTCTTAAGTTAAGATCAGACAATGGAGAAGAATATGTTAACAACAAATTTATCAACTTCTGCACTGAGCATGGCATTCAATTGCAACATACTATTCCATATACTCCACAACAAAATGGTGTAGCTGAAAGGAAGAATCACACCTTAAAATAAATGGCTAATTGTATGCTTCAATCTAAAGGACTTGGTCACAATTTTTGGGCAGAAGCCATTAATTGTGCAAATTACATAGTAAATTGCACTCCTACTAAGGTTTTAAAGAATATAACTCCAAAAGAAGCTTCGAGCTCAATCAAACCAGATGGAAGTCACTTTCGTGTTTTTGGAAGTGATGCTTGGGCCCATATTCCAGATGTGAAACATAAAGCCTTAGAACCTAAGAGTGAAAAATGTATTTTTGTTGGATATTCTGAAGATGTCAAAGGATATAGACTTCTTCAACCAAAATCCAAAAATATAATCATTAGAAGAGATGTAAAATTTGCTAAAAATATATTGGCCTATGAGCCTAGTTCGGTGGGTGTGACACCTTTGGCCTGCGAGCCTGATTCGGCATATGTGCCACCTCTCTCTCTCTCTTCTATTTTTAATAGCATTCCTTATAGTTCAGATGATGACAGCGAGGATGAAAATCCTCCTCCACCTCTTGAAATTGTTCCTTATACTCCACCCCTTCCTAGATGGGTCCGCTCTACTTGGGATGCAGTAGGTTCTCTTGCAAGTGACCCTGTCGATCGATGACATACACGTTCTCAGTTCGAAAGAGCTCCTTCCTTATTGGCTCAAGTAATAGAAAATCATGATCCAGAAACCTTTGAAGAAGCCTCCGGTCGTCCAGCTTGGGATGAAGCTATGAATGAAGAATATCATTCCTTATTGGCAAATGATACTTGGAATCTTGTTCCTCTTCCAAAAGGAAGAAAACTTGTCATATGCAGATGGGTTTACAAAAAAAAGTTTGGACCAGATGGAAAAGTAGATAGACATAAAGCTCGTCTTGTCACTAAATGTTTTTCACAAGTTGAAGGCATTAACTATACTGAAACCTTCTCCCTTGTTACCAAAATGAATTCTATCTGCCTTGTTCTTTCCCTTGCTACCTCCTTTAAAAGGTAAGTCCATCAGATGGATGTTAAATCTTCCTTCTTACATGGAGATTTACATGAATAAATCTACATGGAACAACCCCCTGGCTTTATCCAAAATTACTCTAGCCTTGTTTGTCACCTTTGAAAGTCTCTCTATGGTCTCAAACAAGCTCCTCAGGCTTGGTATGCCAAAATGGATATATCTCTATTAGATAATGGCTTTTATAGGTGTCATTCTGACAACGTTGTCTACACCAAGAAAGTGGGTAAGTCCTTCACCATCATTGTTCTTTATGTTGTTGATCTCATCCTTACTGGTAGTGATCCAAACCATGTAAACCATGTGAATTCTAGCCTCAAAAAGAAGTTTGAAATGTCAGACTTAGGACACTTGCATTATTTCCTTGGTCTTCAAGTCTTGCAATCCAAGGAAGGCATTACCTTCTCTCAGTCCAAGTATGCATGTGATATTCTACACCACTTTCACATAGAAGACTATAAGCCGGCCCCTTCTCCCTTTCATTCTGGATTCAAGCTTTCAGTCACTTGTACTACCCCTGAAGTTGATGCTACCTTATATCGTCAACTTGTTGGTAAACTTTTGTATCTAACCCATACTTGTCCTGACCTTTCTTTTGTCGTTGGTCTTGTCGCTTGGTTTATGCACCAACCTCATGAAAGTCACTGGAAAGCAGCTAAAATAATACTTCGATATATTCGAGGTACATTTTAGTTTGGGATTCATTACAGTACAGGATCATCTCCATTATTGATTGGTTTCACTGATTCTGACTGGGTTGGTGACCCTGATGATCGAAAGTCTACTGCAGGATATGTATTCACTCTTGGTTCATGGCCTATTACTTGGTCTTGTAAGAAACAAAGTGCCATCTCTCTTTCTTCAGCAAAAGCAGAGTATTGTGGTGCAGTTGAAGCCAGCAAGGAAGCCATGTGGCTTCGTCAGATCCTGTCTGAATTTGGTCTTCATCAGCATCATTGAACTACAATTTGGTGTGATAATCAGAGTGCCATTCAGCTATGTAAAGATCCAGTTCAACATCAACATATGAAACACATTGAACTCCACATACACTTCATCAGAAAGCTCATTCATGATTGTGTTCTTGAAGTGCAGTATTGTCTAACCAATGATCAAGTAGCCGATATCTTTACGAAGGCTCTCATAGAAGCGAAGTTTACCAAAATTCGATCCATGCTTGGAGTTCAGGAAAGTTGTCATTAAGGGGGGATAGGCTCTAATGCCTCCTTCCTTCTCCTATTGTGTCACTTTTGTAAATCCTTCAATCCTATCCCAATTTGTTCTTAAGGGGGGATGTTAGGAGATTTTGACACATAGGAAATAGGCTCCTTTTGTGTCACCTTTGTAAATCCTTCAATCCTATCCCAAGTTTTTCTTAAGGGGGGATGTTAGGATATTCCAACACATAGGAAATAGTTAAGAATAACTTAGTCTAGTGTAGAGTTAGGTAAAGTGTGTTTCTTTACCATGTACATTTGTAACTTATAATCTGACGGTCACAATTTGTAGTGATCTGATGGTTATCTCTCACCTCGGTATTAACGACACTTGATCCGTGGCTTAACACCCGATTGGTCCATGATCTCTATTTAAAGAACATGGAGGGTCATTTTTCTGGTAAACGTTTATGAGAGAAACATATGTAACTTTTCTTTTTATATTAATAAATTTCCTGAATTGGCCTTGTTGGCTCAGGCCGTGGATTGTTTCCCTCTTTGAGGGTTTCAACCACATGATTATACTGGTGTACTGATTTGTGATCTGTTTGTGAGAGGTGACCTTTGGTTCTTGATCTACAAAACTTACCTTGTAAATTCCTACACAGATTACATACCTTCAGACAAATTTTTAGCCTAAGATGCCACCAAAGGTTCATGCATAGAGAGCAGCTGAAGTTAAAAAAGCCCAGGATAGTATTGTTGTTGTGGTCCCCCAATGTGAAAATTTTCTCGACGAAGCTATGAGTGTTTGTACCTTAGTCCAAAATGATCTAGTAGTGCAATAGCTGCATAACGCACTCCACCAAAAGGAGCATAATTTTGATAAAATCAGAACAGTGGCACCCACGTTGGTTCTTTCTCAGTGCCTCACTCATCTGCAGGAGTGCAGAATAATTCAAACCGAGATTGAAGGGTTGTGCCAGAAGGAAAAACTACTGAAAGCGAGCATGAAAACATGGGTAGAAGAAGCACTTCAATTTTCGAAGACACTGGACAACACATTAAAGATCATCCAGCAAACTCAGCACAACATCGAGATGGCCACTGAAGGGCCTACAACAGAAAATATGGTTCAGCAAGCGCAGGGCGTTGTAGCGCAAACTTTAGAGTTAGTGCTCCCCCTCAAAAATTCTATCAGCACGCTTTAGGCCAAGATCAAGGAGAAATTTCCTTAGTGACTCAGTATGAGTCACATGTTTTTTTTTGGGGCCTGCTGGAGTGGGGTCCCTTAAGGCACAATTTTCCATGTAATTTTATATAATTTTGTATGTGTGCACTACACATTTGAGTCAAGGGGCTTTGGGGTGGGTCAAAGTCCCTAATTTTGATGTAAATGGGTTTAAGGGTAAACTGTGGGCCTCAAACCATGGTTTGAGACTGTAGTATCTACATGCTACATGAATATAAATAGATAGATTGAGTCTAAGAAAAGCATCAAAGATAAGTTGATGAGATTGATGTTTTTGTGTCTGTAATACATTGTAAGGGTTTTTATGGGTTGGGTTGAAAGGCTCCTGCTGGCTGTGTGTGCGAAGACCTAGTCCTGGCTGTGTGCGGACTCCATCGGCTATGTGTGCCAAATGGGTTTGTAAGGGAAAGTTGATTTATTGAAATTATGATGTATTGAAGTAATCTGAAGCTAATAGAAAGGACAGATTCTGGCGAACTTCTTATGTTATGAATATGAGTTGTTTAATGTTTATGTTCTGTTAATATTGCACTGTATTCTATTGATTATTGCACGCAGTATATTTGTTATGATTATGAATGTTTATTGATTATTGCTAGATCTATTTAAGTATTTGCATTGTTTAAGATATGGATCTTGTTTTGTTATGTTTATCTGCACTAACGCAAACAATGACTCTATTTACCTCTGTTAAATACTGTGCATTCTCTGCGATTCTGTTATATATTGTTGCGCGCATCTTCTTACAAGTGATATAAGTTTGTATTTGGTTTTGCTGAGGACCACTTCATTAAATTCTCCCTCAAGGTGTGGAAACCTTGTTCCAGCACCGCCCATACTGCTTCGAGTGAGACTTTGATCTGCGCATGATCGAGGTGGCTCCAGACACTCTCAGGGCATAGAAATGGTCAACATTCAAAGTGCTCAGATTGCTTTATAACTAGGTTCAAGTAGAAGTGCTCGTCGCCTTGATTCCAACGGTGTGAACGTATCTCCAATCCGAACTCGTATGGAGAAGTTAGAGCGAGTCAAATTTTTGTTCAACGTTGGGCAGTGGGCCAAGTTTAAATATCCTACAATTTCAGCGTCAACCGACAGGGAACCCAAATCCCAAAAGCAAGTGAAATTGTGGCCTCTTTAAATTTCCCAAGAACCCTTATTTTGGAAAAAATTGAAAATAACCATTTGTTATATATATATATATATATATATATATATATGAGGGTGGTGGGCTACCACCCCTTCCACCCCACTACTCGTTACAATGGTATATAATTAAAATCGATGTGGAAGGTAGCCAAACCGCACTATCCCTATCCGAAGCCAAAAAACATAAATTAAAATTAAGGTGGGTCAGGTCGGGGCCACATGGATCGGACCCCGCCCACCAAGAACCAACGACCATACATATATATATGCATACCACAGAATATGGACTGGCAGGATTTGAACCCGCGCCGACCCAGAGGGCCGACCCCCCTGATGCGGTCGACCAACACCAAAAATAATACAAAAATTCAATTCCAAAACTAATGCAACCACACCAATGCAAAATATTGTGCCAGTTTTCCAATTCAAAACAACACGCCAAGTTGTGGAGGCAGGGGATTCGAAACCCAACCTCCACCGGCCTAATTTCCTCTACCACCAACAGACCACGAGTAGAGCTTTGATAGCTCCATCCACCCACAAATATATAAACCCTCATTTTCACAGTGCGTGGGAGGGTAGAGTAGCGAGAGCAGGGTGGAACCACGAGCCATGGAGATAGTGGAACCATGCCCTAGGGAATCTTGAGGGCATCAAGTAAATTCTGTGAGGCCCATAACTTGGAAAAGTTATAATTTTACAAATTTTATGTCAATTTTACACCTCTCGGCAATAGGAATCCAATGGTGATGTCCGTTTCAGCAACAAATCTTCCCATTTTTGGCCATTTTCCAGATTGGAGTGACGGTGTTAGATTCTCAAGTGTGGAAAATCTATTTTATGCCTCTCGACACCATGAATTTTATGGTGCAGCCAGATTCATCACTTGAGCATCCATTTCTTCAACCAACTTCAGGGGTTGAGGTATATGCAGTATTTATGTCGTGTGCCTCTTTTATCATTTTTTTTTAGATGTAATATGTTTTTTAGATATTTTCTTGATTTATGTTGCGTGATCTATGTTTCTACTTCATGTGATATGTATTCTCCATGGATTTTTATGATCCCTATGTAACCATGTTGAAGGGATCCTCATCGTCACTTTGTGTGAGATTATGTCATGTTGATAGGAGGCCTATTGTGAGTGATATTTCCTATAGCAGAACGTCTCGTGGAGAGACAAGCCACTCATGTTGAGGGAATATATCCTTGTATGAAAGAAAAAATAGTCCATGTACATCATCAAAATTTCCAGCACTATATGAAGCAGCCTACCCTATTTTGACACCAGGCCCGGAGACGTAGCCCACACTGGGTGAACTCCATTATCAACATCTCGTGTTATTATGTTGTTGATTTTGTCTTGTTTCCTCTTTCTTAAAGCATGTATATGTGTTCCTTTAATTCTCTTTTCAATGCAATTCTAACAACATCACATAAGTAAAAGATCATGGGTAAATCCGGTAGATGACAAACCCGAATCAAGATGGTATTAGAGCAGTCTTCTCGCTGATGTGAATTGCGAGCATGAACAACGATTGAATGTGCAACAATGGAGGATGGAAAATACATGTATGAGGCCATTATGAGGATGTCCAAAATGGTGGACATAATGTATGACTCTTATGAGAAGATAATAGAGGAAGAGGAGAAAGAAAGATCAGATAATGATGCTTCATCCACATCTTCCAGTGCCTATGCTTCTTCTTCGCCACCTTCATCGTCTTCTCATCATTCAAATGAGGAGATCAAACAGAGTCTTCAAGAAGAGAATTTTGAATTAAGGAGGCTACTATGAGAGGAGGCTACTATGAGAGTAGAAAGAGGAGAAGCAGATATTGCAACATCAGTTGCGAGCTATGCAAGAGGCGTTGGAGGAATTGACGCATAATGAAGGCTTAAAGAAGCCATCATCATCGGTGTCTGAATCAACAGTTGAGGTAAACAATGTTGATTGCTCTTCATTTTCATCTTCAAATGCTATCATTTATGTTGGGAATGTGGATATCCCCATTACAGGATCTGGTATGAGACTCCTCACCAAGATGGGATGCAAAGGAGGAGGACTTGGTGTTAATGGCCAAGGCATAAATCAACCATTGGAGGTTGTGCAGAGACCTCGACTCATAGGTTTGGGATACACTGAAGGACGATGCTCAAAAGTGTTAGAAGCTTCCAATATAGGGTTGAAACCATTAGGGAAAGAGAATGATGGGAACACTTCACCATCATCCTATGACAACGCACATTGAAGATAAAGAGCTGAGGCAAGCTCTTATCACCATGATTTCACCAGAGACCAACAAGAAAGATATAACAAGTCTCAGTATTCTAATGTTCATTTTGATTACAATAATGTTGCTAATAATGAACATAAATCATGGCGTCAAAAAACATGTAGTTTTTTTGGATTACATAACCATGTATTTATTGAGTGATTTAAAAGAATGGAAACACATAAGAGGATGAGGTGTGAAGCCTTCTTGATCGCAGGGAAAGAAGAAGGTAAAGTAGGTTTGGAGGAAGAAGACTCATTGTAGTCATTGCGATAGAAGTGGCCATCATAGAGCCATGTGCTGGAGGCTCCATCTAGAGCAACATCTCAAGGAAAAAGTGTCTATGCATGAACCAGTTGAAACAGTTTTTCAAAAAGCAAATGTGCCACAGAGAGATGACCCATTCAATTTGATAAGTGAGAGATGGTTTTTCTAGGTGTGGTAGTGTGTCATGGCCTTACTTTGTAAATCATATGTTGCAACTTAAAATGTAAAAGTGACAATGTACTTTCCATCACTTGTGAAGCAAAAATGATGTTTTGGACTTGTATTGAGAGCTCGGGTATTGATAACTGGGGTATTGATTCCATTTTAATGTAAGCTTGACCACAGAGTATGATTTATAAATTCGTGGAAACTATGAGATGCTTGGTTCATAGTTGGTCATGAAATTGAGCATGTAATTTGTAAGAATAATGTACTACAAGATTGTAGATTATGCAGGTGTCGGCTCTTCGATTATGGCTTCAAAGAAAAAATGTGAAAGAGAATGAAGGGTGACCTTTCAGGACACTTGTGGTCTAGACAAGGTACAAAGTAGCTGTAGATTACTTTCATGTTTTTGGTGTACCAAAAGCTCCTCAGTGCAGAGGATTGATCGAGGTGGCTCTAGATACCCCTAGGGCTCAAAAATGGTCAAAATTCAAAGTGGTTGGATTGCTCTCGAACTAGGTTCAGATTGAAGTGCTTGTTGCCCTCATTCCAACGGTGTGAATGAATCTCCAATCCAAGCCGATATGGAGAACTTAGAGCGAGTCAAATTTTTTATCAAAGTTTAGCAGTGGGTTAGGTTTAAATATCCTAAAATTTCACCATTAATCGACAGGGAACCCAACACTCAAAAGCAGGCGAAATTGTGGCTTCTTTAAATTGCCCAAAAACCCTTATTTTGGAAAAATTTTAAAACAACCTTTTTTTTTAAAACAAAAAAACATATATATAAAAAATGAGGGTGGCGAGCCACCACCCCCGCCACCCTACCGCTCGTTACAATGGTATATAATTAAAATAAGGGTGATAGGTTCATCCAGGTGGATATTGGTGGCCACCCACCTATTCCATTTGGATCTTCACCATCATTCCTTTTAGTTTTTCAACTTGAGCACAACTTACTATTTTTAGCAGGTTTTCGAGTCCTGAACTTCCGGAGCCATTTTGAGGCCCTAAACGATGTTTTTTGGGAAATTTGGGAGCCACATGAGTAAATGGACCAATGTTTCTCACATAAAAAATTGTATTCCTCAGATATATATTTCTAATGCAGTATGGTGTGCATCAAATGGAAATCATATGCCAAAGTTACGTCCCTGGGAAGTTGAAACACCAATTTACCCAAACGGGGCCCATAGTTTTGGCACTTCATCTACTAGGGTTAGGTTTTTGGATGTTTAGGGTTTTATATTGTTTCTCAATAATAAATAGGCCCTCGAGCCTCATTGTAACACAGTCCAGAGGCCTGTATCCACCACATTTCTTCTCAGAAATAAGCTACTAGCGCCCTAGCTAGTTTATTTCCATTAGGTGTGTAAGCATATTTCTGTTATTTGATATTAATGAAATGATGTACTATTTCCACTGCATATCTTTGTTTATGTCTATTTCTATATTTTATTGTGTTCCTACATAAATCCGGATCAGTGGTATTAGAGCGGTCTGCTCTTTCTTTATTTTTCTTTGCATGTCCCCAACGAGGTCAAGGTATAAGGAGTTAGGGATCGATCTGGTTGAACCCCTGCAAGATCAGGCTCTCAAACCCTGATGACCTCCCATGGCGGAAGAAAAAAAATATGAGGGAGTATGAGATCCTATCAAAATATTGATTGAGGAGGCCCTCGAGAAAAAAAGGAATGCGATGATGGATAAATTTTCTTAGATCCTTCAACGGATGCCCACCTATGGCGCATCTACATCCAAAAACCACTCTGGAGCTGCCACTCCCTTCAAGGTACAAGTAAACTTTGAAATTCCTATATTTGAAGGCCAGATAGATGTAGAAACTATAAATAGATGGTTGAATTTTCTAGAAGGTTATTTCTCAGTCCATGATTTCTCCAATCGAGAAAAGAATATTTTTTCACTCCTCAAAGTTGACCCCCATGTCAAAGACTGGTGGGAAACATACTGTGAGAAAAAGGATGAGAGAGAGCCCTCTCTGTTCTCGGCTGCACCCACATGGAATTCGCTCCTAGATGGCATAAAGGAACAATATTACCCCGTGGGGAGCTATAAGGACAAGTACATCCAATGGACCACGCTGTGGCAACAAAGGGATCAAGATGTGCATGAAATGATGAATTTTTTCCATACCATGCACACAAAGTTGGGTATTAAAGATTCAGAGAGACTTTTGGTGCTCAAGTACTACAACTGTCTGCATAGACACATTCAGGAGGAAATGGAGTTCCTTGAAATTACCTCGCTTGGCATGGCATATCTCTATGCCGCCAAGATCGAGAAGAAATTTAAGCAGAAGAAGCGATACTTTGGATCCATGAATCCTAAACCAAGGAAAGGCACCCAGAAACACAAAACAGGGGGCAAATCCAAAGCATGGTGACTCAGAACACCACCACAAACCGAAATAAAGAAACGGGGAAGTGGTGTCAATTTCATAACAGCCCCATTCACAACACAAACGTGTGTCGGGCCAAACAGTCACTAGTTGCCAAACTGAAGGCACCCGAATCAGATATATGTTCTGATCCTGAGCCAGAACCAGAAAAGGGAGATGAAAAAGGGAAGAAAATCATTGATGCGGAACCCAGTGCCATTGTTTCCACCACCAAGCTCTAGAGGGAGGACCCTGAGGATCCAGAGGAGGGGGATCACCTCTTCCATTCGCAGATGTGGGTGAAGGGTTCTCCACTGCAATTTCTTGTCGATAGCAGAAGCCAAAAGAACCGCATTTCATCAGAGGTCATGAAGCAGCTCTGCCTACCGTGTAATATTCCCAAACTTTCACCTGATATTTGGAATATTAGAGTTCTTAATTTTCTTAATGAATTAAGTAAATAAAAGGGGAGGGGCCCATAATCCTCAATATGAATAAATATCCACTTTTGTGGTTGAATACGGATTAATTACGCCTATATCTACATAATGAGGTAGTTGAGCAACTACTAATGTGAATGGAATTGGATATCATGTGTCATTAATGAGATAGATCATGGAGGTTGACACATTCAACTAAGATCTTGAAGAGGTCAAACAGAAGCTGATGGAGCATTCATGATGAGATGATGGAGGAAGTTGTGCAATTAATGCACACATGATGGAGAGGGTGTACATTGCACTTAGACATGATGGATGACTTGGATAGACAACGCAGTCAAACATGGAGGATCTTGTCCACATGCACAACGCAGTTTAGATGAGGGCCAAGGCATGGGAAGAATCAAACACTATATAAATAAGATGAAGACAAGAATGAATACATACTTGAGATTATGGATGTTGAGGATCTGTTCAGATCTGGAATTGTCATGTGACATTCCATTGCTTTCTTGGGATGTTTAGCAAAGATTCCAAGTGTTGTTTAGCATAGGGTGTTCCTGGTCGGGAATCCCACCTCTTTCTTTGAGTAGCTTTGGAAAGAGTATTGTACTTCATTCTACATCAAGAATTGGTGGCACATATCTTTTCCTACTTTTTGTAGAACATCCATATTAAAAAAATTGCAGATTTTTGAAGATCAATTTGGAAGGTGGAGGTTTTCTTCAGTATTTCAGCTGGAGAATTGGTGAAGGTTTATTCCTATCACCTTGGGCTTCAAGATCAGCATTCCTAGAGCTTCATATCAGATCTGGTATCATGCAAAAATTTATTGACCTCCTAGTAGCAGTAGTTCCATCCAGAATTACGTTGGCCATATTGTAGATCCAAAGGAGGAAGGAAGTTGCTAACATTTCAGCTAGTAATCCTATGAGGGATCATCCCCTCACCTTGCCATCAGTATTTCCATCAATATAGAGTTTATTGTAGCATATTTCAGCAGGCATAAAGCCTCTCTTTCCCTTACAGCACATTTTTTATGAGCATTTGTGTTGCAGCAGTTGTAATCATCATTGGAGGATTGAGAAGCTAGATCTAGAGCTTCTAGCTTGCAGAATTGAAGGAGGGATCGGCCCTTCAAGCTTAGATATGTTCTTGTGACAATTTTCAGCCATCCATTTGTCAGATCTAGCTATAGATCTGTAATCCCAACAGATTAAGGATCAAACCCTAGGAGAGTGATTTTCCAAAGTTGTAGATTTGTAAAATCCTTTCTGGGTTATCTTGGGATGTAATATTCCCATTTAGCCCAAGCTAATGGGAATACCCTATTTTGCCTTGTTTTAATTTTGCATTTCATACTGATGAATAAAATGTAAAGGAGGACATTTAAAACTCCTGAAAACCATGAATAAACCAATGCCTATGTAAACAAAGACATATCTGGGCTATGTAAATAAACTCTTGCAGGTGTGAATCGGTTTGAATCATGAGATTGGGTCAACCTTGACCAAATCAACAATGTAGTCTAGGTGCAATGAACCTCATGGATACACAGCGAAATTTTAGATGGAGGCTCCACATGTGAAAGGGGATAACTCATTGAGGTGGTTTAGGGTTTGGAAAGACTTTCATCTTATAAAATAATAAGGAGGACAACAGGAAAGGGTTGTTGATGTTATTATTTTCTGAAGGTATTGTTTGATTAGACATCCCTTGTTGGGCTTTCCTATTTAGGAATCCCACCTCCTTCCTTAAGCAGCTCTTGGAGGAGTCTTGTTTGCCTATTCCACTATCTGGAATTTTTCCAAGTGACATCTTGCATCTATAGCATAGTCTTGCTTAGGATTGGGTTGTCCATGTGAGCTGCAACAAGTGGAACACTAGATCTATTCAGATCTAGCTTGTACTGGTGCCTCTTCTCAATGAGTGTGTCTTTTAACCTCCTGGAAGAGTGCATTAGTGGGTTGAGCTTTAGATCCACATATTGGTAGCAGACCAAAGCATTCTTAGGGCCTACAGCGCAGTCCCTCTTCCATGACTGCGTTATTTTCAAGAGCAGAGTTGCAGGGTGACTTGGCATCATTTTAGAGGATAGACCTCTAGTGATTGGATCCTTCCTTTCACTGCGGTGATCTGTGGATTGGCCAACCAATCCATGTTGTTAGATTTTATCTGCTACATATGTTATGATTCAGAATTTTCTGAATAATTCTACAGATCTGTGACTTAGATCTCAGATCTACTCACTGTTGTTCATGTTTTGCTGAGATCCCCAAGGGGAGTGTATAGAGGAGCCTATCTTGTACACAGATATGAAATAGATCTATCATTTTATGTACATATATACTCTAGATTTGAGTTGTAATCTATTTCATGCTTCAGCAATGAAAATAACGCTGTCAAGCTTATTCTTCCAGTTCATGTTGTTGTAGCAGGTCATTTTGAGGCTTTTGTCTTGTAGAATCTCTCCCTTTCTGTTATACACTTTATAAGCTGCATTGTAGATCTATTTTGCTGTTGTATAGCTAAAAGATGGACCTCCATGTCGGACTCTTGCTCATAAATTGATAAACTGCATTATTTCTGAAGCAGTCCTTTGCATATAGCCGCAGTCCCTCTCTTTGGGTGTTTTTCAGCTAGACTAGGTTGTGGGAGATCTGTTTAACCCACCTAGTTTGATTTGTTTTTTCTCTCCTTTTTGATTTATATCTTAGATGAGCTGATATAAGGGATCCAGGAGCTGCAAAATCATTTCAGTGCACAAAATCTTTAGGAGTGCGTTATTCCAGTAGGCTTTCTGTGTAATCCCAACTTTGGGATATTACATGGGAACCCATCACATTGGCCAGATGTTGAATCTTGGCATCATTAGAGCTCATAAGCTCCCTAGATCTAAATTTTCCTTTGCAACATTTACATGTATATCAGTAGCGGCATAGAAAGTGCAGTATTCCTTCTGTAAGCTCACCAGTTACGCAGTGCTAGTTGCAGCACCATTGTAGGGTGATTCTAGGCCTCCTCTTGGGCTAGATCTACTCATTTTATGATCATTGTGTAACTGATTCCTCTCCATATAATAAAATGGCTCAACTTCTCTATATATTCTGATGTTGTCTTGAGATTTATTGTTTACTTAGTTGCAGTTCTTATACTGTGTTTAAGTATTACTGCATTCTCCATTCTGGGATATTACATTGGTATCAGAGCATGATCTTTGGCTCAGCTAACGGACACTTCATATTTTGCATCAAAAGAAGAATAATATAGATGAGATCTATCAGGAAGGAGGATATTTTTTCCATTCCTCTCTTTATATCCACGCAAGATGTCTCTAAGGAGGTCTATCAAATGAAGAAGGAAAGGAAAAGGGAGGATCCAAGAAGAATATTTGAAGAGGGAGGTCCAAGCACTTTCTATCAGTAGAAAAGAAGACCAGAGAAACATAGATCTCCTCATAGATCTACTATGCCCACTTTCTCTGAAGAAGGTGAGAGGTATATAAATGAAGAAAGAGGAGAACCTGAGACTCATGAGACTCTTAGCTTTTATCTTGAAGAGTACAAGGAACAGTCTAAAGATTTCAAATAAAGTCTAACTCTCCAAGAATTTTTTGAAATCAAGGATGAAAGAAGATCCTATAGCAGAAATAGAAGGAAGAGGCACAATAGATTATATTTGCCTACATTTGATGGATCTTCCTCAAGCAATGTTAAGGTTTGGAGGAAAGATTTAAACCCATTTTTTATGCTACATCCCGTGGCTGAAAAATAGGCTGTCTAGATTGAAACACTTCATCTCTTAGGTGAAGCCAAGGATTGGTGGTTTAGTCACATGGAGCATGCAAAGGTGACTAAATATTCAGATTTCTTTCACAAGTTGAGGAAGAATTTTTGTGTAAAGAAGACAAAGATGGGCCACAAAGAGACATTTCCTAAGGAAACAAAGGAGGATGTCATTTTTTCCACTCTGGACAAGAAGGCAGTACATTCACCACCATCTGTAGAAGTACTTGCATCTAAAGAAGAGGCACTTGCAACCTTGCAAGATGGTCTTGAGATCTTGAAATATAGAGTCCCATGCATGATTCAAGAGATGCATGAGGAAGAGGAGGAAAATTCCAGCGCTGGTACATTGGTAGAAGAGCAGCCATCTCTCTTACCAGCAATTGGAGATACCATTTTCCCAGTTGGAGGAGCTCTTTTGTTCTGTTAAAAGGTTCCCACACATTAGTTGATCCAAGGTATGCATACACATTCATCACCTATTGTTTTAGTAGATCTTATTGACACTTATGGGGACATACCGTCAGGGCCAATGCATGACCAAGGGTTAGATCCAAATGCTGATTTGAAGAAGAAAATTATCACAATGCAGAGGACCCTTGATCTAATCAAGGAGGAGATGAAAATTTATCCCAGTTTTTCATGGATGGACTACATTCAACCTCTTGAGTTGAAGTGTAGAGTTTCAGAAGAAGGGATGAGCATGATCATATGTGCAATGACTAGTTATGAAATCAGTATTGTACCTTTCTTTGAGACAGTATATGTATCACCTTGTAGATCTACAACGCTGTCACTTAGTAGCAGTGATAATGAAGAGGCCCCATTATTCTTGGAGCATTCTGGAGGTAGCTTCACTCATGAAGAAATGGAGGATAAGATGATGAATGGTAGACATCTTGAGATGAGAAATTTTTTCTCCTTTCTAAATGACACTTTCTCAATGAACATCTCACAACTCAAAGAGAGACTTCTACCTGTAGCAGATACATAACCTCATTTGTTTTGGAAGGCCATGGATGAGAAGACGATCTCATTAAGAGATCTCATTGGAGGTGCACTTCAACATTTCATGGAGTGCAAGGTTCTTCAAGAGTTTGAGGAGGTTGGTGTCTTAAAATGGGAGGATACCAAGTATTTTCAGAATGAGATCCATCATCCACATTGGGATGAGTGGCTAATAGTATGGAGCAAGGGGTTGCCAAACCACTTGCAGATCTATGACACAAGCCAGCAAGAAGCATGGTTGTGCTAGTTGCTCTTGGGTGAGTATGGTTACTACCCAAAAGTTCATATTTTCTTGTCTCATGCCTTATGTCTTAATGATAGAATGCATAAGAAAAAGGCATGGTTACTATGGTTGTTGAGGAGAGAGTTTGGACATCACATGTTATATCTTATTTCCATGTATTTACTCTTGTTTGGGATACATCTCATGTATTTACATATATTTCTTTTTGGGATGTATCTGATGTTCATGTATGTACTTGGGTTTGGGAGAAAGCATAACTCTCACATGATGTATCATAAGGGAGCTAATTTGTATTATAATGATGAGACATGTCACATCTCCACTAATTTATTGTTGCTCCATAACTTGCATCATGATAGTGCAAGAAGGCAGCAAGAATCCTTGTTGCTATGGTTACTATTGGGAGAGTATGGGCTGAATTCTTCCCATACATTGCATGACATTGATGGAGGATGGCAACAGGAGGCCTTACAGCGTTGGCTTCTGTTGGGTGATTATGGTCACTGTACATGGTTTGATGAATATGTGATGGGGCAGCAAGATGCATTGTTAAGGTGGCTTCTCTTGAGAGAATATGGCCACTACATTTGGTACAATGATGATGTGGGATGGCAGCAAGAGGCATTACTGAGATGGCTAATTTTGAGAGAGTATGGCTCTCATATTCTCATTGATGATTTGGCATGGTAACAAGAAGCATTGTTGCAGTGGCTTCTTTTGAGAGAGTATGGCTGTCTTGCTTGTTTTCATGATGATATAGCATGGCAGCAGAAGGCTTTGCTATGTTGGTTGTTATTAGGAGAATATGGTTTGACATTGTTCATGTTTCCCCATATACCTCTACTTCTTCTTTTTCACTATGATGATGTGATGTTTTATTCCTACATGGCCAACATGGCTAATGATGAGGGCATTGATGTATGTAACCTACTCTATGTATCATGGGTTGAAGAGATAGTTCATGAGTTGGGACTTTCCACTTTGGGAATGAACCACTTTATTTTATGTATCTCATGTATAGAGGAGAACTTTGGTCATCATATGGTTGCCACTTGGAGAATCATTGATCAGGAAGGGTATCTAACTTTTCAGTTGGAGACCATTCTAGACATTCTAGAGAGGCATATTTGGAGCTAGACATGCATAGCACATTGTGACAAATGGGAAGGTCTTCCACTTGAGGATGCCATTTGGAGGGAGGATGTTTGCTGTAGCATCCACTTTTGCAGTTTCTTTAGGAAAAGCAACACTTTGAAGGGGAGGACTGTAATATTCCCAAATTTTCACCTAATTTTTGGAATATTAGAGTTCTTAATTTTCTTAATGACTTAAGTAAATAAAAGGGTGGAGGGACCCATAATACTCAATATGAATAAATATCCACTTTTTGTGTGTGAATGTGGATTAATTAAGCCTAGATCTACATAATGAGGTAGTTGAGAAACTACTAATGTGAATGGAATTGGAGATCATGTCTCATTAATGAGATAGATCATGGAGGTTGACACAGTCAACTAAGATCTTCAAGAGGTCAAACAGAAGATGATGGAGCATTCATGATGAGACGAGGGAGGAAGTTGTGAAATTAATGCACACATGATGGAGAGGGTGTACATTGCACCTAGACATGATGGATGACTTGGATAGACAGCGCAGTCAAACATGGAGGATCTTTTCCACATGCACAACACAGTTTAAATGAGGTCCAAGGAATGGGAAGGTTCAAACACTATATAAAGAAGATGAAGACAAGAATGAATACATGATTGAGATTATGGATTTTGAGGATCTGTTTCGATCTGGAATTGTCATGTGCCATTCCATTTCTTTTTTGGGATGTTTAGCAAAGATTGCAAGTGTTGTTTAGCACAGGGTGTTCCTAGTTGGGAATCCCACCTATTTCTTTGAGTAGCTATGGAAAGAGTATTGTACTTAATTCTACATCAGGCATTGGTACCACATATCTTTTCCTACTTTCTCAAAACATCCATATTCACAAATTACAGATTTCTGAAGATTAGTTTGGAAGGTGGAGGTTGTCTTCAGTATTTTAGCTGGAGAACTAGTGAAGGTATATTCCTGTCACCTTGGGCTTGAAGATCAACATTCAAAGAGCTTCATATCAGATCTGGCATCAGGCCAAAATTTATTGATCTCCTAGCAGTAGTAGTTCCATCCAGAATTATGCTGTCCATATTTTAGATCCAAAGGAGGAAGGAAGTTGCTAGCATTTTATCTAGTAACCCTGTGAGGGATCATCCCCTCACCTTGCCATCAGTATTTCCATCAGCCTGTAGTTTATTGCAGCATATTTCAGTAGGCATAAAGCCTCTCTTTCCCTTACAACGTAGTTTTTATGAGAAGTTGTGTTGTAGTAGTTGTAATCATCATTGGATGATTGAGAAGCTAGATCTAGAGCTTCTAGCTTGCAGATATGAAGGAGGGATCAACCCTTCAAGATTAGATATGATCTTGTGAAATTTTTCAACCATCTATTTGTTAGATCTAGCTACAGATCTGTAATCCCAATAGATTAAGGATCAAACCCTAAGAGGGTGATTTTCCAAAGTTGTAGATCTGGAAAATCCTTTCTGGGTTATCTTGGGAACCCATCACATTGGCCAAATATTGAATCTTGGCATCATCAAAGCTCATAAGCTCCCTAGATCTGCATTTTCCTTTGTAGCATTTACATGTATATCAATAGCAGCAGGGACAGTGCAATATTGCTTCTGTAAGCTCACCAGTTATGTAGTGCTAGTTGCAACACCATTGTAGGGTGATTCTAGGCCTCCTCTTAGGCTAGATCTACTCATTTTCTGATCATTGTGTAACTGATTCCTCTCCATTTAATAAAATGGCTCATCTTCTCTGCATATTCTGATGTTGTCTTGAGATTTATTGTTTACTTAGTTGCAGTTATTATATTGTGTTTAAGTATTACTTCATTCTCCCTTCTGGGATATTACATATCAACCATAGCACACCCACAACCATATAACCATATACCATCAGGTGGCTTCACCCACGGAGATATCTCCGCGTCCACCAGCAGTGCCACCTTTCGTACAACATCAAGCCATTCACAGATGAGGTATTGTGTGATGTTTCTCCACTTGATGTATTATTGGGCCAACCATAGTTGTGGAGGTGAGATGATATGTATGATTCTAGGCCTCGTTCTATTGTTATTACTTTGGGAAATAAATTGTACAGGATTTTAGAGGTAGTACCACCTCCTGCGATCTCCTTAACTATTGCAAAACAACACTGTAAGATTTTTTCCCAAACCAGGAAATTTATTTTCCTTATAACTCACTCACAGGTAAAGAAGAAGATTGTGGCCACAACCTCAAAACAAGGCTCCCCTACACGACTGCAGCAGATGGACAAATTCGTGGAGGAATAGGAGGACATTTTCTCCTCACCCACAATGGTTCCTCTACAATGTCAGGACAAGAACTCCATTGATCTGACCCTCGGTGCACCACCACCTGATATTTCCATACCTCATGCGATTACACAGACATAATCCACACATGTACTATCTAAGGAAACCCAATTTATTGGACACATCCAGCACGTCTGCCAGCAGGTCCATGACATCCTGGACAAATCCAATACCAAGTTCGACAGAATTTTCCTCTCATGGAGGAACTTAACGCAATGGGTACCAATGATTACTAAGTAGGATTGAATGATCCAAGTGGATATTGGTGGCCACCCACCTATTCCATTTCAACCCGCACCATCATTTCTTTCAGCTTTTCAACTCCATCACAACTTACTATTTTTAGCAGGTTTTCGGCTCTTGAACTTCCAGAGCCATTTGGAAGCCCTAATGATCCAGGTGGATATTGGTGGCCACCCACCTATTTCATTTGAACCCCCATCATCAGTTCTTTCACTTTTTCAGTTTTGGCACAACTTACTATTTATAGCAGTTTTTCAGGTCTTGAACTTCCAAAGCTGTTTTGAGGCCCTAAACGACATTTTTTTGGAAACCCGAGAGCAACATGGGTCCATGGACCATGTTTCTCATATAAAAATTTGTATTGCTCAGATAGATCCTTCTAATGAGGTATGGTGCATGAAAAACGAAGATTGTATTCCAAAGTTACGTCCTTGGGAAGTTGAAACACCAATTTACCCCGGGAGTTTTGGCACTTCATCTCCTATGGCTATTTTTTTTTATGTTTAGGGTTATCCATTATTTCTCAATAATCAATAGGCCCTCGAGCCTAATTTTATCATAGTTCAGAGGCGTGTAGCCGCCACATCTCTTCTCAGAGATAAGCTACCAGCGCCCTAGCTAGTCTATTTCCATTATGTCTGTAAGCATATTTTTGTTACTTGATATTAATGAAATGAAATATAATTTTCATGGAATCTTTGTGTTTTTGTCTATTTCTATATTTTATTACATTCCTGCATAAATCTAGATCAATGATATCAGAGTAGTCTTCTCTTTCTCTATTTTTCTTTGCATGTCCCCAATGAGGTCAGGGTATAAGGAGTTAGGGCTCGATCTGGTTGAACCCCTGCAAGACCAGCCTCGCTAACCCCAACGACCTCCCATCACGAAGAAAAGAAATACGAGGGAGGAGGAGATCCTATCAAAATATTGCTTGAGGAAGCCTCGAGAAACAAAGTAATGGGATGATGGATAAGTTTTCTCAAATCCTTCAACGACTGCCCACCTACAGCGCATCTGCATCTAACAACCACTCTGGAGGCATCACTCCCTTTAAGGTACAAGTAAACTTTGACATTCCTATATTTGAAGATGAGATAGATGAAAACACCATAGATACATGGTTGAATTTTCTATAAGGGTATTTCTGGGTCCACAATTTCTCAAACAGAGAAAATATTATTTTTTCACTCCTCAAAGGCACCCTCCATGTCAAAGATTGGTGGGAAACCTACTGTGAGAAAAAGGACAAGAGGGAACCCTCTCTGTTCTCGAACACACCCACTTGGAATTCATTCCGAGATGGTATCAAGGAACAATACTACCCCGTCGGGAGCTATGAGGACAAGTAAATCCAATGGACCACTTTGCGGAAACAAAGGGATCAAGAAATGCACGAATTGACGAATTTGTTCCATACCCTGTGCACAAAGTTGGGTATTAAATATTTAGAGAGAAATTTGGTGCTCAAGTACTGTAGTTGTCTACACATACCCATTCATGAGGAAATGGAGTTCCTTGAAATTACCTTTCTTGGCATGGCATATCGCTATGCTAGCAAGATCGAGTATAAATTTAAGTAGAAGAAGCAAGACTATGGATCCATGAATCTGAAGCCAGGGAAGGGCACCCCCGAACCACAGAATAGGGGTCAGAGCCAAAGTTGGGTGACATAGAACACCACCACAAATCCAAATAAGGACACTGGGAAGTGGTGTGAATTTCATAACAACCCCACTCACAACACAAACAAGCGGCGGGCCAAATAGTCATTGGTGGACGAATTGAAGGCACCTGAATCAAATACATGTTCTGATCTCGAACCAGAACTAGAAAAGGGAGATGACAAAGGGTAGCATATCATTGATGCGAGCCCCAGTGCCATTATTTCCACCACAAAGCTCCAGAGGGAGGATCCTGAGGATCCAGAGGAGGGTGAGCGCCTCTTCCCTTCGAAGATGTGGGAGAAGGGTTCTCCACTGCAATTTCTTGTCGATAGCGGAAGCCAAAAGAACCTCATTTCAGTATAGTTTGTGAAGCAACTCGGCCTATCGACCATAGCACACCTGTGCCTATTGGGGTTCCCATGTTTTGGCTAGATTGGCAAGACCAAAAGATAAGACAACATCATAACCACTTTCCAACCTCAGGATCTAGCCCTCCTGGGTCCAGAGAGGGATCTCTCTATGATTGTCAAAGGTATATGTCTTTGAAGCTCAAAATTTAAGGTGTTAGGCTAGTTATAAGGCTCAGGGTTTGTTTGTTTGATGTATGTTTGGTTGTTGGGAATCAGGAAAGAAGAGTTCAGTATGAGACAAGGACGAGCAAAGAGGAATTTAGGAAAAGGAGAGATATTCCAGGGAACATTCAAGGCCATTGGGAAATGGAGTCAGGAAAGGGTTTACTTGCTATTTAATTTGCAGGCTTTCAGTTGGGCTAGTCATCTAAAGCATTGGATCTTAAAGATGATTGTGTGACATGAAATGGTAAGAGAGGAGGAAACAATAAAGATTTGGGACACAAAGTTAAAGACCTGAGATCAGACAGAGACTTTGAACTCTCAATGCTTCGGCCTCCAGCTTGATGGATCTTAGAAAGGTTCAATTAATTGAAAATGATCCTAGTGAGATAGAGACAGAGTTCTAGGCCTCCCAATGTTCCCAATTCATTCAATTAAATCCTAACAAGAACATCTAGGAATAGATTCATTAATTCATACATCAGCTAGCAGGAAATGAAATCCACTACACTGGCTAAATCAATTGAAATCAATCCTTAGATACACACATAGTAGAAAACATTGGAGGCAAGGAGAGTAGAAACATAGGGTACCTAACAAGGGTAAATCCTATGCCAGATTTCTGATGCAAGCCAGAAGAAATGCAATGAAATGAACTGCAAGTTAAAAGAAGACACAGAGATAGAAAAACATCACCGCTGCTTTAGATCAGGATCCAAAGAAATGTGCTTGTCATATTAAAGAGCAACACGAGTCAAGTACAACATTACCAATAGCTAGATATTCAATCTCAAAACATCTTCTTCAGCCTATCTTACAACTTTACACAGAGACTATGTCTCAAAAGAAACAGCTTGTAATTCTCTGATAACCGATCAGCCACCTTTACAATGAGTTCATTCATGAATTTATAGCTCAAGTGGAGCAGAGAAGGTAGGTGAAAACTAAATGCAACATCAAAAATCAGGAGAGGAAGAGGGTCGAGGTCTCGTTCGGTTTTAAATTCTGAGCATTTATCTCTGGTACTCTTTGGATGAAAGAGTAGTCTTCGTCAAGCTTCCATTTACTCTAAGTATGTCTTTGATGTAATCTGCTGCAGCATTTTGTAGTATTTCCGGTGAATTAAACAAAAAACGTAGAATCATGATGCTAGGCTCTACCATACTATGCAACAAATGCTTCTGATAGCATAGGACTATTGTCAGGGCTGGAATTTTCTCGGGAACACGGTATAGAATGGAGATAGTATGGGCACTTTGTCCTTTGTGGAAAGAACATACTGTTGATGTGAAACCCTGATAGTATTGTTTTCTGTGCACTAGATCCTTTGAGTGATCCACGGGGTCTTCGAACTGGTACCTTTTCCTTCTAAATTCCCAAAAAAGGCTCAAAAATATTCTATTACGTGCCTTGAACTCTCTGCTGCTCCAATACTGTCTTTGTTTATGCAATCTGAGATTTAATGGCGCCGGAGGGGTTTTGCAGAGTCTAAACCTGTCCTTTTAATAAAGGTCCTGTCATAACGCCTTCCAAGGCATATCTTTATAATTTTCAATCTCTGCACATGGTCTTCCCTACGTTCTCTATCACTGTGACAGAGGATGTGAATCATGGAGGTTTATTGCTGCCTAAAACCCTGCAAAAACACAAAAAATATGTTAAGAAAATATGCACGGGAAGGGTAGCGTGGATGACTGTGAAAATGGCAGCGTATCGTGGAGGAGGACGACGAACGAAGAGGGTGCTGCGGAGGAAAAACGCCATGGAACAGTGGGAGGTGTATATGGAGAACGGTGAGATGGTTATTTTAACGTAAAACATTAAGATTTGACCTTTTCATGCATTATAAAGGAGACAGATGAACAAAACACGTGGAATGGTGACATGGCGGGATGCGGTCAATGGTGGGTCGTGCATTAAATCTGGACCGTCCGATCTCAGGAGGGGATCAACGGTTGAAAAAGCATCGGAGGGTGACAGATGGTGGGCCTGGGGTACGATTTCCTTGGGTTAACTCCTGCGCAACTTCGGGGAGCGCTCGCCATTGGATGGGTAGCTCTGGATCAGATGGTGCACGTGCATATTGTGCCAGGTTTTCTGCCGAATGATAATGCACGATGGGAGGGCGGTTTTCAAACAGTGTTGTGACATGCATCATGCGGTGGGTGGAATCGCTGCTGAATGGAAAAATATCACCAGCCCTCCAACGGCAATGCGATAGAAACTGGCAGTTTTCTGCATAGTGCACATTGGCGTGGGGACCACCGGGGTAGACAGACTCTGGACCGTTGGATCTGCGAGTAAATGAATGGTTGTGATGTGAAGAATGGGTGGTGAAAGGTCGTGGTGATGGACGCTATGGAGCTCACGATGATCTTCCAATTGGTGTAGATCTATGGCTCACGACGTTCCCGACGCATATTTGAGATAAGCGCTTTTCGGGCTGGCGGGTGGTTCTAGCGCTAGGCCACATGGGGGGAAATATGGTTCTGGGGCTAGCCAAAGGGTGCTAAACCCATACACATGAAAAATATGGTTATTCGAACCATTTTAATGCAATTTTAGGGCAGAACTGGGTAACGATGGAGGGAATAAGGAGAAATTAGGCCAAACAAGGGGTGTGTGCAGGATGTAAAGGGGATTTTGGGAGAATTTAGGGGATTAGAGGGGAATTTTGACGAGGGGAAAGTAAAGGTTAAAAAGGGGCATTCTTCAGGGGTACAAGGGGAAAAAGTAGGCCTTTAGGAGCACAATTTTTTGCAATCAGTGAGACCTTATAAAGGGAGTCAGCAGAGGGAATTTATCAAAGGCAAAGGCAGAGGAGATTTCAAGGATGATGTGTTTTCAGAGGAAAAGAATTCCTTGAAGGCTCAGAAACATTTTAGCCTACTGTTTGCTTGTCAAAAATTTATAGGGGGCTAACAGTGGCTCCACATGGGGATGGCTTCTTCTTGAAGGAGTCAAGAATTCAGAGAATAAATATTTGGAGTAGGCCAGATGCCTAGTACCTTGAGCCATCTTTCTTCTTTGATTTTCAATTGCCACATACATGATAGACCAGCAGAAACATTCCCAAACAATCTACCTACCCATCCTACAATCCGAGCATTTTTCTTCTAGGGTGCATTTGAACTAGCAGACCCTTTACATCATTTTATTTTTTACAAACAAGAAAATAAACCTATTCTATTTCTATCCTTATTGATCCATGAGACTAGATTAAACTATTGGCCTCATATTTTTCTCTACCTAATCTAACATTTGCTGGGATTAAACTGTCCAGCAGTTTTCTTCTCTACATTCTACAACATAAATTTAAAAATAGTCAAACTAGGATTAGATAGTCTAGTTTGATGTAGATCCAAGGCATAAAGACAGTTGCACATGGATAGAAACTTGCAGAAAACTGAAACAAAATCTTGAAGGCTTGAAATCTGAAATTTTGAAGCATCCTTCTTTCCTTTGGGATTCAAGTTTTGAGCTTGTTAGAGTCACTTTCTCTTCTTCATTTCAGCTCTGGTTTTGGGCATGTTAGAGCTGATCCTTCTTTCTTCTTTGCTGGTCCAGGTTTTGGGCATGTTTGAACCAACTATCTTTACTTCCTTTGGCTCAGGTTTTGATCATATTAGAGCCAATCTTTTGCACTTCAGAGGTTCATGTTTTGAGCATGTCTGAAGCTCTTCTTTCTCTCTATTTTTTGAAACATTTTCTCTTTTTCTTGAAAACAAAACACTGCAATGGTATGTACAATGGGAATGGAAATTGGAAATTGGAAATCAACAGTAATAGTGCTTGAGCATCCTTCCATTGACAGGACCCCCAAACAGCTCTGTACCATCTGGTTCTTGTAGAAAAAATGCATTTGTACGCACAGTGGCTTGGATAATGTATGGACCCTACCACAAACTGTCAAACTTGTCATGCTTTCCTTTGTCCTCTCTCCTCGAGTCCCACTTCAGAACTTTGTCTCCAATTTTGAAATCGAAAGCCTTAGTTCTTTTATCAAACATCTTCTTTATGTTCTCCTAAACTTTTAGAGCTCTGTTATAGACCTCTTCCCTTGTTTGTTGGAGATGAATTGTTTGGCTTATTCTCCTCACCATGCTGTCCTCTTCTGTCTGAATTTCTTGGACAAGTTTGATCACTAGCACTCCAAGGCTGGTAGGGAAAACTGCTTCTATTCCATAGACAAGCTGATATGGTGACATGCCAATGGATTTCTTTGTTGTAAGCCTGTCAGCCCACAGGGCATGCACTAACTTGTTATGCCATGACTTTTTGTTCTCTTCCAGCAGCTTTTTGATGATGGTCACCAGGCTCTTGTTTGATGATTCGGCTAAGCCATTACCTTGTGGGTAATAGGCAGTTGAATGATCGAGTGCTATTTGATACCTGTCACAAAAATCAACCATTTTCTTGGATCGAAAAGCAGTAGCATTATCAGTGATTATTTTCCTTGGGCAACCAAACTGAGAGAGGATATGACCTTCTAGGAACCTAATGATGACTAAATCTATGGCATTCCTAGTAGGTATGGCCTCTATCCACTTAGTGAAGTAGTATGTGGCTATTAAGATCCATTTTTGTTGTGCAGAAGAAGCAGGGTGAATTTATCCTATGAAATCTAGGCCCCATTGCATAAAGGGACCTTCGATAGTGATGGGTTGTAGAGGTAAGGGAAGGAGCTTCCTTTTGCCTTCGAAAATCTGGAATTTGTGGCAGGAAATTATCATTTATGGATATCATTGAAGAGTGTAGGCCAATAGTAGCCAGCTCTGAGTATTTTGTTTGCAGTGGCTTCCCAGTTCAGGTGGCCTCCACACTCTCCTGCGTGGAATTCTTGTTTAATATTTTCTGCTTCAGAGTCAGGAAAACATTTAAGCAATAGGCCATTTGAATTTTTCCAGTATAAGCCTTCATTCATTATGCAATAGCTTCCGGCCTTTAGTTTTAAGAATCTAGCCTTGGTCTTTGATAGTTCAGGAGGGGCATTGAGGTGTGTAGGCACATACATAATTTTAGAATACCAAGGAGAGCTCTGAAACTTTTCCTCAACTGTGGGATCAGGCAATCCCTGTTGCTCATCCAAGGCATCTACCATGTTAATGTCAAGGGCTTGTAGATTTGAATCAGCCATTAGTTGAGCTAAGCCCTGAACTTTAATCAATTTGGTGGGTTTTATCTGAAGGTCATATTCTAAGATTACAGCAATCCATTTGCCCCTTTTCCCATCGGGGTCTTGGGACAAGATGTCTTTAACCACTATGTTGGGTACATAGGCTATGGTGTGGGAATGCAGTATGTAAACCCTAAAGTCTTGCAAGGCCTTTACCAAGGCATAGGCCTGTCTTTCCATAATGTTTTATTTCAAGGGTGCATCCATCAGTGATTTTCTGAAGAAAGAAATGGGCTGTTCCATTCCCTCTGGATTTTTCTGTAGCAGAACTGCAGCTACTGTATCCTCGGAGGAAAACGAAAAATATTAGGAAATCCTTTGAGAAATCAGGGTTGATTAGGATAGGAGCTCGGGTGAGTGCAAGTTTAACTGACTCAAAATATTTTTTAGCTTTAACAGTCCACTTAACTCCTACACCTTTCCTTAACATGTTTGTCATATTCCTAAAGTGTTCAGCTAAGTTGGGAATAAACTGCCTGAGGAAATTGATTTTCCCAATGAAGGATTGTAACTCATTGATGTTTCTCGGGTGTGTGATTTGTAGTATTCCCTCAACTCTCTGTGGGTCTATCCTAATCCCTTTCTTGGATATGATGTGGCCAAGAAGCTTACCTTCTTGCAGCCCAAATACAGTCTTTTTGGGATTCAATGATAGACCAAACCTTCTACATTTTTCAAACACTTTCCTCAGATGTTTTAGGTGTTCTTCATCATTCTTTGAGTAGACTGTTATGTCATCCAGATAGATGACAATGAAGTGTCCTATTTCATATGAAAAAGCTATTTCCATTGCTCTTTGGAAGGTTGCACCAGCGTTCATCAGACCAAAGGGCATCTTTACATACATAAAAGTGCCCCATGGAGTGGTAAAGGCTGTCTTGAGTTGGTCCTCTGGGATTACTAAAACTTGGTTGTAACCTGAAAAACCATCTAGCAGGGAGATCCTTTTTGAGCCTACTACCCTCTGAAGGATGTGTTCCATTTTTGGCAAAGGGTAATTGTCTTTGAGTGAGGCTCTATTAAGGTTCCTGAAATCAATACACAGCCTGATCTCCCCTGTTTTCTTTCTCACAGCCACTAGGTTTGATACCCAATCAGAGAACCTCGCAGGCACAATTATGCATGCCTCATACATCTTCTTAATCTCTTTTTCCACTGCAGACAATTGTTTTGGGTTTATTCTGCAAATTTTTTGTCTGAAGGGTTTCTGATTCTCTTTCAAAGGTATTTTGTGATGTATGATGTTTGTGTCATAGGCCCTTAAGTCCTCATAGCTCCAAGCAAACACATCAATGAATTCCTCATAGCTCCAAGCAACCTCTTATGATCCGGTACTTGGAGATTCAAGCATTTATTTGATCGTACATTCGCTGCAATTCATCTTTTGGACTTCCACTTTTCTATATGTGATACTTGGACATTGATTCAGACTTATACTTCCGGGCCATGCTCAGATGATTCATTATGTACTTTTAGTTCAGTTATACTTGTACACATGTTGGATCTATTCAGTACTTTCTATATGATGTATTTTTTACTGAGCATGGGTATGCCCGCCTCAACATGAGTTGACTCTCTGTTTTCTTTCATTGGTTTTTGGCAGGCCGAAATCTGGTGAAGTCCTCTCTTTTCCTTGCGAAGTTCTTTCTATGTGCATAATACATTTCGGCCATCATGTACCCATTCTAACCTCATGTATTAGGGGGCATTTGTTATAGCATCATTTCTCACCTTCATATGATTCATGATTGCTTTTATGGCTTTGGGCACCCATTCCTACAGACTTGGACAAATTCACTAAAAAATGTTAAAATACCTCATACGCGACTATGCCCGTGTTTTTCCTGTGTGCGTGCGCCGTGCGTGCGGTGTATACGCGAGTACAGCTAGACTTTTCTGCGTATGCCATTAAAATGATTAAAAAAATATATAAAATCCCTAATTTCGCGTTGGGTCGATGGTTACTCAGGTAGTTCAACCACCCCAGCCCGTGGCCAACTGTTTCCAACTGCTGGAACTACTTGGAGGGACTATAAAAAGCCCTCATGTGTATGGCCTAAGGGAGAGAGAGAATTGGCTGATATTATACTCTGTTGGTATTCCCTATCCAAGTCTGATTCCCCATGCCTCCTGCACTTTCCCAGTTCATTATAGGAAACCCTTGTTTCCTTGAGATGCTCATCCTCTTATATGTCATCTCGTATGCACCAGTTTGGAAGGAGTCTTAGTGAGGCAAGGGCTGGACGGATCCAGACGACGATCTGCTCGAAGGCCGTGGAAGGATCAGGTGATCTCTCCACTCGTTACTTTTGTACATGCTATTTGTAATACAGAAGTACCATGTTGTTCCCAAAATAAATGTGTTAGTGTATGCTTATATGTATGAGAATATTTGTTATACAAGCATTCATTATGATTTATTTAATGTTTTACATGAATATCACTAACATTTAGAGTAGATATATGATGTACAACCAGTCCTTTGTGCTTGTTTCTTCTTGTCTTTCAGGTTAAGAAGGAAGGGGATTCGTTGTCAGTTTGGACCCCACGTGATCTACAACCCCACGTGATCTACTTCAAACGTAGGACCAACGGTAAACCTCTCGTTCTCGCTCTATTTATTTTTTTCCGAACGTGCATGATTGTGTGAGTCTCTCAAGTAGTGCACGCCCTCGGCTCCGTGGAGGTTGTATCCCAACCAACCTCTAGGGTGTTAATTACCCAAAACATCGGGCATTTCCTATAATGTTTCACAGGTGGACTTAGCCAATTTGATCATCTCTTTCTGGGTTTATCTTCAGTGCCTATGTTGCATTCTTCAATGTCAGAGTCTGCGTGTTCTATAGTGGGATTTTTTGCTACATTTTCAAAGTCAAAAATGTCTTCTAAAGGTGCCAGACCTCGAGGTATGTTCTTATATTTGGCCTATAGCACCTCTACTTCTTCACTATCTACGTTTCCACATTTTTCGTTTGGATTTCTGATCTGTTCATTGAAAGTGTTTATTTATTTGTTACAGGGTGGTTCTTCCTCATCTGAGGACCCCTCACTTAGGCAGCTACTGTCAGATTTAGAGTCTGAGTTAGAAAATTCAAACTCATTTCTACCTATCAAGAAATCCTCAATCTATTTATCTCCTTCAAAAACCTGCCAATATTTTTCATTGTTCGGCATTGCAGGTCTGAATTTGGTCTGAATGATGATTTGTTGGTCACTGGGAGGTTTATGATATGAAATAGCCATGCAAGCTAATCCATTTTCAATTGCGTTCTGGCTCCTAGGGACAAACACCAGCTCGTATTCTACAAAGGTTTTCAATAAGTCCATAGTGTCATTCCTATATGCTCTGAGTCTAGGATGTTTTGTTGTGTATTCACCATTCACCTATTTAATGATAAGCTCAAAGTCCCCATGCACGGTTATCCTACGGGCTCCTAATTTTCTCAACAGGTTTAAGCCTAGGATAAGAGCCTCGTACTCTGCAATGTTGTTTGTACATTTGAAGTGCAGGTTGCAGGCATGTCTCTCTGTGTAGTCACTCTCTGTGTTATGTATCCACACTCCTGCTCCAGTAGTTCTCTTGGTGCATAACCCATTGAAATTCATTTGCCATAAGGTTTCATTTTCAGGTTTATCGTTGTTTCGTTCTTGGTGTGGTGTATGAACTTGTGAAGGGTGACTAATCAGTTGACTACATTCTGTTTCTGGTACACTCTAGGTTTTTGTTTCAGTGCACTGTTCAAAATTTTCTATATCATTCTCCTCCAAGTCTAGAGTAGCCATTATGTTAAAGTCCATGGGCTCTATTTCCTTGTTTGTATCTCTGTTTTTGGACTCTGACCCCTCTAAGGATTCATCATTACAAAGGATGAAGGAGTCAAGGTCTGTATGTACAAAGTATAAAGGTGAATTTTCAGGCTTTTCAGGGCTACTAACCAGGAATTTCATTTGTGCCTCTCTGTACAGTCTTCTAAGTTGGATAAAGACTGGGATTGTGTAATATGCCCCATCCATCTGCATTGTACCTTACAGCTTGGCTCCCCATGATCTTGATAATAACATGCCATACTTGGGTGGCACATCTGCCACTACAACATCCATGACCATACACTTGACTGGAATCTGGGTAAGGCTCACACATAAATATTTGATTAAGCCAAGACACTTTACCTTGCTAGAATTAAATGAATATAAGTCTTTGTAGGGTCGGGTTATCTCTAGGCCTAACCTTTCCATAACTACTTTAGGCATCAAGTTATGTGAGGCACCAGAGTCATGCATTGCATTATGAAGGATCTTATCATGGATATTGAGACTGATATAAAAAGGTGGTACTACCCCTTCCTGAAACTTTCCTTCTATGTTTGGACCAAATAGAAGGGTTGGTTGATCATCACTCAGATTTATAGTGTCACTGTTCTCACCTAAATTTAATGCTTTCAAAATTTGGCCTTTATATACATCCTGAGTGGCCAGCTCAGAGAGTGGGACAGAGATTTTAATTTTTGCAATCTCACTCTCCAAATTGAAAGTGGACTAACTCTTTGGAATGTTCAACTCTGTTTTGCTAGCCACCACCTTGATGGTAGAATCAGTGGGCTGATTCTCACTATGTACAGTGTTTGGAATTGTTTCATCAGGAGCACTAATTGCAGTGCTAGTGCTGCTAGTTGGTTGACCTTGTCTATCAGTGTTTTGGTTGTCTTTTTCTTTGTTCTTCCCAGAACTCTCAGCTGCTGATTTGTTACTTTCAGCAGTCACTTTAGAAGTTTTGTCAGGCCTTTTCTTGATGGTAACCTCAGAAGCTTTCGGTTTTGAAGTGTCTAGGCTCCTTTTGCTTCTAAGTTCATATTGTTCTCTGACCTGCATCATGGAATTTTAAAATCCTAACCTGTAATCCTTAGATTATAACCATTCCTCCTCCCAATACGAGGGTGAGGGCTGATCTTCTTCTGTGGAACAGTTGTGGATTGAGTTTTCCACTTCAAACATGTTTATTGTGTTTCCCTTAGACTCTTCTACAATTCCCTCATCTTCATCAAGAAAGTTCTCTTGGAATGGGG
Organism: Pinus albicaulis; assembly: GCA_034641835.2. Classification (NCBI taxonomy): domain Eukaryota; kingdom Viridiplantae; phylum Streptophyta; class Pinopsida; order Pinales; family Pinaceae; genus Pinus; species Pinus albicaulis. The sequence continues at coordinate 1,050,225,062 of CM076580.1, forward strand.
GAATAACTTGCTGATCTGATTCTCTTTGTCTGTTGGGAGTGGCATTGTTTCTTCTAAAGTTCTGGTTCTGGTTCTGGTTTTTATTTTTGTTTTGGTTACTAACTGTGACAACCATTTTTTCCATCATTTTTTGTAGCATTTCCATGTTTTTGGATAAACGGTCATAATCGGGATCAGATGTGGAAGCTACATTGTCATCTCTATATGTTACCCTTTTCTCAGATCTCAATCTTGCTTTCTTCTCAATTATATTTTCCTCTACACTCACTACTCCCTTTTTCATATCTTCCAATGTGTTGTAATCCCTCTCCCTAAGTTGGTAGGCCATGTTAGCATCCAAGCCTTCAGGGTATTTCACTAGAACCATAGCTTGGGGAGGTTTCATGTGTGGTGGAAGAGCATTATAAATGCTATTAAACCTTGTAGAGTAGTCCTGGACACTCTCTCCTACGTTTCTTTTCAGGTTCTTGTATTCTGCTAGGATTTGGAGAGGGTTGGCCTTAACTTCCCATTTGTTTATGAAAGTCTGATATAAAGCAGGAAGGTCTTGGATACTATTAGGAGGTAGGCCTTTGAACCATTTCTTCACATCACCTCCTAAGATCTGGGCAAAGATTCTAATTTTGACTGTATCATCATCTATTTCCATGTAGTCAAAAGAATCTTCCATCCTATCTACATGGTGTTGAGCTGTCGTGGACTCTTTTGCAGTGAAGTGTGGGATCTTTGATTGATAATCATTGGGTAAGGGCACTAGAGGCTGAGGTAATACCAGAGGTGCATACCAGGCTGCCATGATGATATTTTGATGAGGTAAAGGGTTGGCTTGAGAAGCTGGTATATGGATGACAAGGATACTAGGACCAGCAGAGGCTTGTTGGGCAGATTTAGGGTGGCAGAGCCCCAAGTTTTGAATGAAGTGAATATCAGGAGGTGTAGATGGAGGGGTCTGTCTATCCCCAAGGTTTTTACAACTTTGAGGTGGTGACCCAGGGAGCTCAAGTTCTGGTTGGTCTAGGACAGTGAATGACCTAGTTCTTGGTAGTCTGTTTGGTAGGTCTAGGTCGAAAGGTGGGACTAGCAGAGCTGTAAATTCTTCTGGTGTAGAGTTACCTCTATGGATGTGTTTGAAAATAATTTATTGTTCAGGTGTAATATATTTCCTAAGGATGTTCTCAGGGTTGTCAACTATTTCAGGGGGGTTTTGGGTTAGGGTAAGCTCTTGTGTGAATAGTTCTTGAAGCCAGAATGTTGTTTTCCAACAAGGCAGCTTAACCCTACTTGTTACTTCTATTGTGGTTGATGTTGTTATGGAGGCTGGTCTCCCAATGGAGTCTTATGTGAACCAAGATAATCAGCAGGCCTACTGATCACCAGTGGAGTCTTCGATATTTAAGGAGCTATGGAGTTGCCAGGTGGAAGGTTTAGGATTCTTCTGGAGGGTACATTGTCCACCACAGTGCTTATGAGATGTCCCTTTTCAAGGACCTCTTCCAAACATAGAAAACTCTAACTAGAGATTGACTGGGAGGGAATTTACCAGATGTGTCACCTCCGAAGAGGATGAGATCCGAAGGCTACCTGGCCCTTTCCAGACTCTGTCTAAGAGTGTGGGAGAAACACAACAAATGGTATAGAGGTTGATCTATGAATAGGAATGTTTAACTGCCAACCTAACTAGAGATTCTGGGTTCGTACCCCAGCGAATTTGCCATTATGTTGGGGTTCCCATGTTTTGGCCATATTGGCAAGACCAAAAGATGAGACAACATCAGAACCACTTTCATACCTCAAGATCTAGCCCTCCTGGGTCCAGAGAGGGATCTCTCTATGATTTTCAAAGGTATATGTCTTTGAAGCTCAAAATTTAAGGTGTTAGGCTAGTTATAAGGCTCAGGGTTTGTTTGTTTGATGTATGTTTGGTTGTTGGGAATCAGGAAAGAAGAGTTCAGTATGATACAAGGATGAGAAAAGAGGAATTTAGGCAAAGGAGAGATATTCCAGGGAACATTCAAGACCATTGGGTAATGGATTCAGGAAAGGGTTCGCTTGCTATTCAATGTGCAGGCTTTTAGCTGGGCTAGTCATCTAAAGCATTGGATCTTAATGATGATTGTGTGACATGAAATGGTAAGAGAGGAGGAAACAATAAAGATTTGGGACACAAAGTTAAAGACCTGAGATCAAAGAGAGACTTTGAACTCTCAATGCTTCAGCCTCCAGCTTGAGGGATCTTGGAAAGGTTCAATTAATTGAAAAGGATCCTAGTGAGATAGAGACAGAGTTCTAGGCCTCCCAGTGTTCCCAATTCATTCAATTAAATCCTAACAAGAAAATCTAGAAATAGATTCATTAATTCATACATTAGCTAGCAAGAAATGACATCCACTACACTGGCTAAATCAATTGAAATCAATCCTTAGATACACACATAGTAGAAAACATTGAAGGCAAGGAGAGCATAAACATAGGGTACCTAACAAGGGTAAATCCTATGCCAGATTTCTGATGCAAACCAGAAGAAATGCAATGAAATGAACTGCAAGTTAAAAACATACACAGAGATAGAAAAACATCACCACTACTTTAGATCAGGATCCAAAGAAATGTGCTTGTCATATTAAAGAGCAACACCAGTCAAGTACAACATTACCAATAGCTAGATATTCAATCTAAAAACATCTTCTTCAGCCTATCTTACAACTTTACACAGAGACTATGTCTCAAAAGAAACAGCTTGTAATTCTCTGATAACCGATCAACAACCTTTTCAATGAGTTCGTTCATGAATTTATAGCTCAAGTGGAGCACAGAAGGTAGGTGAAAACTAAATGCAGCATTAAAACTCAGGAGAGGAAGAGGGCCAAGGCCTTGTTCTATTTTAAATTCTGAGCATTTATCTCTGGTACTCTTTGGATGAAAGAGTAGTCTTCGTCAAGCTTCCATTTACTCTAGGTATGTCTCTGATGTACTATGTTGTAGCATTTTGTAGTATTTCCGGTGAATTAAACAAAAAACGTAGAATCATGATGCTAGGCTCTACCATACTGTGCAACAAATGCTTCTGATAGCATAGGACTATTGTCAGGGATGGAATTTTCTTGGGAACACGATATAGAATGGAGATAGTATGGGCACTTCGTCCTTTGTGGAAAGGACATACTGCTGATGTGAAACCATGATAGTATTTTTTTCTGTGCACTGGATCCTCTGAGCGATCCACGGGGTCTTCGAACTGGTACCTTTGCCTTCTAAATCCCTGCAAAAGGCTCAAAAATCTTCTATTACGTGCTTTGAACTCTCTGCTGCTCTAGTACTATCTTTGTTTATGAAATCTGAGCTTTAATGGCGCCAGAGGGGTTTTGTAGAGTCTAAACCTGTCCCTTTAATAAAGGTCCCATCATAACGCCTTCCAAGGCCTTTCTTTATAATTTTCAATCTCTGCACATGGTCTTCCCTGCGTTCTCTGTCACTGTGACAGAGGATGTGAATCATGGAGGTTTATTACCACCTGAAACCCTGCAAAAACACAAAAAAGACGTTATGAAAATATGCACGGGAAGGGTAGTGCGGATGACTGTGAAAATGGCAGCATATCGTGGAGGAGGACGACAAACGAAGAGGGTGTTGCGGAGGAAAAACACCATGGAACAGCGGGAGGTGTATATGGAGAATGGTGAGATGGTCATTTTAACGTAAAACATTAAGATTTGACCTCTACATGCATTATAAAGGAGACGGGTGAACAAAACACGTGGAATGGTGACGTGGCGGGACGCGGTCAACGGTGGGTCGTGCATTAAATCTGGACCGTCCGATCTCAGGAGGGGATCGACGGTTGAAAAATCATCGGAGGGTAATGGATGGTGGGCCTAGGGTACGATTTCCTTGGGTTAACTCCCGTGCAACTTCGGGGAGCGATCGCCGTTGGATGGGCAGCTCTGGATCGGACGGTGCATGTGCATATCACGCCGGGTTTTCTGCCGAATGATAACGCGCAATGGGAGGGCGGTTTTCAAACAGTGTCATGACACGCGTCAGGCGGTGGGTGGAATTGATGCCGAATGGAAAAATACCGCCAGCCCTCCAACGGCGGTGCGATTGAAACCGACAGTTTTCTGCACAGTGCGCATTGGCGTGGGGACCATCGGGGCGGACAGACTCCAGACCATCGGATCTGCGGCTAAATGAATGGTTGTGATGCGACGAACAGGTGGTGAAAGGGTCGTGTTGATGGATGCTATGGAGCTTGCGATGACCGTCCAATTGGTGTCGATCAACGGCTCACAACGCTCCCGACGCATATTTGAGATAAGCGCTTTTCGGGCTGGCGGGTGGGTTTAGCGCTAGGCCACATGGGGGGAAATACAGTTCTGAGGCTGGCCAAAGGGTGCTAAACCCATACACATGAACAATATGGTTATTTGGCCCATTTTAATGCAATTTTAGGGCAGAACTAGGTAACGATGGAGGGAATAAGGAGAAATTAGGCCAAACAAGGGGTGTGTGCAGGATGTAAAGGGGATTTGGGGAGGATTTAGGGGATTATAGGGAAATTTTGACGAGGGGAAAAAAAAGGTTAAAAAGGGGCATTCTTCAAGGGTACAAGGGGAAAAATTAGGCCTTTAGGAGCACAATTTTTTGCAATCAGTGAGACCTTATAAACGGAGTCAGCAGAGGGAATTTATCAAAGGCAAAGGCACAGGAGATTTCAAGGATGATGTGTTTTCAGAGGAAAAGAATTCCTTGAAGGCTTAGAAACATTTTAGCCCCCTATTTGCTTGTCAAAAATTTATAGAGGACTAACATAACCATATACCATCAGGTGGCTTCACCCAGGGATATATCTCTGCGTCCGTCGGCAGTGTCGCCTTCTGCATCAAGCCATTCACAGATGAGGTATTGTGTGATGTTTCTCTATTCATGTAGATAATGTATTATTGGGCCAACGATACTTGTGGGGGCGACATGCTATGTATGAGTCTAGGCCTCTGTCTATTGTTATTACTTTGGGAAATAAATTGTACAGGATACCAGAGGTAGTGCCGCCTCCTGCCATCACCTTGACTATTTCAAAACAATGCAATAAGATTGTTTCCCAAACCAGGAAATTTATTTTCCTTACAACTCGATCAATGGGAAAGAAGAAGATTGTGGCCACAGCCTTGAAATAGGGCTCCCCTATACGGCTGTAGTAGATGGAAAAATTCGTGGAGGAATACGTGGACATTTTCTCCTCACCCACAAAGGTTCCTCTACACTGTCATGACAAGAACTCCATCGATATGACCCCTGGCGCACTGCTGCCTGATATTTCCATAACTCATGTGATTAAATAGAAAAAATCCACACATTTACTATCTGAGGAAACCAAATTTATTCGACGCATTCAACACGTCCGCCAGCATGTCCACGACATCCTGGACAAATCCAATACGAAGTTCAACAGAATTTTCCACTCATGCAGGAACTTAATGCAATGGGGACCATTTCTTAATAAGGAGGAAGGAATGATCCAGGTGGATATTGGTGGCCACCCACCTATTCCATTTGGACCTACACCATCATTTCTTTCAGTTTTTCAGCTTCAGCACAACTTACCATTTTTAGCAGGTTTTCGGGTCCTGAACTTTCGGAGCCGTTTGGAGGCCCTAATGATCTAGGTGTATATTGGTGGCCACCTATCTATTCCATTTAAACCCCCCCCATTGGTTCTTTCATATTTTCAGTTTAAGCACAACTTACTATTTTTAGTAATTTTTTGGGTCTTGAACTTTCAGAGCCGTTTTGAGGCCCTAAACAACATTTTTTGGGAAAACCGGGAGCAACATGGGACCAAGGACCGATGTTTCTCACAAAAAAAAAATGTATTCCTAAGATATATATTTCTAACAATGTATGGTGTGTGTTAGACGAAGATCGCATGCCAAAGTTACATCCCCGGGAGTTGAAACACCAATTTACCCAAACGGGGCCCATAGTTTTGGCACTTCATCTCCTAGGGTTAGGTTTTTAGATGTTTAGGGTTTTCCATTATTTCTCAATAATAAAGAGGCCCTCGAGCCTCATTTTAACACAGTTCATAGGCAAGTAGCTGCCACATCTCTTCTCAGAGATAAGCTACCAATGCCCTACCTAGTTTATTTCCATTATGTCTGTAAGCATATTTATGTTATTTGATATTAATGAAATGAAGTATTATTTCCGTTGCATCTTTATATTTTTGTCTATTTCTGTATTTTATTGCGTTCCTACATAAATCTGGATCAAAGGTGGCCAAACCCTGCCACCCTCGGCCGAAGCCAAGCAACATATATTAAAATTAAGGTGGGTCAGGTCGGGGCTGTGTGGAGTGGACCCCACCCACCAAGCACCAGCGACCATACATATATATGCATACCAAAAAATATGGGTCAACGGGATTTGAACCCGCACTAGCCGGGATAGCCAGCCCACCCAATGTAGCGGCCCAACACCAAAAATAATAGAAAACTTCAATGCCAAAACTAATGTAACCATGCCGATCCAAAATATCACGTTAGTTTTCCAATTCAAAATAACATGCTGAGTTGGGGAGGCGGGGGATTCAAACCCCGACCTCCGCAAGCCTAATTTCCTCTGCCACCAAAAAACCATGGGCGGAGCTTTAATAGCTCCGTCCACCCACAAATATAATAATCCTCATTTTCACAGTGCGCGTGAGGGCATAACAGGGAGAGCAGGGCAGAACCACGAGCCATGGAGAGGGTGGAACCATGCCCCAGGGAATCTTGAGGGCATCAAGAAGATTCCTTAAGGCCCAAACCTTGGAAGAGTCATAATTTTACAAATTGTATGTCGATTTTACACCTCTCGGCTATAGGAATCCAATGGAGACGTCCATTTTAGCAATAGAGCTTCCCATTTTTGGCCATTTTCCATATTGGAGTGATGGTGTCAGATTCTCAAGTGTGGACATTCGATTTTATGCCTCTCGAAAACACGAATTCCATGGTGCATCTAGATTCAGTAGCTGATCATCCACTTCTTCATCCAACTTCAGGGGTTGAGGTATATGCATTATTGATGCCATGTGCCTCTTTTATAATTTTCTGTGAGATGTAATATGTTGTTTAGATCCTTGCTTGATGTATGTTACAGGATCTATGTTTCTAATTCATGTGAGATGTATTCACCATGGATTTTTATGATCCCTATGTAACCTTGTTGAAGGGATGCTCATCATCACCTTGTGTGAGATTGCATCATGTTGATAGGAGGCCTATTGTGAGTGAGATTTCGTGTGGCGGAACGTCTCGTGGAGAGAAAAGCCACTCATGTTGAGGGCATATATCCTTGTCTGAAAGAAAACATAGTCCATGTACATCATCACCATTTCTAGCACTATATGAAGAAGCCTACCCCATTTTGAGACTGGGCCCGAAGGCATAGCCCACACTAGGTGAACTCTGTTATCAACATCTCATGTTCTTATGTTGCTGATTGTTGTCTTGTTTCCTCTTACTTAAATCATGCTTATGTGTTCTTTTAATGCTATTTTCAGTGTAATTAGAACCACATCACAGAAGTAAAATATCATGGGTAAATCCAATAGGTGACGCACCCGAATCAGCGCAAGCAGGTCATTATCGAAAGGGCCAATAGTTGGAGGGTTTGTTGTTTTATCCATAAAATCTGAACCTGGGTCAGGACTGATGAGCTCCATCATTAGACATATTTGGAGGGGTTAATAGTCACCTTTTTTCCTTATTAGATCTCCTTTTTCTTTCATTTTATTATTCTTTGGTTTTATAATGCTAGTATAGGTGGTGATTAAGGCTAACATACTATGAGTACCTAATATGAGGTTCAGTGCATAAAATCATGATTTATTAAGAATTTTTATAAAGATTTTATCATAAAGACTTGGAGGAGACAAAAAGGAGAAATTATAGGAGGATTTTCCACCCTAGATTCTCTCCAGCAATTCGAACTCCAAAGGTTGTCAAAGGAACCCTTGGATTCTCTCCAACAATTTGAATTCCAGAGGCAGCCAAGCAACTCAAAGAGGAGTGCACTCAATATTTGTTTACTGGGAGTCAAGAGGACTCAATCACCATTTTTATAGGGAAATTTTGGTAGCTACCTTGTAGAATAAATAGAGCAAAGCTAGAGCTAAGAGGATTTAGTCAATACTAGTCGATTCCAATCAGAACTCTGTTGCAAGTTATTGAGCTTTTTATTATTTCAGTGATCAAAATTTTAGAGATGTATGATGCTATTCTTTTATGAAATGAGTAGACTAATTTCATTTTAATGATTTAAGTTTCAGAGAGCTAGGCTCGTGGGTTAGGGCCCAATCCATGTGCCTCAACCCCTCTGCTGTATTGGTTCTTTTCTTTCTATAATTTCATTAGCTCCACTTCTGATAATTCCATTTATGCTTCAAGTTGTTGCTTAGTATTTGCTTTCAGTTTGCTGTTGTAGTTTTTCATTTTCTTGTGAGTAGAAGAATAGAGGAAAAACTCCAAAAGCTGTGGTGAAGCCTCCCCCTCTCATCTCTGTCAATAGAGTTCGAGCAGGGTAGACCTTCCCACAGGCCAAAAATTTCTTTCTATTTGAGTTCAGGGAAGAAACTACATTACCAGGTCCGAGTCTCTCTTTCACTGTTGTTATCATGTATTTTTGTCAAATTTCCATGCATGAATCCATATGTGTGTTACACTTTTGAGCACTGCTGGTGCACCTCCATTCCCTCCTGTTTTCTGCTTCTTTTAACTACTACACCCTACCTTTTTTCTTAAATGCACTCAAGCCCTTCAGCCCACCTTATTCCTTTATTTTCTTCAGTCACGGTTACCTTACCTTTTTTTTAACGCAAAACACATAAAAATGCTTGAAAAAGAATTAAAGTCTAACCTTCGCCTTTCCTCCTCGAAACCCCCACTATCGTACATCACAAATCGCAATTCTTTCCCTCTTCTTTTAACACTTACCACTTGGTTCTGCCGAATGTGATATTGCAATCTCGCATATCGCTAATCACACCTTTTCACTTTTTCTTTCGAGGCTTATGGCAAACACAATCGCATTTCCTTTTCGCACAACCACAGTTTTAGTATGAATCTTAATTCCAAGCTTACAAAAAAATACCACTTTAGCTGTGCATAACAAACAGCCCAAATAGCAAAGATATTTGCCAATATCTTCAGATCTGCAGTTAGGTGATCAAGATAAATGGTGCAAAAATCTAGATCTATGCATTAGAAGACATTAAGCAGTAGAAAAAACAAGATTTACTCGATGCATCCAATAGACAAGACAAGAATATGTTGAATGAATTTTGTATTAATGGCACCTAGGAGGAAAACACAGAAGGGTGTTACCATTTCTCCCCAATGGGATGGGTTCTTGTAAGTCCTCAACACTTCAGATCTAAAATTCCTCTCTCTTGATGGTGTAGAAAACCCAGACAAAAATGGTAGAAAATATGACAATGATGGTGGATTAATGTCAGACCAAAAGTATAGATCCAGAGTGATCTTTATGCAACAAAAGGTGGTAAATTAATGGGAAAACCCTTCTATTTATAACAAAATATTGAGTTAGTCTAGATATTGGTGCATAATTAAAATATTATTAACTAAGTCAAGATCCAACTTTTATGGAATATTTTATTATATTTGTTGGAGGGAAAAGGAATTTGACTTGGGTCAAATCCATTTATTTGTAAATAATAAATAAATAAATTATTTATTTATTATTTTAAGCATGTGGTTGAGTAATAATCAAATAAATAATGATTTATTTAATTATTTAAGGGTGATTTAGTCATATTTAACAAAGAATATTATTTAAATAAGGTTTAAATAATTATTATTAGAAAATAATAAGATAAATAATGATTTATCTAATTAATTTCCTTGTTTTGGGTTAAATATAACCAGGAATATTAATTAAACTGTTGTTTAACTAATTATTCCTTGAGGAAAATCAAACAAATGTAGATTTATTTAATATTTCCTCATGGGGTTTCCTGTTTATACCATAAACAACTTAATAAAGGTGGTTTACTAAGTTATTTTCATGGTGAAAGCAACTTTACTTAGGGTAAAATTGGTCTTACATGGTCCACTTGGGTCCATCTAATGATAATAGGTTAGATGACCAAAAAATTGTGTAACACATAGATCGCAACTTTTACCTTTTCTCCTTAACACTACCACTTTCAAATGCCGATGTGATATTTCCACCGCATCAGAGACCGCTCATTGCGACCTTTTTTTTTTTCTTTAACACTTACTGCTCAAGCTTCACGATATTGCAATTACGATATTGGTCCCACCTCCATGTCATCTGCCACATCGTAGATCACTCATCGCATTTTTTCGTTTTTTCCTTTAAAACTTACTGCTCCAACTCCACGATTTTGAAATTGCGATATCAGTCCCACCTCCACGTCACCACTCTACATTTCACTTCGCAAAAATTATCTCATCGCACTTCGCTCCTGCTCCCGAATGACCTTTCCACTATCCCTTTACTTTTGCGATATTGTGATTTCGACATCACATATCACAACCTTTTTCCTCTATCGCACTCCGCCATCACACTTTTTGAATTATTCTTCTCCAAAGCATTTTGCGCTATAATAGAGTATTAATCTGGTTTAAACTATGGCTTTCCACTTCTAAGCCTCATTTGATGCATTAAGCCCTCCATTAGCCTCTTTAGCCCTTTTCTTTCCTCCAAGCTGCAAATCAACACTCTTTTTAATTAGAATTAAGTCATGGATAACTTAGTTGAATGAATAGAATAATGATAGATAGACCATGGGATAAATAAAGTGCATTTAGATGATTGACCAAGTTAAGTGTGGTTTAGAATCAGTTTCCTTTGTGCCATTTCTTTTTAGAAATATAGTTTAGTTTCTTTTCAGTCATTTCTTTTTCTGAAAATTAAATTAGTTTCATTTCTATCATTTTTTTTAGCGATTTAATTTAGTTTCCTTATGTCATTTTCTTTCTACAATTTATATTAGTTTCATTGAAGTGTGATAGAATTCACTGAGAACCCTTAGAAATAGCACCCTTTTGTAAAGCAGAAGAGGATGACATGAACATAATGCATATGTTGTGTATATAGCACTATCACCTCCAAGTTTGTACGAACCCCGGGTTGATAAAGTAAAGTAGGGTAGCCCATGGGAATTGCAGCACTCTTGGTGTAATACCAGGGCTCACCAATGACCCCTCAAGCCAACACATGGTTCTGTTGCTGAGATTGGGATCATTTTGAGGGAGATTTGATGTTGTGCCATCTGTCATGAAATTAATTACAAGATTGTCTGGATAGAAAGATCCTTGAATTTTCGCTCCAAGAGAACATAAGTACTCAATTATTTGACGAGCAATGGGTACAATAATATATTTATATAGAAGTTCATGAAATTTTCTTTTTCTCCTTTGTGCGTGAATTACAGGAGTCGTTTTCACACTTAGCTGAATTCCATCACTACATAAAAGATGACGTAGTCACTGAGTAGACTCCTGAATTGATCCAAAAAGTAGAGAAGTTTGATAATAATATCACATGCACGGTAGATCATTGGATCAAACGCCTCTTGGGAGGATTTGTGACTGAAATTTCCATTGATCAATTTGTGTCCTATTCTGAAGCAGAAAGAATGTTTTTCAAAGGACCTAGAGGTAAGTTCCTGCATTCATTGAAATTATTTCTGAAAATGCTATTGTGTGAATAGGGTTGTTTGTGCGAACATATTGCTTGAATGCATCAAAGAGTTCCAACTACGCGCAATGGAAAAGTTTACTGCGAAGATTCTAAAAATTTTATCATTAGCCTTCTAAAGCCTAGATTTGATAGTGAAATTGAACCAGAAACTGCTAGCTCAAGTGACTCTGAAGAAGAAATTTCATCACATCAAACACCCTTGAGTATGTTTCCAAACCCATCAACTCCACTTCTTCACTTACATCACAGATCACCTACTCCACCGCGCAGTCCATCTCCACCACCACCTCCACCTCCCCTTGAAGTAGATATGACTTCATCAATGAAGTTACCTAATTTCAAAGGCATTGGACATGAGAACACTGATCACTTTTGGTTTGTGACTGAAGTCGTATTGCAGGGTTAACAAATTAACAATATTGATATTATGAAGGTGCACCTAGCTACTGCTTTCCAAGATCGCACATTAGATTGGTGCATCAGTTTCACTCAGGAAAACCCTAATGCTACCTTGGAAGAAATTAAATTAGCCCTAAAAGAGCAGTTTAAGAAGCCTAAGTCATACGTGCAACTCGTGACAGAAATGAAGGATATTCATCAGGAGGCTAATGAATCTGTATGGGAGGCTGATCAAAGGCCGAAGCACACCAAAAAATATGGTGGATTTGATATTGATGATACTCAACATAAGGAATATTTAATTTCTATGTTTATCCCACATTTGTGCTAGCCCTTAGGTCAACAAAAGATTTCCACATAAGTTGAGGCTGTGGAAGTTTCAATGAAATTGTAGGCTACCCAACACCTATTGCGTTGGGAACTCAATAGGTTTATAATTGGTTAGAAGCCATGCATCTAGAAATTAAAATTTTACGTAAAGACAAGGGCAAGGAGGTCTTCTCAGAGGTTTGGTGTATAAAATGTAAAACTTCTGGGCACCGTAATGACCCGTGTCCTGTATTCAAAAATTATCTAAATGCTGGAGGCCCTAGTCCATTAAAGAATCATGTATGGTGCACTATCTATCAAATCATTGGATTACATGACATAGATTCTTGCCCAAGTATCGGAAAGTATCAACCTAACTTGAAGCATTTATTTTGTAAATTATGTTCGTCATTAGTGCATGATGAGCATCATTGTCATACCTATGATCTGATGCTAGATAAAGCTGAAATATATAAAATTCAGGTTGATCCTACATCACCAACATCCCCTTCTGGGTGTGGACGATTCCAAGGCAGAGGAATAAGCCGAGGAGGTGGATCATGTGGCCGAGGAAGAGGGCAAGTCATTTTCTATAACTATGGAGATGTTGGCCATTATGCACGCGACTGTCGAAATCCAACGTGACAATCCTACAGGTACTGTAGACAATTTGATAATGTCATAGAAGATTGTCCTGTCTTGATTGATAAAATGCAGGAAAATAAGACGCGGGCCCCAACACAAAATCTTCAGATGGCTCACGCAGAAACTCATGAAGAATATCCTAGTGTGAATGTGGTTACTAGGAGTGGTGTAGCTACCAATGAAGATAAAGGAAAGAAACCAGCCACTGATGTATGGATCTGTAAAGCACCTAAAATCAAAGAAGGCTTTAATCTTCAATGCGCAAAAGAGACCTTCATTAAGCACGTAAATAATTTGTAGAAGGAAGTGCATCAACATCAAAAAAAACAATGAAGGAAGCAGGAGGAGATGAGCATATCAAACCATTTATACAAGAATGTATAAAGTTACTCCGCAACAAGAAATATGTCAAAAATCTGTAGGCATTGATCGATAATTGCACAAATAAGGAACATCCCATGGTAGAAAAACACACAGTCAACAAAATTTATAAGAACAAGAAGAGAATGGGTAGGGATATGCGTATGATCATGCATATTGGTGCCTATAAAATGGACCAAGTTATTTTAGATCTGGGATCAGATGCTAATGTTCTACCTAAGAAAAAATGGGAGTGCATGGAAGAGCCAAAGCTGGAGTGGTCTACTATCCAACTGTGCATGGCCAATCAACAAAATATCATTCCTTTAGGGAGGCTATCACAGGTTGTGGTCAATATAGAAGGCGTTAGGGTGATGGCAGACTTCAAAGTTATCCAAATTTTAGATGAAACTTATCCCTATCCTCCATTTATAGGGATGGATAGGACCATTGGCATGGATGGTTTTATCAATCTGAAGAAAAAAAGTATGCAATTTGAAAGCAATGGAGTCAGGGTAATCATTCCTCTAGATCCTGCAGAAGGAAAAAGATATACTGAACCAGTGTGCAATGAGGACGAGATTGATCAAATATATAAGCTAACTTTGCGTGAATAATATTGGAATAATCCAACAACAGATGGAAATCTTAAGTGGGAGAAGGATAGCTCTTGTTTTTCAGACTTTGATGAAGAACTAGAAAATTGGCAAAACCAATTGCATGAGGTGTCTGCGCTGCACTGTAATCGCATGACCCGATCTCTGCATTTTATAACATTTGAGGTACGTGATTTACCACACTATGATGGCTCAACTGATGTAAATATGTTTATAGGAGAAATTGAAAGGGTTGTCCCTGAAGGACAGAGATTCCATGATTCGGACCTTGGATTGTGCACTACTCCAACAAGATGGTGGGAAATTCATAAGGATAATATGGGTAACTGGGAGGAATGTGCGTGCATGATGAGGTTGTGGTTTGAATGTCTAGTCATTAAAATGGAAGATGTGTACTTTGGAAAAGAGGATCCCCGTATACATTTGGCAAGATGGAATCAGGTATGGGGTGTATATCCTAGACCCAAATGGGCCCATATGTTTATTCACACATTAGTAAAAGTTCCTACCGATTGGTATTTGGAGATAAATCTGTGTAGAGGCACTAGTGAATGGTGTGCGCTGACAGAGAATTTTATTCTTACACTTATCTTTGAGAGTGGATTTGACATAGTTCACCAAGCTTTGCATAATATTCAAGAAGTAATCTTTGATACAACTAATCCTACCATTGAGTGTGATCCACCAGCTTGGGACGCATAGATGAAATCCATTATGAATTGGAGGAACTTGACAGTGGTAAAAAATGATGAGGATCTAAGGAATATCCTTATCCCTAAATTTGAGGGACAAAAAACAGTGGTTGGACCCTCAATCACGTCGTTGGATGTGACAAAGCCCTGAAAGCCAAGACATGTGAATATTGGAACTGAAGAACAACCTAAGTTAGCAAAGATTGGAGACTACTGGGATGATGAGATAGTAGGCAATGTTTTCAAGTTCCTAATAGAATATCAAGATATGTTCCCTACAAATTTTTTTAGAGTTGAAAGGAATCATTTTGGATCTTGGAGTGATGAAAGTCACATTAAAACTTGATGCGTGCCCAATAAAATAACCACCATAGAGGCTGAACCAAAGATATAAGAAGAATGTGAAAGAAGAGTTGGACAAAATGGTGGCAGCAGACATCATTGAACCTGTTGGCACTGGAATCAACACTTGGACTGCTTCAAGTGCCTGAACAGACACATCTAAAGCTCTAAGGCAATTTTAATGATTTTTTTTATGAGATGGTAGGTGGTTTAAACTCTCATCTACTTAAAATATATTTCAGTCTAATCCACAATTCTACTAATGTGGGTATTGGAGCCCGATGTGGTAGAAAAGAGTGAGTTTGTAGCCTATGAGGAGAAGAAAATGTAAAATGAGAGAAGAAACAATAGGTTTGCAAAGCAGAAATCTACTGAATTTGGTAGAAATTAGCAGTTCAACAATATTTCATCAAGAGAAAGCTATTTCTAGTCTTACAATATTCTAAAAGATAACTGTCATGAGTGATGCTCTTCCCATTGTTAATATATATATATTACCAAGAAGGCTCACTATGTGAGACTATCAAAAATTGATAAAACACATGAACATGACAAGAGACTGATAAAAACTCATAACAACATGAGGAATTGCAAACTTCAAATGAAGATAATAAGATATGGAAACACAAGTGGAAATTGACAATACACACACCAAATTGGTAATAAGTCCTCAAAATTTTCTGTCCATTTCATTCACTAAAAAGAGTACTGATCATATGATTCAAGATTCTAAAACCATGAACCCTTACTTCATAACAATTTTTCACATATATACAAAAATATGAAACTGTCATCCCCATAAAAGGAGTAAATTTGTTCCTAAAAGTTATTACTATCTTGTGCAAGAGATGAGGCTTATCCAAAAACTTTAATACAAAGTTCTATGACATAATCAAAATAAACAGCATCAAGGCTAAAAATTCGAAGTGGTTTTATAATGTGGCAGTCTATAGGAAGACTCCTCCTTTGTTCTGGAGCAACCAAATCCACAAAAAGAGTAAAAAAAAATGAAAGTGACATGTGGTTGTTCCTTGAATGCTTCCTGGTGCCTCGCAGAAACGTGTTGGTGCTAAGAGTAAAGGTAGAAATCTATTTCAGATAAACTCTGTCGTTGTTCCTTTCCTTTGGTTTCTTGTTTGTCGTGATAGGAATGAAGGTGGATTAAAAGAGATAGGGGAGTTTCATTTTATTAGTGGGAGAAATTATTAGATGAGATGGAGGAGAAAAACCCTTTATACATATATTGTAATCGCATGTTGGAGCCGAAGCATTTAAACATAAGACACAAGCAAGAGGGAACACGATTTGTGATGGGGGTGATGACGTGGTAAAGAGGTGGGGCTGATCGTAGATAAAAAATCAGAAGTTTTATTATGAGACATGGGATTTAAGTGTTAAAACTTGCGAAGTGTGATGTGCAATGAGAACGGAGGTGACGTAGCATGACAACTGGTGGGGCCCATTTAATACCGCAAATTGCACATCGGAAGTTTTTTTACGAGACATGGGAGTTAAGTGTTAAAAATTGCGAAGTGCAATGTGTGATGAGAAGGGAGGTGATGTGGCATGGGAGACGGTGGAGCCCATTTAATACTGCAAATCGCATATCGGAATTTTTGTTATGAGATACGGGAGTTAAGTGTTAAAACTTATGAAGTGCGATGTGCGATGAGAATGGAGGTGAAATGGCATGGAAAATGGTGTGGCCCATTTAATACCGAAAATTGTACATCAGAATTTTTATGATGAGACACGGGAGTTAAGTGTTAAAACTTGCAAAATGCAATGTGCGATGAGACAAGAGTTGACTTGGCAAGAAAAGGTCTCACTTTAATATCGCAATCAAGGGTTTTGTAGGAGACAACAGTTGTAACATGAATGAAATTTAAAACTGTGATAATATGATTGCGATGAAAGGGTAAGGGGTCCACCATTATTAAGTGTGATAAGTTTTATCATATAATATATGATATTACAAAGGTTTGTTGTGGTGCGGGTAGAGCTGCTTTTTAACTATAAAAAATGGATTTTAATAGTTAAAAAAGGGGTTTCGAAAGAAATGAAATGCTGGAATTTGGGTTCTTAGAAAAATGAAAGGTAAAAGAGGGAAAATGAAATGAATGAAGATATAAATGAAATTTTCTCACCACTATACTTTGACAACGACACTTTCATCTTACAACCGAACTAGAAAGGCAGATTGATTCCTTGGATAATGATGACTAGACTTTGAAAATCTTTGAGAAATTGTAGTGCTAACAGAACCTGTAGAAGAATCTGACTGGGTAAGTCCGATGGTTGTGAAAGATAAGAAGTCCAAGGGAGAAATCAGAATCTGTGTAGACCTGTGCAAACTGAATGATGCTTGTGTGCATGATCCATTCCCAACTCCATTTTCAGATGAAATTTTCGATAATGTTGGAGGTCAAGAAGCATACTCCTTCACAAATGGTTTTTCAGGATATTATCAGATTCAGATTGCACGAGAATATAGGAGTAAGACCAGTATTGTTGCTAAATGGAGATCCTTCCAATATACATTTATGCCCTTTGGATTGAAGAGTGCTCCTGCCATTTTCTCCCGCATGGTAGTGTTGCTTACAAAGAATTTATGCATAAGTTTTTGTAGGTATATTTTGATGATTGGACTATATTTGGGTTGTTAAAGATGCATGTGTAAAATCTATGCTCAATGCTATATACTTGTAGGAAGTATGAGATCTCCTTGAAATTGAAGAAGTGTATTTTTTGTGTACCCTTTGGAATACTGCTTGGACACATTATCTGCAAGGAGGGATTGATGGTGGATCTTGAAAATATTGTAGTCACAGTCAATTTGGAAGTTCTTGAGAATATTAAGTAGTTGCGCTAAATATTGGGGCATAATGGGTATTATAGGAAATTTATTTAGGGATATGTGCCGATAACTGCGCCCATGGAAAAACCGCTCAAGAAGGATGCAACGTTCTACTAGGATGAGGACTGTTAGAAGAGTTTTGAGATGCTAAAGGAAAATATGGTCATTGCACCCATCCTGGTCTTCCCAGATTGGTAAAAGGAATTTCATGTACATGTGGATGCATTTTGTATTGCACTAGAAATTGTGTTAGCCAGAAACTGTCAAGCGCAGAGAATAATTACTCAACCACGAAAAGGGAAGGGCTCACAATGGTGTACGCACTGCAGAAATTATGCCACTATCTGTTAGGAGGTCACTTTAAGATGTTCAATGATCATTCTGCTTTTAAGTACCTAGTCAACAAGCCTATGTTGGGGGAAAAGATCTGCAGATGGTTGTTGTTATTCCAAGAATATGATTTTGAAATTATGGTGAAACTAGGATGATTGAATGCTAGGCTAGAACATCTGTCGTACATTGAAACATGAGAGGAAACTATAAATATAGATGATGGATTTCCAGATGTGCAGTTGTTCACAATCAAAGTGGTTGATGAGAATTTCCCTAACATGATTCAGTTTTGGACTACTAGAAGCGCACCTGAGGAATATAAAGTTCAACAGAAGAAGGAACTCATGGCATGCATAGAAGACTTCACCATTATTGCTGGAAAGTTATACAAAATGGGTGTGGATGAGGTTCTGTGAAGGTATGTCCTTGAATATGAGAGACATTCAATTCTAAATGAAGCTCATGGAGGGGTTTTCGGTGGTCATTATGCAGGTAAGGACACTGCACGAAACATATTGCAATCTGGGTTATGGTGGCCCACACTGCACAATGATGCCTATGCGCATTTTCATGCATGTGATGTCTGTCAGAGGACAAGAAAGCCTTCGTGTAGAAACGAGATGCCTTTGAATCCGTAGATGGCGCTACAAGATTTTGAGAATTTGGCTATTGATTTTTTGGGACCTATTAATCCTCTAGGAAGGAAGAGTGGTGCATGCTACACTATCACTAAGACAGATTATGTATCCAGATGGGATGAAGACAAAACAGCGAAGGATTGTACTGCTGATACAACTGTAGAGTTTATTTTTGAGAATATAGTGACTCAGTTTGGTTGTCCTAAGATCCTGATAAGAGATCAGGGGATGCATTTTTTAAATGTCACTATTGAAGCCTTGACTGAAGAATTCAAGATGCATCATCAGAAGAGCTCTCCCTATCATCCTCAAGAAAATGGTGTAGTTGAAGCTTTCAATGAAATATTGGAGACCGCAATCACTAATGTATGCAATGCTAACAAAAACGATTGGGATGAGCAAGTTCCAACAATTATTTGGGCATATAGGACTACTTGCAAGAAGTTAACTGGAAGGACACCTTTCAGGATGGTATATGGGAAAGAGGTTGTGCTACCCATGGAGTTCAATGTTCCTAGTCTGAAAATTGTAGCATTTACCAATGTGGAAGAAGAAGATGCTCTAGAGGACCAGTTGTCGCAGTTGGTTGCTATGGAAGAAGATCATTATATTGAAAATTATCATAAGCAGGTTCAAAATCCATGTGAAAAAACATGGCATGGCAGGCATATCAGGAAAAAGGTATTCAAGGAAGATGATCTGGTCATACTATATGACAAAAATTTTGTGCGCCATTGAGGGAAATTAAAGATGCATTGGCTATGGCCCTATGTTGTTAAGGAAATCTCTAACGAAGGAGCAGTGTGTCAGGCTACATTGAGCGGAGAATACCTTCCTAGGTATGTCAATGGAAGTCATCTGAAGCCATACATGGATGACCCTGTGCCTACCAAATGACTATATGGCTATAGTATCAGACCTTCATAGAGGGGATGAAGATTGCGCAGTAAGATATGACGCGCACGCAGTAGTTGTGCAGGGATGTTTACTGGGTCGCATAAGTATCAAAAAGTAGCCATTGGAACAGTAAAACTAGAAAAGACAAATTTATTACCATTTTTAGGAGTGTCTAGGATGCATTTGATGGAGGGATTTTACTAGATTTCAGACTGTTTTGTCAGTAGTGGAGCCTCATTAATGCCCAAGGAGCTGTTGAAGATGCTCCATAAGTACAAATATGACCTATGGGGTCACAATAGTTCCCATTTCTTTCTGGGTGATTTACCTACTTTGATCTCCTTGATTACCACTACATTTTTTGTGTCTATTTCTGGTTTGGATACAAGGTTTGAGGACACATTGCTCCAAGCAAGGTTAGGATATGCTATTCCTGAGAAGATGATAGCCACAAGACTGGATAATGACCCTATTGTGCCTGAAGTGCCAATTATGGAAATTCTTGCACCCTCTAAGACTAAGAAGGGGCAATCTTCTAGAATACACAAATATCTTCGAGAGAAGACCTGAAGGCCATGCCCTTTGGCATGTGAGAAGATGAATAGACCTATGTCCGAGGTCCCTAAGACCATTGAGGAGAAAGAGGATGATGTGGTCGAAGTCGCCCTAGTCTTGCGGTTGCCAAGCTACATTGCATTACGCAAACCATCTCTCAGAGTACCTAAGGACCTGGATAAGGTGCGCGGGGGTATTCAAATACCACTAATACTTCAGAATGTTCTGATGGAAGAGGACATGCTCGCAAATGTTCTGAAGCTTTGATTTGATGTTTGGGACATTGCTGATGTTGAGAAGTTCCTAGAGCTTGTGTCATATCTCTGCTTGGACAAGATTACCTATGAAGGAGGCATTATGCGCCTCGAGCCTAAGAGATGGGTCCTAGGTATGCACAATGCAGGCCTGCTCAATTTTCTCTAGATCCCTCATTTTTGGCGTAGCCCCATAAATGATATCTCTATCAGAGAAGTGCTGGCCTTAGTTCATGATGACATGCTTTGATTGGGAGAGAGGATCCCCATTGACGCTAAGTTAATCCACAGAATCACTAGTTTTCCTGCTAAGGGTGCTAACCCTATAGTCGATTTTGGTAGTAAGGCACATAGGAATCTCATGGCTGATCAAATTAAAATGAATTATAACATCACAAGGAAGAGCCTGGGGTTTGTTGTGGATGAAATTAATGACCCAATAGCGCACTTTGGAACGATCATCTTGGACTATAAGATGATGCGTAAGTGCAGACCCAAGGTGGTGCCCATGCACGACATTGCGCTCATGAGACGATGTGAGAAGAGTGTTATATAAAATTGATCTAGTTAGTTGTGCAAAGAATTTTTATAAAATGTGCACGAAGCATAGTAGGAAGCAAGCACTTCCAGTATGCTTGGCTCTTATTATTAATTGTGCTAATTAGATGGAAGACTCCTGAAGATACACATTTTCCACTCATTGATCCGAGATGTGCGAAGCTACGTGCTAGACAACCTTATGGAACCCCTCAGACCTGGTGCCCACCAAATAAAACAAAAAATTTTGGGTTTTGTATGATGCTATCACAAATCAAGTGGTACAGTCAAAGCTGCAACTGTCACCTACAATACATGACCAATACAAGATAGTAGTAGATTTTAAAGCTACATTCTATAATATCCACATCCGCACGAAAGGCATTGTAGAATGAGTATGGTGTGAATTACCATACCTGGTGACAAAGGATTATTTACTAAGCATCATAGCAGAATGGCCGCTAGCCTGGTTAACACCAGGCACACCCACAAAACCATGCACTAGTAGCCAAATAGGGAAATCAACGGAGAAAGCCACGGAGAAAGTTACAGAGAAAGTGACAGAGAAATTCACAGAAAAAGAAGAGATCCCCATAACTACTAACGAGACTATAGAAACAGGAATAGTGCTAGTAAAGAATAGATCTACGTCGAAGGAGATGGGGGAAGTTGAAACATCTAAAGGAACCAAGCACAACTCTCAGGTCATTGGAGGATCGCGGAAGAAGAGCAAAGGTTCCAAAGAAGTAGGGTAGGAGTTCCTGACGCTGACAGAAGATGATTTAAATCATATAGAAAACACTGTCATTTCGGTGACTGAGAAATGTTGGATAGACATGGAGGTTCAGTACAAGTCTGTGCCAGAACTTGTAAAAGTTGGATTGGAAGAGTTAAAGGTACAAGCGAGCCAGATTCAAGATAGAGTAGCTCAGGCGAGCCAGACCAGTGCGAAAGTAACAAGCGCACAACTGTTAGACATTTCTCTAACAGCTTTAGGGGACGGCCACTTTGTCCAAAAACCCTTTCCAGCCATTCAGATGGACACCAACCAATGTCTCCTATTCATAGGAAAAGGTGATGTGCATATTAACCTTTCTATGTTACCTGTAGGTGAATTACACCTTATGCACACACTGATCGCAGATGAGCTTGAGCACAAAGAGGCTACCACACACACAAATACAACGGAAGCACATTAGCAGGTTGAGCAAGAAAATCTATAAAAGCAAAGAGCAGAGGCTGCTTACCGAGAATCAGAAGCCTAGTGCATTCCGCTAGAGGCAAAAATTCACCAAGTATGCCAAGACATTCCAATTGTCTTGGCCATAGCTGCGCTGGAAGAAAAGTTAGAAGGATTGGCTGCCACAGTGAAAGTAGTGTGCACAGAGGTGAAAATGGTCAGAGAAAAATATGAGCAGAAAATTGCAGACCTTCAGACAAATTTGCAGCCCAAGATACCACCAGAGGTTCGTGCACAAAGAGTAGATGAAGTTAAACAAGATCGTGATAGTATTGTTGCTACGATAACCCAATGTGAAAATTTTATCAATGAAGCTATGAGTGTTTGGACCTCGGTCCAAAGTGATCCAGTAGTGTAGCAGCCGTGCGATGCACTCCACCAGAAGGAGAAACAGTTCGAGTAAATCAGGACATTGGCACCCACATTGGTTCTTTCTCAGTGCCTCACTCGTCTACATGAGTGCAGAACAATTCAAACCGATATTGAAGATCTATGTTGGAAGTAAAACCTACTGAAAGAATGCATGCAACCATGGGAAGAATATTTGCTTCAATTTTCACAGACACTAGACAACACATTAAAGACCATCCAACAAACTTAGCGCAACATCAAGATGGCCACTGAAGGACCTACAACAAAAAATTTGGTTCAGCAAGCATAGGGCACCGCAACACAAAGTTTAGAGTTAGTGATCCCTCTCAAAACTTATGTCAGCACACTTTAGGCCAAGATCAAGGAGTAGGTGCCTCAGTGACTTGGGATGAGTCACATGTTTGTGTTGGGGGCTTGTTGGAGCAGGGTCCCCTGAAGCCAATTTTTCCATGTAATTTTGTATAATTTTGTATGTTTGCTATGCTTTGAGTCGAGGGGCTTTGGGGTGGGTCAAAGTCCCTAATTTTTATGTAAATGGGTTTAAGGGTAAACTATGAGCCTCAAACCATGCTTTGAGACCATAATATCTGCGTGCTAGGCGAATATAAATAGATATATTGAGTCTAAGAAAAGTAGTGAAGATAATTTTATGATATTGATGTTTATGTGTTTGTAATATGTTGTAAGGATTTGTCTGGGTTGGGTTGAAAGGCTCCTGCAGGATGTGTGCACGGAGACCTAGTCCTGGCTATGTGCGCGAAAGGGTTTTGTAAGGGAAAATTGATGTATTTAAAGTTTGATGTATTGAATAGCTCTGAAGCTAATAGAAAGGACTGATTTTGGCAAACTTATTATTTTATGAATATGAGTTGTTTACTGTTTATGTTCTGTTAAGATCACACTAATTTCTATTGATTATTGCGTGCAAGATATATGTTATGATTATGAATTTTTATTTATGATTTATAGGTTTGTTTAAGTATTCGCATTATTTAATATCTAGAACTGGTCCTATTATGTTTATATGAGCTGAGGCAAGCATCGAATCTGTTTTACTCTATTAAAGACTGCATGTTCTCTGTGATTTTGCTGTATATAGTTGCGCACATCTTCTTACAAGTGATATAAGTTTGCATTTGGTTTTTCTGATGAAAACTTCATTATTTTCTCCCTTAGGATGTGGTTCCAACACCCCCCCATACTTCCTCAGGTGATACTTTGATCTGCACATGCAGGAGATTGCTAAAAGGGCCAGTATTTGGAGGGTTTTTTGGTTTATCCATAAACTTTGAACCTAGGTTAGGACCCCTCAAGGCAACATGAAGACATGCATAAGGAATAGGGAAAATAGTGAACTCCCTTTGAGATAATGATATTATATGGCTCAGCTCCAACATGAAACCATATCCAACAATATGATCTGTAGGTAGGATTAGGTATGGAAAATATGATCTCTTGCCTATGGATAAAATGACTAAAATGTGTAATGGCCAAGAAAGGAGTTTTAATAAGTTCGAGGTGGTTAGTGAACTTGGCCCCCCTCTGCTAGTAAACTTAAGTTTGTATTAGTCACTCATGCAACGTGGATATGCCAACTCAAAGTGAGCTCATGTCATGAAGAGTGGGGTGATAATCACGATGTGAGGATAATGATTACAAAGGGTGGGGGATAACGGTCCAAAAAAGGAAACTCATGTAGATTCCATGTCACCGCAACGCTCCCAAATTTCACCTCAAAAGAGAATATTATGTATTGGGATCGACTTATTTTTCACCATTTCTCATTCCAAAAACAACTAGAGGGAGCATAGGCTATTGTATCAGACCACCTAGGGTGCCACCGAGGAGTTTTGAACCCTATCTTCAAGTGCTATAGGAGGAAGCTACAAGCATGTCTGCTAGTGCTACGAGAGGGAGGAGAATAAACTACAAGAGAAATTAAAGGGTGAAAAGGGATCCAAAGTTGCTCAAAAATATCTCAAAGACATCATACACATCCAAATTTTTTTGATAAAAAGTAAGTGACATCCACATTCCTTGTTTTACATCCAATTGCATGAAATTTTTTCTTGAAATGGATAGCCTGTAGCAGCCAATTAAGTAGTAGGAGGTATTTTTGGGAATTATTGTGGTTAGAAACAAGGAAAAAAAATTGCTGATAGGAATTTGAGCATCCATCCCCCTCATTGCTACCAAGGAATTTAACATTGTTTCACCACTGATATTTAAAAAAAAAAATTGAATCCTACACCTAAGTAGCACCAAGTAGGGATAGTAGAAGAAATTGGGGGAGGATTTAACAGAATAGATCCCTCAGACACCAAGAGGATTCACCAACACTCTCATGTAGTGAACACCTTTAGAAAACACAAATGGTTGGGTTTATTTTAGTTGCTAAAGGGGCATGATGATTATATCACTCTTGAATTTTCTATGGCATTGCATTATCAAGGAGAAGGTAGTGCCACCATTGTTTTTAGAGGGTTGGCCATCTTTATCATCCCTAAACCATACACAAAGTGACCACCTTACCTCTATGGATTCAATGGATAAAAGAAGACAAGAGAGTGAATGTTACACCTAGGAAAAATTTCTTCATTTTTAAAGAGAAGCCTATGGAGGATAATAATGGATTCAAAAGAGAAATCCTACCTTATCCCTGGGATGAGGTGGCTTGCCATATCATCAAGTATATATATCGTGAAGGGATATTGAGTGTGGTATATGCTTACCACTTCAAATTTCTCTGTGAGTTGAGATTCAAGGAAGAACTACCTCTCCCTCAAAGGATTAGTGTTCCCCATTTCCTCCTACAGTCAATCATTCACATGAGTCAAAAGGTGAGGGAAGGGAAGCACCAATACTTCACTCACCATGGCCTCATCAAGTTAATAATGATGGATAGTTTGATCCAATTAAGGATCACTATCATATGGACTAAATATGTGGACATGGATAGGGATACTATCATAGAAACCCAATCCATCACACCTGGATAGACACCAATCTCTAGTATTGGATTTAAAGAAGGAAAAACAAAGGAGGGAGAAGTAGCAAAAACAAAGGAGGGAGAGGTAGAAAAAATAGAAGAAGAGGAAAGAGAAGCATAGGAAAAATAGGCAGCAGAGACAACAAAAGGTGAAGCAGAAATTAAAGTAGAAGAGGGGGAGAAGCATGTAGAAATTGGAGGAGTAAGCCCAAAGGAGGCTTCTTAACCCCAAGAAGCAGAGAAACAACCACCTAAAACAAGTCTATCTTGATGGGATACTAAACAAGAAGTATTTGCAACATTAGCTACATTGGGAGCACTTTCCAAGCCCAAAAGGAGGCAACCAAGATAAGGTTCCCTATATGTCAAGACCAGGAAGAGCACCAGAATTAAATAAGGGAAACCACAAAATCCCACAAGGTTCCTTATCTGTATTGATGAACCACCAAGTAAAAAGGAATAAGTAGGACCTATTGGGGGAAATATTGAGGAGGTCAGTTATCCTAAAACCAAAACCAAGGCACCTGTAGCATCTGTGGGTAGGCATGCCACTAGTTTAGTTAATTTCAAGAAACCCAAGATACATGATGCCCTTGAACAAGAAAAAACATAAATGCTATAGGAAGAACAATCCACCTCAAAAATAATTGAAAATGACCTCTAAGAGCTCTAAAAGTCTAATCCAAATCCTAGTTTGGGCTCCTAATACAAATTCATTGAAGGAGGAAGGAATATCCCAGAAAAATTTTGCAATCCCACTCCTCTATGAGATCAAGATAGAGAGAGGAAAAACCCATGGGTGGATGAAAATTTCTAAATCCAAGAATGTGGAAGATGTGAGACTTATGGAGGGTAAATTCATTGCAATGGGAAAATAATAGGGTGATTTGAGACTAATGGATTCTATCATGAAGTAGAATCTATCGGAATAAAACACAAGGTTGAAAGAGAGGATGCAGGATAAAGAAACACAACTTGCCACCATGGAAAGTCTCTCTATGGAAGCCTTGCAATGCAGTTAACCTTCAAAATATTGTGCTCTCTTCCTCAAAGAACAATGGCTACAATTCCAAATGAAGACTCTAGCACAATATGGATCTTTTCATTTTCAATACTACATGAATTTTATTGATGTTTGCAAACAAAATAGTATGGAAGATAGGGAAAAGTTAGTTGAATTCTACATGCACAACTTAGGAACCAAACAAAAGAGAAAAAGGACTGGATTGAGATAGATAAAAATTCATGGTTTTACCCACTAGAAGGCACACCATTTGAGGTGCCTTGGGATGTCAGAGAGGCCACCAAAGCCATGAAGGAGCTTCACATGAATGATTGAGTTTCTTAGATGATGAGAAACACCTTGAACAAGGGGGTGATGATGAGTCCCATCAATAAGTATATATTGAATGTAATTGTTCCATCATCCATCCTTAAAACTATCATTTTATCACATTAATTCAAATTTGTGGCTATATTATGCTTAGTAAGAAGAGTAAAAGGTGTCTGTCATAGTATGTGGCCTAATGTCGTTCAATTGCAAGAAAATGAAGCACTTTTTAGCCATTTAATATGCAGGGTCTTGATGGATACCACCAATTGAGAGTCTGGGGGGATTTTTCCACCTCCTTAACTCCCTAATATGGCTTGGGATCACAACATCCTCTCCGATTAGTTTGAATTCATTTACATCTGAGTCACTCCTAGTGCAAGTGACGCTCAAGAGGGGCTAGATCCAGTATTTTCGAGATCGAGGAAATCACACCTTTTTTCAATGGAGCCACTATCAACTACCCTTTTGTATAAATAAACAAGATGAAAATCTCATTAGGATTCGATGCTTTGATTCAGCTAGGTGTAGCTATCGTTATCAGAGCTTGAAATTACTATTTTGAACTTTTTATGTGATGTATGATATTTTTACTTTTTAATAATGAGAAGTTGATTATTAGGTTGCATCTGAGTTAGTTTTAGAGGGTTGAGACCCTTGGGTTTGGGACCAACCCAGAGGCTTAGGTCAGTTAATTTAATATATTTATTTCATTTCACTATAGGTTAAGGTATACAAATCCGTGATTGGAAACTTCTGCATCACCTCTCATGTGGGATAATGGTTGGAAGTATTCACAATCTTAGTAAAAAAAATATTGTGTTTATGATTTCCTGGAAATAGATGAATGCTATTTATCCTTCTTCATAGTTTCTTTATGTAGCTTAGAATTCATTTCAATGATCATAGTAGTGAATTATGGCATAAAATAGATGTTATTCAAATTCAACTCATCTTTTCCATCATAGTTTATATCATTGTGTTAAAGATCAATAGATGTATGCATGTGACTGGTTGCAGGGTTGTGTTGATCTGTATGAAAGGGCGGCTCTTTCACCTCCATTCTGGACTCCTCCATATTCTCTTTCCATCTCTTAATTATGTCCCAAAAATTTGTTTTCAAATTCACTCCGCCTAGTAAATTTATGACACTGTGGGAATTCGTCCTACTGCAAGACAAACCTCTAAGAGGCCCTTGCCTTGGATGAGAGGCTTCCCCAACCTTCCTTCACTCTCTCTAACTTCCATCCACCTCTTCATACCTTCAATACTTCATCTCCACCCTAAAAACACCCTTAGAACCCCTCCTATAGCATTACCAGACCTCTTGTATTAGGCCCTGTAGCATGCCCGTAGCGTCACATTCCTTCACCTACTTTTCTCCCCACTTCAAATTTAGCTCATTTAGGATGAATAATGACCCCAGGATTTGATTTGATGGTCAAGAGAAGCTCCTAGACCACTCAAATCATTCATTTTTCTCACTGCAAAACAAAGTCAAATTAGTCTTTTAATTACAAGAACAATACAAGTTAGATTTATTATTTTCAAGAAAGTTTGAAGATGTAGATGATACACAAAATTATTCTACCAATTTTATGAATTATTAAAGTTATAGTAGTTTTATTTATTCAAGTATTTTAACTTTCTTTCCCCTTCATGAAATGACAGTTAACATCTACAACTTGAACAAATGGCATTTTTACTTTCCTAGTTAGAGTCGTTTTTCAATTTTACTTTCATCAACACGTTTTCACTATAGACAAGTAGGAGGAATGGTCTCTAAAAAACCTGACCTAATGTTATAGATGAGGGTGGCATGAGTAGAATCCAATCTACTATACATATATCCCTATAACCTCTAAGTTTGTACAAACCCCAGGTTGATAATCTGAATCGAGAAACCCTTGGTAGTTACAACACTCTTGGTGCAATACCAGGGCTCACCACTCACCATGTACATTGGGTCGCTATCAAATATTTATTAAGATATCTACATGGTAGTATTAACCCTACACTGAGATATGTTGGTGGAAATTTTTTGACAGTTTTAGACCTGCCAACATTCAGAGGATCTCCCCGATATGAAGTCCCAACTAGACCTCACACAGTTTGTAGTAGGAGTCCCAACACTGGGGTGTTAATGATCTACCTTGGTTTGGAAAAAACATAGAGTGGTGCACGATGTATTTGGTGATAACAAGTGTGTAACCCTGTGGAGAGTCAAGTGCAACGTATGATGGTTCCAACACATGAAGGGAAAAGAAAGTTCGCCGCTTGTAATCCTTTAATAATACACAACTTAGAAGGACCACATGAGCAAAATGAAATCACATGAACTAACCAGCAGAATAGTCCACAAGTTAAGGTGATGGATTAACACATCAACACACATCCAAAAAGATTCTTACAAATTAAAATGAAATAGTTCATAATAATATGTGCATGTTAATAACATTTATTTAAAATACAACAAGGATAGTCCTATTATATCCACAACATATGCATGAAAGCGTGTCAGCTCCGAGTTTTATTAAAAATGATGGCTACAATCATACATACACCATTTGATAAGCCACTTCCCCCAATAGTGGAACGTGAAGTCTAAAACACTTTCTCCTCCAAAGAAGTACACTCCCTCTCGCTATGGAGAAGCCAAGGCTCACACAAAATTCCCAAACTCTTCCTAAGCATAAGCCTTGCCAAAATCTTGGCTCCCAAAATCCCTTTACATGAGTTATGCATATATATTTATAACAAAGGGGCTGAACCTTGGAATGCCCCCTTTGTGACTCTTGGAATCCCCTCATGACTCTTATTCTTACAAAATAATGCATTACATTACATAACACTCTTCACATTCAAACAAGGACACTTGGAATTTCACTTTTACAATAATTACAAATAATATTGCATTTTCCACTCTCAACCATATAAGAGAAAATAGGGTTGAGACAACTTGATAGTATAACAAGACAAAACACTATAATGTTGGAGTTTGGTTGAACTCAAGATGAGAAACTTTGATTTGAGGCTTCTCAGTCACATACTGATTCCAAGCTTGAAAGTGTTTGATGGTATTCCCAAATTGCATGATATTGTCGGGTTGGAAGTGGAGTCTTGCCTCCATAGCATCTAGGTAAAATGTCTTAGAACCAATTTGAACCTCTTTCTCAACCAAGAGAAACATTCTTTAGATTTGAACAAGACCACCGATGTAGGTCTGCATGTTCTTGCTATTCATCTCTAAGTATTCCTGGGTGGCCATCTTCTTCAGCTTCTCCAGGGACTGATCAATCTCCTTCCTAAATTTCCATTCACATTTAGTCTTAATGAGTGTGCCAATTGATGGGATCCCATGGGTTCTCACCATGAAATCAAAACTGTCATATATCCGTACATATGAGGCCTAAATGTTTCCAATGAAATACAAAAGTTGCTTGTTGTTCTAGATCAACGTCTGAACTCTCGCTTTCTCTAGATCTGTCTACAACTTCATCTTCCTCGCCAAGGTAAGTGGTTCCCCCTTGTATCACATTTTCAAATCATTCGCGATGGTGATAGCAACTTTCACATTCATAAGGATATTAAAAAACTCTTTTCTCTATCATCGTAATTCATGTAAGTGGAAAATTTCTTTATGTGCGGTTACAGGCTCCTCATAGAGGTCTCGCATGGTGTCTCTAAGTGTGGATACTTCATTAAGTATTTTTTCTCTAATATACTCCAAGTAGACTCGTGCGGAAGGTGCATTTGGTGATGTTGCATGGACTTGTTCATTCTCTTGTTGTACAACCTGTAGATTCTCTACCAACTCTTTATTCTTGGCCATAAGATAATGAGTGTTAGATTTTTCTGCACCTGCAAAGGCCAAGTTGGCTTAGGAAATAACATTTGGATTCTTGCTGGTGTCCACCCCTATCACCCTTTATCTCATAAATTCAGGTCATGCATGATCATCTGGGAAGTTCTTTCTCCACGCTTGTACAATCTGCTTCTAGAGTTCATCAAATGACAGATTGTACACATCCATAACCAAATCATCATCAAGGGGAACCGTCTCCCCTTCCTCGCTCGGGGTTGTCTCTGCAGCTGGAGGTGGTGGATTCTGAATGATGACCTATTCTCCATTGGGAATCAAGTCCACATTTTCATCCTACGACTCCAGATCCAACTCCATGTCTGCAACTTCAATCAACTGCTCAATTTGCTGAGAAATCTCTTGATCCTGCATATGTTCGCTCACTCCCTTTGTCATTGGCTAGTCCTATAACTTCTCTTCAACCTGTATGGGTGTCATATATTCCACTATGGAACCTTTCCTTCCTTATTATTACTGCTTCTGCTTCTACTCTTGTTCTCTTCTCCTTAGCTCTTGTTCTTCTTTTTGCACTCTCAACTCTGCTTCCTCCAAGATTTGCTTCTCTCTCTTCCTCTACTCTTCTCTCTATAGCCTCTACCTCCTCTTTTCTTATATTACCAAAGTTTCTTGTTGATCGATAGGATATTATTTCACCATCCAAATTTTCTCCTCCTCTGCATTATCATCAACCTTCCTCTTTCCCTTGTCTTGTATCGAGTTGGTGTCTTATGTTGCGGTTTCTTCTGGAAATGTTGTCGTCTATGGAGTAGCCTATGAGGTCCAAGATATACTGACCAGTTCGTAGGGTCTGGAGGAGTTGTATTAATTCTTCCATGGTTCCTCCTCTAGCCAATGAAATTCCCTATTGACCCAATTGTAGTATATTCTTGCATAGTGGTCCTTTAAAATTCCCCTTGGATCTTACAGATTGAAGTCTTTTGTGCTAGACTCAAACTTCACTATGGATTTAAATTCGATATTTGAAAATTTCATATTCTTAATCTCATACAATCCAATCTGCAAAGGAAGTGTGGGCCATGGCACTTTATTCTTCCTTTGCACTGCTGCTGAAAAAATTGTGGCGAGATGGTAAGATACCTCTTGCATGCCAAGTTTGTTGGTGGCATATCTTGGCAAAAGATGTGGCAACTTCTTCCTGCCGAACACTCTGATCAATGTGCCATCTGTTAAGCTGAACCAATATTCAATCTATGATATTTCCTCCACTTCTCCTCATGACATGAAAGGTGGTTCCTCCTTAAAGATAAACCTGGAAAGCGAGATGATGAAGTGATGGGTTAGTTGTTCCATAACTCCTCTATGGTTGCAATATGAAAGCAAATTGCAATAAATATGCATGTCATTTTCTCTCGATTTCCACATCAATTTCATGCCAAAAAACTCATTCTATGCAAAAATTTCATACAGTAAGTATAAAAACATATATATCCTTGCTTCATTTCTCTTGGGAGGATCTCGAGCTTGTGCTACATGAGCTCTCAGTTGATGAGCCAAAATATATGACTAGTTGAACGAATTCCCCTCATTCACCACCTGGTTAAATAAGATATCCCACCCCTTAGGAAAGGTATTTGTGCTCTCTTGGCCATATATTCTGCAAGCTAGGATGACCAAGAGCTAGTAGGAATTTATAAGTTAATTTGTCTTGTATGTGTGGGTGGGTGTATGTCTAAAATTTGATGAATCCTTCACCCAACTTCTGATGATATCCTTCGTGCTCGAATAGCTATGGGTGGCATAGAATAATGATTCCATGATATTTAATTTCTCTGGAAGATGATACATCCCCTGAAAATATACTACCATAAATGTGGCAAGCTTTTGTCTGTTGGTGTTGCTCAATGTCATAATTCTCTCATTAATGTGTGAGACAACCTAGCTTATCACATATGCACACAGGAAGGATGGATACCTGCATGTGATCTTGTATATTCCTGACTAAAAAATGCTAAGATAAACATATCGGTCTTCTAAATCTTCCCCAAAGTCCTTTGCAAAAGTATATTTACTCTATTGCAATGTTAGTTTCGATTCCTTTTCTACAAAAAATAAGTGTCCACATATAATGGAAAGTTAACTAGAGCTTGCTAACTTGCTTCCCCAATACTTATTTTAATGGTTTATTTTGAAGAAAATCTCTTGGGTGCCATAGTAATAGTGACTGTTAGAGAGCTGCTCAACAACTGTTGTACCCATGGGATAGAAAAGACACTCATTGAAAGAAAACATTAGTCTTAACAAAAAAAATTCAAGGCATGTTCAAGAAGAAAAATGGCCATCTGATAGCAAGGATTGCACATTTTTCACTAGAAAGAGGGGTTAAATTCCTGTGGGAACTATGCACTACACAATATCGGTAGTCAGGGTCAAATCTTGAGGTCTAAGACTGCACAATGCATAGTTTAGCCTGGGCGGTGGTATAGAAGAGACTGCGCATTTTAGAGTCTTAGAAGCCAAGGATGTAGACTTAGCCCTGGAACTGCGTAATGCACAATTTTTCCAGCTTTTAATATGCACTGCGTAGTTCCAGTGGCCAAGCTCTCGCCTTTGGCCTTAAGATTTCGCAGTGCCCAATTGGGCAAAGTGAAAACCGACCAAGGGAATGGAAAATATGCCCAAGGGAAGTGTGAAAAATGAGAAGATCTAAGAGATAGTGTTGGATTGAGTGTAGATATAACTAAGTGTGAATAAAACAAGAAAAATCGAGTGCATAAATTGAATAAATGAAAATAAAACCAAATCGGTGACGAGAGTTTCCGTAACAACGACCATCGGTGCAAAAACAAAGAAACCAATGTGACACTTGTGAAAGGAAAAATGATAACCTGAAACAACTCTTCTAGAAGCTAAAGAAAGTTTAAATGCCATCATGCATGTAAAGAAACAAGAAAAACATGACTCACAAAAGCCAAATGGAAAAAAGTGACAAAAAAGCGATAAAAAGTGATAATGCGAAACTCACCCGGAAAAGCGACGATAATCACACCAAAGGTTCCTTGATCACCTCAGGAATGCTAGATATCCAAGATCGAATGTGAAAATGATCTCTAGTTCCATAAATTAAATATCATTGCGAAAATTAGGGTTTATGACATGCATGCCTAAAATAAAGGAAAACGCGATACATGGTGAAAGTTTCCAAAAATAGAAAGTGTGCCTCCTTCGGGTTACTAAAAATAGATCCTTATATTTTAGGGATGTTTTTTTCCTTTTTATATTTTCTACTTTTTCTGGAGAAAATTTCCATGCACATCATCAGAAAAATATTGCATAATTTTGGGAACTGGGAAAATTTCTGGCACAATGCATTACTCAGTTTCTGAGCTCACTGCATTGCTTAGTTTCTGAGCTCAGTGAGGAATTGCACAATTTCTAGGCTCAATGTTGGGCTTCCTTCCATGATTGCATAGTTTCTGAGCTCAAGGCTGATTTTGAGTCATGACTGCACAATTCCAGTCATCAAGGTCAAGCTTTCCCTCATGGATTGGCCAATTTATAGAGGCAAGCCCAAAACTGTTGGGCAGGACTAAGTCAGGAGATTACCTTGCGACTTAGAAAGATTAACTAAGTGAAAATAAAGTGAAAAAAAGCATAGATAAAGGATAAATATCAATTAAATCATGAATACCTGATAGCAATGCAAGATAAGCTTCTGTGAACAAAAGGTTCGACTCCAAAATCCTAGCAAAGGAAAAGTTTTGGAGGGTGGTTGTAACCGCTACAATAAGATGTTAGACAACATGGATATACAAATGCAGATTGGGATGGCAGTGTTGTCGATAAGAAGAGTACTTTAGGATGTTATTTTAGTCTAGGACCTACCATGATATTGTGGATGACCAGGAAGAAGAAGCATGTAGCTATTAGCACTCATGAGACCGTCCAGTATATTGCAGCTTGCTTGATGGGTTGTGAAGCAATTTCATTGAGGAAGCTCTTTGGAGAGTTATTTTAGTAGGTCCTGGACACAATAGTTATCTATTGTGACTACAAGAGTGGGATTCTTTTGTAAGATAATCACATGTTCCATGACATGTCCAAGTATTTAGATATCATACATCATTACATCTGAGACATGGTATAAAGAGGAGCCATGAAACTCCTCCTCTGATATCCTCACTAAGGCTTTAATAAAAGGGAAATTCTTGGTCTTTAGAGAGGAGCTTGGAGTGGTTGAGATGACCCTTTCGAATAAGGGTTTGGGCTGATCAATAACATTGAGAAGTGCTCTTCCCCCCTAATTGAGCTCCCAGGGTGAGGAATGGCGCTCATGATCTTGTGGGGATGAGGGACCTTTAATCGATAGTGTGTATAGACCTTAGACATCCACTAGTTAGAGTATGCCCCAGTTACCATATTTCCCACTCTCTGGGATAACCTCCCCATCTGGCCAATGGGATAAGGTACTTGGGATAAAGTGTGATCCCTACACCTTGCAGTAGGTGGATGAAAGTGTACTACCATATGACTCTTTAGGCTTAAGATGGATTATTAGGGACAATAGGGTAGAGTGTCATCCTTACCTCTGGTAAGTTGATCTCACCTATTTTCATGGACTTTAGGATAGAGTGTGATCCCTATGCATTGGGATAGGTTGATCTTGCCCATTGCCTTTAGTTCCAAGCGGTAGCTATGGCTCCCCGAGGATGATGATGAAGATGATGATTCTGGGTGGTAGAAGAGTCTCCCTAATGGTGATAAAGTCAGGGTGGTAGCTACACGGGGGCTTCATTACGGGAGCAATACCATAGCACGTGGGTTCATATTGGGGGATATACAATGAGGAAAAAATGACATAATATATTGCGATATATATAGGGTAAAGGGTTTTTATATTGGCAGGTATAAAAAGTGGAGCTCAAATTTAATGAAAAAATATAAAGGGGTATAAAAAATGTTAATAAAAAAATGGATAACTACAATATATAGTACAAGTAGGGGCTTTAGAAATTGGGAAGGTGTATTGGGTTTATATTGGTAGGGGGTTAAATAATGTAATTTTTAGAGGTATTTTCCAATATGTAATCAAATTAAAGGTATTTTTTTAATATGCTATGATCACACGTGATATGTTAGAGGTTCGTTGAGTGAAGCCCCATGGGTAGCTGCAGCTCCCCTACAAAATTTATTCTTCTTTAGATTCAAGAATGTTCAACATCAGATGAATAGGGACATGTAAAGATGAGAAGATATGTACATGACATGATGACAAGATACATATGATGATCACATGATACAGTTGGAATTTCTACCAAGCTGAGAGGGAGTGTTAATTTGGAAGCTCAGTGAAAAATTCCAACCATTGCATTAAATTCCTCTTTCCAAGAGGACCAAAATCGACTTTTGGAGCACTCAATTCAGATAAGGGAAAGTAGATTTTTGAAGTCAATCCCACACTTTTAAATTTTCAAGGTTGACCTTAGGTGTAATGGAACCTTTCAAGGACAATATCCCACCCCTCAGATTGCATATAAATACAAGTTGAGTCCTTCTCATTTGGCACATCATAAAAAATAATTATTTCTTGTCTCTCCTTCATTGATTGGTTCGTGCAAGTTTTAGGCAACCTATTCTTCTTCACAGGTGCGAGGGTTTGGAGGAAACTTTGAATTAATGAGTTGAATTTATGTTGCTAGATAGTTTGACCATATTTTGACCAAGTTTGAATTCATTTTTTTACTTGCTTTGACATGAAAAATTTGATATTTTTAGGCTAACTTGAATAGCACAAAAACTAAGGAAATATGGGTAGATTGATCAACACATTAACTTCTGATTTGACCACAAAAAATTGAAGATTTGACAGTTGGAATTTCTATCTCCTTTGACAAGACTTTTGAGCATTGTTTTGGGTTGACTTTGACCAACTATTGAGGTTGAGTTTGACTATTGTTGACCGAGCTCATGGGAAGATTGTTTTCACCATTGACTGTCGACTTTTGTGGACTGTTTAGGGCACACTTTGCTACTATTCACTATTTTTGACTTGGATAGATTTGTATTTGCTCAAGAGTTAAATTTTGTTGAAGCTCTTTCTTGTCTCTAATTTGAAAATTTTCTTGGCATATACACTTGATTGGATATTGGATATTTGTTTTGGATATTTGCTAGTTAAAGCTTGACTTTGAATTTTGGATGATGTACTCCCTCTGCTGAACATTTGAATAGAAGAATATTTGCAAAGGGTTTTCCCTTTGAGGGGTTTTTCCTTGGTCATTGACCAAATATTGTGTCTCTTGTCTCCTGGTTGTCTTTCATTGTCCATTTGTATAGTTTCTATATCTACTATTGCTTTATTGTTATCGGTTAATTGAAGAAGTGAAAATTGTTAAATTAGATGCTATTAAATATTCTTGAAGTAATAGTTGCAACATAGAACAATTATTCAAAAATTAACAATTTCAAAAAAAACTAAATATTATCTTAATTCCAATTTAATATCTTGTCAAAGAAAAATACCCACCAACCCCATTTTATTTAAACATATTATTATTTTAAATTATAATAATTCATTTAACATATTACAAAAAAAACAAAAACAACTTACTAAATGATTGAAAAGAGAAGGGAAAATCTCCTCCCCAATCTCAATTTGAATATATATCTCATACAAAAATTTAAAACCTAATAAACAAAATAATTTGGAAAATTTTAAAATGAGGGGGAGTTATTTTCTACATGCTAAGTAATAAAAGAAACAACTCAGTAATAAATCAACCCCTTTTAAATAACAATATAAATACTTATACTTTATAACATAATTAAAAACCTAAATTCGTTGAAAATCATTTTCACTACTTATTATCATAAGAGGGAAACGAGGGATTCCCATTTGAAAAGGTGAAATTGACGAATTTAGGATTCATCTAATGGTATCTCTAGTTTGAAGTGTACTCGATACTTAGGGATAGTATATTATCCTATGTTTCGATGTAACATAATTCCTTCTACTTTCATTATATTCAAACCACAATCATTCTTATTCATAGGTCCATGCCTTAAATCACTAAAAAGCGGATTGCTTGGTTGATGTAGTACATGAAAAATAGATACGATCCTTGTCATCCAAGAACCTTTCAATAAGCATGGATTGTGTTCTATATTCCTAAACTGTTGATTTGACTGCTAGCCTAGAATCAATCAGTTTACCTTTCCATGGTATATGTTGTGCATCGTAAGAATTTCTTAATTAGAACAAATATTAAGAAATGAAAAAAAATAAAAAAATTATAATATTGTTTATAAAAGATTTAAAATATAGTATTTATAAACTTAATTTTAGAAATATAATTATTGATTTGATGATAAGTTTATTATATTTATTGTCATATAATATAATATATGATTTATTTATTTATATGTTAGTTATATAGGTATTTGGAGAAACCATCAAATATGTACATTAATGTATGTATAAATATGTACATATATTAATGTATGTATAAGGCATTAATTGTGAGTGTGTGTGGGGTGTAGAGGCTAGGGGTTTTGTAGGGATTTTTTATTAGGGTTTTCACAAGGGGATCTTTGATTTTTTTTGGTAAGGTTGATCTCTATTAACATGGGTCAATTGATTGTATATGGACACATTGGAAAACTTAATCCAACTAGTGGATTAGTTTGATGATACTTTGATGGAACCCATTATTTTTACTTCCCTGCATGTTGAAAAATTCATTTGGAAATTTTTTGTACCTCAAAAATGAGGTCTTGTATTCACCTCATATGTATAAGGGATTTAGCCCATTCCTAGGTAGTACTAACACCTTTAATCTCTATGGATTGGAGGTACTCATCATAGCCATTGGTTGGGTCGACATTAAACCATCTAGCCTCACTTTTTCTTTTGAGATTGGTGAACCTAATATTACTCATGACAACTATGTCAATAATTTAACTAAAGCTACACTGAACAATTATTGTAATAAGACAAAGTATTCATATGAATATATTCTAAAATTTTAGGGTACTCAGAGGTTTATTAATGGAAATATTGGTCTAGCTAAGATTGAGGAGAGCATTTGTAGACATATTTGTTTCAACACAAAATGCAAGAAGTTAAATACCATTAAAGCTAAAGGAGGTGGAGTTTCCTTGGTTATTGGGGAATTTTTTAGAGTTATCCAAATATTTGGGTTATAAGGTAAGGCTAAGGTGAGTTTTTTTGTAGTTAAAAGTGTATCAAGCCTTGAGGGTTAACTTAATTAGTCGAGTTTCTGTCATTAAAAGAAACTTTCTAATGGGAGATCATGGCATCAATTCTCCTCGATGCTCTTAGGGTTAGGATCTGCTAATGAGTCGGAAATAAGTGATCCCTTTGGGTGGATCTGTACAAATATTTTTGTGGACGTAATTAGAAGGGTGCATGTGCTAGCTCTTAGATCATTGATTCAAATGCAATGATTTCCCCACCTAGGTTATGGACAAGTTATACATTTTTTAGTGTGTTAGAAGGTGGATTGGTTTAATATTCCATTCCAAGGTGGATGCTTCAAGAATTTTGTTGATAAGGTGATACATCCATTATTTGATGCTCGCGAGGAAGAAAACACTAATTTTCCTACATGGTTGAAATTACCAAATATACCGATTGTATTTGTAATAGATCTAGCTTGACGATTATCAAGAAGACTTTGGGCACTTTCATTATAGTTGGAAATATGTTCAAGTTGAGTAACTTCAAGACAATGTCACATATTTCCATGGATATGGACCATAGACAAGCACGACACAAATTAGCTTCATTAGTATATGAAGGGAAATATTATTCACAAATATTGGATTATTTTAACATCCACTTTCACTACTTATATTTCCCAAGGTCAGTAATATGATGGAAAAATATGAAATATTCTTCCAAAATCATTTCAAAGGGAAGGGGAATTGGTTCATATTTTTATGGTTTGGAAATATGATATTAAGGCCAAGTGAGGGCTTCACATGATGGGTCTACTCCAAAAGCTACAAGGTCATATCTAAATCTAATGAATCATACTCTCTCTGGCCTAGTGTAGAGGGATTTGGATGTTATGGTTATGATTTTTCCATTCCTTTCATTATTTAATCTCAATTATGGAAGGCCTTCAAGCCATTACAGACACTATATTGAAATATTAAGTAGAAATATTGAGGAACACCTATTTCAAATTTTAGTGTTTGTTTTGTTATACTTTCATATATATATGCTATGGATGTTAATATTTGTGGACAATGCTGAAGTAAATTTTAAACAAGTTAGCTTGGTATTTTTTTTTTTGGAACTTTTCAGACTATGAAATTCTTAGGGATTTCAAGATACATAAAAAATTACCTCAAGCATATGTTTCAAAAATTATATTTTAATAATTCAACGTGTCACACTATCCAATTTTTCTCATGGGGAGAGGCCCAAAATCAACAAGTTTTGCGAAAGTTACCATAACTTTTACTTGGCACATCATACTATTTTCACACCTATGGAATTGTAGAAAAGACATATAAGAGTATTATAGACCAACGTTTCAGATCTATAAGGACTCAAATACCAGATATATATGAATAAAAGCATCAACCATTTATATATTCTCAAAATTAATGTATATAACTTACAAATGACCTAATTGTTTATTAGAAGATCCCCTTTTTTTGGTGATTGAAAATTGTGATAAAGAAGAATACTATTACTATTTTCCAAATTTCCTCCAAATAAATATACTACACCATTTAAATCTACTAAAGGCTCATCCTTAACTTATAAATAAAGTGAAGAATTAGAATTTAGGTTATCAAAATTATAGAATAAAATTAATGAAATGGATGGTAGTATGTTGAAAAAGGTGGATTTCTCAGGTTTTCAAGAAAGCGTTAAAAGAGGAATGGAAAGTGATATGAATGAAAATAAGGAAGGAAAATAAAATAATATTAATTAAAATAAAGAATTAGTAGAAAATAAGATAGATGAGAATAAGGAAGATATACAAAAAAAATAAAAAAATCACAACATATTCTATTAACACATCTCCCTAAAAGAGACATGGAGATCCAAGGAAATCATGAACACAAGAAGAATAATGGAGTTTGGAATCAATCTCATATTAGTATGATATCACAATTATAAATAATAAATATATAATCACAAAAAAATAATCATGAATTTCCAATCCAAGATACACGTCATCAGGGCTTCAAGTCAACACAGGTGAACTACTACATTCTAAAGATAGATATGAGGAATTTTGATGGTAATGATAATGTAACATGGTATCTTAGATGTAGTACTAATAATTTTATCTACACCAAGTGGCACCCTTACAAAAGGTAAATATTGCACCCATATTTTTAGAATAAGACCAACATGTATAGTATCAATGGATTTGTGAAAGAGAAAAAGATTTTGTTATGTGTTGGTCCATTTTTACATAGTAATTAATAGTAAATTATGGGAATATCAAGAGAAATACATTCTTTAGTCATTTGGAAAATATTCAACAAAAAGGTATAGTTACAGAGCACATTCAATACTTCCAAAAGTTGACTCCGAGAGTACACAATATTTTAGAGGATAATTTGTTAGACCTATTTATGGGAAATTTAAAGGAAGGTGTCCAACATTTCATGCATCTCTTTGAATATAAATATGTATAGCATTCTTTCACTCTGAAAATGAAATTTGAAAGTAAAAATACAGCCACTAGAAAATTGACAACTAATAACTATAAAAAATATCATGCTCCCTTTCCTAAACCGAAAAATTTGACTCCTCAACAAATTAATGAAAGAAGAGAAAAGGGACTGTGTTTATACTATGACAATAGTATAGTAGTGAGCATAAATGCGGTGACAAGAAAATATTCTGCATAAATTGTGAAGATGAAGAATATCAAGAAGTGGAAAATTCACAAGATCCAAAGTTAGAAGAGGCTAATCCTACAAACTCTTGACATGCATTGGCTATAATTTTTACTCCACGAACCCTCAATATATAAGGATATAACAAAGATAAAAATGTAACAATATTGATTGATTCAAGTTTTACCCATAACTTCATCAATTAAAATTGGTAAAACTTCCTAATTTATTTGTATATCCATCACCAAAATTTCAAGTAATGATTCTAGATGGAAGTTGCATAAAATTTTCAGGGAAGTTCCATAATATTAAGATGAATATGAGGGAGTATTTTTTGGTTAGTCAAATTATTGCAATCCAAATGGGTTGTGTTGATGTTGTATTAAGGGTCCAATGATTACAATCACTAGGAACATTGAACCTTTATTTTCAAGGTATTTCAAAATATGCTTCTCAAAAGGAAAGGAAACTAAACCTAAAGGTATCCAAGGGAATCCTATTAAGGTTATAACATCTAATAGCATGACAAAATTGTTAAAAAATGGTCACCAAGTTGTAATTACAAAATTATGTTCATTATATGTTCAAACTATATATCCTCTGATTCGATGAATCTCAAAAAAGTTATCAAAAATCGTTCTAAGGTATTTTAAGAGATGACTAAGGGTTTGTCACCTACCAAATATCATGACCACGTTATTGATTTGTAGCCTAGAAGTGTACCACCTAACATTAGGACTTACATATATCAACATGCATAGAAGAGTGAGACTGAGTGTTTGGCTCAATAAATTTTAAAGGCGTGTATCATTCAACCTAGTCAGAGTGATTTCTCTTCACCAGTGGTGATGGTTATCAAAAGGTATGTTTCATGTCACATGTGTCTAAACTACATAAACTAAACAAAATTAAAATCAAAGATGAGTTTTATATTCTTCTTATTGATGAATTATTAGATGAATTACATGCAAATAATTTATTTACTAAGTTGGATATTTGTGTTGGATATCATAAAATTATAATGAGGAAACAAGACATTCCCAAAATAGTCTTTAGAAAACATGAGGGTCATTATGAGTTTTTATTTATGTCATTTGGACTTACAAATGCACCTCAAACATTTCAAATCTCAATAAAATCTATTTTCAAAATATTATAAAATTTATGGTAGTATTTTTTGATGACATACTACTATAGTAAATCTTGTTAAGATCATTTCCAACATGTTGAAAGGGTATTAACACTATTCAAAGAGAAACAACTATATGCAAACCCTTCCAAGTGTGCCTTTGGGGTTCAAGAAGTGGAAAATTTGGGTTATATTTTATCACAGGGGGTATCAAGGTGGATCCTAACAAAATGAAAGCTATGAGGGAATTTCCAATCCCTAATACCTTAAAGAAACTAAAATAATTCTTAGGATTGGCAAGATATTACTGTAAGTTTGTCACGAACTATGGTAATATACTAGCACCTCTAACAAAATTATTGAATAAGGAAGTATTTTCTTCGACTAAAGAAGAAACCAAGGATTTTGAATAACTTAATGAGGAAATGTGTACAACTCTCATCTTAGTGGCACTTAACTTCACAAAAACCTTCATTATGGAGTGTGAAGCCTCAGGGCATGGAATTAGTGCAATTCTAATGCAAGAAGGCCCCTTTTCTTTGAAAGTAGTGAAATTAAAGGAAATAATTTTCTCAAACACATATATGAAAAAATATGTGTTGGACACCTAAATGCAATTAAGAATTGGAATCCATACCTAATAGGAAGACACTTCAATGTAAAAATAGATCATGATACTATAAAGTACTTCTTGGAGAAAAGAATATCTTTAGAAGAGATAAAAATGGGCTACAACAATGTTGGATTATGACTTTTAAAATATCTACAAAAGGGGAAAACAATATTATGGTGAATGCACTCTTAAGGAAATAGGAGGACACAAATGGTTTACTATGAACTATTTTCATTCCACATTCTGACTAGGTGGAAGGAGAAAGGATAGAAAAAATGAGAAGATGTGCAAAATCATTCAACCACTATAGCAGGACCCTGATGTGGTGGAGAAATATATGTGGAAAAATGATTCGTTATGGTATCAATATCACTTATACTTATGTAATAATTCTCAAATAAAATAGAAGATCCTTTTGGAGTTATACACTTCTCCTGTAGGAGGGAATTTAGTGTTCTTAAAGACGTAACATAGGATCAAGAAATGATTTTTTAGGAAGGTATTAAGGTAGATGTTAAAATGTTTGTGGTGGAATGTGTGTTATGTCAACAAAATAAAGGATATAAAATCATGACCCTAGTGCTTCTTCAGGTATTAGCCATACCAAGCCAGTGTTGGGAATAAATTTCAATGGATTTTATTAC
Source organism: Pinus albicaulis (assembly GCA_034641835.2). Taxonomy (NCBI): domain Eukaryota; kingdom Viridiplantae; phylum Streptophyta; class Pinopsida; order Pinales; family Pinaceae; genus Pinus; species Pinus albicaulis. The sequence goes on from CM076580.1 coordinate 1,050,269,254, forward strand.
AAGTTTACCTAAATCTAAAGGAAAGAGTGTCATTATGGTAGTGGTAGATAGAATGAGAGACTATGCCCATTTTTATTTCTTTCCAATCCTCTTAAAGAATGTAAAGTGATAAAATAATTCATGGAAATAATCTCAAAGCTACATGGAATAATAAATATTATTTTAAGCGATGGAGATCCATTTTTCACTAGAAAATTTTGGATTGAATTATTTTCTTTCTTAGATACTCAATTGGCTCATAGATTATCTTATCATCCTAAATATGATGGGAAAAATGAGATTGAAAATAAATTTTTAGAAGGATATATATCTTATTTTTCATTTGATAAACAAAGACAATGGGTGAAATGGTTTCCTTTGGTAGAAAGTTGGCACAACAAATCCTTCCCCACATCATAAACAATGTCACCATTTATGTCAATTATAGATATAATCCTCCATCCATCATATTAACCTTGAAAGGGACTATAAAGGCTCAAGTAATAGAGGACTAATACAACACCAACAATAGGTTCTAAAATTGTTAAAGTACAACTTGGTTATGCCACAAAAAAATAAAGTAACAACAAGTAGATCAACATCGCATTAGAAAGGAATTTGAAGTGGGGATTAGGTATTTGTGACACTAAAACCATATAAACAAATGTCATTAAAGAAAAAAAATAAGGGAAATGAAGTATCACCAAGGTATTATAGCCCCTAGAAGGTGTTGTACAGGATTGGAACTATGGTTTACAAATTGGAATTGCCTCAATCTTCACCCGCACATCTATTTTTCCATGTTTCTTGCTTAAAGAAGGTAATTTGTGGCAAGATCAAAATCCAAACTATTGTACGAGAGATTAATGAAGAAGGTAAAATAATACTAGAAGCAGAAGGAATCTTGGAAACAAGGAGTAAGCAACTGAGATATAAAGCAATTACTAACTACCTCATGAAATGGAAGAACCTACCAATGGAAGAAGCAACATGGGAAGATGAGTTATTCATGTAGAAATATCAAAAGATAGTCAAGTATTGAGGACAATTTTTATTTTAAGGGAGGAACATGTTAGTCCCTATATAAGCATCATGTTAACCCTGAAACCCAATATTAATCCCTATATATTGAGTAATTAAACTTTTATTGTTATATTGTTATGTAGGCTGGAACCCTCTCATGATCATATTTTATATATGTGTACCCATTGTCTCTAATATATCTTCTATGAAGACCTAGTCCTAGTATTATCAAGTATTGTCTTATAAATTGTATCAATTGATAAAGGTGATTTCCCCCTCAAAGAAGACTAGAATTGTTGGTTTCTTATCACTTTTAAGGCACAAGGTTCTATTGTAGGGAAAACCAAACACCCCCCCATTTTGAATTATTTGTTTCAAATAATGGGGACCCTTTCTATTAATTTTTGACTAAACACCTTTTATGATTTTCATTAAGTTAATCATCGTACAATTTTACCATTTTTTCATTTCTGTCGAATTTCCATTTTGATCATTTCATTGAATTCGATTTTTAGCAAGATTTCCATCAATACTTGTTTCACCTCATTTGGTCAACCAATTTGTAAATGTTACTCCCTTGAAGTTTGATAATTTTTATCACCAGGGTTAAATTTTTTTATAAATCATATGATATTTCAATTTTTGTAGTTAAAATAGTCATTCATTGTGAATATTAACCCTTAGTTAATTTTTACTAATTCTTTCATTTTGCACTAACGGTCCTACAAATTGACCCAGCTAAATTGTACAACAAATGAAAACACATTTCAAGATTTTGGTAATTTACTTTAATTTATTATTTTAAAACAAATTATCAAGACCACAATCTCAAAATTGCAAAGTAGCTATAGTTCAATTTGTAGAACCTTTAATTTTACGTGGGCCCCACTTCTCACTACATCCTCTCTTCCAAATTCCCGATTTAAAAAAATGTGATCCAAAAAAAATTGCAAATCCGAAATAATTTTGCGATGCAATATTATGATTGTGATGCATCGCAAATCGCATATAGAAAATATCAAATATTTGTTTTATGCATTTGTTTTAAAAATGTCGAACTCCAATTGCAATTTGGTTTTAAACGAGGGGTTAAATTTTTTAACATAAAAATTTGGTTGACCTCCTTATACCTCCCCACTGATCTACCTTACCTCACTCTCGCGTCACCTTATCTCTTATCCCTTCGTTGAATTCCCTTATACCTCCATAACCCTCCACTTCTTATAACTTCGTTAATACTCCTCCATCCTCCATAAAACCTCGTAGCATGGTTTTGTTTTAAATTTTTGAAGTTTTTAATATATAATAAATATTATATTTTTATTATAATAATTACAATATTTTATTATAATTTTAATATAATTAAATTATAATATTAATATAATATAATTATATTTTAATCAAATTTTAAATAATTTCTATATTAATTAATTTTTGTAAATAATTAAGATTAATAAAATAATTATAATTAAATTAGTATTAATTAAATAATAATTATAATTTAATTTAATTAAAAAAAAAATATTTTTAGTCCAAGCAAGAGATTCCATAATTTTAGCATTTTTGACTCATTAACTTTGGAGACTTATAGATTAAGCTTTATTAGGCCAAATGAGGCACAGGGTGGCTCACTGGATAGATAAAATTGTGGAGAAAATTTCTGAAGTGGTTTCATTTCTATATTTGATCATTTAATGGGTCTAAAATTCAACAGATAATAAAGCTCTGAATTTTTAAATAAAAATATTTTTCTGGGTTTAATTTTCTACATTCTCATTTGCCCACGAATTCTTCTTAGTGCAGATTCATTTGTTTATGTTCCCCTTGACCAATTAAATCTCCACAGGCATCAAAATAAATCTCTAATTTCTTTTATTTTAATTATCTAATTCAGTTTTGATTGGATTTGTTTTAATTCTAGATTTGGTATTTTGATTTTAGTTTTCCATTTGAATTTAATATTGATTGGTTTTTGCAAAGAAACATTTTGAAGAGATGAGAAGAATAATATCTCAATCAATAAGAATGCTCTAGAAATTGAAGAATATGTTTTTGGGCTAATGAATATTGATTGAATAGAACCACTCTTCAACAACTCTTGATTAAGGAATTCTTTTGTAAATATTATAAATAGAAAATTGTAGAATGTAACAAAGGGCTTCTTTCCTTTGCAATTCTAGAATTCTAAAAGCACTATCGTAATAATGATTTAGAGTTGTAGGGTAGAGGAGAGAAAATCTCAGATCTGAGGATTATTGAGGGTTTTTCCTTTGTGTTTTGAATTATGTATGATGGGCAGAGTTTGCACCACTGCAAATCTTGTTGTAACAACAAAAGTTCAAAGATTGTAGAGGACTATTGGAGACCAGAGCCAGAGAAATGGATTTAATACATTGGTATTTCTAATACTATTATTTTAAATACTGGTTTCATTTTATGATAGTGGGAATGTGTCATTTTATTCATATTTGTGTACTATTGGTAATATGAGTAATTTGTCTCAATTATATGTCATTATTTATATATGCTCTTATGGGCTGAATTCTGATTTATGAGTAACTATTTACTCAGAAATATGTCTTCTAAGTATTGATTTAACAAAGAGTGATATGTTGTGAACTATTTCCTCATATTATTGTTTAATTATTTGAATTACTGATTTAACAATCAATATCATTTTTTTGAACTACTTCCTAAATGTTGTTGGTTGATTATCTGAGTTAAGAGGTCTCTGAATAGAATATGTTTTAAATTTATAATTTCAATTAATTGAACTGTTTTGTTAACTTGATATTTATTACAAGCCAAAAATATTTAAATCCTAAGCATTTAAATATATTTCTCTCGGTTGGGTTAGATATATATCTTCCTAATTGAGATAGGATTGGGATAATTTTCCTTGTGTTTTTCATTTTAGAACAATTTTTCATTTATAGAACAATTTTTCATTTAGATTTAATCCTATACTACCAGAAGTCCTCTTCCCAAAGAGGCAAACTTTAGTTGTGGCTTGGCGGAGCCCGAGATTAGCTTAAGGACTGCGTTCTTTTGTGATCAACAAGAAGGCTGATCTGACATCTTTTCTCCATTGTTAGATGAATGCCATATTTTAAGCCATTAGAGATGGAGAGAAGGTAATTGGATCTAGTTTAACAAGTCAAATCCACCATTTCAATGGAAAAGGAGCTACTTCAAGGTCTAGACTAGGTGATCTCCCTCATAGTGTTATAGGAGGACATTTTTGGCCCTCAACACTTTTGACGCTAGGAGGGTCTACAGAATTATTGTCTATTGGAGTCTTTGCATTCTAGCATTTTATTTTTATTACAATGGCTCCTATTAAACTTCCAATTTGGAGTTGTATTTCTAGACGTGCATCTGCCAATACTCCACCAAAAATAGTAAGACCCTTTTCTAAGGTAAAGTTTAATAGTAAGATGAATACTTATGTATTTAATCATGTTTTACAATCCATTCAAAAATTTTCAAATTTATTTTTTATGATATTGACGAACGTCTTTTATGCATGATTTTTATTGTTACATTCTTGGAAAAAGCCAGAAGCTAGTGTCAATCACTTCCAGTTTCCTCAATTCAAATTTGGGATCAAATTATTATAATGTTCCTTTGTAAATTTGACGGCTAGGACTACAAATAAGTATATGATGAAATTAAAGCTCTATGAAGGTTTGAAAGTGAGTCTTTAATTTATTTTACCATTAGATTTCATTTGAATTGTTTAAAATTTAAAATTAAAAACAAACCTTTGAAAGATAAATTATTAGATTGGTTTGAACACATTTGTTCTCTTCCTCCTATTGATAAACCATGTGAAATCATTTCAAGCTTCACTCAATCTCCTGAAAATTCTATTAACATAATTGAGAATTCCAACATAGAGGTGCATACCAATCATGATGAAGTGGCTTCGACCATGTATGATAAATTCTTAAATTTAGTACACAACTCTTACGATATTAATGATAATCATGTTAATAAACCAATATCGCAAAGCTTGGAAAATTTCTCTAATCAACCGCAAGAAGATAATAGCAACAATATTGAAGAAGATACTGCTTTGAAATCTGAAAATCAGTGTGTGTTAGAATCAGAAAATCAGAGCATAAGTCGACAAGTACAAGCAACGATTAAAATTTCTAATAATACACAATTTGTTGTACAAATTTTTGAATTATTTTATGATGATAAAATGCTAAAGCTAGGACAGCAAAGCAACGTTATTCAAGAAAGCATAATTAGCTAAGTGAATGATCTTAAATATGAAATTTTCAATGAATAAAATCCACAAGAGTTCTCAAATAGAGACATTTTCAAATGCATTGTTTCAGATTCATATTTTTCCCTTTATCCTGATAATTTTTCTAATAGAAATTTATCCTCTCCTCATGTTAAAGATATTTCAGAAAATAGAGAGGCTAATATAAATGAATTTTTGATTAGTTTTTATCAAGATAGAGAATTAATTATTGATCATTCTTCTAGCATTAATGAACATGAGCTCAATATTCCTTCTTGTTTTGATACATTAGGTGAGATCGAGGGGAATTCTAATGAATATTGTGAGGTAATTTATGATAGTTACTTTGACATTGAGGATATTTATTTATCTTCTTCACAACTGAATCCTCACGATCAAAGTCAAATCACATGTGAAAATGAAGAAAAATTTAATTCAGAAATTATTTCAAATCGTTCTCATTTTCAAACAATTAATCATACTCATGATTTTAGCATTCAATAAACCATTCCAATCTATGATTTATATGAAGCTCAAGCTTGCATTTCTATTCATAGTCATAACTCTCTCTTGAATTTGCAAGTTGGTATCGTCAATCATTCTAATTGTATTATTCTTCCGAATTCTTGTGAAGAGGAAATTGCTTTAAGTCAGTCCCAATTGTGTTGTAACACTAGTGTAAACTACGGTTCAATTTTGTTATTATTACATCATTTATTTTGTTTAACTTCAAATTTATTTTTTGTTTTCAATTTTCAATTTTTAGATACTTTGTACTGACATATTGAGAAAATCAATATTGAACACTCAATTGACCCATTGCTTGAATGTGAAAATGAAGTTTCACATCATAATCATGAACATCAAGAGCTATTAATCTTCCAATTCCAATCGATGTTCATTTTTTATCAATTACTTCTTTCTTCTCGAAAACAGTGCTAATAAGATAGTGTATTTTCACAGTATGACCAACAATCTAATTCAATTATTAATATTCTGTTGGATCTATTGGGCTTCCATCCATTTTCCATTGATATGTTTGAAAAATATTTGGATAATTTTCTTTCACTGAAGACCGTTAATAATTTAACATTTGAACATAACACTAACAAAATCATGCAGACCATTGTATCTAAAATTTCTTATCCTGAATCTGGCCTGTCATCCCCACTTTTGAACCTCTCCCAATCAATAGTGGAAATCCATCTAGATTTGTATGATCCAATTGAAGTTCAACTGGAAGAGACATTTCAAGCGAAGGTAACTGTAAATAAGCTAGTCTCTGTAATTAGATTAGCAATTTGTGTACATACTAGATTAAAACTTATTTTTATTCATGTAATCATATTTTTGTTACTAACGTTTGATATGTACATACATGAAGGAATTAAAATGCTTTCATGCTTACATTGGAAGTATGACTATACCTAGTCATGTTTCCTTCGGTTCAGTTAGCAATATGAATAGATTAATTTAGATTATAATTTTTGGTTCCATTTATTTCATTATTGTAGATTTTTAAATAAGAAAGTAATGAATCTGACTTCTTATAGGCATCCCCTTTCATTTTTGGAAAAGTAGTTTAGAACATTTTATAAGCTCTTGAATAGTTAAATCATACATATTTTTCAAGCCTTTAATTGTCTTGTGTTTTTCAAAAATTCATCACATTGATCAGAAATGAAGAAATTCCAAGGATTTGCTACAACTTGGAAATTTTTTACCCTTAAGTATTTCGGAAAAGGAGCTCGTTTTCACCATTGTTTTCCCCCAATATAAATTTGAGGTGGATGCAATTTGAAAATTCATTACTTAGCATTTTAGATTAAATAAGTAGGTGATCTTGAACTTATGAAAATTTTGAGAAAATTTGGGAGAACTTGAAGATTCATGAGGTAAACTTACAATCAAAATTCTTCCAAGTATGCGTCTACAGGTTCATCGTCATCTATTGTTATTTTTACTTTTTCAAAGGTCATTTCTTATTTCTGTTTTGTTTCTTTTGCAGGTTTTCATTTACTTGATTGTGTAGATATGAGATAAGCAAGCAAGAAACCCTTTTCTCAAATATGCAACATGTTCATGGAAGAATTTATGATTTCATATAAATTTGAGGATTATCTAATTTTTCTTCTATTCATTGAAATCTTGGTAATTCTTAATAAATTCTCGGAAGAATCATATCATATCATTATATTTCTTAAACTCTATTCATAAGAAAGTTCTGATAAAATTACATTCCGGTTAGATAATCCAACAGTTAATTAAGTTATCAAAGGGTTATTAATTTAAAAGCGAAGTTAAATTAGTCGCTTTCTTTTTCAATTAAATACTTTAATAAATTGTCAGCTCCACATATGTCATATCATATATCACAATTAGCATATCATAGGTTCTCAAATGAGCATACTCCAAATATCCCTTATCCCCCAATATTCCCATTCCTTCCGATCTCCGATAAACTTGTCCACACGACATCACATCATGTGTATGACAATCTTATGTGTTGCAACATTTGATTGGAATTAGCTCTTAACATTTCCCAATAAGAAACGTTTGATACAAGAATGTCGATATCCATTCTCACTCATTCTCTGATAAAATGACATCGCTCAAAATTGTGATGCCCATACAACCCCAAACTCGATACAACATTTAAATCCAGTTTTCAAATATATCGCGTCCATTGATTATTTGAAATTTTTGTTGGGGCATATGTTTAAAAGTTTCGATGTCCTAGTTATGATATGAAATTAAATACATATAATAAAACTATCATGTTTTTTCTTCATCGCACGTTGGCGTATCAACGATGTTACATCCCATACTCAAATCTTCTGATCGCTGATCTGTTATAAAGTCCAAAATTGGTCCCACCAATGAGACACATCATTTACCGCATTCCCTTTACCACAAAAATAATATCAGAGTTTCCTATCTCTGATACAACTATGCTCTCTGATATGCCTATTCTCCAATATCACAATCGCTCCATCGTAATTTCCAATCGTATATGCCCATATCACAACTTTTCCATAGCAACAATTATATCGCATCACAAAATTAGAATGAAGCCTTGTATTGACATCCTCTGATGCGATAGACATCGATATATGCCTCTCTTCCATTTTCGTTTAATTTTTATATAACACTCAATCTCATTTCAGCAAGGGTGAAAGTTGCATTTTTTAAGTTATGCATGACAAAGAAACTTGAGATGCAAAACATTCGGCAAGGCATTGGCCTATTTGAAAGACAATTTGAATGTAGGTTTTCATATTCTACCTCTCATTGGTCTAGCTAGAATGAAATTCTTATGCTTGTCATTACTTTAAATTTCTATAAAACAAGGAAATTTTGCATGAAAACGCTTGCAGTGAATGATCTTATCCATGATTTTATCTATACTTGTTCCAAATCTTACAATTTTCTAAGATGCGTTGAATCATTGCATCACCGATGCAGAGATTCTGCTAGAAAGCAGATCCTAGGATATAAAAAACTCACTGCTTCACTCAAATATGAAAATGCTCAAATTTTCTTCAAATAAAACCATGAAAACATTCAGTTCAAAATTTACATGAAGGAGAAAGAGCTATTCAAAACAACTACAGATATTAAAAATAAAATTTCTCTAGCCAAATATTACATTGGGCGACCTCTTGGCCCTTCAGACCACTCCTCACTCTTCCTGTATTCCTCACTCACTCAGCTCCTGTTCTTCCTCACAAAAACACTCATATTTATACATAAATAATGTATTTATTTCACCCCATAAATTTCTCCACCAAATCATCAAATAAATCTAATTTAGATTCATTTTAGGTGTGGACTCAACAAAGTCCCGTACATAGAATTCCTACTCCCTAAATTAGCTACCTAACTCATATCCTTTTAATTATTAAAATAATATATACATTAATCCTCACCTTTACATTTTTCTCTCTTAATTTATGAAAATGAATAAAATAATCAATAAAATAATTAAAAAGTCTCACCCCCTATTTCACACAATTAATTAATAAAAATTGAGCTTGATGCTCCTGCATCAGACTCCCAAGGTTGAAATTAATCATGATCGCCTGATCATGTGTTCGGATATTTTTCTGCCTGGATCCCATATCTTTTGCTGCAACTTTCCATTTGTTGCTGCTTCTGTCTATTGTTCTTCTCCAGGTCTCCACACTTTATGTTGCATCACCCCACTGGCTATGCTTTCACAGTCTTCTGCTATTTTCCTCTTGCTACTTCGTCTTTGTTTTACTGCTACTAGCTTCTTCTAGGATACTTTCATCATTATCCTCTTTATCAGTTCAATTTCTCTATCCAATAGATTTTCTCCAGCATTTGCAATAAAATTTGTACTCACAAACAATTGTTAAAATAAAAAACATAAGGCCTCAGTGACTCTTTCTCTTCCGGCAACATTTCAGTATGCTGCTCTAAAATTTCTTCGTCCATTAGCACATCATTATGCTGATTTAAATTCTCTATGAGACTATTAGTTAGTCCCTCCTCCACATCATCTATTTCAAGAATGTCTCCCTGTTCTGGTTCACAATAATGAACTTCGAATTGCTGAATCATTCCTACCTCCTTACTCCATGTTTCCTGATTATTATTCAGAACAATTTCTTTGTCTTTCTCTTTCAGCAACTCACCCTGAGCATAGATCCTCTGATTTTCCAACTCTCTTCTCTGAAGATATAAATTCTATATAAATTAACAATCTCAACTGGAGTAGAACTTGGAAACTTTACACAATTTTCCATACCTTCATTTGCTGTTGACCAATCATCAGATGGCCCTTCTTCCTCTGCTTCAATATTCTGCTGAATATTTCAGGGAGACCCTTCTGTATTCACTTCTTTCTAAGATTTTTCTATCTCAGCATCATTCTAAAAATATTTCATATTCCACTCTTCCTCTTTAACAAACTTAAAAGTTTATTCAACACCCTGTGATGTGCCTGCAATCACACAAAAATCATTAGTTGTAAAAACATCAGACCTTGTGGTTTTACTTGATGCTTTAGTCAACATCTCTCCTTTCTATTCTGAATCCTCCACTTGATTCAGTTCCTCTGTAGATTCCTCTTCTGTCACATTATCACTTTTAGGAAACAATGAACCACACTCTGGCACACATATCAAATCTGCCCTTAAACTCAGTAACTCTTCCTTCAATCGAGCATTCACTCTATGCTCCCACATCACTTGCAATCTATGCTATGTGACTTTCCTCTTCATACTCCATCCACATCTCTAATCTAATTTACCTCTCTGTAACATTCCCATCAACAACTCAAGATGGAAATTTATCTCAGCTCTCTCTCTGTCAATCTACTCTTGACTCATTCTCATGCCATTTGACTTAGCATCTTCCTTCTCATTTCCTCTGCTATGGTCTTCTTCAGAACCTCTACAATGACCTTCAGTAGTCATCTTTGTCTCAATATTCATGATTTCCTCACTCATTCATCATGAGCTTTACTAAAGCCTTTATGATAGTAAGTCTTCCTTGCTACCACTTACCTCACCAATCCTCTCTCTGGACTTGGTCTTCGGCAAGCACCGATTCTCTATTCTCTGGAACCTCTTTTAGCATCTCTCTGCTCTCCCTAGGCTTCAACTCATCTGCACACAACTATCCTTCTTATCCAATCTCTGTTGGAATTCTTCAAGGTTCTGCTCCACACTTTGCTTCCATTCAGAAACTATTTCTAGTCTCTTTCATCAGTACTGTTAAAACTGTGATCTTTGTTTGCTGAGATTTCCTTCAATTGTCTGCAGCCGTATTTTTCAACTATCATCTTCAAAAAAACCAGAGTTAAAATAAAACATATCAACTCACCTTCAAGATCTCTGTGTGATTTTGTTCCTTCTCTCATCTTCACTGTATCTCCATGTGCGATCATCTTTCAGACTCAAAGTCTGATCTCCATCAAACATACATTCTCTGCAATTCTAAAAAAAAAACTGAATCTTCAAAAAGAACTATTTCCATTCACCCAACTCCACACAATTTCCATTCACGCAAATGTCAAAAACCACACATTATGATGTAGGAAAACAACACACAATTCCTACATTTACACTTTCAATTCAACAAACTTTTCCTTTTTGTAAAAGTCTCGAAACCACATACCATTTATTTCTTTCCAAATGGTATTTTCTTTTAAGATCCCACTTGAACTATATCATTAGCAAATGAAGTCCATTCAAATGATTGTATGACATGAATTTAAATTAAAAATATATGGTTATCCCAACCTTCATAACTTGTAACCATATAAACCATTTGATCGACCGTATGCACTAAAGGTTCAACGTTGTTAAACTTCAACATTAACATAGTTAACATTACCTCAAATCATATCTTAAACGTATCACAAATCACCATATGTAAGGCTACAGTTCTGCCCATGTAAACATATTACAAAATTACCCATATGTAATACAAACCCCATGTATATAAAGGTCCTACTCATACCATATGTGATGTAACATCAATATATATGAAGCCAGACCATGCATAAGTCCACGACATGGCCGTTGTGGCAATTGACCTTTGATCGTTGCAGTGATAGCAACGCCTCCACACAATGTATCTTAGTCATACCATATGAGATGTAACACAAACATATATCCAACTATACCATATGTAATGAAATTGCAATTGTGCGTTAAGCCATACCAGAGGTAAACGCCATATATGATGCCAACACAATTATATACATATCAAACCAAACCACATATAAAATCCGCGCACAGCCGCTGAGGGGTTTAACATTCAACGCTGCAGAGATAGTAATGCTTCCACATTGGAAGCTGGCCTAAACTTGACGCAAATGTTTTGGTATTACCTCCTTACAGTCACGGGTTGTGATAGCATTTCAATGCCGTATCTCAACCCTGCGATCTCACTCCACGTCGATGGTAACCGATATACGTTGCTGGTGGCTCCAGCTATATCGATCGTGCCTTTCTTCAATCTGCAGCAACTAACAAATTACATTGCCCTATGGCTCCACTACGCCATAATCATACTCTTTGCTCCAACGCAGAATGTGTCTTCAATTTGGTGTCAATTTCCTGCACTCACATGTTCACACATAGTCTATGCATATATTCAAAACAGATATCTTTCCGGCTCTGATACCAAATGATGCAGAGATTCTGCTAGAAAGTATATCCTAGCATATAAAAAACTCATTGCTTCACTCAAATATGAAAATGCTCAAATTTTCTTCAAATAAAACCATGAAAACATTCAATTCAAAATTTACATGAAGGAGAAATAGCTATTTAAAACATCTACAGATATAAAATATAAAATTTCTATGGCCAAATATTACATTGGGCGGCCTGTTGGCCCTTGGCCCTTCAAACCACTCCTCAATCTTCCTGTATTCCTCACTCCCTCAGCTCTTGTTCTTCCTCACAAAAACACTCTTATTTATACATAAATAATGTATTTATTTTACCCCATAAATTTCTCCACCCAATCCTCAACTAAATCTAATTTAGATTCATTTTAGGTGTGGACTCAACAAAGTCTCGTACATAGAATTCCTACTCCCTAAATTAGCTACCTAACTCATATCCTTTTAATTATTAAAAGAATATATACATTAATCCTCACCTTTACATTTTTCTCTCTTAATTTATGAAAATGAATAAAATAATTAAAAACTCTCACCCCCTATTTCACACAATTAATTAATAAAAATTGAGCTTGATGCTCTTGCATCAATCACACTCGCCAAATTTTTTTCCCTATTTTTATATTCATTTCTTCAAAAGGGACTCATATCCTTTAATTGATAAATTTTGGAATCCCAATCCTCTAATTTCCATTTTTCTATATTTTGCTTAGAATTATTTCAAAGTTGTTTGCTTATCATAATCTTGGGTTTGTATTATATCGGAAACATTTAAAAACAAATTCTAGTATTTACTTCTTCAAGCCTCACATTTCTTTGTCTTTCCACTATCTTGTCCATCACATATAACAAAGGAAATGAGCCATATTTTACTATCTTCATTGGAGTTTTGTGGTCTCATAATTTTGTAAAATTGATTTTAGCTTCAGAAAAGTATTTTGAGATATTTGCCACTTGATTTATTCTCATATTTATTAAATCTCTAATTTCTCTCCTCGAAACGAATTTTACAGGTAAATGTAAATGCTATTGCAATCATTTTAAAAAACTTCAAATTATCTCATTGTTGGAATGAAAGTCATTGCAACTATTTTATAAACTTGTACGAAATTTTTACCTTTGTTACGTGAATGTTTGATGCATTAGAAAGGTAATATTTTTACATTATACATTTATCAAACATTTCTTATTAGATATCATCAATATCGCAAGTTTTGTTTGTAAAAGTTACACAAAATATTTTGTTCCAAGATCTTGCTGCCATCAATATTCTAAATATTAATACTTCTTGTAATGGAGGAGAAATTTGATTAAACTTCTAAAAAAAAATGTCGTCGAAAACCTTATGAAGCAAGATTTTTATTTATCGAAGTTTTGTACATTAGGGATTTTTGGAAAACTTGAGATCTTACCTTTTTCTTTGATTTTCTCATAAACTTAGAACTTTAGAATATTGGGTTAATAATCTTCGCAAGTATCTGATCATTCATTCTGATATTTCACTATATATACATGAAGTCTCATTTGATTATCTTTTGAATATATGTGCTACTTTCATGTAATCATGGTGGTCCAAAACTTGGATGTATTTCAATCATAATTTTTCCAAATCCAAGTATTCATTCATAGAGATGACTTTCTGACTAAAGAGATATACATTCTTCATGGTGTATGTACATGGACTTTCTTTTACTCTTCTGGGAAATCTACTTCACTAATAAGAAATTTGGAAGAAATAAAGGTAATGTATTGATGGTTAATTCATATATTAACTCTCTTTTATTCTAAATTTCGCTCCATATTTATTATACAAAAATTCAAGTACTTTTCATATACATAATTGCTACATTATTTGGAATTTTGAATCAACTTCAATATTTTGGGGCTGATATAAATTCAGAATGGAAGAAGCAATGAGAACATTCATCGCTATAATTCATAAATAAGCATATCTTCATTGTCATTTCTGATGGATTTGATTTATTTGTGATTCCTTGAACATGAAACATTGCTTTATTCTAGTTTACCGCTTGCTTTAGTTCGATTCAATAAATAATGATTTTGGGTCAATAAGATTTCAACCAATTCAACTTCTTCATGTTTCCAATTCTAATTAAAAGAGGAAGTTAACTTGTATTGGAGAAAATCACCTCTCTCGGGTAAGATTAAATGAAATTCTCCAAATGGTAAGTTTCATGTGCCCACTTTCATTTATTTTCGTTATTTCACTTTTGGTTTCAGTTTTGTTATTTACTTTTTGCTGATCTTGAACTCTATTTTTATAGCTCTAGATCAATTTTCAAAATTTATTCTCTTTTTATTAGTTTTCTTTGAGATTCTTGAAAGAAGCAGTAATGATCCTCATCAAATCAGCTAAACTAGGGAGTTTTTTGGACCTCTATTATGTTTCTTTAAGGCATTACTTTTATTAAAAAATGGTTAAAATATTTTTACAAGTTTTACCTTGAAGAAGGAAAATTTGCAACAAACACAGATTTCTCATTCAACATATTATCTATCATCACTGCTATTCATCCTCTACATTTGAGAGCCTCGTTTCTTATAACTTGCAAGATAAAAAAAAAAAAAAAATCTCAACATAGGAATGAATGTACATGTGCTTATTTTATTTTATCTCTTTTATTGAGACATTTGTATAAGTAGTATTATTGGATTTCATCTTTTAAAATTGGATTTTTATTTTACCTTTCACATTCTTCATTTTTATTTTTTTTGTTTGCTGATTTATTTTCTTACTTTAGTTTAGGAATTATTTTCCTTTTTCTTTCGGTTTTGTTTTGATTTTGGTGACTCTGTCATGATTAATGTGAAAGGACTTTTTCTTACCTAACAACGATTGGCATACATGGGAAATATTTTACTCTATCTATTTTAGTGAATTTCATTTATCATTAAAGGAATATCTTTATGGAACCATAAAACCATCTTGATTTAAACATTTTTCATGGAGGAACACACATCCTTTCTAAGTGATTGAGTTTACTTTCTCAAGGAAAAAACTGATTTGAGTTTAACACAAGGAATCCCTCCCATGCCTCCACATAAAATCCTCTGGTTGATAGTTCTAGGGAAATAATTTGGAGTCAACATTATGAAAGCATTATGTCCATTAAACATAAATCTCTATTACCATCCCACCTCGTTCACTCAAATAAATCATAAACTAAAATCTTGTAAATGTTCTTATCAAAAGGGTGATTAAAAGAGGAATCATGGGAAATACAAGTAAATCTGTTGGGGCTATGAATGCTCGTTGCTGGCGGAATTAGGCTTGTATGGCATAAAAGACAACTTTGTCGGAGTACTGTTCAGGCTCGCTGGTAGTGAAGCAATGCAGAGACCAATCATAAAATAGATATATGCTTTATAAAAATCTCATATCTCTACCTTCTTCTATTTTTCATATGAGGAAATTTTAGAACAATTTTTCCCAAATTTTGTTTCATCATTTTTACTCGAGTCTGTTTTAAAGTATTTATCTTTACAAAATCATATTGTTTAATCTATTTATGTGGGACCTATGGAGTGTTTTACTGTTAGAAGATTTCATGAACTCTATTATTTTTAACCTTCAGGTAATAAAAAGTTCATTATCTTTAACGAGAGATAATTGGCTTTTCTCCTGTGTGTCTCCATTGTTGTAGGGAAAACCCAACACTCCCCCATTTTTGAATTATTTGTGTCAAATAATGGAGACCCTTTCTATTAATTTTTGGCTAAACACCTTTTATTATTTTCATTAAGTTAATCATCTTAAAATTTTACCATTTTTTCATTTTTGTCAGATTTCCATTTTTATCATTTCATTGAATTCAATTTTTAGCAAGCTTTCCATCAATACTCGTTTCACCTCATTTGGTTAAACAGTTTGTAAATGACACTCCTTTGAAGTTTGATCATTTTTTCCATAGGGTCAAAAAAATGTATAAAGTATATGATATTTCAATTTTTACAGTTAAAATAGTCATTCATCGTGAATATTAACTCTTAGTTAATTTTTTATTTTTCTTTCATTTTTCACTAATGGTCCTACAAAATTGCTCATCTAAATTGTACACCAGATGAAAACACGTTTCAAGATCTTGGTAATTTACTCCAATTCATTATTTTAAAACAAATTTCCCAAACCAAAATCTCAAAATTGCAAAGTAGTTGTAGTTAAATTTGTATAACCTTTAATTTCATTATGGGCTCCACTTCTGACCACATCCTCTCTTCTAAATTCCCGATATAAAAAAATGTGATCCAAAAAAAAACAAATTGTGATTTTAAAATTACGATTTTAAATATGTGATCCGAAATAATTTTGTGATGCATTATTGCGATTGCGATACATCGCAAATCACATTTCGAAAATATCAAATATTTGTTTTATGCGCTTGTTTTAAAAATGCCAAACTCCGATTATGATTTGGTTTTATGCGAGAGGTTAAATTTTTTAACATGAGGTTTTGGTTGACCTCCTTATACCTCCTGACTCATCTGCCTTACCTCACCCTCACATCACCTTATCCTCCACATCATCTCTTATCCTTCCATTGACTCCCCTTATACCTCCATAAGCCTCCACTTCTTATAACTTCGTAAATACTCCTCCCTCCTCCATAAAACCTCACATAACATGGTTTTGTTTTAATGTTTTTAATATATAATAAATATTACGTTTTTATTATAATAATTATTATAACTATAATATTTTATTATAATTTTAATATAATTAAATTATAATATTAATAAAATAATTATGATTAAATTAGAATTAATTAAATAATAATTATAATCTAATTTATAATTTAATTTAAATAAAAAATTTTGATTTTTAGCCCAAGCAACAGAAAATCCAAAATTCTGGCACTTTTGACTCATTAACTTTGGAGACTCATAGATTGAGTTTTACTTGGCCAAATGAGGTTGATGACGGCTAATTGGATAGATAAAATTGTGTAGAACATTTCTGAAGTAATTTCATTTCTAGATTTGATCATTTAAGGGGCTAAAATTCAACAGAAGATCAAACTCCAAATTTTTAAATAAAACTAATTTTTTGAGTTTAATTTTCTGCAATATCATTTTCCCACGGCTTCTTCCGAGTGCAAAAATATTCGTCTATGCTCCCCTTGAACAATTAAATATTCACAGGAATCAAAATAAATCTAAAATTTCTTTTATTTTAATTATCTAATTAAGTTTTGATTGGATTTGTTTTAATTCTTGATTTGGTATTTTGAATTTATTTTTTCATTTGAATTTAATATTGATTGGTTTTGGCAGAGAAACAGTTTGAAGAGATGAGAAGAATAAGATCTAAATCAATAAGAAAGCTCCAACAATTTAAGAATATGTTTTTGGGCCAATGAAAATTGATTGAGCAAAACCACTCTTCAACAGCTTTCTATTGAAGAATTCTTTTGTAAATATTATAAATAACAAATTGTAGAATGCAACAAAGGGATTCTCTCCTCTCTAATTCTGGAATTCTAAAAGCACTATTGTAATAGGGATTTATATTTGTAGGATAGAGGAGATAAAATATCAGATCTGGGATTGAGGGTTTTTCCTTTGCATTATGAATTATATATGATGGGAAAAGTTTGCACTAATGCAGCTCTTGTTGTAACAATAGAAGTTCAAATATTGTAGAGGACTATTGGAGACCAGAGCTGGAGAAATGGATTTAATAAATTGGTATTTCTAATACTATTATTTTAAATATTGGTTTCATTTTATGATAGTAGGAATGTGTCATTTTATTCATATTTGTGCACTATTGTCAATACAAGTAATTTGTCTCAATTATATGTTATTATTTATCTATACGCTTATGGGTTGAATTCTAATTTTTGAGTAACTATTTACTCAGAAATATTTTTTTTAATTATTGATTTAACAAAGTGTGATATTTTGTGAACTATTTCCTCATATTGTTGTTGAATTATTTGAATTACTGATTTAACAATCAATATCATTTTTGTGAACTACTTCCTAAATTTTGTTGGTTGATTCTATGAGTTAAGAGGTCTCTGAATAGAATATGTTTTGGCATTCGTAATGTCAATTAATTGAACTATTACTTTAACTTCATATTAATTACAAACTAGACATATTTAAATCCCAAGCATTTAAATATCTCGCTCTCGATTCGGTTAGATCTATATATGCCTAATTGAAATAGGATTAGGACAATTTTCCTTTTGCTTTGCATTTTAGAATAATTTTGCATTTAGATTTAAGTATATACTACTATAAGTACTCTTCCCGAAGAGGAAAAATTTAGTTGTGGCTTGGTTGAGCTTCGAATCAGCTTAAGGATCACGTTCTTGCCTGATCAGTAAGGGGGCTGATCTGATGTCTCTTCTCCATTGGTAGATGAAAGTCATATTTTAATCCATTGGAGATAGAAAGAAGGTAACTAGACCTAGTTTAACTAGTAAGAACCACCATTTCAATGGAAAAGGAGTTGCTTCAAGGTCCGGACCATGTGATCTCCCTCATAGTGTTGTAGGCAGACACTTTTGGCCCTCAATAGGTTCATAAAATTATAATTTTTGGTATAACATGCATATTACCTAGCATAACCTACCTTACATTTCCTACCCTTCTTATAAAATTTCTATTTTAGCACTTAGTATTTATAATATGTCTATTTTTAGCAGGGGATACCATGTAGGATGGCATTGCGCATTAACTAGGAAGTGACATGGCTATTTATTATCAATTAATGTGAACTTCCTATTTTCTAGCCAACTTATCCATAATTGCACACTTACTTCCTATTATTAGGGACAAACCATATCCAAAAACGTATTATTTTATGCCTTTATCATTAGAAACATTATCCTTTGAGTTTTAGTCATATTCTTGGAGTTTGTACTAATTTATTGAGTTATGAGTTGCATGTGTGTGTTCTAACTTTAGTTATCACTTATTTTTGGCTCATCATTTCCTTACTCAACTCTATTCTTGACTATAGGTTTATTTTAGGCCCTACAATTGTTTGACCTAGTTGTAAGTTAATGACATATTCCTCTTGTCATTTTATCCCTCTAGTCATAATTAAGGGGGGAATGTTAGAATGTGAATGTATAAATGATTTCATAGTGGTATTTTTACAAATCATTCTTCAACAACTCACAATATTCTAAAACGGGTTTATCCAACATGTATTATGGGAAAATTTCTCCTTTCACTCTCTCCTATATAATTGAGTTGAAGGATGCTCTATTGAGTGTGAAAAGGTGCAAGGTAATAGTCTATATTGATTATGTGGGGGTGTAGCGTTGTATGGCTAGGATTTTATCTAGAGAATAAAGAAGTTTCCTCTATGGATGTTTCCCCACACTAGGGTTTTACTCCATAATCCATGTCTACCCCTTGTTTGGTCTTGATTTATTTATTTATTATTATTGTTTGATGTATTTTATATAATATATTATATCATGTATATTTATTATATGTTCACGCATATTTATAAAATATAATGCTATTTATCTAGAACTAAGGGGGGGATTCTTTTCTATTTTTTTTTCATGTTCAAGGAACCACACTTAATGCACATTGATCCTTTATGGGAGAGTGTTATTAATTTTATCCATTCAAGAAACATAATGCAAGTGAATTGTAATTTTTATTTTAAATTCTTAGCTTATTTTATTGTTATTTCATTATCTCTTCTCTTTTTTTTCTTACAATTGGTAGTGTTGTTATTGTATCACAACTAGATATTGAACATGTGCTTAATATAATATGATATCAGAGTTTCAACGGAGTTTGTGAGAAATATTCTCATAATTATTATATGTCAACAAGAATTGAATAGAAAAATAGAATGGATAAACTCATTATTATTTTTTTTCTTACTCCTTTCAACTATGTTATTTGAAGCCCAAGGTCATACTTCTACTATGCAATAAGGGAATTTACATAACCACTACAGGGATTGAAATTGAACCTAATTCGACCAGAGAAAATGAAAATTAATTCAATATAAAGTATGATACTTGTGGGATTTCAAGATTATCCATTTCCCTATACTTACACTTTCATCTTGACTTACACATGCATGAATTGACAAGAAATTAGTTGGAGATTGAGCTCAAAGCTTTGAGACCCTATAGGAATTATTCTCTAGGTTCATGACTTTTCTTCATCAAGTAAAATATTGTGGTATTGAATGGAAGATTCCTACTATGAATTACTTCATAGATTCATTTATTCATGACCAAAATAATCCCATTTATATGGGACCTCTAAAATACTCCAAGGGTTATGTGCTTGTAGTCTAGGAAACTAACAAGAAGAACAAGCAGAAAAACAAGGTTCAAAAGGAGCCAAAGCATAAGAAATAAGCCAAAAAATAATCACAGAGGAGAGTTTGAATTTGAATGGTAAAATACAAGAAGGAGAGAGCAAGGTGGAAATATTGCAACAAGGTATTTCATCTAGAGAGTGCATGTAGGAATAAGACAATTGACCCCATGGCACAAGCCCTCAATCGACATCATATTAAAAACAAACATGCCACACAAAGGAAAAGGTAAGGATCGTGCTTTTATATCCAAAAACTCTTCTCTTAACACTTGGATCATTGATTTAAGAACCACTTATCATATGGATTCATCATCTCATACTTTCTCCAACTTAAAGTCTTGTGTTGGACCATGTATTTTGATGGGAAATGATTCTAGTATTATAGTTGATGAATAAGGAACAATATTTATTGACTATGGGAGATTTTAAAAGGTGTTACATGTTTTTAAGCTCTCCATAATTATTCTCTACATCTACTAGATTACGCACTTAGGTTCGAGAAAGAGATTTGAGTTCACATTGGATCTAATGATAATATTTGATGTGATAGATGGTTTTAAAATAACACTTGGTGAGGTTGAACACCATTCCAAGTATTATTTTTTGTTGATCAGTGGTTGTCATTGATGTCAACCCAAGCAACACCAGGGGCTACCCCGATCTTTCATGGTAATTTTGACCTACAAAATTACTATATTCTAGGTCATGAATATTTTTGATGGCTTCTACTTGTCGATATGTTTATGTTGATATATGGCACACCATGTAATTCTTCACAGTTTGAGAGATATTCATGTTTGAATTTTGTAACCCCAGTTAGTGGGCTAAAACCCCATGGGGTTGTTGCATGGGTCATTGAAAAGTCAATAATTAATAATTTTTAAGCTCCTAAAATCCCTCCCACGTTCACTTGTTGAAGCGCCTCTCAACCTAAGCATTTATATAACTTGTGATCCTCATATCCTCCTTATGTAGGGATTTCGCTACCAGAAACAGGTCATTGTGGAATTTTCTCTCTAAAAATTTTTTTACGAAGGTTCAAAAGTTGAAATTTTTTTGAGGAAAAGAAACAATCTTGAGGCAGATCTTGTAAAAAATTTAGATCAAGGTGCACAACATTTGCGGAGATATGATTTGTGGAAGTTAGTGTTTTTGCAGGCTCCTGAACTTCATCTCAAATAAGTGACCTTGGGAAAATCCTCATAACTCTTTCTCTGAGTATCGGATTGGAATTCCATAAAAATTGGTAGATATTGTACGGAATGTAGTTTTTTTTTTATCAATTTCAAAGCCGAATGAAGAAACAGTGACACGTGATATGCCATACAATTTCGCTCTACTGAACTAATCCATAATTAGGTTATTGTGAGATATTGGGAATAAATCTCCCCTGAATAATCCAAATTGGATCAAACCCACGGCATTGGAAAGAAGACTCAGAGGACTACTACATAACCAAAAATCACATTTTGGGGATTTGAAATAACAGAGATACACTAGATTCAATATCGAGCTCCTAGAAGGAAAGAAAAAGCTAGATCATGTGTTGTCAAGGGCTACAAAGGATGAGAATTTCTAGGGCAAAAAATCAAAGAAAGGTGTCTCAAAGGGTAGCATGGCCAGAGTAGAAGTCAAGGTGCAAAATAGCAACAAGAATTTCATCACATGAAGACTTCAAGTGAGCAGCACTGCATACAGTCACTGTAAAGGTATCATTGTACTAAGTCATTGTAAATGCATCATTGTAAAAATTGTACTAGTGTCTATCTACCAAGAGTTGAAGAGGTGGTGTCAGGAGGTCTAGGATCATCATTAGGTGGTTGTGTCATAGTTTGGGTTATGGTCTAGTGTGTCTTATTCTTCTACATCATTCTATATCATTGTAAAGTGGACAATTTTCCTTGGTACGAGAGTCCATTCTTCTTTTATTATTCTATATGGTGGTAGGGTGGTGCTAGGCTGGTGCATGAAGTCACCAATAGGTTCAAGCCTGTGAAAAATTCAAGGTGGTAGGGTGGTGCTAGGCCGAGTTGTAGCTCATTGGGTGTTGGGGCATCTGATCAGTTGACTACTGAAGAATCTCAGGCGTTGGAGTGTCCATCCAGTGGGAGCTGGAGAAGAATGCTTTTCTAGATTCTAGGAAGTTGGAGTTTTATTTTCAATTGGAGTTGAATATTAAATAAATGTTAGAAAAGCATTTGGGTGGTTTTTTCCCCAGAGAGGGTTTCCACCTTAAAAACTATGTGCATTTGTGTTCCTTTTTTTTACTGCTATCATTGTACAAAAACTGATAATAATTGAAGATTAACTAATGCTGTAATTGAAAGGAATACTGATTCACCCCCCCCCCCCCCTCCTCTCAGTATTTCCAACAATCGGTATCAGAGCTTGGTTCCTTCAATAGCAGTTTAACAGTTGGAAGGAGGTCATTGAGCATACCAAGAATGGTGTACCTCCGTTCAATGAAAATAATTATGCAATCTGGAAAGGAAGAATGGAGGTCTATCTCTTGGCGCAAGGTTACGAAGTATGGGATACTGTTCAAAATGGATTTACATCAACCACAGATGAACAAGGTAAGAAGAATTTGGTAAATGATGCAAAAGAAAATAATATTATTATCAGTGGACTTATTGAATCTTCTTATCATAAGGTGTTGGGTTGTAAAACCACCAAAAATGTGTGGGAAAAGCTTGAGAATATATATGCAAGTGACTCAAATGTCAAAGAAGAAATGCTTCAAATCTACAGAGAAAATTTTGAGAAACTCAGAATGAAAGAAGATAACAACATTGATGCATACTTCTAACACGTTGATGAAATAACCAACACTCTGGAAGGATTGGGAGAGCCTGTCGACGAGAAGACTATTATACGAAAGATTCTTAGAACGTTACTAGGGAGATTCAATCCAAAGGTATCGGTCTTATAATATAGTGAAAATCTAGAAAAACTCAGCAAAGAGGAATTACATGGAGTTCTCATAGCATATGAAATGAGACTTGATGAAGAGGGTACTTCGCATCGAGAAACTGCATTCTCTGCATCTAAGAAAACCAATAAGGAGAAACAACCTTCAAAGGCACAAACCTGCACCTGCAAGTGTGAAGAAAAGGAAGACGATGAAGAAGGTCTTTCAGATGGAGAATATGCTTACTTTACAAGAAAAATAAAAATTGGTAAGGGAAAATTCAAGGGTAAAATTCCATTGATATGTTTCGGCAGTGGTGAGGTTAGGCATTTCGCAACAAAATGTCCTAACAGAAGTGATGGCAACTCAAAAGAAAAGAAAGGCTTTAAGAAATTTAACAAGAAAAGAAAAAATAAAGGATTTAAAAGGAACTTTCTCTCTAAAGAAGATAACTCATCATTCGATGAAGACAATGACAACGAAGAAGAAGCCAATGAAAGAGTATTGTTTATGGCCAAGCACATTAAACAAGAGGTATAAAACAACGAAGAAGAAGGGATGAACATAGATGTATTTTCTAAGGACGCATTCAAGCTTATAAAAGAGCTCAAGGCTGAGAAGATCCATTCCAATACTCTTGAAGAAAAAGTTCAAGGTCTCAAAATTGAAGTTGAAGAACACAAATGTATTGAAGAGTCACTTCAAAATAAGTTGGAAGAAAGAAACCAAGAAAGGGAAGCATTATAAGCCGAAGTAGTCTCACTGCGTAAGGAAGTGAAGAAGGGAAAAACTATCCAAAACTATGCCAAAAACTCAAAGACATTGGAAGAACTCATCAACAATCAACGATCTTACAATGACAGAACTAGCCTCGGTTACAAAGAAGAAGAAGCAGGACCTTCTACAAAAAAATACAATGAACCTATGAGATTTGACATGCATGTAGACTTCATTGACAATATTCGCAAGAACATCCTTGGAAGATGATTCCTTGACGAAGATTTCCATCCAGGTACCAACATATTTTTTATGGCTATTGTTATTCATGTGGAAAATTTGGTCATAAAGCTGTAGAATGTCACACGTACGCTAGGAACCAATACAATTCTAGGAGATCTGTTAAATATGAACCTCCCAGGGCTCAACGAAACATCAATAGATTTGAAAATTTAAGAAATTATATGGAATGTTACAAGTGTCAGAACTTTGGACACATAGCCAGAGACTGTAGACTTGAAAACCCTCCAGAAGAACCTTTGAAGCCACAGAATGAACGAACATGAAAGAGGAAGAAGACTGATAATTGTGCTCTCACTCTCCAGGCTCAAAACAACAAAGATGTGTGGTATGTTGATAGTGGTTGCTCAACGCATATGACTGGAGATAGAAAGAAATTTGTCTCTCTGAAAGAGAAGAAGGATGGAACCGTGTCCTTTGGAAATGATGAATCTTAAAATGTTATAGGATCAGGTACCGTCACTCTCGGAAGCAAATATGCTCTAGCCAAGAATGTTCTATTGGTTTAAAACATGAATCACAAACTGCTCAGTGTTGGACAAATGTGTGATCAAGGACACACAATACTATTCAACTCCACAAAATGTGAAATCATGAAAGGCAAGTATGGTGAAATTGTGGCTATAACAAATCGAGCTCCAAACGACATATATGTTCTGGATGAAGCAACTAAAGAACGTCTAATAGCTAAAGAGGATGATATAATATTTGGTAGCAATGATGATCGACTAAGTAAGAAATTTTCTACAAATATGCAAAGTGAGTTCGAGATGTATTTACTTGCTGAGCTGACATACTTCTTAGGGCTTCAAATATCTCAGCAAGATAAAGGAATATTTATATGTCAAGCCAAGAACATCAAGGAAATGTTAAAGAAATTCAAAATGGAAGATTGCAAACCCTTCCTTACTCCTATGGTAACAGGTTGCAAATTTAGCATAGATGACTCATCTAAGGATGTGGATCAAAGGTTGTCTAGATCTATGATTAGTAGTCTTCTATATGTAACATCCTCCCGGCCAGATGTTATGCAAGCAGTTGGAAAAGTAGCAAGATTCCAAGCAGCACCAAAGGAATCACATATTATTGTAGTCAAAATAATTCTTCGATATCTAAAGGGAACATCAGAATATGGCTTGTGGTATACCAAGGGTAACAATCTCACTATTTAAGCCTTTACAGATGCAGATTGGGCAGGAAGCGTTGATGATCGTAAGAGTACTCATGAAGCATTGGAATATCTTTGCTAGAAGCTTGGGATTCTCCCAAGTTCTCATTAGATTTTCCTTATTCAAAATATAAAGGGGGAGTGGAAGTGTGTACATGTCTATAGGATGGTTGTGTGTCAGGGGGAGTTACACTTTTCCATTGATGTCAAAGGGGGAGAGAATGTTGTAGGAAGACGTGTCATGATCGCAAGGGGAGTACTTGTGTTGCCATCAATGCCAAAGGGGGAGATTGTTGATCAGTGGTTGTCATTGATGTCAACCGAAGCAGCACCAGGGGCTACCCCGATCTTGCATTGTAATTTTAACCTACAAAATTACTATATTTTGGGTCAAGAATATTTTTTATGGCTTCTACTTATCGAGATTTTTTTGTTGATATATGGCATGCCTTGTAATTCTTCACGTTTTGAGAGAAATTCATGTTTGAAGTTTGTAACCCCAATTAGTGGGCTAAAACCCCATGGGGTTGTGGTATGGGTCATTGAAAAGTCAATAATTAATAATTTTTAAGCTCCTAAAATCCCTCCCATGTTCACTTGTTGAAGCCCATCTCAACCTAAGCATTTATATAAATTGTGATCCTCATATCCTCCTTATGTAGGGATTTCGCTACCTGAAACAGGTCATCGTGGAATGTTCATTCTAACTCTTTTTTTACAAAGGTTCAAAAGCTAAATTTTTTATGAGGCAAAGCTAAAATCATGAGGAAGCTCCTGTAAAAATTTCAGATCAAGGTGCGCAAAATTTTCGGAGATATGATCTGTGGAAGTCAGTGTTTTTGCAGGCTCCTAAACTTCATCTCAAAGATTCAGTGACCTTGGGAAAATCATCATAACTCTCTCTCTGAGTAATGCATTGGAATTCTGTAAAATGTGGAAGATAGTACATGGAATGTAGTTTTTTTTGTACAAATTTCAGAGCCGAATGAAGAAATATTGACACGTGGCACGCCGTAAAAATTCACTCTACTGAACCAGTCCATAATTAGGTCATTGTGAGATATTGGGCATAAATCTTCCTTGAAGAATCCAAATTGGGTCAGACCTATGGAATTGGAAAGAAGAATTGGAGGACTACAACAGAACCAAAAATCACATATTGGGGATCTGAAATAACAGAACACTAGATTCAATATCGAGCTCCTAGAAGGCAAGAAAAAGCTAGATCATGTGTTGTTAAGGGCTGCAAAGGACCAGACTTTCTAGGGAAGAAAATCAAAGCAAGGTGCAGCGGAGGGTAGCATGACAAGAGAAACAATCAAGGTACAGAATAGTAGCAAGAAGTTCATCACATGAAGACTTCAAGTGGGCAGAACTACATACAGTCACTATAAGGTAACATTGTACTAAGTCATTGTAAATGCATCATTGTAAAATTTTACAAGTGTCTATCTGCCAAGAGTTGAAGAGGCAATGTCGGGATGTCTAGGATCATCATTAGGGGGTTGTGTCATAGTTGGGGCTATGGTCTGGTGTATCTTATTCTTCTACATCATTCTATATCATTGTAAAGTGGACCATTTTCCTTGGTACGGGATTCCATTCTTATTTTATTCTTCTATAGGGTGGTGCTAGGCTGGTGCATGAAGTCACCAATAGGTTCAAGCCTGTAAAAAATTCAAGGTGGTAGGGTGGTGCTATGGTTAGTTGTAGCTCATTGGGTGGTGGGGCATCCATTCAGCTGACTACTAAAGAATCTCGGGCATTGGAGCATCCATCCAGTAGGAGCTGGAGAATAATGCTTTTCTAGATTCTAGGAAGTTGGAGCTTTATTTTCAATTGGAGTTGAATATTAAATAATTATTAGAAAATCATTCAGGTGGTTTTTGTCCCGGAGAGGGTTTCCACCTTAAAAACTGTGTGCATTTGTGTTCCTTTTGTTTACATATATCATTGTACAAAAATTGATAATAATTGAATATTAACTAATGCTCTAATTGAAAGGAATGCTAGTTCAAAGACCCCCCCCGCCTCAGTATTTCCAACATTTTTCTCATTTTAATCCAAAGTCATATGTTTTCTCTTCTTACCCATGAAAAGGAGGAGAAAAAATTGTGGCACAAGTGGTGTAGGGTATTTTGAGCATCATAGTAAAGTTGGAATAGTTAAAGGTATACTACACATACAATATAGAAATGGATTTTTCTAGAGTTGCATACTTAGCAAGCATTCTAAAGAGAATTTTGACACAAGTAAATCTTGGAGAGAATATTCACTCCTATACTTGTTGTATATTGACATTATAGGCCCTTTATTTCACCCACCCATGAGTAATGAAAGGTATATAATCTCATTTATTGATGATTGGTCAAGGTTTACATAGGTATATTTTTTGAAGCTTAAATATGAAGTGTTCAAACACCTTAAGGATTTAAAGAAACTTGTAGAAAAAGTTTCAAGGGAAAAGATCAAGAGGATTCATATAGATAGTGGAGGAGAGTATGTTAGTAAAGATGTTGATAATATTTTTTCAAAATAAGGTATAGAGATGCAATATATAGTACCATACATTGCACTAGAGAATGGAGTAGTGGAGTGAAAGAATAGGATATTGAAAGAGATGGCTTACAATATGTTGCAACCTAGATCACTTCCTCCGAAGGCGTAGGATGAGGTTACCAATTTTCTATATTATATTTAAAATATAATTCATCATAAATTAATTAATGGAATCACTCCTTATGAGGCCTTGACAAGGAAGAAACCAATTGTTACTGACTTCAAATTTTGTAGTTCTCATGCTTGGGATATAATCACTTATAATAGGAGGAAGGTTATTGAATCTCGGTGTAAGGAGTGTATATGTGTGGGATATATAGAGAGTATAAAGGGATAAATTTTGTTATATTCATTTACAAATAATTTATTCATATAGAGGATCAAATAATTTCTCTTGCATCCATGTTTGGAGAATTTTATTACACCATACCTACCTTCTTTAGTAATAGATATTAAGGAGACTTGTTTGTATCATATTTTTGATCAAATTTCATAATCTAATATTTTTTACAAGCAATATGATATTTCATATCCATAACATAGTCCCCGATGGGTAGAGTAGAAAATTTAGGAAAATGTTGAGCAAGTGGGTGATCATATTGATCCATGGAGAAACAAATCACAATTTGTGGACCTTCTACAATATTTTACTACTATTGATCCATTATTTCCAATTAATTGTTATAAGTTACTTGGATTATATCCTTATAATTATGTAGAGTCTTAAGGTAACCAATTTTTGTATGCAATGATGGAGTAGTACAATTACTTGATGGAGAGAAACAAATGGGAATTGGTTCCTCTACCAGACAATATGAAACTTTTTTGATGCAAGTGGGCTCTTAGTATCAAAAGGAATTTTAATGGGATTATTAGAAAGTACAAAGCTCAATTATTAGCTAATGAATTATGGTGTTCCCTGGATACAACGCATAATTGTAGGAGGTCAATTCCCAAGAAATATATCAATACTTAATGAAATTTTTTTAAATGATTGGTTGGAGTTGGGAAAATAAAAATTACAATGAACATATCTAATTGAAATACTCATAACTTCCAATAAAAATAGCTGACATTTGAGAATTGCAGATCTTCAATTGATAATATGGAGAGAAGAAAACTAAGAATGCAAGATTTAACAACTTTATCAAGAATAATTCAAACTTGAAAACTTGAGAGTGAAGTGATGAATAACACAAGAAACTGAGTAAATATGACTGAATTTTTGAAAGAGACAGATCCCCCATTAAGAAAACATTACTCAAAGTACGGGTATCATTTAACACAAATAGTAGCATAGGTAGATATATAGTATTAATTTAAATTCATATTGTTGCTACATATGTCATTCCCGGAAGAAGAAAGTATGAATTGAAACCATAAAAACATAAGGAAATATAACATTACATACTAGTACAACTTTTTCTCATAATTCAAAATTAAAATGATCTTTCATTAATCTAGTATTTGAGAGATTTTGTACATTACATCTCTATGAAAAATATAGGCCTGTGAACCCCCTATTTAGTATTTTTTTTAATATCTTTGTCCCATGTTAATTGTCCACATAATTTATAAAACATATTTTATTTTAGTTACAAAACTATTTTGTTTGGAAGGGTTTATAATAAAGATTACAAAAAGTATATATATATATATATATATATATATATATATATATATATATAAACCACCTTTACAGAATGAAGTCATGCCCCACTAAAATATTCACAATATATTGCATAAATCTTGATATGAAATATATTTTAAATATTTTAGTGGGGGTAGGACTTCATTTTGTGCAGGGGATATATATATATATATAAACTATTTTAAAAATGAAGTGAAGGGTTGTGCGGGCCCCATTTTTCATCATGCATAAATTATAAAACCACTAATGATTTTCTGGCACCCTCCCCCTTGGTGGATTTGAAAATATGGCATGGGGTCTCACATTAAATCTGGGCCTTTAATATGGTGGATTGGTGGTTTGAAAAAATAATCGAACACGAGACCCTTCCCCATATCAAAATTCAACAGAGATGGAGCCCCCGCATACCATCGATCTAGGTTCACTCTAGACACTGCACGTTGTGCATTATCAATTTCCTTCTTAAAGATTCCTTTATTTACCTCTATAAAGTCCAATTAATTCTAGCTCAGTTTCACCTCTCCACTAAGAGAAAATCCATATCCTCCAACTCCAAGTCTATTTCCACTGTCAAAGTCAACACCATTATGGAATGTTGTAGAAATATTTTTACTAGCACCCAAGTTTTATTGAAATGAAGTGTCCCTTCTATTTACATCACAATATTCTAGGTTATTACTGGTAGTACCAAAAAATCTATGCATATTTTTCAGAAATTTTATGCTACCCAGCTCGCCTTCGTATAAGTTGGTCCACTTTAAGAAGAGTAATATAATGAATTATCCTTCCATTTTCATCTAGAACATGACCATCAACCAAAAAAATTATTTTTTATGCTTAAAGATCTAGCGTGAGGGAAAATATGTGTTGTAATTCAGAACTTGCTCAATGTTCGAGTAGCATAAGTTGCTTACTATGATAATATCATTAACTTTGAGTCTCAATTAGCTCAATTGCACCAAATACTCCTCTACACTTAACTGCTAGGAAGTTCTAGTTGGAAACACCTATTTCATCATCATGCTAGAGATCATTTTCACCATATTTCCAAATGCTTGGAATCAACATTTCTAGAGAAATTTAAGCTTCTATTAGAAGATGGTTTCTACTAGCTGCATCCATTACTTCCTCTAAAATATTGAGATACCCAATTTTATGTTTATGATCTGATACACTTTGACACTATCAAGTGTGAGGATAAATTTATGTGGGAACGTAGTGTCTACACGACTTGTACCATCATATACTACACATTTTCTACAGTCTTTGGATTCCATCACATCTACATGTGGAAATGGTCAAAATAATATCTATAAATACATATAATCATATCAAGATATTAACATAGAGCTTTTCATCTTCAATGGACATGTTGAGAATTTAAGAAAGGATACATCTTTTGTGTTATCATGCTAAGCCCTGGGATTTGGAATTTGACTTTGTTAAAATGAGGAGCTAGCTACTGGAAACAAGAACATGTATTTTGAGAGTTTATGTAGTCATATCATTGATAATTGTCACAACATTAGTATCATGAGTGCATGGATTAGAGTTTAATTATCAAGATCTCATGTATTGAACACTTCACCTCAACAATTATGATTTATTACTCGAGCCCCGTTTCTACAAAATTACAAAAATATTTCACCAAGGGCCACCAAAATAATTGTGACTCCCTTCTCTCCTTTTAGAGTCTCTTATTTTTTCATAGCTCACGATTGTGGAAGTCAATTGGGGCCCATTATGCAAAAATCCCATGTCACACATTTTTGAAATTCACTTCCAAATATCCAAAACATGCAACCAAGTCTTTTTGTCTAGATACCCCTACGAAGATTAAACATGGATTGAATATCTTTTATGAAGCTTGTTCCTACATTATTATGGCAAGATCCTCTATTTTTATTTTGAATATCAACATTTTGCTAATGAAATATGCCGCCCTTGTCGTGAAGAGAATTTCCATATTCATGTTGCTCACACATCATTCTCATAGTATTTTTTCATTAAAGTCTCTCATACCACCAACTGTGCACTTTTTATTGCAATTTAACTTTTTCATTTTCAAACTTTGTCTCTTGTATTTTTTTGGAAGAGTGTATGCATCATATTCTTCAAAAGGAATGTGGAGCTTCTCTTCCTCTGTTAATATAATTTGAACATGTATCATTGTTCATAACCTTACAAGAAAAGGCTTCTTTTCCTTATGAGTTTTAGATTGTCACGAGATGTTATTGAATTCATTACTTCCTTTCAAAGTAGAGTGTGAAGTTGAAAAAAAATGTAAACTAATCTAGGGTCACTCCACTTCTATTGTGGTATATTAGAACGATCTTATGGGACAAAAATGTTGTGATAATATGCTAGATCAATGTTTGGAAACAAATTACAAAAACTAACAATATCTAACAATCGTGTTTCTATCATTTGCAATAATTTGTTTCTTTAGTCATGCTTAATGTTAAATAAATCAAAGATAGTCTCAGTGATTTCACTTGAATTTTCTTGGAATCTTTTGGCAAGTTCTTTGTAAAATTTGGAAAATTTTTCTCCTCAACTCTACTCTTCGGATCCTCTAGGTCTTTGGTGAGCCCTAGTGTTGCACCAAGAATGATGCAACTCCCAGAGGCTACCCTACTTTACTTTATCAACCTAGAGCTCATACAAACTTGGAGGTGACAGTGCTATATACACAACATATGCATTATACTCATGTTGTCCTCTTCTGAGCTTTACAAAAAGGTGCTACTTCTAGGGTTTCTGATGAATTCTGTTACACTTATGAAATTAGGCCTAGGGCTAAAAATGATTCAAAGCCATGGTGTTATCAGCAAGTATAGAACTACACTACAACAAGAAAGTACATATAACTACTCTGCAATAAAATAAATCTACTCATCAAGCTATGATAAGAAATGAAAGCAAACTAGGCATCTTGCATGAAGTAAATTTCTGAATTGAATTTGCATCAAGAAAAACTAATCCAATCACACTTTTATGAGCCAAATGGCTAAAAACACTCTACTTAATCTATGCTCTATCTATCATGCTTTCAATCATGCAACTAATAATTACCTAACCATGCTTGTAAATGTGTTGTTTTGTAGTTAGGAGAAGAAAGCGCTAAGGTGGGTTATGGAAGGCTTGAACACACGGGGGCAAGGCTAAAGTTGTATGGGTGGTTTTTGTAGGTATAGAGGATGTGGATGGTGGTTTTTGGGCTTAAGGAGTGGCCCAATGGTGCTGCTTCAAGTGCTACTACAGGTTTCCTGTAGTGCTACAGGAAAGTCCTCAATTGCTATAGAAAAGAGACCGAGGGAAATCCAAGGCCAAAAACAAGTGTGAAAAGGGTAGGGAAGGTATATTGAAGGTGGATTTGGATGAGTGGAAGGTGGCCCAACCCTTGGCCAATATCAAAACCTCTTGGGAGGCCTGTCTTGCACCCCTAGTGTTTTCTCATGGTGTAGGGATGAAACATCCGAAAACATGGTTGATGGCGATTTTGAAGAAAAGAGGGTTGATGAAGGGTGCGAGATGAAGATGAAGGTGCTGGTGAAGTTATATTTGGCTATGCTACTTGAACTTGCAATCAAAATACCTATTCATGCAATAAATATGGACAAATTCATGATAAAGACAATGGAAAATATGACTTGAATTTGGAAAGAGAATATACTTTAACCTACAAACAGAGATCTAACACAAAATTCTGAACATATCCATGGAATTATAGCAACTAATCTCATCCATTCCAAGAAATCATAAACTTAAAAGCCATTTTGGTGTGTGGGGAAGGTCTACCCTCCTCAAGCTCCAATGAAAGAGATGAGAGGGGAAGGCTTGACTCACAACTTTATGAAGTTATAACCTATTCTACCAACATGTAAGCAAGCTAAATATACAACAAAATAAAAATGGAAGCAAACTAAAAACGGTGAATGAAGCTACAAGAAAACTAGCTAAATACTCATAATCAAACTAGCTAAAATGACATGAAAGTAAAGAATGATTACACAAGAGAGACTAGTCATTTCATTTCAAAAGATAGTCTTGTTAGAAAATTAAATATTTCACAGTAGTGAAACACATAAAATATGCGGAAAACATAAGCACACAAAACACATAAAACCAGAGAGACACAGATATACGTGGTTCACCCAGTTTGGGCTATGTCCACCCCGAATAGCCAGTCCTTCCTTTCTATTATCCAGCAAAATGAAGAGACACAACCTACATCAGATCTGCTGTAATATCCTTTATTCTCTCTTACAATCTTCATATCTATTTCTCGCTCCGAGAATACACATACAATACATAACCACAATACAATACCCTCATACAAGCAAGGGGTTGCCTTCTAGGGAAAAAAACCCTAAACTAAACATAACTTCTACCATCACATCATCTGCCTAATGAACGGCCCAGATTGACTATAAATTACTATACTTTTACAAGGCAATTTTACATCGGTTTTTAGCTTTGGGGGCACTACCTTCGAAACCCCCAGCCAGGGGGGGGCTCCATAAAGTCGCAGCCGCCCCCCCTAGACCCCCCAGGCAGTGTTTAATTTTGGGCAGAATTGCCACCCCATTAAGGTACAGGGGTCCAATGCTGTGATACAAAATAAACAAGATAATCAGGCTCCACACCCAACAAACTCCCACTTGGAGACTGATTGTAGCAATTGCACCGCTGCTTCATTTGCTGGACAATGACTCCTCTTTGGACCTGGCTATTTCTCATATTCATCATCATCCTTGAAGACCAATTGAAACTGAGCATAATCTCAATTTCTCCTTGGTTACAACTTTTGTTAGCATATCTGCAGGATTCTGGCTAGTGTGTATCTTTTCCAGGTTCAACTGTTCATCTTCCAATACTGACTGTATGAAATAGTACTTGAATTGTATGTGTTTAGTCCTAGACTGAAATTCTGAGTTCTTTGCAAGATGAATGGAAATTTGGCTATCACTGTATAGCGTGCCCATATCATGCTTCTTACCCAATTCATCCATAAACCTTTGTAACCGAATCATTTCTTTACTAGCCTCTGTAGCAGTGACTTAATCTTCTTCTATTGTTGAAAGTGCAACAACACTTTGGATTTCTGAAAGCCAACTGACAGTTGTTCCACCTACAGTAAATACATATCCTGTAGTGCTCCTCCTGTTATCTCTATCACCTGCCATATCTGCATCAACATATCCCTGTAGAGCAATGTTTGAACCACCAAAGCATAATGCTTGATTTTTGGTACCTCTCAAATATCTGAGAATCCATTTTATTGCCATCCAATGTTCTTTTCCTAGATTGTTCATGTACCTGCTTACAACTCCCACTACATGTGCAATATCAGGCCTTGTGCAGACCATTGCATACATTAAGCTTCCAACTGCTGATGCATATGGAACTTTTAGACATATAGTCCATTTCTTCTTGGGTCTTGGGGCACATCTCCCTACTAAGTTTGAAATGGATAGAAAAAGGTGTACTAACTAGTTTTGCATTCTGCATATTAAATATTTTCAACACCTTTTGTATGTACTCATTCTTAGACGGTGTTAATTTGTGATTTTTCCTGTCTCTAGTTATTCTCATACCAAGGATTTGTTTTGCAGCTCCCAAATCCTTCATTGCAAATGAATTTGCCAATTTTCTTTTGAGCACATTTATTTCCTGCATGTTAGACCCTGCAACAAGCATGTCATCTACATACAATAACAATATAATATAGCTACCATCATTTTACCTTTTCAGATAAACACAATGATCATACTGACATCTAGTATAACCTTGCTCAGACATAAACTTGTCAAATTTTAGATACCACTGCCTTGGAGCCTGTTTTAAGCCATACAAGCTCTTCTTTAACCTACACACTAATTTTTCTTTCCCTTTGACCTCATATCATTCTGGTTGCTGCATATAGATCTCTTCCTCCAAATATCCATGGAGAAATGTTTTCTTTACATCTAATTGTTCAAGATGTAAATCTTCATCTTCTACAAGAATTAAAATAGTTCTGATTGAAGTCATCTTAACAACAGGAGAAAATATTTCATCAAAATCAATACCTTTCTTCTGTGCAAACCCCTTCACCACAAGTCTAGCTTTGTACCTTTGTTTTCCTCCATATTCTTCCTTCAGCCTGTAAACCCATTTATTCTGCAATGTAGTTTTACCTGCAGGCAACCTGACTAAGTCCCAAGTCTGGTTATGCATTAAGGAGTCCATCTCTTCTTCCATGGCTAGCTCCCACTTCTTCCTGCTTTCAACCTGCATTGCTTCTTCATAACATTCAGGTTCACCAGAATCAGTCAAAAATAAATAATATAATGAAGGAGAGTATCGTTCAGGGGGTCTACTTATCCTGGTAGATCTTCTAACACCACTTTCAGGTGTTTGAGGTGCTTGTTGCTGTTGTGGTGGTTGTTGTTGTTGTGGCTCTTGATTATAATTATTTTCAGGCACCTTTACCTTTTCTGTGATCTCATCAATAACTGTGTATTCTTTGTTTTCTTTTTCCTGTTTCTTTTCCTGCAACTGATTCTTATACAAGACCTTTTCATTGAATATTACATCTCCGCTCCTAATGATTTTGTGATTTTCATAATCATATAAGCGATAACCAAAATCATTAACACCATATCCAATAAAGGTACATTTCTTTGATTTTGCCTCAAGCTTTGTTCTATTTTCTTTATTAATATGGACAAAGGCCTCACAACCAAAAAGCTTTAAAAAAGAGTAGTTTACCTTTTTACCTGTCCATGCTTCCTATGGAATACCACCATCCAAGGAAATTGAAGGCCCTCTGTTTATTAGATAAACAACAGTATCTAGAGCATCTGCCCAAAATTGTAAAGGCAATCCTGCATGCAATCTCATGCACCTTGCACGCTCCATGATTGTTCTGTTCATCCTTTCTGACACACCATTTTCTTGTGGTGTTCTTGGAACTGTCTTCTCTCTACGAATTCCATGCTCTGAACAGTACCTATCAAACTCTTTGCTGCAATATTCACCTCCATTGTCTGATCTGAGACACTTCAACTTCTTTCATGTCTCAATCTCAACCAAAGCTTTCCATTTCTTGAAAGTATCAAATACATCAGATTTATTCTAAATACAATAAATCCAGGTTTTTCTAGTTGCATCATCAATAAAAGTAACATAATAACGAGAGCCACTGAGAGATGATACCTGAGCAGGTCCCCATACATTTGTATGCACAAGCTCCAATTTTTCTCTCTTCTTTTCTTTCCCAACTCTGAGAAATCTGACTCTCTTCTGTTTTCCATAAATGCAATTCTCACAGAAATCCAAATCAACATTCCTCAAACCTGGCAACAAATTTCTTGAGTGAAGAATCTTCATCCCCTTCTCACTCATGTGTCCGAGCCTATGATGCCATAATGCTGCATCTGCTCCTTTGGAAGTTAAAGCATTAACATAGTTAGAAATACCATTGCATAAATACAATGTACCAACCTTTTCTCCTTTTGCTATTACCAGGGCTCCTTTGGTGACCTTCCAAGTTTTATCTGTGAAAGTTGTCACACAACCTTCACCGCCTAACTGCCCTGTTGAAATCAGATTTTTCTTTAGATCTGGAACATGCCTTACCTCCTTTAATAGCCATTGGTTTCCATTTTTTTGTTTTACAAGAACCTTACCCATTCCAACAATTTTACAGGGTTTATCATCACCCAAATGGACTTGTCCAAAATCTCCTTGAACATAGTCATGAAAATATTTCTTATCAAGTGTGGCATGTAATGAGGCCCCTGAATCTAAAACCCAAGAATCAGCAACATTTTCTAAAGAAAGAATCAAATAATCTTGTAACACATCACCTGTCACATTTGCTTCATGATTGTTTTCTTTCTGTGTGTCTCCTTCTTTTCCCTTCCGAGATCTACAGTCTTTCTTTAGGTGTCCTTTATTTCCGCATTTCCAGCACATTATCACCAATCTAGACTTGGATCTCCCTTTCCTTGATTTACTGCGATATCCCGAGCTCTTTCATCTTACCATTCTTCTTCCCCTATACTCTGCACTCAAAGCATTACCTAATGTCTCACCGGAGCTTTTCCGTCGCATTTCCTCGCTAAGGATAACACCGACAACATCATCAAACTTTAAAGTACTAGATCTAGAGAAAGAGTTACTAATGGCCATAACTAAACCTTCCAGATTTTTGGAAATGAGCACAAAAATAACAGAGCTCTAACTTCATCATAAAATTTTACCCCTATAGAACTTAACTGACCAGTAACTGCATTAAAATCATTTAAATGGTCTACAATAGATCCACCTTCCAACATCTTCATATTAAATAAATGTTTCATGACAAATACCTTGTTTGAGGCCGAGGGTTTTTCATATAGTTTTTCCAACGCCTTAATGAAACCCTTTGTTGTTGTTTCATCGAAGTAACCCAGAGAGCTCTGGGCAAGCTGCTTCGTCTTGTTACGAGTTGCTTCTGTGAGAATATCCCATTCTACATCTGTTATAGTCGTCAGCTTCTTTGTTTTTCCACTCAATGGTAGGGACATATATTTTTGATACAACTAATCTTCCATCTGCATCTTCCATAGCATGAAGTTTTGGTTGTTAAATTTCTTGACCCTAAATTTACCATCTTCCGCCATTTCTCCCACTCGAATCAGGAACCCTTCTTTCCTTTGAGTTTATCATCCAAATAGAGTTTCGGCTCTGATACCAATTGTTATAAAATTAAATATTACAGAGCAATGAAACACATAAAATATGCAGAAAAAATAAGCACACAAAACAGATAAAACCAGAGAGACACGCTATACGTGGTTCACCTAGTTTGGGCTACGTCCACCCTGAACAGTCGGTCCTTCCTTTCTATTATCTAGCAAAATGAAGAGACACAACCTACAGTAGATCCGTTTTAATATCCTCTGTTCTCTCTCACAGTCTCCCTATCTATTTCTCGCTCCGAGAATACACATACAATACACAGCCGCAATACAATACCCTCATACAAGTGAGGGGTTGCCTTCTAGGGCAAAAAACCCTAAACTAAACATAACTTCTGCCGTCAAATCATTCGCCTAATGAACGGCCCATATTGACTAGAAATTACTATACTTTTACAAGGCAATTTTACATCTATTTTTAGCTTCGAGGGTGCTGCCCCCGAAACCCCCCGCCAGGGGGGGGCTCCATAAAGTCGCAACCGCCCCCCCTGGACCCCCCAGGCAGCGTTTAATTTGGGGTGGTGTTGACACCCCATTAAGGTACAGGGGTCCAACGCTGTGATACAAAATAAACAATATAATCAGGCTCCACACCCAACAAGTCTCATTACATCAACATAAAAGTCTTAAAAATTGATTACAAGAGCAAAGAGCCTAATGGATTTCTCCAAAATTTGAATCCTAATGAGCTCTTTCTCAACCCTATTTAACCTAAAGGGTAGCTACCAACAACTCCCTAAAAAGTAGGTGAGTAGTCCACTTGACTACAAGTGAAGTATGGCTTTAGTGCACTTGATCTTGAGTTTTCTTGGTTGCCTTTGATTTTGAGATATTAGAGGGAATCTTGAGGATCCCTTGGTTGCCTTTGGGAGTTAATTAGGTTGTAAAATCCCCTATAATCCCTCCTTGTTGTCTACTCTGAGTCTTAATGACAAAATATTCACCAAAAATGAAATATATTCATGATTTTACTGCATTTAACTCATGTTAGGTACTCGAAGTATGATAAGCCTCAATCACCATCTACACTAGCATCATAAGACCATAATATAATTAAAATGCAAGAAAATGAGACTTAATAAGTAAAAAATGTGACCATTAACCCCTATAAATGTACCTAATGATGGAGCTCATCATCACCCCCCTACTAAATGGTTTCTCATCCTTTGAGCAACTAGTCCTCCTTCTGCATTTCTTTTAAGGCTTTGATGGACCCTTTGGCTTCCTAAAAAATAAGTGTGGGAGTCCCTTCAAGAGGGTAAAAACCATCATTCTTTTCTTCTTCCTCCCATTCTCTGTTCTGCTCATCTTGGTCCTTTCCATCACTCAACCCCAACATCAAGGGTGGAATGAGCTTCAAGACAAGCCACTAAATATTTTTAGCCTGCATGGCCCTTTTATACAATGGTGCTCTCTCCAAGGCACCCATCAATTTTTTTGGTGTGTGGTACTCCATGTTTCTAAGGCTGTGAGGGAGGTTGTTCTATCTCCTTTGGCTAGCCATTATGCACTCATCTCCCAACAACCTAGAAATGTCATCAAAGTGGGACATTGCTTGAGCTTGTGTATAGAGGTATCTTTCTGCAAGTTCAGGATCCTTTTCAATCTTCAGATGGTTATTGATGACTCCCCTAGGGTTGAATAGTTATGCCCTAATGTGTAAGGGTTATCTATTTTCTCTTCTCATAACCCTTCTCATCTCTTGTGCTCTTGTCTCCTCATTAACCATCCATGATGCCAAAGCCATTAATTACATATCCCCCATCCTAGGATTGGGGTCCCAAATATTTAAGTCTATCAACACTAGGTTATGCATGTAAAACTTTGGCATTTTTGTTTTTTTTTTCCATACTTTCTTGGTTGCAGAAATCAATGAACTATCTACAATTTTGGAAAGGTAAGGATCCATGGGAGGCTAATGCTTTAATTTGAAGGAGGAGCCACTACTCCTTGAGGTATACTACATATTAATCTAAAGGATATCTATGTTGAATGGCCTCCATGCAAAAATATGCCATGGTGTCCACTTGCTTATAATTTTGCTGAAGCTACCCTTGTAGTGCTACATTTTCTGCCTATACCTTCTGAACCTTCTCCTTCAAAACTAACTCTCTGAGCCTCACATCAGATAAATCCTTCACCAAATCAGCTAGTTTTCCTTCCATGACCCCTATTTCATACACTCCAATGATGAATGTGTGCCCTCTCTTCTTCCAAATGATAAAACAAAGGGATTGTGAACTTTTGAGGAATTAATCTACCCCCCTCAATGTATGTGTAGTAGGAGATGAGATTAGGTTGAGGGCTAGGGTTTGGCACTATTGCTACATATTTGAGGACTGGATTTGGAGATATGGTCTCTTCCTTATCATCTATTCCTCCCTTATTTTCATCTTTTTTTTCCTCTGGTGCTTTGCCCTTAGCTTCTTTGACCTCTTTCCCCTTTTTGGTTGTCTTTTCCTCTGCAACCAAGGCCTTTTTCTCCAAATTTGTGCTTCCTGGAGTTTCCTGTAGAATTTTTTTTTTTTCCTATAGAATACTCTATTTTTCTTGCCAAATACCCTATTTTCCTTGTTTTTCACTCTTTTCAGTCCTTGGAGGGTTTGTGGTCATTGCATGAGGTGTATGGGATTCCAATCTAGCTGAATGTCTTCTGATATATGTTACATGGGCCCTTATAGGTGAAGTGACCTTTTGCACCCTTCCTTCCTCTAATCTGATTTATTCCTCCTTATTTGGTGAATATTCAATGGTAGTAGGGCTCTTGGTGGGATTTTGTGGTTTTCCTTGCCTCGCCCTTTGACTCTTCCTATTTCTGAAGTACATAAGTGTATGCCTCTTTCTTTTTGTTTTGACAAGTGTGCTCAAAGTAGTTAGGGTGGCAGCTACTTCTTGATTTGTGATGTCTGGTGATATGTTGGTTTCTTGAGGGGAGGTTTCACTGCTTAGGATAGGGTACAAATATTCCTTTTCCTCACTCCTTTCTTCCCCCTTTCCCTCAGCTTTTTTTTGCTCTATCTCTATTGTCTCTATGTTTTCTACCTCAATTTACATCTCTTCTTTTTCTTTCTTATTCTCTGCCTCTTCTTCCTCTTCTTCTACCTCATCTTCTACCTCCTCTTTAGCCTCCTCCTCTTCTTCTTATTCTCTTTATCTAAGGCTAGAAGCAGAGGTTTGCCTTATTTGGGTAGCTATAAAGGCTTCCTTATCGATGTCTATGAAAGAAGACCAGGACACAGGTAGGTTCAACCTTCTTAAAGCATCATTTACAATTATTTTTATTATTCCACGATGGGACAAGTGCTAATATTTCCTTTGCCTCACCTTATGGCTCATTTCAGTTATGGAGTTTAGGAGGAAGTGAGGGACACTTAATATTTTTCCAAGTGGGAGCTCTCCTTGAAACCTAAGTTCATTTAAAAATCTGAAATGAACCCATAGACCATAGCAAGTCTGCCTTCACAAGAAATAAACTTCATGATGTGGAAAGCTACTTCATCCCAGGGGTATGGAAGGCTTTATCTTCTCACTCCATTTTTGTCTTCAATGTACTCCTCTCATGGTAGAAAGAAATTCTTTTTTGCTACAATGCTAGGCATTATTTCTTTAACCCATTTGACTCCTACGGGAAAAGTTGTAACTCTGCTTATGAGTTCAGGAGATAGTGTAATTTCTAGGCTTCTAACCATAAAGGTGGCTCTCTTCTGAATATGAGTGGAGCCACTGCAAATTTTTTATCTATCTCATCATCAAAGCCTTTCAATAGCTCAAAGAGCACTAGACATTAGTGATTTAAGAAGATTTCCATAACCTGAGGGTGCTTCCTAATTCTCTTAATGCCAGTAGTATCTCTTCTATTGAATAACCCTCCCATTTTAATGCTGTTAAATGAAGGTGGTGAGAGGTTTGAGAGTTATGTCTTGGAAATGGAGGTCTTGAAACAAAATACAAGAAAATTCTTTTACCCTTTATCTGTTAAATGTACTTTGCTGAGTGTGAATTGTATGGAGAAATTTCAGTGCTGGAGGATGACAATCCAATTACCTTTTTCCTTTGCTATTTTGGCATGAGAGATGGAGGATTTGGGAAGAAAATTCACCCATAGTTAACTCTGTGTTGAATTCTAAACCCTCGTTGATCTGATTCTAAAGTTTCCTATAGAAAAACTTTTTTTCCCGCAGTACGATGGTGCATGCAAGCTCAAACCTCGATGTTTCTCTTTGGATGGCTCCCACTTCTCTCTTGCACTTGATGCTCTTTAAAATGCTCAATGCAATGGCGAAAAATGAGAAAAATCTTACCTTTATTGGATTTTTAGCTAAATTTGGAGTGTTGTGGTGACTCATACTTAACACGAGTTTTCCTCTTTGAGACCATTGGCTCCACTTCATTGAATCATTATTGAGCTTCATGATCACTCTCTTCATACCCATCCACTCTTACTTGACTTGATTTGACTTTCCTAGGTGGCATGCACTTTCAATTTTCCTCTAG
Source organism: Pinus albicaulis (assembly GCA_034641835.2). Taxonomy (NCBI): domain Eukaryota; kingdom Viridiplantae; phylum Streptophyta; class Pinopsida; order Pinales; family Pinaceae; genus Pinus; species Pinus albicaulis. The sequence goes on from CM076580.1 coordinate 1,050,312,539, forward strand.
TTTCACTTTACCAAGGTGGCCGAGTTAACTAGCCACCTTTTTTCCTTTTAAATTTCTAAAACTAGACATTCAACTATTTTGGCCATTATGGATGCATAGTGAGAGGTGAGAGGCCATACCTGATATTACCTAGTGTTGGTGAGGTGTTGAAGGAGTTGGTGCAAGGATCTGGAGCTAGTGGTGGCAGCCTTGGTATTTTCTTTGTTGTGCCTTCATTTTTTTATTTTTTTTCTAAGTGAGTAGCTTTTTCTGAGTGAGTTGCTTGTCTTTTCTGAGTGAGCTCCTTACCCTTTTCTTGTTTTTTTCTTTTGTAGGTTCTGTATGGAGGTCTTCAGGTGCCATGGTTGGTGTTCTTATCCCTCTAGAGTCTCCTGGTGGTCTTATGGAGCCATCCTCATCATCTTTCCTTCATCTTTTGGCCTTGTTGTGCCACACAAATTTTCTACAAGAAAATTTCTGATACCTATAACAGTTTGTTTCTTGCCTTTTCTTGCTTCAATTTTCTTAGAAATGGATGGATATGCTTCATGGAAGCTATGGAGGAAGTCATGGAATGAATGGAGTGGAGGATAGGAAAGTGGAAGGGTCCTCATGCCAAGTTTCCAATGCTTTAGCTACTAAAGGTGCAACTTAGGGTTTAGATAGGGAAACCTTCTGCATGGAGTGAAATAGGGGTTTGGGAATGGTAGGTATATAAAAAAAGTGAATTATCATACCATTCTTGAAGTTAATAAATCCCTAGGAAGCCTTTTTCCTTCATGAATGAGTTTCCTGTAGCATTTACAAGAGTTTCTTATAGTGCCATAAGAATCATGTAGCTGCCTGATTTGCCTATAGCAATTACAGTTTAGGGAAAAAAAATAAATTGTTGTCTATCTGACGAGTGAAATGGATGAAGATATGTATGATGGACTAGCTTATGGAGTGTGAAAGCAGAGGAGAAGGGATAATGAAGAGAGATTTCTCCTCTGGATCCCAAAAACCATCTTTAATCAATAACCTGCAAAACAAAAAAGCACATAAGTGCATAGGCATTTTCTGCTAAGTTTCCTTTCCTTTATTTTATTTTTTCCCTATTTTTTTTAAAGGAAAGTGGGCTGCCTCGACAGAGGTTTTCAACCCACAGGCCTGCCTTGGGCACCTTAGAGAGGTTTTCACCCAAGGATATTTTATTCTCTATTTTTTCTTTTTCTTTATTGTTTCTTGCTCCAGGACTGCCTCATGGAGGATTTCAACCCTCAAGTTGGCCTAGGACACCTTAGAGAGGTTTTCACCCATACCTCTTTATTTTTATGTTTTATATTTTATCCTTTTTCTCTAGGATGCACTAGAAACTATGGAGTTTCCCATGACATACACCTCCCTGTTTATGGAATTTATAAATTCTGGCATAGACAGGGGTTTCTTGTAAACCTTAAGCCTGTAACCACTGACAAGTAGGGGAATCCATTCCTCATCTATGGTCCTGATCAGAACTGCACCATTATCATAACCTTTGTCCACTTTTTAGGGTCACAGCCATCTTGTCATCAATTTTCCTTTGAATTCCTTAAACCTTGAGTCATACAACAGTGCCCAATCTCCTTCTTGAAAGGTATTTTCCTTAATTTTATTGTCATGCTAGACCTTCCTTTGCATCTAAATTACCTCTTTGTGAAGGATTTATTGCATCCTAAACTCATCAAATCCATTTAATTGTAGCGACCTCTCTTTTTGGGAATTTGATATATCTAGATCTAACTCAGTTACCATCCCTAAGGTTTTGAATTCAAATTCAATTGAAAGTAAACCTTCTTGCCATAGACCAGGTCATAAGGTGTGAATCCTATTGTTGTTTTCCAAGTAGTGTTTTAGGCCCAAGTAGCTTCTACCAATTTGTCTACCCAATATATTCTACTGCTGCTCACAACCTTGGTGAGGATACTCTCCAAGGCTCTATTAGTCAATTCCACTTGGACATTCGCTTGAGGGTGGTAGGCAGTAGAAGTCTTATGCTTTATCTTGTGCCTCCTCAGAATATTCTCAATGATATGAGAATTGAGTTGTGCCCCCTGATCAGTGACTACTTCTCTGGTGTATCCAAATTCGTAAAACACAGTCTCCCTAAGAAATTATGCTACTTTATCCTCGTTTGCTACCTTCACAGATTTTGTTTCAGCCCACTTTGTCAGGTAGTCAGTGTAGACTATGATATAGTTTTTCTATCCAGATGGTGGATATATAGGTACAATGCATTACATGCCCCATTTTTCAAATGTCTCAAGAGACACCTAAGGGTGCAAAGGAATCTCATCCCTTTGTGTAGGTTTCCCCATCCTTTGGATCTAGTCACACCTACTAGTGTATCTTCTGGAATCTTGGTGAAGGGTAGGCAAATAGTATCCTGCCTGCAAAAATTTGAATTCCATCCTTTTTGTAGAAAAGTGGCTCCCACAAGGGATATCATGACATGCAGAGAGGATATCAAAAAAATCTTCCTCCCTCACATATATTTCGAGAATTTCATGAGGGCTTGAAGAGATTTCCCCCAATCCATGTGAAAGGGGTACTTTTCGGATGTCTTTATTTTCTCATTTAATGAGAGATTAGGATGGAACTTTCTAGCAACCAAGTAGTTAGCTATGTTAGCAAACCATGGTGAGAGTGTTGATATAGCGAAGATATGTTCATTTGGAAATTGGCCATCCACCATTCCTTCTTCATCTGCAGATAAAGCTAACCTGGATCAAAAATATGTAGCAACATTCTCCTTTCCATGTTTATCAACAATGGTTAGGTCAAACTATTGTAATAGCAACAACCATATAATTATCCTAGCATTAACATCTATTTTTTTCATTAAATATTTGATGGTTGCATGTTCAATGTGTACAAAGGTCTAATACCCAATGACATAATGTATAAATTTGTTTAAAACATGGACAATGGCTAACATCTCCTTCTCTGTGACAATATAATTGAGTTTGGCCTTAGACATGTTCTTACTGATGAAATAAATTTCATAAGCTAATTTTTCTTCTAACTTACCTAATGTTTCCCCCACATCTTTGTCATATTCATCTGTGTGGATGTGGGAATGCATAGTCCAGTTTTGACCTCGGAGAATAGGGGTAGTAGTTAACTTTCCCTTAATGAGCTCAAAAGCTTCTTGAAAAAGACTGGACCAAGTAAACTCAGAATCTTTGGCCAATAAAAACCAAATATTGGTGAAGCCATCTTAGTGAAATCTTTGATGAATATTATATAATAACCATCTATCCCTAAGAATCTCCTAACATATCTCTAATTTTGAGGAGAAGGTACCCTTTTGATAATAATGATTTTTCTAGGGTCCACCTATATTTCTGCTTGTGATATTGAGTGTCCCAATACAACTCCCGCTCTTTTCAGGAATTCATACTTTTTGGGCTAAGGGAGAGATGCATCTCAATGCACCTTCTCATCACTTTTCCCAAATTGGAGAGAGCTTCCTAGAATTCGTCCCCATAGTGTGTGAAATCATCCATGTATATTTCCACTGAGTCATGGAATAGCTCAGAGACAATGCTCAATACAGCTCTTTGAAAGTTATTTGGGGCATTTCACAACCCAAAGGGTAGGACTCAGTAAGCGAAGGTACCCCAAAGGTAGGTGAAAGTTGTAATATTACCAAATGGGAAAAGCAGGAATATAGTGCATAAGCATGGAAATAGTGGTGTAGATCAATGCACAAATGTGAGAGACCAATATGGAGCTTATTTATACATCAAATCAGCAGCAAAAATGTATAATATATTGGGCCAAAAACCATAAAACAATATACAACAAGCCTCCAATTAATAAATCCCTCAAGAATGAGGTGCTACTACTATATCAAAATGTCGGAAGACTACTACAACACAGTCAGAGGTGCACTTGTATAGAAAATGAATACACAAAATATATATGGATGTTATATGCCTCAAAAGATAAAATAAATGAAGATCTAGGCTCTATGCAACCTCCAACAAGAAACCCAATAGGGTTTTTGGAAATACACCAATATACAAGATATGAATCAACGACCTAAGGCTGAAGATCCACTGCAAAAATAAAGATGGAAATATATGGCTGATCTGATATGAAAAATAATGTAGCCTCCTCCTATAGATCCTCTAGATGAAAGGTTGATCCCTTCACCAGAAAACCTCCTCTCCAAATGGTGTACTGAAACCACCCCTGCAACTCCTCCCTAAAATAACGCAGTCCAAGATAGAAACTGTGTTGTAGTGGAAAATGGTAGTGTGGCCTGATTCCAAAAGCTGAAATAAGGCTCAAGGACCTTCCTCACTAGCCTCCCAATGGAAGTAAACCTTCCTCCACTGAAAAATAGACCAGAAGTCACCCGAATGTATTCTTCACTACTGCACCCTGCAACTCAGCACATCCCTCAACAGAAACTACGTTGTAGAATAAAGGTAGAGCTTGGAATAATTCCTGAATGTGGAAATATAGTGCAATACTCTTCCTGAGTGGACACTAGAAGTTCCTAAAGGATATAGGTGGGATTCCCGCTCGGGAACACCTTGTGCTAAACAACACTGCAATCTTAGCTAAATAGATGAAGAGAGAAACAATTCTAAACATACCATAAAATCAAAATATCATATCATAACATAATGAACTATGGTTGCCATCCTCTTCCCTATATAAGTGGTGAGCTTCCTCACCCTTGACCCCACTCATTAAAGCCACTATCTCCATGCATGAGATCTCCCTCCAAAACTGTGTTGTCCCTCAATAAATGTCCACTCCTCCATAACAACGTTGTTGATTTGGTCAAATTTGACATAGTCTTCATGCTCCAACCCCTTTTCACACACAAGGGTGCTTAATTAAGCTGCTAAGATGTCCTCCTTTCAAATTTGGACTGATTTTATTCATATTAAAGATATTCATGGGTCTCCATACCCTCTTATTCATCAAACAAAGAAGCGAAAACAAAAATTAATATTCCAACTAGCTCATGGCTAATTGGTAATATTACAGTCCTCCCCTCCCAAATGTTGCTTGTCCTCAAGAAAATGTAAAGTTGAGTGCTACAACTCATCTCCTCCTCCATTGGTGAGACCTCCATGTGATACACTCTCCTCATAAGCCAATTGTCTCCCAACCAATCCCTCCATGACATGCTTCTCCCAAGTTCTCATGAGATGCAAATGACTCATCCCATAAGGAAGAAAAAGACCCAATGAAGAAACAATGGTTTTCCCAATATTCTCCCTGAAACATGAAGCATAAGAAACATGGAGAAACTCTCTCCCAAAGGGCATTCTCAATCCTCTCATCCTTCCTCCATTCATTCCCATAATAAGAATATGAACATCATCAATGTATGGGATCAAAACCAAGTACATATAAGTTGTAATATGCAATAATGGAGGTGGATCATAGTCCCACAAGTGGAACTAGCGCAATATATCCCCTTACTTCATCAGATAATGATATGGTAAGTTGTTTCCCCACCACTTACTTACTGCCATAGTCTTCTCACGTGTTTTGAGAAGGTGAGAAATGTTTGGTGCCTTTGGAGTGCACCCTGAATGGTAAATCATATCCCTATATCCTCTTAGGGAGTGGCCATGCTCAACATAGTTTATGGCCCAAAGTTGAAAATGAATTTTATAAGGAAGAATGCTCCTACTTGGAGAAATGGTCTACACATGTATGGTGAAGGAATGCAAATAATCATCAAATAAATCATTATGCATATAAACATGATCCTTACCATAAATCCTGCTCATACAAATGGAGTGGCTCATAGATAGATCCCCTCTCATTCCCAAAGAGGAAATAGGTGGCTATGATAACTCCCCCAAAGAGTTATGTATCTCCTCCGTCTCCACATGATCCATGCATCTTCTCAAATGCTAATATATATCCTCTTCAAAGCCTTCCCAAGTAAACCCCTCCATGATGGTATGGTATGCTCTCGTGGAATAAGTATGGCTGAAGATAAAATATTCATGTGCTGCATGTAGTAACTTCTCCTTGAGTTTGGAAGCTCTAGATAAGAAGATCCTACCATGATAGTAGATGACCTCATCTCTGACTGAATACCCCTCCTCTAATATCTGGTCATCAAGTATCATGCTTGTGAAAAGATCCTTGGAATAATCCACCAACAGCTGGGATTTCCAATATGGATCTATCCTCCAAAGTGAAAATGATGATGATCTGTCATGTAAAACATTTGTCATGTGTCTACCCTCCTCTTTGACATTTCCCATGCCAAAGTCACATACCGGGATGCTACTATCACCTCCCTGCTGCTCCTCTTGTAGCTGCTCATGTTCAAGAAAAGTTTGAAGCTTTTGGAGGTTAGTTTTCCATGGGAAGCTATCACCTATCCAAAAATTCCTGAGTTTGGCTAAAGCATGCATGAGTAGCCACCATCCTCTACCATGTGTTGAATATTTCTCCCCAAGTGAGAACATCATCTGAGCCTCTAAAGTCAAGGAATAGTCTCCTTGCACCATGATAGTGCCATCATCCATCCCTATTACATCCTATCTCAACACAAGATGTGGTGTGAGAGTGGGTAGTGATGATAGTGGGATAATTTATCCCTCCTCCTTGAGTCTACCCAAGACTCTCTGCATTGTACCATAACCTCCCAATGCTCCCACCACTCCTAGATATATGACTGGTGCAACATGTTGTGAGACATTTCTCACCATCTCCTGATCGGGTGGCCTCCCAGGTGGTTTTCCACAAAACAATAATGTCTCATGGGCCAATTTCATATGCATAATAGATGGGACTACCATGTCCTTGCTTCCACTGGGAAAATCCAACTCTATTTTCTGTGTGGAAGTTTTATGATATTTGGGTACCAGTCTCAATGATGCAAGAGTCCCTCCAATTAGATAAATTGCTCCATTCTCACCTCCTGGTGGTGGTGGATCATCTCTTGCTATTCCAGTGCTATGACCTCCTTCTGGTTCTTCTTCTTCTTTCTCCTCATCATATGAGAAGACCTCTATATAGTGTGCCTTTCCTGCTACACATATATGTCTGGGTGCCCATGATTCTTGGCATGTGAAGAAGAGCTTCCTTCTCCTCAAATCTCTTTGGATATCGTCAGTAAGAGGTAATTTGTTTTGGCTCTCTTTTAAAAAAGGAGCCTTCTCGTCTTTTCCCTTTGATGGAAAAGTTGGCTTTTGTTGAAATGTTGCCTTTGCTTTTGACAAGGCATCTTGTAGATCTCTATCCCTTTCAATGGCATCTTGAAGGGTATTGGGCTTGGTAGATTTAACCAACCCATGAAGAGGTTCTGCTAACCCATCAATAAACATATAGACCCTCCTTGCTACAGATAAATCAGGAACCATAACATAAAGTTTTAGAAATTCAAAAATGTAAGTTTCTGGATTACCTAATTGTTTGAGCTTTGCTAGCCCTGTGAAAGGTGCCTCCGGGTCTCTCCAATCAAACCTCTCCACCAACCTCCTTGTGAACTCTGAATATGAAGTCACATTAGCATGACCCAATGACAATCCATGAAACCACCAATCATGTTCCTCACCCTCAAGGTGCAGCACTGCTATCTTGATGGCCTCCATCTATGGTACTTGGTTCAGCTAGAAGTATATTTCTAGCTTCTCTACCCATGATTTGGCAGTGCATTTTGATAACCCATCAAAGTTGGGTAAGAAAATTTGGCCCATAGTTCGGTGTAGATCATGATTCTAAATGAATCTCCCACCTCTATTGTGATGTCGAGGTCTCATATTGTCCTTGATCTGACAAAATTCTTGAAAACTCAAGTGATCCTTGAATCTCTAAGATTGAGACTCATACTCCATGAAATAGTCTTCAAGAGTTTCTTGTTCTTGAAACCCTCTATTTCCCACTTCTAAAAATGTAGGCATTGTAGAGCGTTCGGAAGCTTGCTGCTTCACTGGTTGATCACTCCAGTGATGAGAAATGTCAAAGCCTTCACCATGTAGAAACCCTTTAGGGGATTCCTTGTGTCTATCCATCCTCTTCTCCTTTATTTCTCTATCAATGTCTTGCATAGTTCGAATAAGAAGCTTAGGAAACTCCTTCTCCTCATCTCCTCCAGATAAAGGGGTTTTACCCTTGTCTTCTTTATCATCTGTATAGTCATACTTCCGGTTTTTTCTGAGATACCTCCTCTCTCTATCTATGAGAGGATATCCTTATTCTGATGACATATTGGCTTAAGATGCACAAGTTGAGCCAAGATTATGCTCTGATACCACTGTAATATTACCAAATGGGAAAAGCGGGAATATAGTGCATAAACATGGAATAATAATGTGGATCAATGCCTAAATGTGAGAGACCAATATGGAGCTTCTTTATACATGAAATCATCAGAAAAGATGTATAATATGTTGGGTCACAAACCATAAAACAAGATACAACAAGCCTCCAATCAAGAAATCCGTCAAGAATGAGGTGTTGCTACTATATCAAAATGTCGGAAGACTGCTACAACGCAGTCATAGGTACACTGCTATAGAAAATGAATACGCAAAATGATAGATTCATGTTATAGGCCTCAAAAGATTAAATAAATGAAGATCTATGCTCTATACAACCTCCAACAGGAAACCCAAGAGGGTTTTCAGAAATGCACCAATATACAAGATATGAATCAAAGCCCTAGGGCTGAAGATTCATTACAACAATAAAGATGGAAATATATCGCTGATCTGATATGAAAAATAATGTAGCCTCCATCAATAGATCCTCTAGATGAAATTCTGATCCCTTCACTAGAAAACCTCCTCTCTAAATGGTGTACTGAAACCACCCCTGCAACTCATCCCTAAAATAACGCAGTCCAAGATAGAAACTACGATGTAGGGGAAAATGATAGTGTGGCCTGATGCCAGATGCTACAATAAGGCTCAAGGACTTTTCTCACTAGCCTCCCAATGGAAGGAAACCTCCCTCCACTGAAAAACATATCAGAAATCACCTGAATGTATTCTCCACTGCTACAGCTTGCAACTCAGCACATGTATCGATAGAAACTGCGTTGTAGAATAAAGGTAGATCTTGGCCTGATACCTGAAGGTGGAAATATAGTGCAATACTCTTCCTGAGTGGACACTAGAAGTTCCCAAAGGATAGAGGTGGGATTCCCGCTTGGGAACACCCTGTGCTAAACAACGATGCAATCTTAGCTAAACAGCTAAAGAGAGAAACAAGTCTAAACATACCATAAAATCAAAATATCATAACATAACATAATGAACTATGGTTGCCATCCTCTTCCTTATATAAGTGGTGAGCTTCCTCACCCTTGGCACCACTCATTAAATCCACTATCTCCATGCATGACGTCTCCCTCCAAAACTGCATTGTCCCTCAACAAATGTCCACTCCTTCATAACAGCGTTGTTGATTTGGTCAAAGTTGACCCAGTCTTCATGCTCCAACTCCTTTTCACACACAAGGGTGCTTAATTAAGCTGATAAGATGTAATCCTTTCACATTAGGAGTGATTTTATTCCTATTAAGGAGATTTATGGGTCTCCATACCCTCTTATTCATCAAACACAGAAGCAAAAAAAAAAATTAATATTCCAACTAGCCATGAGCTAGTTGAAATACTAATTTTTGTTTTTGTTTCTGTGTTTGATAAATAAGAGGGTATGGAGACCCATAAATCTACTTAATAGGAATAAAATCACTCACAATGTGAAATGAGGACATCTTAGTAGCTTAATTAAGAACCCTTGTGTGTGAAAAGGGGTTGGAGCATGAAGACTGGGTCAACTTTGACCAAATCAACAATGTTGTTATGGAGGAGTGGACATTTATTGAGGGACAACGCAGTTTTGGAGGGAGATGTCATTCATGGAGATAGTGGATTTAATGAGTGGGTCCAAGGGTGAGAAATCTCACCACTTATATAAGGAAGAAGATGGCGGCCATAGTTCATTATGTTATGTTATGAAATTTTGATTTTATGGTCTGTATAGACTTGTTTCTCTCTTTAGATATTTAGCTAAGATTGCAATGATGTTTAGCACAAGGTGTTCCCGAGCGGGAATCCCACATCTATCCTTTGGGAACTTACAGTGTCCACTCAGGAAGAGTATTGCACTATATTTCCACATTTAGGCATCAGGCCAAGATCTACCTTTATTCTTCAGCGTAGTTTCTGTTGAGAGATGTGCTGAGTTATAGGGTGGAGCAGTGGAGAATACATTCAGGTGATTTTTGATCTATTTTTTAGTGGAGGAAGGTTTCCTTCCATTGGGAGGCTAGTGAGGAATGCCCTTGAGCCTTATTGCAGCATTTTTCATCAGCCCACACTATCATTTGCCCCTACAGTGTAGTTTCTATCTTGGACTGCATTATTTTAGGGAGGAGTTGTAGGGGTGGTTTCAATACACCATTTGGAGAGGAGGTTTTATAGTGAAGGGATCAGGCTTTCATCTAGAGGATCTATTGTAGGAGGCTACATTATTTTTCATATTAAATCAGCCATATCTTTCCATCTTTATTGTTGCAGTGAATCTTCAGCCCTAGGGCTTTGATTCATATCTTGTATATTGGCGTATTTCTGAAAACCCCCTTGGGTTTCTTGTTGGAGGTTGTATAGAGCCTAGATATTCATTTATTGTATCTTTTAAGGGATATAACAGCCATCTATATTTTGTGTATTCATTTACTATAGTAGTTTACCTATGACTATGCTGTAGGAGTCTTTCGACATTTTTATAAAGTAGCAGCACCTCATTCTTGAGGGATTTCTTTATTGGAGGCTTGTTGTATCTTGTTTTATGGTTTGTGGCCCATTATTTTATACATGTTTGTTGTTGTTATAATGAATAAGAAGGCTCCATATTTTTCTTATATCTTGATGTGATGTTTTACATAGCTATTTCAATAATTTTGTTCTATATTCCTGATTTTCCCATTTGGGAATATTACAAAAGTAGTCTTATCCTAGTCTTCAGGGCTAATTTGGAACTCAATATACCCACTGAACCCATCTAAGAAGGAAAATAACTTCTTACCTGCAAGGCCGTCCAGGACTTGGTCTATAAAGGGAAAAGGGAAATGGTCCTTCTTGGTGGCTTTATTAAGTTCCCGATAATAAACGCAGATTTTCCATTTTCCATTCTTCTTTAGGACTAGGACAAGAGGAGATACCCACTAATTGTCTGATATAGGATAAATGAAACATGCATCCAACAGTTTCTACAATTCTTCCTTGAATATTTCCTTTAGATCTGGGTTCATATTTCTTTGGGGTTGTCGCATAGGCTTGCATCCTTCCTTAATGTAAATATGATGTTTGCATACTGAAGGATATACCCCTTTCATGTCCTCGTATTCCCAAGAAAATACATCTAGGCTATATTTTAGAAGCTGGCATGGTTGTTTTTCTTCTTCATCTGAGAGGTTTGAGTTGATTTTCAGAGATCTGGATGGGCCAAACTCTACAGCCTTGGTGGTTTCAGGGGTTGAATCGTCTGAGTGCAATTCCATCCAAGGTTTTCTTCAGATTCTTCGACTAGGTTTTCAAGCGGACTGTTAGTGGGGGGATGGTTTTGAATGACATAGTCGATGAGTTTGTATTCATCAAGTTGTCCCCCTCTAAGAATAGCATCTATTGTAAAAATGGAGGTAGTGGTATATACATAATCTTCTTGATCCTCCAACCATATACATAGATCATGATCAATGGAAGGTTAGGCTGGAGGATATAATACCAGCTATTTAGATAAGGGCCCAATTTTAATAGTCATGTTTCTGGCCCGAAAAATGATATAAGCATATGCAGTGGCTAACCAAGGTATCCCTAAGATGATAGGATATCCATTGAATTTGGTTTTTGGCTACAAAACCAGGAAATATGTAGGATACTCCCAAGATTCAATTGAGACCATAACATCCTCAACAATTCCTTTCAGAGATACTGTGGACCGATCTGCAAGTTGCAGAACTATTGTGGTTTTCCTCAAAGTCCCTTGGAGGTTTAGTTTCAACATAGTTTCCTTGGTCATGACATTGATGGAAGCCCCTAGATCAATCAGAGTATTGGGGACTATGACACTTTCTATGTGCACATCTACAACAAGACTACCAGGGTCTAAGTATTTTTGAAAGATCACCCTTCCCAACATTAATTTAGACAATTTTCCTACCACATTGATGGTGGGGGTATCCTTCTTCTTTCTCCCAGGTTTCTTGAAGCACTTTTACTTACTGAGCCTATTGTAAATAGGGAAATCCCTAATGGCCTAAAGAAGCGGTACCTTTAGATACAATGTTTTCAATTCTCCCAGAAGTTCAGTCTCCTCTGGGGTGTGCTAACTGGAATGGATCAAGCACTTGAGAAAAGGAGGTTGTTGGATCTAAGATTTACTTTCTTCATTTTCCTCCTCAACCTCCACAGGTGCAGATGGAAGGTGGTTATTTGGGAGTACTCTTCCCAACTTGAGATTAATCTCTTATATCTCCATAGAATAAGCTGGATAAGATGTCTCTCCACTATAAACCTATTGTACCTGTCTGTTGTTTGGGTTTGGATTTGGCTCTGTAGACATCTGGCGAAAATTTGGTGGAGAAGCATGATTAAGCTGAGGTTGAGGTTGGGGTGGAGGAATTAGAGCAGGTGGTTGATTATGTTGAGGTCTCCACCCTTGGGATGGATTGTTCCATTGAGGTTTTTGAGGAACATACTGCTGGAATGGTTGGTTCATAAGCCAAGGATGATATGGAGGGTTGTAAGGACAGGTAGGAGGTGTAGGCTATGATGGAGGAGTGTTGTGTAACCAGCTCCAAAAATAGAAGAAAAGAGATATGAACGCCTTAAAAATAAGCCACTTCGAGGGGGCAACCTCCAATACATTACATAAATGAAAAATTCTTGGATGATACAATTTACAAAACCTCCTTTCTATATATAGGAATCCATGGGGCCATAATGTAATCCTAGTGGGGCCACAATGTAATCCTAGCCGACCTAACAATAATAATTTAAGGGCACAATAATAACAATATGGGGGTTACAAGGGTACAATAATAACAATAAGGGGGTTACACTAACAACAATAAGTGACTATACTAGTAATATAGGGACCTAACATGCCCCTCTCCTTCAAAAAAGTGTTGTCCTCAACGCTTGAGTAGCTCTGGGTGCTTCTGTATAAAATTCTCATCCTCCCATGTAGAATCTTCAGTGGGTAAGTTCTTCCACTTGATGAGATACTCTAAAATTGATCGATTCCATAGCTGTCGAGTTCTCGTTTCCGTGACCGCTTCAGGTTCCAATATGATTTTTCCTTCCTCATCAAGTTCTGGCAATATTGTTTGAACTGGAAGATTTTCACCTATAACCTTCTTTAAGCACGAAACATGGAAAACTGGATGTACTTGCGAAGAAGCAGGAAGCTCCAATTTGTATGCCATAGTACCAATCTTTTGCAACACCTTGTAAGGACCATAGTACTTTGGCGATAATTTATTATCCTTCTTTGCTTGCTTGAGGGACATTTGTTTGTATGGTTGCAGCCGTAAAAATACCCAATCTCCTACATCAAAACTTCTCTCGCTGTGATGTTGATCTGCCTGTTGTTTCATTCGATTTTGTGCCAAATTCAGGTTATCCTTTAAGAGTTGGAGAACTTCTTGCCGATGCTCGATGTGATCTTCAACTGCTTGAACCTTCGAATTTTCCCTTAAAGATGATGTGATCGATGGTGGATTATATCCATAAAGTGCCATAAATGGGGTCATTTTTGCTGCAGTATGGAAGGAAGTGTTATACCACCATTCAACGAGAGGTAACCACTTGACCCATTATGTTTGTTTATTAGATACAAAACAACGAAGATATCCTTCCAAACATTTATTTACTATCTTTGTTTGACCATCAGATTGAGGATGATAAGATGAGCTATGAGCTAATTGAGTACCCAAACAAGAAAATAACTCCGTCCAAAAATTTCCAGTAAAAATGGGATCTCCGTCGCTCACAATAACCCTTGGGCTTCCATGTAGCTTTTGAATTCTGTCCATAAATGTAGTAGCAACTGTACTTGCTTTAAATGGATGAGATAATGCACAAAAGTGTGCATACTTGGTAAGTCTATCAACTACCACCATGATGACATTCTTTCCTTCGGACTTAGGTAAACCCATGATAAAATCCATTGAAATCTCCTCCCAACGTTGACTTGGAATGGATAAAGGTTGTAGAAGTCCCGGGGTCTTAATTGTCTCCACTTTATTCTGCTGGCAAACCAAACATTCCGCCACAAACTTTTGAATATCAGATTTAAGGCCATCCCAAAAAAAAATCTTTCTTCACCCTGTGGTAAGTTTTTAAAAATCCTAAGTGTCCTCCTAAAGGAGAAGTGTGCAATTCCAGAAGAATCTTTTGTTTTATTTGGGAATTCTTACAAAGATATAAGCGATCTTTGTACCATAAGGAATCATTTTTCCAACTAAATGTATCAGATGTACTAGGATCTTGCTGCAACTTTTGAATGAGTGTCCATACATATTTTTCCTTCTTCCATTCATCTCTTGCTTCGGTTATCCAATCTGGTTGGATAATAGAAATGGCACAAAGAAATGCTTCCACCTCTTCATTCTTTCTTGAGAGTGCATCTGCAACAACATTAAGCTTTCCTTTTTGTAGATTATTTCAAAGTCATAACCCAACATCTTTGTGACCCATTTTTGCTGCTCTTTTGAAGATAGTCTTTGTTCCAAAAAGTGTTTAAGACTATCATGATCAGTTTTTACCTTGAAGTGTCTTCCCATTAGGTAAGTTCGCCATTTCTTTAGTGCATGCAGTATTGCTAACATTTCCTTCTCCTAAATAGGTTTTTGTAAATACTTTCCTTTGATTGGACGACTTTAAAAAGCAATGGGTCTTCCTTCCTGCATTAAAACTGCACCAATTCCATTTCCTGAGGCATCACATTCCACAATAAAGGTTTTTGTGAAGTCTGGCGTAGCTAAGACCGGTGCTAGGCACATTGCCTCTTTAAGATGTTCAAAGGCTTTAGTTGCTTCAGGAGTCCATGAAAATGCATCTTTCTTCAATAATGTTGTTAGAGGTGCTGCTATTCTCCCATAATTCTTAACAAACTTGCGATAATATCCTGTTAACCCGAGAAATCCTCGCAACTGCTTTATTGTCTTGGGGAATTTCCATTCCTTAATGGCTTTAATTTTGTTAGGGTCTACTTTAACACCCTCGTGAGATATAATATGACCCAGATATTCCACCTCTTGTACTCCAAAGAAACATTTGGATATTTTTGCATATAATTGTTTCTCCTGCAATAGTTTGAGCACCCCGTCAACATGTTCAACATGATCCTTCCAAGACCTGTTGTAGATTAGTATATCATCAAAAAATACTAGCACAAATTTTTTAAGGAAGGGTTTGAAAATGGAATTCATCAACCCTTGAAATGTAGAAGGTGCATTGGTAAGGCCAAAAGGCATGACCAAAAATTCATAATGACCCTCATGAGTTCGAAATGCCGTTTTTGGAATATCTTCAGTCTTCATTCTAATTTGATGATATCCTGAATGAAGATCCAACTTGGTAAAATAAATTGCTCCATGTAATTCATCCAATAGTTCATCAATCACAGGAATGGGAAATTTATCTTTAATGGTGAGCTTATTGAGCTCCCTATAATCCTGACACATTCGCCATGATCCATCCTTCTTGTGTACCAATACTATAGGAGCAGAGAAAGAACTTTGACTAGGTTGAATTATACCCGCCTCTAACATTTCTGCAATCATACGTTCAATTTCGCTCTTTTGGACATAAGGATATCTATAAGGCCTGATGTTTGGAGGAACACTTCCCGGAATCAAATGAATAGCATGATCATGATCACGAATAGGTGGGAGTCCTTTGGGAGTTTCAAACACCTTGGAATGATTGTCCAAGACTTGTTGGAGATCTCCAGAAATAGATGATTTTGATGTTGGAACTTCTAGTGAGCATAATTGTGCAATTACGCCTCGTTGTTCTTTCTTTAGAAGCTTTGTCATGACATTAGAGCTTATTATCCTTCCCGGCTTCCCCGCAATACCCCGTAATTCGACTTCCTTTCCTTCTGAAAAAAATTTCAAGAAAAGTTCTTGAAAATTAAAAGCTACCGTCCCCAAAGATTGTAACCATTGTACTCCTAGTACAACATCAGCACCTCCCATAGGAATGGAAAGGATTGGACTTTTCAACACATATTCCCCCATGGTTAGCTTGATATTATGGCATTTTCCAGAGCAATTTATAGTTCCTCCATTTGCAACCATCACTTGACATTCTGGTGCTGGGTATAGGAAACAATTTAATTCCTTGGCTACCTTACAATGAATAAAATTGTGGGTGCTACCTGAATCAATCAACACTATTACCCTTTTCTTCTTGATCCGTCCTACTATCTTGAGAGTTTGAGGAGTGGTAATTCCGGCCAGTGCATTACATGATATGGTCGGATTCATTTCTTCCTCTTCTATGGCTGGTTCCTGGTGTATATCCTCTTCTTTTTCATTTTCTTCTTCTTCTTCACAATCTATGTAAAATAATTTCTTTTTAGCACACTTATGACCTTTAGTGTATTTGCTATCACAACTGTAGCAAAGCCCTTTTGCTCTTTTTTCTTCCAATTTTTGTGGTGTCAACCTTGTAGGTTGTGGAAATCTAGGCATAGAAACACTTCCTTCTTTATAGAAGTGAGTGGTAGGCTTCCTTGTCGCCATAATTTTACATTCAATTTTTCTTGCCAACCCGAATGCCTTCTCCAATGAATCAGGTTCCAAAACGCGAACTTCATGTTGGATGTTATCCTTTAAAGTGCCTATGAAGAGATCAATCCCGTGTTCCTCTGGAATATCAGTTACCCTTATATTCAATTTTTGGAAGTCCTCAATGTGCTGCCCCACTAAACCCTTTTGTTTGAGATTGATCAATTGGCTAAAGAAGGTGTTGCTCTTTGTATCCTCATAATGTGCTATCATTTCCTTCGTAAAAATTGACCAAGTGACAATTTTTTTACGGAAGAAAAGCCATCGATACCATACAAATGTATTTTGTTCTAAATGTAAAGTTGCAATGCGTACCTTTTGTGTGTTTTGCACATTATGGAGATCAAAATATTGCTCTATCTGTAGTATCCATGTTACAGGATCCTTTCCATCAAACTTCCTCATATCCATCTTTGGAATATGGTGGTTCTTCCCGCCAACATTAGAGTTTATGAAATCACAATTAAAATTTATTTTGTTCTCATCATGAGGTTCTTCTACTATCTTTTCACCATTAGGAAACCTTTCTTGTATAAAATTTGTCAAACCTTCCATGTCTTCTTTTAGAAAATTCTTCATGTTTTCCATTTTCTCATCGATCTTAGCTTCCATGTCATCAATCTTAGCTTCCATGCCGACTTCCATGCCATCTATCTTAGCTTCCAAACCATTCATCTTAGCTTCCACACCTTTCTTCAAACCATCCACCTTAGTTTCCATGCCTTTCTTCAAAACTTCCATTTAATTTTTTGTTGTTCTTTGCGAGAGCGAAATTTGTTGCATTTGCTCTTGTAATTTTGATATGTCATGTTGCCATTCTTCATCTTCATGAGTAATAGTAGAGCCTTCTAAAGGCTTAATGGGTGTTGAATTCCTTTTAGGGGCCATTTCAGACTCCAATATTGATATCTATTCTACAATAGGCCCTTGCAATCAATTCAACTTGATTCTTCAAACAAGAATTATGCAATTCGGAAAAAACAATACACACCTTTTACTAGCTTTGAGGAGCTCGATATTGAAATTGTATTATCTCTGTGATTACAGATCTTCAATATCTGAAATTCATCATTGAAGTAGCCCTTTGAATTCGCTTTTGAATGCAATAGGTCTGATCTGATTTTGATTTTCCAAGACAAATTTGTGTCCAATCTCCCACAATGACCTAATTCTGGACTGGTTCAGTAGAGCGCACTTGTAGAACTTTCCACGTGTCACTGTTTCATCCTTTGTCTCTGAAATTGATAGCCAAGAAACCACAGTCCGTGTACTTATGACCACTTTTTACGGCACTCAAATCCACTGCCCAGAAAGAGATTTATTGAACTTTTCCCACGATCACCTCTTTGAGATGCAATTTAGGAGCCTGAAAAAGCACTACCTTCCACAGATCATATCTCCACAAATATTGTGAAACAAGCTCTGAAATTTTTTGAAAACTTTCCTCAGTATTTCAGCTTCGCACCATACGAATTTCAGATTCTGAACCTTCGTAGAAAAACAATTATAGCGAAAATGCCACGATGACCTGTTTAGGAGCTTGAAAAAATACCTAACTTCCACAGATGATATCTCCGAAAATATTGCGAACCAAGCTCTGAAATTTTTAGACAATCTTCCTCAGGATTTCAGCTTCGTACCCTAAAAATTTCAGCTTCTGAAACTTCGTAGAAAAAAATTTATAGCGAAAATGCCACGATGACCTGTTTGGAGCAGCGAAACCCTAGAATCCAAAGCTCTGATACCAAATGTTGTGTAACCAGCTCCAAAAATAGAAGAAAAAAGATATCAACGCCTTAAAAATAAGCCACTTCGAGGGGGAAACCTCCAATACATTACATAAATGAACAATTCTTGGATGATACAATTTACAAAACCTCCTTTCTATATATAGGAGTCCATGGGGCCATAATGTAACCCTAATGGGCCACAATGTAATCCTAGCCGACCTAACAATAATAATTTAAGGGCACAATAATAACAAAATGGGGGTTACAAGGGTACAATAATAACAATAAGGGGGTTACACTAACAACAATAAGGGACTATACTAGTAATATAGGGACCTAACAAGGAGTGTGGGTGGACTAAGGTTGCATGGGTGCATTCTGATTATTGTGATAGTAAGAGTAAGGTGCACCTTGCATACCCTACTAATATGACCTAGGGCCTTGAGGGCTTCTTTAGTTGATGAAAAAGAGTTGTTCTGGTCCTACTTCCCCATATTGATATACAAACTTGAGTCCAGGTAAGGAGGGACACTTGGTTGTGGCATTATTCTCCTCACAGACTAAGAAAACCTCTATGACATTTAGTGGACATTCATTTCCAAAGTGTTTTCTGGTACATCTAGAGAAAAATATAGCCAAGGCTCTTTCTTCTTCCTCTTGCTTCCTTTTGACCCGCATTATGTTCATTTGCAAAGAAAAGGTGTGCAACATGTCACTGTTGAAGTCCTCTAGCATATTTTTAATCTCATGTTTGATGGAGGTGGAAGAGGAAGGGGTATTGGTTGTACTTTGGCCAGCTCTAGTTCTCTTCCTAGCTACCCTAGAATGGTTCCTGAAGATAGTTTTTATTGTCTCACAAGGAAGTTGGTAGATATCTCCTCCTGATAACATATTTAGGCTTTCTATCACCTCCTCTATGATCCCTCAGAGAATTACTAGTTTAAGTGATATGGGATCAAGAGTACAGCTGGCTCTCTTATAGTTTAACTAAAACCTCTCTTCATAGTCTTCTAGGGATTCATCAAGCCCTATATTCATCCTGAATATCTCATCCTTAGTTTCCTTGGAACTACAGTAGTCCCTGCACTTGTTGTTGAAGGCTTCTTGTATCTGTGCCCAGGTAGTGATGTTTTTCCTAGGTAGACCCATGAACTAACGTAAGGATGCATCCTTAAGGGTAGATGGGAATAGCTTCAGTTTATGATCATCTGAGGCATAGTCACAGGTCCTACATATAATAGAAAATTCAAACATGAATGTGTCAGGATCTTCCAAGGTAAGTACATGAAAGTGTGGAAGGGTTGAGGGGCTAATGTTTTTCATTTTAGTCTCCCCATCTACCTCTCTAATGGGAAAGGCTCCCTAGGCTTCAGTGTCAGCCATGGTTGAGATAGAATCAAATTCCTTAAGTGAAACAAGATCTTCTTCTTCTCCAATAGGTTCTTCAAAATTTTCAGAAGGCTCACCTATGGTGTCTTCAACCTCACAGCCATTGAAGAAGAGTGAAGGGTGACTATTTGGTGATGTGGGGGTTTTAGGTGAAAAAATTCCTCGAGTATCCATACTCCTACGAGGCATGAAAATCAATTTTTTTTTTTTTTTTTTTTCAAATATTTTTGAAACAACATGTAAAATGAAGGAAGAAAAGAATTCTAAAACAAAATCAAAGCATCTACTAGACACCTCCCCGACAACGGCACCAAAAATTGGTGAGCCCTAGTATTGCACCAAGAATGCTGCAACTCCTAGAGGCTGCCCTACTTTACTTTATCAACTTGTGGTTCATACAAACTTTGAGTTGACAGTGCTATATACACAACAAATGCATTCTATTCATGTCATCGTCTTCTGAGCTTTACAAAAGGGTGCTACTTCTCGAGTTTTTGGATGAAGTCTGTCACACTTCTGAAATTAGACCTAGGGCTACAAATGATTCAAAGCCATGGCGCTATCAGCAAGTAAAAAACTACACTACCAAAAGCAAGTACATCTAACTACTCTGCAATAAAATAAATCTACTCATTAAGCTACGATAAGAATTAAAAGCAAACTAGGCATCTTGCATGAAGTAAATTGTTGAATTAAAATTGCATAAAGGAAACTAATCTAATCACACTTGGATGTTCCAAATGGATAAAAGCACTCTACTTAATCTATGCTCTATCTATCATGATTTTAATCATGCAACTAATAATGACCTAACTATGCTTGTAAATGTGTTGTTTTGGAGCTAGGATAAGAAAGCGCTAAGGTGGCTTATGGAAGGCTTGAACACATGGGGGTAAGTTTGAAGGTGTATGGGTGGTTTTTTCAGGTTTAGAGGATGTAGATGGTGGTTTCTGGGCTTAAGGAGGGGCCCACTAGTGCTGCTTCAAGTTCTGCTATAGGTTTCCTGTAGTGCTACAGGAAAGTACTAAATTACTACAGGAAATCATCTGAGGGCAATATGAGGCCAAAAACAGGTGTGAAAAGGGTAGGGAAGGTGAAGTGAAGGTGGATTTGGATGAGTGGAAGGTGCCCCACCCCTTGGCCAATCTCAAAACCTCTTTGTAGGCTTGTCCTGCACCCTTAGTGTTTGCTCACATTTTAGGGATGAAAAATCTGAAAACAGGGATGATGGCGATTTTGATGAACAAGGGGTTGATGAAGTGTGATAGATGAAGATAAAGTTTTTGGTGAAGTTCTCCTTGGCTGTGCTACCTGAACCTGCAAAAAATCTACCTGTTCATGCAATAAAGATGGACAAATTCATGATAAAGATAATGGAAAAGATGACTTGAATTTGGAAATCAAATCCACTTTAACCTACAAATAGAGATCTAATACAATATTATAAACATATCCATGGAATTACAACAACTAATCTCATCCATTCCAAGAAATCATAAACTAAAAATAAATTTTGGTCTGTGGGGAAGGTATACCCTCCTTAAGCTACAATGAAAGAGATGAGAGGGGGAGGCTTGACTCACAGCTTTATGAAGTTATAACCTATTCTACCAACATGTAAGTATGCTAAATATACATCAAAAGAGAAATGGAAGAAAACTAAAAACAGTGAATGAAACTACAAGCAAACTAGCTAAATACTCATAATCAAAACTAACTAAAATGACATGAAAGTAAAGAATTATTACACAAGAGAGAATAAGGCACATGGATTGGGCCCTAACGCACAAGCTTAGCTCTTTGAAACTATTTTAGTAAAGCACAATATAAATACTCATTTCATTTCAAAACATAGTCTCATTACATCAACATAAAAGTCTCCAAAACTGATTGCAAGAGCAAAGAGCCTAATGGCTTTCTCCAAAATTCGAATCCTAATGAGCTCTTGATTAGCCCTATTTATCCTAAAGGGTAGCTACCAACAGCTCCCTAAAAGGTAGGTGATGAGTCCACTTGACTGCAAGTGAAGTATCGATTTAGTGCACCTGATCTTGAGTTTTCTTGGCTGCCTTTGATTTCGAGCTGTTGGAGGGAATCTCGAGGATCCCTTAGCTGCCTTTGGGAGTTAAGGAGGGTGGAAAATCCGCTAGAATATCTCATTTTTGTCTACTCCGAGTCTTAATGACAAAATCTTCACCAAAAATGTAATATCTTCATGATTTTCTTGCATTTAACTCATGTTAGGTACTTGAAGTATGATAAGCCTCAATTACCATTTACACTAGCATCATAAGACCATAATATAATTAAAAGTCAAGAAAAAGAGGCTTAATAAGGCAAAAAGGGTGACCATTAAACCCTCCAAATGTACGTAATGATGGAGCTCATCAGTTTTCATAGTATTTCTTACATTTTCAAACCCAACTATGTGCTCAAAAAGTGTAGTAATTTCATTGGTTTCTTTGAAGTGGTAGATTTCATATTATCTTGAAAGATGAGAAAATTGTGAGGATTAATAATAATTCTAAGGGACTGAGTGTGAAAATGCTTCAAAGTTTCCCTCTTGCAAAACTCTGCTATAACATTGGCTCTAGCTAGTGACAATGTCTCGCTTGCGGGGCACCAAGAACATCAGATCAAGTGCATTCTCTGTTGGGATATGGAGTCAATTTTTTGAGAACCATGAAATATGAAATCTATCTAAAGACTTTATTCATTCTAACTTTGATCCTTATTAATAAGGTAAATATTGTAATTAACACTACTAACAAACTATAAATTAAATTCTCACAAAGTGAGCTTATTTATATGCATCATCTGATTTCAATCAAGTGAATTCAGTCTTCCAATCGTACCATAACAACATATGAGTAGTTAATCTTGTATCATATCCTACTTTAATATTTTGAAGAGGATATAAGATGGATAAGAAAGCTTTATTGAAAGGATTTGATGTATCCCTAGAAAGAGACATCAACTGAAAAACATAAATCATCTTCAAACTGCCTAAGTAATCGATAGACTCTGCTATAAGATCATGTAAAACATGAGATAAAATGTCCTCTTGATTAGCGAATAGACATTGTTAACTTAGTCCATGAAAGATTCAAAATCCAAAATATGTTTCTCCTCTGTAATAATGTCTTCTCTGCTAAATTTAGGAAAATATTTGAAATATTTTGGAGGATAATCATGAAGGATAGATGACAACATTAGGGATTTAAAAATTTCTTTAATTCTGGATAAAACTTCAGTAGGCTGATGATAAGGCACAATAATGAATGGAAAAGGAGGTAAAAAGGAATTTGTATTTAGTGGTTGAAATGACTCATTATTTTCAGGAGGGATAGTAATGTAGGCACCATTTTCCTCTTTGGAATCAAGGGATGAAATCAGCCTAATATCAATAATACTGGAAAAGGGCATATCTTATTTTTCCAATAAATAATATGCATTTTGGGGTTTGTGATCATATAATAACATGATGCAGGAATTTTATTTTTTATAAATAGAGGAAAATAGATGAAAAAGATGATAAAAAATAATATAATTCCTTTGAAAAATCTTAGAAATAGGTACCTGGTTTTGATACACAGTTTCTTCATTTTCTCTGAGCAAGATTTATCTTCAAGTGAAATATTTATTAGTGGATTCAATTGATGAATGATTAACAATCAACATTTACTACCTAAATCTTGTTCTCTGTCAAGAAATATATCTTAATACATTGTGAAATATATCTTCGTTCTTTTGTTCCCAGACCTCAACGCCAATTGATGTGGTTCTTGGAGACAATCGCTAGTTGTATGATGTTAGTGCCTAGGACATCTATTAAGAGTTAATGAAAAATGTTAGTGCCTAGGACATCTATTAAGAGTTAATGAAACATTTTTAAATTATTTGTGGGAGTTGGGAAAATAAAAATTGTAATGAACATATATAATTCAAAAAATAATAACTTCCAATAAAAATAGTCGACATCTGAGAATTTTATATTTTCAAACTAAGAAGATGGAGAGAAGAAAACTGAGAATGAAAAATTTAACAACTTGAGCCAGAGTAATTCAAGCTTGAAAACTTGAGAGTGAAGTGATAAATAACATAAGAAATTGAGTAATTATGAGTGAATTTATGAAAGATACATAGCACCCATTAAGGAAAATTTTATTGAAACTACACATACCGTTAGATACAAATAGTAGTATTGGTAAAGTTGTATTATTGTTTTCAATTCATCCTACTGCCTCATACGTCTTTCCCATTAGAAGAAAGTATAATATGAAACAATAAAAAATGAAGGAAATATAACATTACATACTACAACTTTTGCTCATAATTCAAAATTAAGATGATCTTTCATTAGTCTGGTCTTTGAGAGATTTCGTACGTTGCATATCCATCAGAACTCCAAGCTTTTTTAATCTTTTATTTCTATCCCAACTGATCTATCCAAATCAGTTATAAAATTAATTTGCTTTCGATTACAAAATTTTTATTTGGAAAAGATTATAGTAAAAATCACATAAAGTAATAATAATTTAATTATATATATATATATATATATATATATATATATATATATATATAAAATTTAAAAATAAACCCCATTTATAGAATGAAGTCCCGCCCCACTAAAATATTTACAATATATTGGATATCAGGTTTTTTTTCTTGCCAATAATACATACACACCCCCACACATACACATAACCCAATGTTTTATGTATGAAGTGAAGGGTCATGTTGGCCCCAACTTCCATCATGCATATTTCATAAAACCACTCATGGTTTTTCTCGACCCCCCCCCCCCCTTAGGCATGGGGTTTGACATTAAATCTAGGCCTTCAATATGATGGATGTGTGGGTTGACGAAACCATCGAATGCAGGACCCTTCCCCACATTAAAATTCAATGTTGCCCCTGTATACCATCGATCTAGGTTGACTCTCGAGGATGCATACTATCCATCGTCGATTTGTTGGTTGAAGGTTCCTCCATTTACCTATGAAAAGTGAAATTAATTCCATCTTGGTTTCACCTCTCCACAAATAGAAAATCCATGTCCTCCATATCGAAGTCCATTTACATTGTCGAAATAAACACCATTATGGAATTTTGCAGCAAATATTTTTCTAGCACCCAATTTTTATTGAAATGAAGTGTCTCTTCTATTTACATTAGAATATTCAAGTGATTATTAGTAGTACCACCAACAACTTGTGCATATTTTGCAGCAATTTTACTCTTCTCATCTCTCTTCTGTATAATTTTTCGTGTTTCAGGAAGAGTCATATATTGTGACTAAAATTTTTCGGAGAAAATCACATCAAAATAGATTAGGTCGACGCATTTTGAACCCAGTGTGGTTCATGATCAGGACAAGATGGAAAATCTGATCAAAAAAACCCCTTTAAATAGAAGTAAAGTTCTTACTAGCCGTTTGTAAAATAATGGTTAGTTTGACTCAAATAATGAAAATTAATTTATTTTAAAACAATTAAGATTTATAAATAGAATTTTAATTATACAAATTTATTTATTTTAATAATTAAAGTTTATAATTGGAATTTTTAATTATTTATAATTATTTTAAAGAAAAATAAATAAATGTTTTCTATTTATATATTTTTAGAATATTACTAAATCATTTGATTTTTATTATTATCGAATAAATTATATGTTAAAAATAAATAAATAAATAATATTTAAAGTTAGAATTTATATATTTTTATTTTATTTTAATAATAAAAGACGATAAGATTCAAAAAAAATTATCAAACAGTTAACTTTAAATATTAATTAATTAATTAATAAAATGTAATATAAATAAATAAATAAAAATAGGGATAAAATTAATTTTTTTTTTAATAAAAATAAATTGGAAAAATAAATTTTATTAAAAAATAAAAATAGAATTAAATAAAGATGAAATAAATTAGATAAATAAATAGAATTAAATAAAGATAAAATAAAGTAGATGAATAAAAATAAATAAAAATAAAATAAAATAAATAAAATAAAATAAAATAAAATAAATAAATAAATATACAAAAATATAAATATAAATATAAAATAAAATAAAATAAAAAAATAATTAAAAAAATAAAATAAAAATAAAAATAAATAAATAAATAAAAATAAAAATAAATAAATAAATTTTAATAAAAGGAAAATTAGGAATGAAGAGCAGGAATCCAGCATCTGCTAATCACCCAACCATCATCTCTATTGAGGTTAACCGGCCTCTTTTCAATTTCCATGGCTTCTCTCAATTTACGATGGAAAAAATGGTCAATCCTCGCAATAACCTTAGCATCTTCAATGCAAATATGATGGTTTGTCTTCTCAACATGCTCTGCTAGTGCAGAGGAGCGAGATCTACTATGCTTCAGGTCAGCTACATGTTCATGAATTATCTGACTAATTGATCAACCAGTTTCACCAATGTAAGGGGTTCCACATGAACATGGAATCAAGTAAACTCCCTTATCATCCTTCGGGCATATAATGAATTAGCCTTCCATTTTCATCTATAACTGGACCATGAACTAAACAATTATGGTTTCAACTTAAACAACTAGTGTGTAAACACATATGTGCTGCAATTCTGAACTTGCCCAGCGCTAGAGTAGCATACGTTGTTCACTATGATAATAAAATTAACCTTGAGTCTCAATTAGATCGATTGCACCAATTACTCCTCTATGCTTAACTTCCAGGAAGTACTTGTTGGAAACACCTTTTCCAACATCACACCAATGATCATTGTCACCATATTTCCAAAGGCTTGGAATTGACGTTTCTATAGAAATGTTAGCTTCTATTATAAGACATGTTGTACTTTTTGCATCCATTGTTTCCTATAAATGATTGAGATACCCAAGTTTATGCTTATGATCTCATAGTCTCTAGCACTATCAAGTGTGAGGAGAAATTTTTGTGGCCACATAGTGTCTAGGCGACACGTACTAACATATACTACATATTTTCTATAGGCTTTAGATTCCATCATGTTAGAACTCTATAATTTAGAATATTGGCAAGACTAAAATATAAAGCACAACATCAAACCACTTTGGAGTCTAGGACCTAGCCTTCCTAGACTCAGAGAGGGTTCTCTCTCTTTTATGATTTATGATTTAGCTTGAGGGTTATAGTTGCAGATGTTATGCTAGTTATAGAAATGAGGTTTGTTTGAAGATGTTTGGTTATGCGGTTCGACAGATAGGTCTGCAGAGGCTATTCCATTGGATGATGGAGTCAAAGGCTGGAAAGGCACATCAAAATCAAGAGAAAATCACAGGGCAAGCTAACCATGTGAAATGGATCTTAAGAACTGTATGAATTAGGAGGTGGAAGAAACAGTAAGGTTCATTAGTGACTAAAGAGAAATTAATAATTCTTTAATCAGACTTTAGTAGAAAGCATTCAGATTGTAAATGTAGACAGAATTAAGGCACTCCGACATCGAATCTTAATCTAAAATTTCTAATTTACAATTAGATGAGCATATACACAGCAGAGAAAGCAACAGAAACATTTAAACAAAGAAGAAACACGTCACCATTTTAACACAACTCAAGAATCTTGTAGTCGGTCTTTGATTATCGATGTCCAACTTCAAAAATTACAGTGCTCCAATAGTAGCTTTTACAATACAGTTGCTAAAATATCCAACCCTTGATTATGAAAATTTAAGTAGCTTTTAACTAAAACTAAGTCTGTTGCCCTGTCTTACTCGGCAACCATTCATCTATTACACTTTAACATAAAAATGGAAAAGTGTGGCCATGCAAGGCCTGATAAGACATCTCTGACAACAACATCACCTCTAGAATTAATTTTGGGAAACTCTTCGTAGATCCAAACGCTTCCATGGCTCCTCGGAGGATCAAACAGTAAAATTTGGACGTGGTTGTGATGGTGTCGAAGAGGCAACCAATGGAGGCTCTGACATATGGCTCTGTTTGCATAAAAATAACGTTTAGTAATTAATCTGGTGTAGTGCTAGCCACTTATCATTGATTGGTGTCGATGCTAGTGCGTTCTACTACTTTTTCTCTTCTGCACAATGGTTTTTCCTAAACTTGCTTTGCCCGACATGACTTCCCGTGCTGGCATGCCTTATCGGGGCTTATATCAAATATAAGTCCTTTATGCCATAATAAAATAATTTTTTTGGTTAAAATGCCTTTTGCTGCCCGACTCGACCTTCTTGCTGTGTTTCAACCCTTTTTCAAATAAAACAACGCAAAACTCATTTTCCCGGACCTGAAAATGTTTAAATTGTAGTTATGAAGCTGCATCACATCCGTGCACGTCGCAGTATTTAAAATTTAAATTGTGAAGAATGTAATCGACGGTGCGATGCAAAGTGGGAGGTTGCGTGGAGGGAGAAGTGGTACCATACCACAGCTCGCAGATCACACATTTTAAATTTTAGTCGTAAGCAGAGGTAGGTAAACACTAAATCCTGTGAAGTGCGAAGCGCAGGGATAAAGGAGGTGATGTGGAGGAGAGGTGGGGCCTGACTACGGCCCACAGATCGCAAGTCTTAACTTTTAGCAACAAAGGTTAACTATAAGGGATTCAAAGTGCGAAGTGAGGGTAGGGCGGAGTGACGTGGAGGAAGGTGGGGCCTGACTTTCATTTGCAGATCGTAAGTCTTAACTTTTAGAAGAAAATGTAAACTCTAAGGGATGCGAAGTGCAATGTCTGTCGATTGGATGATGATGTGGCAAGAATAGGCCCACTGCATTGGCGAAGTTATAAAGCGGCGAATGTTTCAGTAGTAAGGTACGTTTATGATGTTTTATATGATATGTCAATGTATTTCATCATATTTCAAGTGGCTGCGAAGTGGGGGGGCGGAGGTATTGTGTGTATAAATTTGAATAACTGAGATATTATTCATCGAGATTCTCCTGATCACACACTATTTTAGCTTCATGCATAATACAAAATCTCTTCTACCATTGATCATCACATGCGGAAATAAAATCAATTGCATGCATACATTAAAACCACAAACAATCACACATATGAACACAGTATTTAATGGGAAAAAAACCACAAACAATCACACATATGAACACGGTATTTAATGGGAAAGCTTCAAGATGAAAACCCCAACTATCTGTATATTATATGTCATGGAGATCATGTAACAATCATAGTACAAAAGCTCCTCACAAGCTCTCATGCACACCCTCAATTGCTACACACTATCAAGCTAGATCTAGCAAAACACATGCTCCAATCTTTTGCCACTTGATAGCCAGCCTCTATTGCGTTTTCAATGCTATGGGATGGCTTCATTAAATAGATAAAACACCTGGCTTGTACTGCGCAATCCTCATGGGCTTCTCCACCTATCTGTGTGTTGCAAATAGCAACAATATAGTCACAACTGATAGTTAACCTGCTCTTTCACCTATTTCTGCACTGGTCTCCACTGAAACTGTCCATGCACTGAAGTTAACCGATGCATTCTTTAGTTGATTTATGAGTTTATAATTAGTGAATTGATTAATAATTAATTCACACCACTCTCACTAATTGTATCAATTAGTTAAACTGAATACAAATAGCTCAACTATGTTTAGATTAGTTAAACTTAATACAACTCCACTAACTTCCTCAATCAACTCCACCAAACTCTGTCACATGAGTTCTAACTGAAGTATCCATGCAATAGCTCCACATAACCCTCAAGAATAGCGTAATTCCTTCTGTCAGCTCCTGTGCCACATCTGTGCACTTAACTGAAATGCTCCAAGAGAATAAGATAATGTTTATAGTCCAAATATTATTAAGAGCTAATAATATTCGACATATCTATTTTTAGACTGGCAATCTAAAAATAGATTCCGCCCAATATGTCTAAAAATAGAAGTCCATATATTTTTTTCGACTTGACCAACCATCCACAAATAGCATCCTGCAACTCATAGAACATGATCCATATGTCTAAAAATAGACTTTGCGCCAAAAATAGCCTGCGGGCCCACTTAGTGAAGGCGACTCCTTTCCACTAAGCTCATCATCTTGTTGCAATCTCAAGACTCCCTCTCAACAAGATATGGATTATCTGCAACCCCTATCCTGCCTCTGTGGTATTCGAATTTTCTCTTGGTGAGGGCCTTCGTCAAGATATTAGCATCCTGATCCTCCGTGGGAATGTATGAAAGTAACACGACCTTTCGCTGCACACTATCTCTGATATGATGATACCAGATGTCAATGTGTTTAGATCTATCATGAAATACTGGATTAACCGAGAGTTTGATGCAACTCTGATTATCACAATAAATCACAGTAGGATCCAAGTGTGAACCGAACAACCCGACCAGGATCTTCCTCATCCATATAGCCTCGCATGTAGCCAAACTCACTGCCATATACTCGGCCTCTGCTGAACTGAGTGCCACGGATCTCTGCTTCCTACTGTACCAAGAAACTGCTGTCGACCCGATACTGAAAATCCTTCCAGATGTGCTCTTTAAATAAGATTGGGCTCTGCCCAATCTATATCCGTGAGGCCACGACTACACCTCATCCGGCTATGCGTACCTGATCCATATCGTGTGCCCTGCGAGATGTCTCAATACAGCAGCGCACTTCCCGAAGAACGGTTGGCTGCTTTCTCTTGTGAAAGGTAGGTTAACAACATAGCATATGTCGGGTCGTGTATTGACCAGATACATAAGCGACCCCACCAACTGTCGATAAATAATGGCATCCACTACCTCCGCTGAAGTAGCATCCTCCTTCCTCCAACCACCAGGAAGAGGAGTATCAATAGGCTTGCAGCCATGCATGTTGAACTTCTCCAGTATCTCCTGGGCATACTTACCCTGAGAAACAAACAATCCATCGCTGCGCTGCCAAATTTCCAATCCCAGAAAATAATGAAGGAGGCCCAAGTCCTTTATCTCAAACTCCTTTGCAATATCAGCCTTGCATGAGTGTATCAATAGTTTATCACCTGTCAAAATAAAATCATCTACATAAAGTACAATGATCAGCAACTTACCCTCCACCACAATCTGGTATAGGTTCGGATCCGCCTCAATCTTGGAGAATCCAATTCTGGTGAAATAAATGTTTATCCGTGTGTACCAAGCACGAGGTGCTTGTTTCAACCCATACAGTGCTCTCTTGAGCCTACACACATGCGACTCACTGCTGAAGATCTCGAAACCTTCGGGCTGCTCTATGTACACCTCCTCCTCAATGAATCCATTGATGAACGAAGTCTTCACATCCATCTGATGAATGTGCCACCCCATCTACGCTAAGAGAGAAAGAATCGTCCGTATGGAAGAATACCTTGCGACAAGTGCAAAGGTCTCCTCATAATCGATCCCCTCTATCTGTGAAAAGCCTCGGGCAAAAAATCTTGCCTTGTACTTCTCCACACTCCCGTCAGCTGCCTGCTTCTCTTTGTAGATCCATCTCGAATCCACCACTGATTTCCCCTCCGGCCTCGGGACATTCTCCCATGCACTGTTTCTGACAATCGAATCATACTCTTCCACCATGGATCTACCCATGCGGGGTCCTCCACAGCTTCCTCGAAAGAGGATGGCTCTGTCACAATACAATTGCTCATAAGAGCCATGTATCCAGTGTACCGATCAGGTGACTGTCTCTGTCTACGCTGTGATGTAGGTGCTCCTACAACCTTCTCTACATCTTGAGCCAGTCACTCAGCTTCTGTAGTGCGCTTCCGCACTCTGATGGTTGGCGTTGCCTGAGTGGTCTCTTCCACTCCATGAACCTCATCTTGTGGCTGATCCACATCCTGAGACTCATCCTTAGGAACTAATAGCTCCTCATCTGCATGAAAGTGTGGCTCCCTCTCAAGCAAACACTTCATGGCTTTCTCCTCCTGAAATTTGATATCCCGTCGCACAACAGTCTTGCGACTGTCTGGAAAATACACACGATAGTTGTGAGGCGTATCAGTGTACACCAAAAATATCCCAACTTCCGCAGTCAGCTCCAGCTTCTTCCCGGCATCCTTCGTCACATGAATGTAAACAGGTGAACCAAAAATCCTCAAATGGGAAATATCAGGCTTCTTACCAGAAAACACCTCCTCGGGTGTACTCATGCCAAGTATCCTGTGAGGACAATGGTTCTGCACATATACTGCATTATTGCATGCCTCAGCCCACAAGTGTATGGGAAGGCCCTGATCATGCAACATTTCCCGTGCAGCACCCACGATCGTTTTGTTCTTCTGCTCAACAACCCCATTCTGCTGTGGGTTATGAGGTGTTATGAGCTCTCTTCAAATTCATTATGCGCTGCAAAAGTCCTTGAATTCGCCGGAGATGAATTCACCACCATTGTCGCTCCTAAGAGCCTTCACCTGCATCCCTGATCCTCTCTCAACCAGTGCCTTGAACTCACAAACTTTGAGTATGTCTCGCTCTTCTTCTGCATGAAGAAGATCCAGCACTTCCGAGAAAAATCATCAACAAATATCACATAGTACCTGTGCTTTTCTGTCGAAGCTACTGAGAAAGGTCCACACACGTCTGTGTGAATTCTCTCAAGGATCGTCGTGGCACGACTATCCTTCTCGTGAAAGGTGGATTTCACAAATTTTCCCAAGGTACATCCCTTGCACTGATCTGACTGCACAAGAGTACCCTTAGGAAGCCCAGTAGAAATCTGCTGCAGTATCTTCAAAGCTCCATGGTGAAGGTGGCCCAATCTCCGGTGCCACAACTCGCCATCATCCCAACTCACCACTCCTTCTGCCTTGCCTGCCATTGCTGTGCAGCCATCTACCTGCAATTGATAAAGGTTCTTAACTCGAACCCCTATCCTTCGGGTCTCACCAGTTGCCTTACTGCGCAGGAAAGCCTTTCCCTCGCTAAAGACAACATCATATCCCTTGTCTTCTAACATTGCCACAGAGATAAGATTCTTCTTCAATCCTGGAACATGCATCACTTCCTTTAATCTGAAGGGTTTACCAGACTCCCTCTCAAAGGAAATGGTACCGATACCGGTTGCACTGTATCTACCATCATCGCCCATCTCGATGTGCACTCCAAGATCTTTCTCATCCAGATCAGTAAACAAATCTCGATCTCCTGTCATGTGAAAATATGCACCACTATCAAGAAACCACACTGATCCCGTCATACTTGAGACCAAGCATGCGATCAACGAAAAATCTAGCTCAAACTACGAGGCTAAGGCCTCTCTAGCTATAGTTCCAGCAGCCTGCTTATTTTTCTTCTTCTGTGGACAATTAGTGGCGTAATGTTCGTGTTGGTGACAGTGAAAGCACTTCACCTTGGACATTTCCTTCTTCTTTGCTTTCGCACCGGAATGGGAAGTTTTCTTGCTCTTCCCCTTCTTTTCTTTGGCAGCCAAAGTGAAATTCTCTTCATCAAAGTTCTTTGATGAAGATTCGTCCCTGGTACTTCGCCTTATCTCCTCTTGCACAAGATCCGACCAAAGTTGATCCCATCCTGGCAATTTCTCCCGACCATTAACAGAGTCCTGATAGGAGTGCCAACTCTTCAGAAGCTCTAGGAGAGCCAAGCTCACCAAGTCCTCATCATCAACAGTCACCCCCACACTTCCCAGCTCATCCCTACATTGGATGAACTTCGTGAGGTACTTGGGCATACTGTCACCTTTCTCCATCTTTATGTTTCTGAGTCTATCCTTGAGCGCCAACTTCCTCTGGTCGCTCTTGCTTTGGAATAAATCTATCAAGGCTTTCCACATCAAGAATGGAGAATCCTTACCATGAAGGCTGGACACTATGTGATCCTTCACACCCTCCAACAGAATCCTTCGACACTTTGCTGTCTTCTTTTGCCATGTGTCAAGTACGGCAACATCACTAGAAGTAGGCTTTGGAATTTCTGCATCTATGAACTCCTTCAACCCATTGTCATCCAGCACCGCCTCCATCCTGTCCTTCCATGCAATATAATTTGAGCTTCCCTCAAGGGCATAATCCAATTGCAATCCATTGAAAGACATCTCAACTTCAACACCAAGAAAACACTACTGCAAATTCAAATTCCACCAACACAAAACTCAACCGCTTCAATGTTTTGCAATTGCTCCAATGATCAATATCACTCTGATACCATGTAGAAATTTGAATAACTGAGATATTATTCACCGATATTCTCCTGATCACACACTATTTTAGCTTCATGCATAATACAAAATCTCTTCTACCATTGACCATCACATGCGGAAATAAAATCAATTGCATGCATACATTAAAACCACAAACAATCACACATATGAACACAGTATTTAATGGGAAAGCTTAAAGCTGAAAACCCCAACTATCTATATATTATATGTCATGGAGATCATGTAACAATCATAGTACAAAAGCTACTCACAAGCTCTCATGCACACCCTCAATTGCTACACACTATCAAGCTAGATCTAGCAAAACACGTGCTCCAATCTTTTGCCACTTGATAGCCAGCCTCTATTGCGTAATCAATGCTATGGGATGGCTTCATTAAATAGATAAACCACCTGGCTTGTACTGCGCAATCCTCATGGGCTTCTCCACCTATCTGTGTGTTGCAAATAGCAACAATATAGTCACAACTGATAGTTAACCTGCTCTTTCACCTATTCTTGCACTGGTCTCCACTGAAACTGTCCATGCACTGAAGTTAACTGATGCATTCTTTAGTTGATTAATGAGTTTATAATTAGTGAATTAATTAATAATTAATTCACACCACTCTCACTAATTGTATCAATCAGTTAAACTAGATACAAATAGCTCAATTATGTTTAGATTAGTTAAACTGAACACAACTCCATTAACTCCTCAATCAACTCCACCAAACTTTGTCACTTGAGTTCTAACTGAAGTATCCATGCAATAGCTCCACATAACCCTCAGGAATAGCGTAATTCCTTCTGTCAGCTCCTGTGCCACATCTGTGCACTTAACTGAAGTGCTCCAAGAGAATAAGATAATGTTTATAGTCCAAATATTATTAAGAGCTAATAATATTAGACATATCTATTTTTAGACTGGCAATCTAAAAATAGATTCCGCCCAATATGTCTAAAAA
Source organism: Pinus albicaulis (assembly GCA_034641835.2). NCBI lineage: Eukaryota > Viridiplantae > Streptophyta > Pinopsida > Pinales > Pinaceae > Pinus > Pinus albicaulis. The sequence continues at coordinate 1,050,347,547 of CM076580.1, forward strand.
TAGAAGTCCATATATTTTTTCCAACTTGACCAACCATCCACAAATAGCATCCTGCAACTCATAGAACATGATCCATATCTCTAAAAATAGACATAGTCTAAAAATAGACTTTGCGCCAAAAATAGCCTGCGGGCCCACTTAGTGAAGGTGACTCCTTTCCACTAAGCTCATCATCTTGTTGCAATCTCAACATTATGGTGGGGCCCGACCACATCACAAATTACAAGAAATACCTTGTGGGTGCTTAAACGGTAAGTTGTAATGTTTGCGAAATGCAATGGATGGCGGGGGGAAGAGGTGACGTGTCAGGGGGATTGAACCACCTTAATCGCAATTGGGGAGATGGGAAAATGGAAGGTAAAACAATGATATGGCAGTGAAATAGGTAAAGTAGAGAAATGAAGCGGAAAGGCGGAAAAGGTAAGGTTTTGGTGAACTTTAAGGGAAATAAAGTGAAAAAGGAAGTGTGTCCGGTGGCTGGGTCCCACTCCATCGCATATTTCCTTCTGAACGTTATATCGTGAACTTAAAACCCAAGGTTGGTTTTCGGTGGGGTCCTAAGGTGATAAGCGGTAATAGGGAAGGGGGTCAAAATTGTGGAAGGGCGACATGTAGCGGGGATGGTGGTAAGGAATACGACTCATTTCATACCCCTCCCCATGGTTAAATTTTGGACACTATGGGGAGTGAAAAATGAAACAAGGACCGTTAGATGATGAGGGGGGGAGTGGAGATGGAGGAAAGGTGGAGGGAGATGACATGATCAGTTTCATTGCTTTGTTATTAGTAGGAGACTCATCCATGACTTGACCCGTTTAGGGTGCATAACTCGACCCAAACACGTTCAAGGCTTTGCCTTTTCTCGTTTTTTCTACCTTAACTACTTTATTTGCTGCTTTTGTCTTTGCTAATGGTCTAATTTTTTTCCTTGCCTATCTGCTGCTTTATTTGATTCTTTCTTTGGAAAGGATTTTGAATATCGACATCCATGTAAAGTATGAAAAATTTGCAAAGAGAAAATAATCAGTCACCTTGTGATACTATAAATTACAGGGTTCTAACAATGTCTCCAACTGGGGATGGAAGCTCCTTCAGGAGGTGTTAAGAACACCGCAGACTAGTGGCCTGATCCATTGAGTTGATCTCACCCTTGTATCTTGATATGTCAGGCACTTTGCGACTGGAAACTAGCTGATTGTTCCTCCCAACTTTGAATGATATAAATAGACCAGATGCTTGGCCAGCAAGCTTATTAGCATACTAAGATCTGAATTGAAACTAAAATTTCACTTATCAATTGCAATCCATCAAGCTGAACATACTGCTACACCTTGAAAAATTGAATGGTGAAACCAGAACTAAGATGAAACTAAAGTCTGAAACATATTGATATGAAAATGAAAAGCAATCTAAAACTAAAATTTTAAAGATGCTCAGAGTGCTGAGCTTATTTGAACCCCTAGCTACCCTATTCTACTGAAATGGTTGCCCTTCTAAACAATACAATAATGCCAGTGCAACTAGTCAATCAGTTGTTCTAATATCTTTTTTCTTTCATTGCTCTTCACCATGTTCAGAGATAAACCTAACAATGGTGTTTGATAGAAATTCTCGGCATGATCTGATTTACATGGTTCTTGGTACACTTGAAAAACAATCGTCATGTTGAAAATATGTGCATGCTTTGTACAGAACAATTCCTCAATATAGATAGCCATTGGACCAATATACTCTTGATTTATTTCTGGGTATTGTGACTCAACCAACTCGGCGTCATATCCTGGTACTATAGATGTGCTCTCTTCGTCTACAATCAACTCGGAATATGTTTGCATGCTACCTGATGAGTGTTGTGCCACTACTTCTACTAAATCATACAATGGGGAAGACTATCTGGTCATACCCATATCATGGAAGCTTTTGAGAGAATTATGAACAAAAGAATATTGTCCTTGAAAGCTAATCTGAAAATGGTCTGGATAACTTGTATGTATTTCAAGAACCTACCACTCAGTTTAAAATAAAATGATCTAGCTTGTACTTGACAATTTTTGTGGAATTATTTACTTGAAATTAGTGTATGAATTTTTACTGTTTATGTGTATTAAATTCATTTTTTCTTGTTGTAATTTAACATGTATGACAGCAACATAATGCAGCAAATAATCATTCAAACACAACATCAATTTTAATCTAGGAGTTCACTCGAAATCTTGTGGGCTACGTCTCCTTTGAGATTTGTCATCATGACTCAGCTCTTTGGGATTATGGTAAGTTTTTTTACAAGTAAATAATTAATTCCAATGAATATAAAAATGATCCAAAGGACTTAAAATACCATAAATATCCCTCTAATGGCTGTAAAAATTCTGCAAACAGCTTTAGGCTCTTGTTGACACGATTCCTTCTGTCGGTGTACTAAGCTACTCTGCACTTCTAAATGGCACAAACTCCCTTAGAATTTTGTTTCTGTCACTGAAACCACTGCTTTTGTATCCAACACACATCAGACATCAAATACCAACTGATAAATTTCTCAAATTGAGCACTGCATTCCCCAAATAGGCTATCCTCCACAGTTTTCCCAGGGCTGCCCAGAAATTCATATCATCTTTTCGAGCTCTATAATTTCTCAAAATGTTCTGAAACCACTTAAATTGGTTCCAAAATGACTTAAATAGTCAATATGGAGCTTTTTTTCATCAAAAATAGCCTCCGGCTGCTACGGTTTTGCCTCAATCACCTATCGGCACCCCCTAGCACTAGGATCAAGGAAAACTTCTCTGTTGAGTTTTTGACCTCTAAAAGTCTTTAACACTTCCTAAAACTCTGTAAATAGATTCATAATGATTTTTTCAGTCAATAATGACCACTGGTTCACTGCAAATGGTCTCAAACAGCTCTTTCTAAGCCCTGTACTACTGCTGGCAAAAGCTGGCACTAATGACCCTTGGAATTTTACTGAATATTTTTGGCCTTCAAACGTTCTCTAAAGGCTCTAAAAACCATTTCATCAGATTTACAACATCTGAATTATCCAATTTTGACTATTGGAACTCTAGAAAAGGATTCTAACTCCCCTGGTTAGGCCTCAAACTGAATTTGTCTCATGGTGGCCCTAATGGTTCCTTCATCTTCCTTGAAGCAAAAAATATTGAATATCACCTCCATTATACCTAAAACCTATCTCAAAGTGTTCATGAGGTCAAAGAGACCCAAAATTGACTAAAATTTCATCCAATTTTGTTCAATATTGAGGGAGTTATGGCCACAACTAATTTTGCCCAATATCCCTAAACAAACTCCACCAAATGTGGAGCAACTGGAGTTAGCTGGAGTTAAATTTGGTGAAAAGTGCCAAATATAGGCACGCCCTCTAGATTGGGTGGACCTGCTAACCATTACATTAAATTTTATGTGGGCGGTCACATGGAATTTCCATCGGAACCGCTGACAAAAATGTTAACCATAATTGTTATAACAAAACGTGGCATTTAATGTCAAACCCCGCGTTCACATGCGGAGTTAACGTCAACGGTCTAACTGTTTTGTCTTGTGGTTTGAATTTGACGTGCCCCTGGTTATATAGTGAGGTCACGTCAGATGGGGGCTAGCCCTTTTAACCTCTGCCCAAATTAAATTCAAACTTTAAATAAACTGTGTGCTCTTTGTATTAGAAGCACCAACGTATAGCCTGCCCAGTGGGGCCTGTGGGCTGCTAGCCAATCGACCCAGGGTCGAATCCTGTGAAGTCACAAAAAAATTTCCATACGAAAATTTCCATTGGCTTGGGGCCATGTGGCGGCCTCTGGGCCTGCCACATGGCAGCTCCTGATTGGTTCATCCCAAAAAATTCAACCAATCCTCGAATCAAAAACTGCCACTTGTCAAAGTCTAATTCGCCCAGATGGAATATTCTATAGAATATTCCAAGAATATTCGTTGGAATATTATTTTTTAAATTTTTCCAAATTTGGAAAGTCAAACTTGGTCAACCGAAAAATGGAGTTTACTTGAGACTTCAAACCTTCATAAATTTCACATCTTGGTTTTGAGAACTGTTCGCGACGTCAGAATCGCAGCGATGAGACCTTTCTGGTCGTTCAGGTTCAAAAATCTTCTGAGCACTTTGAATTTTGAGCTATCATTCTGGTCCATGATCCAAATTTGATCAAACCTCCCAAATGAGAAGCTTTTGGACCCCAAAAGCTCTCTAGAATACTGAAACTGATCTGTACAATAAATAAGAATATTGCACCCTCTTCTCTTTAGCCCCCAAACATTTTCCTTGAATGGCTAGTGACTTTGTACCACAACTAGAAAGCAATTCACACTTCCTTTACTCAATGCACTTGTCCTCCTATCAAGAGCTGTCTTTCTTGCACTCACTTAGATAATTTCTGGTGAGAAATTTTGAGACGGAAACTGTACAACACCGCCTTAATAAACGATCCAAGGTGGCTCAAACATAAGTCGTGTGACATGCGACATCAACAACAAGTCATCGTAAAATGTGCTATATAATTGACACAAAATCAATGTAAAAAGTGTGCAACACAATCGACACAAGTCCACAAACATGTGCGACACAATCGACATAAGTCAATAAACAACATGATACATCTTGAAAAAAACATGTGCATGTATCAATGTACAATGAACCTATTTACAGTTCGCTATTTACACATACAACTTCCATTCACATGTACACCTTCAACTCTTCCTTTCAAGTACCAACAAGTACATAATCCCAAAAAAATATGTGGGTGGCTAAAGAGCTGAACTAAAAGATATTGTTGTAATACAAGTGAGTATCATACTCATTTTTTACACCTCCACGGTGAAATTTTGCAACAACAAAGAAATTCCTTCAACTAAACTGCATTTATATGCAATCTTGCATCAAAATTTTCAACAGAAATACATGCATACAACCAAAATGTGCATATGTACAAAGGAGTTTTTCTTACTGTGCTAAGAAGTCCATCCACTTCTTTCCAAGCCACCTCCATGGCGACTTTTTCTGTTGCAACTCTTCCTCATGTGAATCTTCCATTTTCACATCAATAATGGAATCCACAGTTCCACTTGCGCCAATCTTTCTGTCCTCTTGCTGCATGTGCTTTGGAAGACTAGCTGGATGCAAAGTCCAACAATGAGAGACATCATGTCCCTTATTTTGGTAATATGTGCAAAACTTATGCACCTTCTTAGAAAGTTGTCTTTGCCTCATCTGCTCCCTATATGCTTTCTTCCTCATCCAGCATCTCGAAAAAACATGGTTAAATACACCACAATATGTACAACAAATATTTCTTCCATTTAAGCATGTAAAATTATCATGCTTTTCAGAAACACAATAAAATTGATCATGAGAAGATTTATACCTCTTGTACTGCTTTGAATGTTCATCCTTTTTGCCTCCTTGAGAAGATGAACTAGTAGAGGCTTTAGCTTTCATTTGTAGACTAACATCATCGTTCTTGTCTTGAGAACCGTATGAACTTGCATGCATGCCATAAGCTACATGTCTAACATCTTCTTGCTACAACAAAGGTTTAAAGAAATGGCGATCATCTTTGAAACAAATTTGAAATATTTGCATCTTAGAACTTGGAATAAAGGTTCTCTTTAAATTTGCCTCGCATGCTTTCAGGGTTTTGGAGTCTTCGCCATTAAATTGCACATAACCAAGACCAAGATTCTTGGGTCGTTCCTCAACCGAAATGGGATCAACCATGCCTTGTGTATTCTTTCCTAATCCATTGCCTTCATAGCCCATTTTAATCATTAATTTGGACCCTATACCTCTCGTATGATTTTTGAAAGAACCAACACATCTTTCTAAAGAGGAAACTAAAGACAAGTTAGAATGGATTACTTCTTCCTCATGCATTTTCTTGGTCAAAGCCTCTTGGGCTTGATGGAGCTACATCTCCATATCATGCAATCTTTGAAGAATTTCTTCCTTCTCTTCCTTCATGGCAAACAAGTTTTCATGAAGTTCAGTGCTTTCTCTTTTGTCCTCAAACAAAATCTGCACCATGTCCTTCAATATAATAAAGTCACGCTTCATATATTCATTGAAGAATCTTGTGAAGGAGGAAGCTTCACTTGTAGATACTTTCATTATGATTTCAATGAAAAAAATGAACTTCAACAAATTTCTCAAAGCTTTCAAAACAGATGACAAGATTTTTAATCAAATGGCTGTAAAGACAAACTCTTATTCAAGTAGCCAAACAACAAACAAACTCCAAGAGCTTCTTAACAAACAATCGTCAATAGGGTTTGTGTTCCAATGTTTACCATAAGGTAGTTTGGGGTAAGGAATAAGCCTTAAACTCTTTCTTCCCTTTTTTTCTCTCCAAGACTTAGCTAATTAGTAGCTATCCCCAAATCTCAAGAAAACTCAAACAACAATCAGTTTGCAAACAGTAAAACAGTCAATCTTTTACATTGTTTAAACACCTTTCAAGCTATACAATCAAGCAACCAAATGCTCTGTCAAGCAAGCAAATATGCTCTGATACCAACCTGATCTGAAAATGGTTTGGATAACTTGTATGTATTTCAATAACATACCACTCAGTTTAAATTAAAATGATCTAGCTTATACTTCACAATTTTTGCAGAATTATTTACTTGAAACTGGTGTATGAATTTTTACTGTTTATGTGTCTTAACTTCATTTGTTCTTGCTGTAATTTAACATGTATGACAGAAAAACAATGTATCAAATAGTCATTCAAAAACAACAACAATTTTAATCTAGGAGTTCACCCGAAATCTCGTCGGCTACGTCTCCTTCGAGCTTTGTCATCATGACTCAGCTCTTTGGGATTATAGAAAGTTTTTTTACAAGTAAATATTTAATTCCAATGAATAAAATGATGATCTAAAGGACCGAAAATACCATAAATACCCCTCTAATGGCTGTCCAAATTATGCAAACAGCTTTAGGCTCTTGTTGACACTATTCCTTCTATCGGTGGACTAAGCTACTCTGAGCTTCTAAATGGCAGAAAATCCCTCCGAATTCTATTTCTGTCATTGAAAACACTACTGCTATATCCAACACACATCAAACATCAAATACCAACTGATAAATTTCTCAAATTGTGCACGGTATTCCCCAAATAGGCTATCCTCCACGGTTTTCCCAAGGCAGTCCAAAACTTCACATCCGATTTTATAGCTCTATAAGTTCTCAAATTGTTCTAAAACCACTTTAATTGGTTCCAAAATTACTTAAATAGTCAAGATATAGTTTTTTTTCATCAAAAATATCCTTTGCCTGCTCCGGTTTCACCTCAATCACCTATCGGCACCCCTTGGCACTAGGGTCAAGGAAAACTTATCTGCTGAGTTTTCGACCTCTAAAAGTATTTAAAACTTTATAAAACCTCTGTAAATATATTCAAAATGATGTTTTCAGTCAATAATTACCACTTTTTCACTGCAAATGGTCTCAAACAACTCTTTCTAAGCCCTACACTACTGCTGGCAAAAGCAGGCACTAATGACCCCTGGAACTTTACTGAAGATTTTTGGCCTTCCAACGTTCTCCAAAGGCTCTAAAAAACATTTCATCAGATTCAAAACATCTGAATTATCTGATTTTAACTATTTGAAATCTGGAAAAGGACTCTAACTCCCCTGGTTAGGCCTTAAACCGAATTTGCCTCATGGTGGCCCTAATGGCTCCTTCATCTTCCTTGAAGCAAAAGCTACTGAAAATCACCTTCATTAGACCTCAAACATGTCCCAACGTGTTTAGGAGGTCTAAGAGACCAAAAATTGACTAACATTTCATCCAATTTCGTTCAATATTGAGGGAGTTATGGACAAAACTAATTTTGACCAATATCCCTAAACAAACTCCACCAAATGTGGAGCAACTGGAGTTAGCTAGAGTTAATTTCGGTGAAAAGAACCAAATCTGGGCGCGGCCTCTAGATTTGGTGGACCCGCTAACCATTACATTAAATTTTATGTGGGGGGTCACATGGCATTTCCATCGGAACCACTGGCAAAAATGTTAACCATAACTGTTATAACAAAACGTGGCATTTAATGTCAAAACCCGCGTTCACATGCAGATTTAACGTCAATGGTCTTACTATTTTGGCTTGTGGTTTGAATTTGACGTGCCCCCAGTTATATAGTGAGGTCACGTCAGATGGGGGCTAGCCCTTTTAACCTCCGCCCAAATTAAATTCAAACTTTAAACAAACTGTGTGCTCTTTGTATTAGAAGCACCAACGTATAGCTTGCCCAGTGGGGCCTGTGGGCTGCTAGCCAATCGACCTAGGGTCGAATCCTGTGAAGTCACAAAAATTTTTCCATACGAAAATTTCCACTGGCCTGGGGCCACATGGCGGCCTCTAGGCCTGCCACGTGGCAGCTCCTGATTGGTTCATCCCAAAAAAGTCAACCAATCCTCGAATCAAAAACTGCCACTTCTCGAAGTCTAATTTGCCCAGATGGAATATTCTATGGAATATTCCAAGAATATTCGTTGGAATATTATTTTTTTAATTTTTCCAAATTTGGAAAGTCAAACTTGGTCAACTGAAAAATGGAGTTTACTTGAGACTTCAAACCTTCATAAATTTCACATCTCAGTTTTGAGAACTGTTCGCCGCATCAGAATCACAGTGGTGAGAGCTTTCTGGTCGTTCAGGTTCAAAACTCTTCTGAGCACTTTAAATTTTGAGCTATCATTCTGGTCCATGATCCAGTTCTGATCACACTTCCCAAATGAGAAGCTTTTGGACCCCAAAAGCTCTCTGGAATACTGAAACTGATCTGTACAGTAAATAAGAATACTGCACCCTCTTCTCTTCAGCCTCCAAACACTTGCCTTGAATGGCTAGTGACTTTGTACCTCAACTAGAAAGCAATTCACACTTCCTTTACTCAATGCACTTGTCCTCCTATCAAGAGCTATCTTTCTTGCACTCACTCAGATAATTTCTGGCGCGAAATTTTTAGAAGGAAACTGTACAGCACTGCCTTAATCAACGATCCAACGTGGCTCAAACATAAGTCGTGCGACATGCGACATCAACAAAAAGTCATCGTAAAATGTGCTATACAATTGACACAAAATAAATGTAAAAAGTGTGCAACACAATCGACACAAGTCGAAAAACATGTGCGACAGAATCGACACAAGTCAATAAACAACATGATACATCTTGAAAAACACATGTGCATGTATCAATGTACAATGAACCTATTTATAGTTCGCTATTTACACATACAACTTCCATGCACATGTACACCTTCAACTCTTCCTTTCAAGTACCAACAAGTACATAATCCCAAAAAAATATGTGGGTGGCTAAAGAGCTTAACTAAAAGATATTGCTGTAATACAAGTGAGTATCATACTCATTTTTTACACCTCCACGGCGAAATTTTGCAACAACAAAGAAATTCCTTCAACTGAACCGCATTTATATGCAATCTTGCATCAAAATTTTCAACAGAAATACATGCATACAACCAAAATGTGCATATGTACAAAGAAGTTTTTCTTACTGTGCTAAGAAGTCCATCCACTTCTTTCCAAGCCACCTCCATGGCGACTTTTGTTGTTGCAACTCTTCCTCATGTGAATCTTCCATTTTCACATCAATAATGGAATCCGCAGTTCCACTTGCGCCAATCTTTATGTCCTCTTGTTGCATGTGCTTTGGACGACTAGTTGGATGCAAAGTCCAACAATGAGAGACATCATGTCCCTTCTTTTGGTAATATGTGCAAAACTTATGCACCTTCTTAGAAAGTTGTCTTTGCCTCATCTGCTCCCTGTATTCTTTCTTCCTCATCCAGCATCTCAAAAAAACATGGTTAAATCCACCACAATATGTACAACAAATATTTCTTCCATTTAGGCATGTAAAATTATCATGCTTTTCAGAAACACAATAAAATTGATCATGAGAAGATTTATACCTCTTGTACTGCTTTGAATGTTCATCCTTTTTGCCTCCTTTAGAAGATGAACTAGTAGAGGCTTTAGCTTTCATTTGAAGACTAACATCATCGTTCTTGTCTTGAAAACCGTATGAACTTGCATGCATGCCATAAGCTACATGTATAACATATTCTTGCTACAACAAAGGCTTAAATAAATGGCGATCATCTTTTAAACAAATTTGAAATATTTGCATCTTAGAACTTGCAATAAAGGTTCTCTTTAAATTTTCCTCGCATGCTTTCAGGGTTTTGGAGTCTTCGCCATTAAATTGCACATAACCAAGACCAAGATTCTTGGGTCATTCCTCAACCGAAATGGGATCAACCATGCCTTGTGTATTCTTTCGTAATCCATTGCCTTCATAGCCCATTTTAATCATTAATTTGGACCCTATACCTCTCGTATGATTTTTGAAAGAACCAACACATCTTTCTAAAGAGGAAACTAAAGACAAGTTAGAATGGATTACCTCTTCCTCATGCATTTTCTTGGTCAAAGCCTCTTGGTCTTGATGGAGCTACATCTCCATATCATGCAATATTTGAAGAATTTCTTCCTTCTCTTCCTTCATGGCAAACAACTGTTCATGAAGTTCAGTGCTTTCTCTTTTGTCCTCAAACAAAATCTGCACCATGTCCTTCAATATAATAAAGTCACGCTTCATATCTTCATTGAAGAATCTTGTGAAGGAGGAAACTTCACTTGTAGAAGTTGTCATTATGATTTCAATTAACAAAAGGAACTTCAGGAAAGTTCTCAAAGCTTTCAAAATAGATGACAAGCTTTTTAATCAAATGGTTGTAAAGACAAACTCTTATTCAAGCAGCCAAACAACAAACAAACTCCAAGAGCTTCTTAACAAACAATTGTCAAGAGGGTTTGTGTTCCAATGTTTACCATAAGGTACTTTGGTGTAAGGAAGAAGTCTTAAACTCTTTCTTCCTTTTTGTTCTCTCGAAGACTTAGCTAATTAGTAGCTATCCCCAAATCTCAAGAAAACTCAAACAACAATCAGTTTGCGAACAACAAAACAGTCAATCTTTTACACTGTTTAAACACCTTTCAAGCTATACAATCAAGCAACCAAATTCTCTGTCAAGAAAGAAACTATGCTCTAATACCAACCTGATCTGAAAATGGTTTGGATAACTTGTATGTATTTCAATAACCTACCACTCAGTTTAAATTAAAATGATCTAGCTTGTACTTGACAATTTTTGCGGAATTATTTACTTGAAAGTTGTGTATGAATTTTTACTGTTTATGTGTCATAACTTCATTTTTTCTTGCTGTAATTTAACATATATGACAGCAACACAATGCAGCAAATAGTCATTCAAAAACAACAACAATTTTAATCTAGGAGTTCACCCGAAATCTCATGGGCTACGTATCCTTTGAGCTTTGTCATCATGACTCAGCTCTTTGGGATTATAGTAAGTCTTTTTACAAGTAAATATTTAATTCCAATGAATAAAAAAATGATCCAAAGGAATTAAAATACCATAAATACCCCTCTAATGGCTGTCCAAATTCTGCAAACAGCTTTAGGCTCTTGTTGACACAATTCCTTCTGTCAGTGCACTAAGCTACTCTGAGCTTCTTAATGGCACAAAATCCCTCAGAATTATATTTCTGTCACTGAAACCACTACTTCTATATCCCACACACATCAGACATCAAATACCAACTAATAAATTTCTCAAATTGAGCACTGTATTCCCCAAATAGGCTATCCTCCACGGTTTGCCCAAGTTTGTCCAGAACTTCACATCTGATTTTCTAGCTCTATAATTTCTCAAATTGTTTTGAAACCACTTTAATTGGTTCCAAAATGACTTAAATAGTCAAGATATAGTTTTTTTTCATCAAAAATATCCTCCGGCTGCTCCGGTTTCGCCTCAATCACCTCTCAACACCCCCTGGCACTAGGGTCAAGGAAAAATTCTCTGCTGAGTTTTCGACCTCTAAAAGTATTTAAAAATTTCTAAAACCTCTGTAAATATATTCATAATGATGTTTTCAGTCAAGAATGATCACTATTTCACTGCAAATGGTCTCAAACAACTCTTTCTAAGCCCTACACTACTGCTAGAAAAAGCAGGCACTAATGACCTCTGGAAATTTACTGAAGCTTTTCAGCCTTCCAAAATTCTCCACATGCTCTGAAAACCATTTCATCAGATTAAAAACATCTGAATTATCCAATTTGGACTATTGGAACTCTGGAAAAGGACTCTAACTCCCCTGGTTAGGCCTCAAACCGAATTTGTCTCATGGTGGCCCTAATGGCTCCTTCATCTTCCCTGAACAAAACTATACTGAAAATCACCTCCATTAGACCTAAAACATGTCCCAAAGTGTTTAGGAGGTCTAAGAGACCAAAAATTGACTAAAATTTCATCCAATTTCGTTCAATATTGAGGGAATTATGGACAAAACTAATTTTGACCAATATCCCTAAACAAACTCCACCAAATGTGGAGCAACTAGAGTTAGCTGGAGTTAATTTTGGTGAAAAGCACCAAACCTGGGTGCGGCCTCTAGATTCGGTCGACCCGCTAACCATTATATTAAATTTTATGTGGGGGGTCACATGGCATTTCCATTGGAACCACCTGCAAAAATGTTAACCATAAATGTTATAACAAAACGTGGCATTTAATGTCAAAACCCGCGTTCACATGCAGAGTTAATGTCAAGGGTCTAACCGTTTTGTCTCATGGTTTGAAGTTTCCGCACCCCTGGTCATATAGTGAGGTCATGTCGGATGGGGGCTAGCCCTTTTAACCTCCACCCAAATTAAATTCAAACTTTAAATAAATCGTGTGCTCTTTGTATTATAAGCACCAACGTATAGCCCTCCCAGTGGGGCCTGTAGGCTGCTAACCAATTGACCCAAGGTCGAATCCTCTGAAGTCAAAAAAAAAAATTCATACGAAAATTTCCACTGGCCTAGGGCCATGTGGCGGCCTCTGGCCCTACCATGTGGCAGCTCCTGATTGGTCTGCCTCAAAAAGGTCAACCAATCCTTGAATCATAGACTGCCAGCTGTCGAAGTCTAATTTGCCTAGATGGAATATTCCAGGGAATGTTTTGAGGAATATTCCAACAATATTCCTTGGAATATTATTTTTTTAATTTTTCCAATGTTGGAAAGTCAAACTTGGTCAACTGAAAAATGAAGTTAACTAGAGACTTCAAACCTTCATAACTTTCACATACGATCTCGGTTTTGAGAACCGTTCATGGTGCCAGAATCGCAGCGATGAGACCTTTCCAGTCGCTTAGGTTTTAATCTCTTCCGAGCACTTTGAATTTTGAGCTATCATTTTGTTCCATGATCCAGTTCTGATCAAAAGCAGAAACCATCCAACACGTTTGCTATTGGGTCATGTGGTGCTTTAGATGGTAGTGTTGGTTCTTCTGAGACCTCATGTTTTCTCTTAGGACTATCAGCCATAATGTGATCCCAATTCCCTTTTATAATATAAAATGCATTAAATCACAAAGGTAGAGATTCAATCTGGATCAATTCATCATCTGTTTCAGATTCTATGATTTCAAGATGACTCCAGGAGAGAACTCCTGGATTTGAAAAAGGTTCAGGATTATCCCTCTTTTTCGCAAACCACTCATTAGAGCATTCCTCCTCCTTCCTATTTGCAAACTTCTTGTAATTCTCTCCTAAGAGTGAGGAAAAAGATAGATGAATGAATTTTGTACCTACTTGACAACTTTCTGCAATTTCTTTCTTACAATCTTGCTCATCATGCAGAGTTTGGTTGTCATATTTGCATTGTGACAACTATGTTTGTTCCTCCCAAGAAAATAGTTCTGGCTACTTCGAATAATCAGCCTCAACCTCGAACTTATAGTCTTCCTCTTGATAATCATATTCGGGATGGTTACCTCTGTATGCAAGGTCATCTATCATGTACATTCTTGCTGAGGATTTCCATGCCTCCTTCTGATTTTGGACTTCATCTTTGGCTGTGTTGTGGATAGAGTACATGAAAAAATTATTTTTTGTTTTATGGTGTCGAGGATGGGCTGCAAATTTCTTGGGTACATTGATGTTTGACTTCTCTGAAACTAATGGAATATGAGGTATCTGAACATCAAGTGCCTCTTTCCTGCTATTCATATGCATCATTTCGTTGACTGTGTTTGTCAACATATCTAGCTTTATCTCTATGGATATCAATTGCTCTCTTTTTATTTTTTCCTTTTTCATTGCTTTTAACTTGGCTTCCCTGTTCCACAGGTTGGTTTACAAATCAAATTCCACATTTTTCATTTCTTCCAGGGTTACAGGGTCCCTTTCTCTTAACCAGAATGCCATCTCTAGGTCAAATGCATCTAGGTAGTGCAAGAGAGCCCATCCCGGGGGTGGCTTTATCTTAGCAGGTATTGAATGGTATACCTTATTGAACTTGGCTGAAAATTGTTGTACTGTCTCCCCTGGATTTCTTTTTAAATGGTTATACTCTTACATGATGAGAAAAAAATTTCCCAAGACCACCCATCTATCCAAGAAAACTTGAGTGAATTGATGAAAGTTGCTAATTCTTGCAACTGGAAGATATTTAAACCAAATTTTAACTTTTCCTTGCAATGACAGGGCAAACATTTTGATATGAACATCATCTTCTCCCACCTCAAAAAGATCAAGGAAATCCTCAATATTTTGAATGTGCTTTTCAGCAGTGATCTTTGCATTTTCTCCATCAAATCTAGGTAGATTATTGATAAAATTTGTAGGGAGGTCATGTAGGATAGGAGGAAAAACCAGATGCCTGTATCTATCTGCAAATTTTACAGGTACAGGAAGTAAAGCAGGATGCTTATAGCCATTTGGAGCTTTTGCAATATTAGGAGATGAAATACCAGGCTCATGTGCCACTGGGTTTTCTACAAGTGCATAAGAGATATGCACAGGTGTAAAAGTATGTACATGGTCTACAATTTGGGGCTTAGCTTCTTGAGGCTCATCAAACTGCCAATGATCAATGTAAACCTCAACAGTGTATTCTTGATCAAGCTTAAAGTAAGATAGAATATAGTTACAGATAAAAACAACAATTTCTTAAATCCAATTTGGGCTTGAATACTTTCTCCTTCTAGGATGACTAGTCATGTTTCAAGTCATTCCTCCAGTGGAGTCTTTGAATTGAACTGGTTTGAATTGGAGTTGCCAAGTGGATGATTTCAAATTTCTTGTGGCTGGCTTCAAAAATCAGATACCAATATTGTTAAATACTTGAATCATCTAATTTTGACTGGGGTTTCTGAGTTCTGAAGAAATATTGAGCTATTTCATTAATTCCCCAGTATGGTCGCCATTATGTTAGCACTCTATAATTTAGAAGATTGGCAAGACTAAAATATAAAGCACAACATCAAACCACTTTGGAGTCCAGGACCTAGCCTTCCTAGACTCAGAGAGGGCTCTCTCTGTTTTATGATTTATGATTTAGCTTGAGGTTTATGGTTGTAGATTTTATGCTAGTTATATAAATGAGGTTTTTTTGAAGATGTTTGGTTATGTGGTTGGAAAGATGGGGTTGCAGAGGCTATTCCATTGAGCGATGGAGTCAAAGGCTGGAAAGGCACATCAAAATCAAGAGCAAATCACAGGGAAAGTTAACCGTGTGAAATGGATCTTAAGAGCTGTATGAATTAGGAGGTGGAAGAAATAGTAAGGTTCAGTAGTGGCTAAAGATAAATTAAGAATTCTTTAATCAGACTTTAGTAGAAAAAATTCATATTGTAAATGTAGACAGAATTAAGGTGCTCTGACAGTGAATCTTAATACAAAATTTATGATTTACAATTAGATGAGAAGATACAGAGCAGAGAAAACAACGGAAACATTTGAACAAAGAATAAACATGTCACCATTTTAACACAGCTCAAGAATCCTGTAACCGGTCTTTGATTATTGATGTCCAACTTCAAAAATTATAGTGCTCCAATGTTAGTTTTTACAATACAATTGCTAAAATATCCAACCATTGATTATAAAAATTCAAGTAGTATTTAACTAAAACTAAGTCAGTTTCCCTGTCTTACTCGGAAACCTTTCATTGATTACACTTTAACAGAAAAATGGACAAGTGTGGCCATGCAAGGCCTGATGAAATATGTCTGACAACAACATCACCTCTGGAATTAATTTTGGGCAACTCTTTGGAGATCCAAATGCTTCCATGGCTCCTCAGAGGATCAAATAGTAAGCTTTGGATGTGGTTGTGATGGTGTCGAAGAGGCAACTAATGGAGGCTCTGACATCTGTTTCTGTTTTGCCTAAAACTAGCATTTAGTAATTAATCTCGTGCAGTGTTGGCCACTTCTCATTGATTGATGTCGATGTTGGTGCGTTCTACAACTTTTTCGCTTCTGCATAATGGTTCTACCTGAACTTCCTTTGCCCGACTCAACCTCCCATGCTGGCACACCTTGTCGGGGCTTATTTCCAATATAAGTCCTTTATGCCATCATAACATAAAAATTTTGGTTAAAACACCTTTTGTTGCCTACCTCGACCTTCTTGCAGTGTTTCAACCCTTTTTCAAATAAAACAGCGCAAAACTCATTTTCCTGGACCTGAAAATGTCTAAATTGTAGTTATGAAGCTGCATCGCATCTGTGCACTTCCTAGTATTTACAATTTAAGTTGTGAAGAATGTAATCAGTGGTGCGATGTGAAGTGGGAGGTGGCGTGGAGGGAAAAGTGGGACCAAAATGCAGCTCACAGATCACACATTTTAAATTTCAGCCGTAAGTTGGGGTAGGTAAACACTAAATCCAGTGAAGTGAAAAGCACGGGGAGAAAGGAGGTGACGTGGAGTAGAGGTGGGGCCTAACTGCCACATGAAAATCACAATTTTTAACCTTTAGCAGCAAAGGTAAACTATAATGGATGCGAAGTGCGAAGTGTGGGGAGGGTGGAGTGATGTGAAGGAAGGTGGGGCCCGACTTCCACTCGTAGATTGCAAGTCTTACCTTTTAGCAGCAAAGGTAAACTATAAGGGATGTGAAGCATGATGTGCACCGATTGGATGATGATGTGGCAAGAATGGTCCCACTGAGTCGGTGAAGTTATAAAGCGGAGAATGTTTCAGCAGTAAGGTATGTTTATGATGTTTTATATGATATGTCAATGAATTTCATCGTATTTCAAATGGATGCGAAGTGGGGGGGTGGAGTTATTGTGGTGGGGCCTGACCACATTGCAAGTTACAAGAAATATCTTGCGGGCGCTTAAATGGTAAGTTGTAGTGTTTGTGAAATGTGATGGATGGCAGGGGGAGGGGGTGATGTGTTAAGCAGACTTACCCACCTTAATTGCAATTAGGGAGATGGGAAAGTGAAAGGTAAAACAATGATATGGCGATGAAATAGGTAAAGTAGAGAAATGAAGCGGAAAGGTGGAAAAGGTAAGATTTTGGTGACCTTCAAGGGAAATAAAGTGAAAAAGGAAGTGTGGCAGGTGGCTGGGTCCCACTCCATCACATATTTCCTTTGGAACGTTATATCATGAATTTAAAACCCAAGGTTGGTTTTCAGAGGGGTCCTAAGGTGATAAGCGGTAATAGGGAAGGCGGTACGAAATTGTGGAAGGGCGACACGTAGTGGGGATGGTGGTAAGGAATACCACTCATTTCGGACACCCCCCACCCTGCCCCCCATGGTTAAATTTCGAACGCTGTGGGGAGTGCAAAATGAAAAAAGGACCGTTAGATGATGAGGGGGGAGTGGAGATGGAGGAAAGTTGGAGGGCGATGACATGATCGGTTTCATTTCTTTGTTATTTGTAGGAGACTCGTTCATGACTTGACCCATTTAGGGTGCATAACTTGACCAAAACACATTCAACGCTCTGCTTTTGCCCGTTTTTTCTGCCTTAACTACTTTCTTTGTTGCCTTTGTCTATGCTAATGGTCTAATGCTGCTCCTTGCCTCTCTGCTTATTTCTTTGATTCTTTCTTTGGAAAGGATTTTGAATATCGACATCCATGTAAAGTATGAAAAATTTTCAAAGATAAAATAATCAGTCAGCTTGTGATACTGTAAATTACAGGTTTCTAACACATCACTTCAATCCCATGGCTATGAGGAGACTTAAGAACGTGGAAATGGTAAAAAAAATATTTATAAATACATCTATTCAGATCAAGGTATTAACGTAGATATTTTCATTGTCGATGGATGTGTTGAGAAATAAAGTAAGGATCCATATATTGTATTATCATGTTGAACATTGGGATCTCGAATTTTACTTTGATAAAATGAGGAGCTAGCTACTGTAAACAAGAACATGTAGTTCAAGAGTGTATGTCGTTATGTCATTGATAATTGTCACAATATTGGAATCCTAAGTGCATAGATTAGAGTTTAATTATCAAGATCTCATGTATTGAATGATTAAATTCACCAATTATGATTTATAACTCGAGCCCTATTTCTACAAGATTACAAAAATATTTCCCCAAGGGTCACCAAAATAATTGTGACTCCATTTTCTCCTTTTCAAGTCTCATGTTGGTTCATAGCTCACTATAGTGGTAATGACACTCCACAGTAAAGAATCAATTCATAAATGTAAATCAACATGTGATGACAATTTTTAAGACTAATTGCATACCCCTTGGAAGAAACAACAAAATCCCTCAAATGGTTCGCAAGTTTTTGAATCTTCTCATGTGGAAGTCAATTGGGGCCATTTGTAAAAAAACCTATATCGTGGTTTTTTAAAATTCACCTCTAGTTTTCCAGAATTTGCATCCAAATTTTGCTATTTGAAGACCCCTGCCAAGATTAAAGAAAGATTAACTCTCTTTTATGAAGCTTAGTCTTTCATTATAGTGGAAATATCCTCTGCTTTTATTTTGAATATCTACCTTTCCCAAACAAAAGATGCCTCCCTTTTCTTGAAGAGAATTTCCATATTCACTCTCATCACATGTCATTCTCATCATATTTGTGATTAAAGTCTATCACACCACCAATTGTGCACTCATTATTTCATTTAAATTTTTCATTTTCATACTTATGTCACTTATATTTGTTTTGGAGGAGCAGATACATCATCTTCTTCAAAATGAACGTGGAACATCTCTTTCTCTATTTTCATCTAATTTGAACATGTATCACTGGTGGAATCCTTACAAGAAAATATTTTTTCTCCCTGTGAGTTTGAGACTATCATGAGATTTTATTGAATTCATTGCTTCCTTTGAAAGTAGATTATGAAGATGATTTTTTTTCTAAACTAACTTCTCTAGGTTAACTGCACTTCTATTTTGGTATATCAAAATGATCTTTTGGGACATAAATGTTGTGATCATATGATAAATGGATGTTTGGAAATAAATTTAAAAAAATAACAATATCTAACAACTGTGACTTTGTCACATGCTATAGTTCATGTCTTTCTCCATCCTTCATATAAATTAAATCAAAGACAGTGTCAATGCTTTCACCTGAATTCTCCTGGCATATTTTGGAAATTTCTCCTCAACTCTTCTCTTCTAATCCTCTAGGCCTTCATAATGTTTATTATATTTTTAGAGCCAAATATGTGCTAAAAAGGTGTAGTAATTTTTTTTCGATTATTTGAAGCATTAAATTTCAACTTATCTTGAAAGATGAGAAAATTGTGAGGCTTAATAAGAATTTTGAGGATTGAGTGTGCAAATGCTTCGCATTTTACCTCTTGAAAAAACCCTCCTACAACAAATTCCCACAAGTAGGATAATTTTTTACTAGTAGCTAAGGTAGACTCCATTCAATTAGCTCTAGCTCTTGTAGCAACTAGAATGTGCGAGGCACAACACATGGATGTGAAAATGATTTCTTACATGGATATTTTGATGAGGAAATATATATGGAGTAACCACAGAGGCATGTGAAAATCCTTCATTAGTATGCGATGACCTTCAATATTGCAAACATAATACTACAGCTTCGAAGGGTCTCAAATTTAATTGTCAACACAAGGTTCATACAAAATTAAGAGGGGTTAGGACTATGTGTGGAACATGTATTATATACTCCTCTTGCTGATTTTATCTAGGTGAAAACACTAAAATGAGTTTCAACTACTCAAAGACCATTCTACTACTTATGCCATAGGTAAAATTCAAAATTGCAGGAAATAAAGGAAAATAAGGATATATATATATTATTTTCAAGAAAATGAATAAAATACTTTAACTATGATGAAATAAAATCACGTCTATTCTACTATGTAGAGAAAGTAAACTCATAACTAAAATAAAGCATGTAAACTTCAAACCCTTATATTATAGGAAAAAATATAATTTCCACAACAACTATCTCAAAGGATATAATTGGTCTCTTGGCTCTTAAATTTCATATTTAGGGTCTTGGAGATGTTTTAATACATCAAATAATATTAATTATGCATTGTATGCAAGTTTATATGAGTTTTAGATGCAAAATGCAAGCTACTATAGGAGTCCATGTTTTGCTACAGGAGATAGTCGAGTGAGTAGGAAAATGTACTAAGGATGCAGTTTGAAGGTAAAATTAGCTAGGGAAAGGCTAAAGTATTATTAAGTATTCATTTCCATGTCCCTATGTCAATTATATACAAGTATATTCAACGAATGGGAAACTATAGAGTCTCTATTAGCTTTGCAAATTAGTAAATTGTATAACTACAACACACAAAAATGATGAACAACATTTAAAAATTAAGAACCAAAGTGAATTTTAATGCATGAAAAGACATTTTAATTAAAAATAATAATCACTTACAAGACTACCTTATAGTTCTTCAAATTAATATGGAATAAAGACTGTAAACATGCTAACTAATTAACCTTTCATAAAACAATATTCAGAAAAGAGTTGCAGAAATAAATTAACGAACAAGTGCATGAAAGATAATAGTATAGTAGGGTCTTCATCACTTTCAGTGGGCCATAAACCAAGGAGGCTGATATTTCTAAAGGAATAACAGTCTAAGAAACAAATATTCCCTTCATTAAACAGAAAAATTTCTCTTACATGAAAAGTTACAAAACTAGAACTTCTAGGTTGATGCATCTACTAAGTCGAATATCGTTATCTTATTTTATCTTTTCAGTTATCCTAATGGGATACTCAAGCCCTATATTTATACAAGATGAGTGAGGGGAAGCCTTCTTGAAAGGAGAATTGTTTTCCCTCCAAAACTCCTAAAAATCAAGATCGTGCTCCCTGAGTGACCTCACAACTATGGGGAGGAGTAGTTAGTGCTTCAAGCTAGTCAAGTTTGATATTCCTGTAGCACAGGACATGTTCCATAAATATCTATGAATATATATATCCTCATGATATATGAAAAATATTCTCAATATCTTGCATCATAAGAACTTTACACACATAAAATATGATAAATATCTCTAACCTTCCTAAGAACTTATTAAAGCTAAGAAATTGTTATTAAGTGTAGAAGGAGAGGTATAATATAGTTTTTATATCCCTAGGAAATGTTAGATGGGCCTTACATTCTACCTGATTGGGAGGCTCTTCATACCCCCCTGCTAAAACCATTGGTCATCCTCTGAGCAACCTATTCTTCCTATCTTCTATTATTTTCCTCATTCATTTCTCTTATGACCTATTTAACATCCCATTAATGTTGTAGGGTGTTGTCTCTGGTAGATAAAGGTTTAAATTTGTCTCAATGTCCTTCTGGTCTCTTGACTCTTCCTCTTGGCTCTAATATTCCTAATTTCCTAGCAGCCAAGGAGGATTAAACCTAAGCCCAATCCATTTGTTCTCAATTTTGTGATTGATTTTATTATATAAATGTTAGGTCCCTATATTACTAGTGTAGTCCCTTATTGTTGTTAGTGTAGCCCCCTTATTTTTATTGTTGTACCCTGTAGCCCCCATATTGTTATTATTGTTCCCATAAAAATCCAATATTGTTATTGTTGTGCCCTTACATTATTATTGTTAGGTCGGCTAGGATTATATTGTGACCCCATGGACTCCTATATATATAAAGGAGGTTTTTTAATTTGTATCATCCAATAATTTTTCATTTATTGTGACCCCATGAACTCGTATATATAGAAATGAGGTTTTTTCATTTGTATCATCCAATAATTTTTCATTTATGTAATGTAAAGGAGGTCACCCCCTCGAAGTGGCTGATTTCTAAGGCCATTATAGGTCAATTTTGGCATCATCCCCCATGACTTGGTCAAACTAGACATCATCCCCAGGACCAATGAAATAGGTTCTATCATCCCCTTACATTTTAGTTTCGATATGCCCTAAGGGAAGAAAAATTCATTCATGGCTTCTATTGTGAGATTTCCAAGGTTTGAAGTATATGTTATATCACCTATTGACTCACCAACATAGCCTCTAAAGGGACTAACTGTGTTTCATATGCATCATCCTCCATTCAAGGGTGCACTACAATGCACTTCTCGACATTCAAGAGTGCGTTGGTCACCTGAGAGATGAATTCTCATTGTTCCACGAATCTCCACATGGCCATTTCCTTATAGAAGAGTCCATATGTGTCAAACTTCGAATCCAACTGTCCATATAACACCTCTAAACTTGGGAACATTTCTTGCCTATTATTAGAAGTTCATCCATTGAGAAACTACCATCAGTTTCCCCATAAATTGAGCACAGATCCTAGTGCTAGGGAAGGAAGAATTTTGGTAAAGAAATGTTGTTGGATTCTCATTTTAGAGAGTGAAAGTACTGATATGTTGTTGGTATGATGTTGGATGTGATTAGGCTGGGATGAAGCTGGAGTTGCTGGCAACAAATCGATCATTGGTTGTAACCTCCCCCTTTTACTCTTTAATAAAGATTGTTGTTCATTTTCCCATATATATGTCTCTATATGTTTCTATTTCTTATGCAATGGATTATTGAATGATATATATATTTAATATATAATTGATTTGATTGAATAATATAAGTAGATATATGTATATGCATGTTGTTTGATGTTCTTTGTTTGTGTTTGCAAGAATCGATTCGGCGATCTGATTTGGATTGAGAGAGACAACAACAATGATAGAAGGATAAGGAAAAGCGCTTGGATCACAAGTAGGTTCTTTCATCATTATGTGTATCTGATTATTTTAGAGAAAGTGATAGTAAATTATTTCCTCTGTTGTTCTAAGTGACTAGAACCACACTTAGGGAATTTGGTTTATCCGTAGATCACAATTCCACA
The DNA here is from genome assembly GCA_034641835.2 of Pinus albicaulis. Lineage (NCBI taxonomy): Eukaryota > Viridiplantae > Streptophyta > Pinopsida > Pinales > Pinaceae > Pinus > Pinus albicaulis. The sequence goes on from CM076580.1 coordinate 1,050,370,766, forward strand.
TAACAAATTGGCAACTCTACTGGGGAGTATCCTATCATTCCTGGTGTTTTTACCTCTGCTTATCCTCATCAGTAACATCTACTTTCAGTTGGTAGACATTTTAATGAAATAATTGTATTAGAAGTGTGCTCTATAGCTTGATTTTTCAATCCCTCCTGTGCCCAATGCATTGTTGGTCAAGACACAGTGCACTACAATGCATTGTCTCCCACTCAGTGGTGCACTATAGCACACTGTCTCCCCTTAGAGACTGTGTTCCCCACTTAGCCAACCAAATTCCATTCAAAATTTTCATTTCTATCATTCTAAGAAATTTTTTTGTTGTATTCTCAACTGTCTGATACCTCTTAGAGACCAATAAAATTTCCAGTTTCTTCCTCTGAAAAGTAAATTTGTTCAATGTCTCTTTAGTGTTTTTCTTTATCATTGGAAAATCAAATTCAAAGTATTTTATTTTTGCATTAGATCCATCTTTTTTTGTAAAGGAAATTGTTATTTCATTCTTCGTTTCCTGTAGGAAAAATTGTGGTTCCATTCTTCATGTTTCCTAAAAGAGAAATTGTTGTTAAATTCCTCGTTTCTCATAGAAGAAAACACTTGTTTTATTGATTTGATGCATATAGTTTCGTTTCTTGCATTCACATTAAAGGAGATGAAAATAAAAACATGCATGTGCATATAGTGAATTGTTTGTGTTGCATAGGAACAAGTTAGGAAAGCTGCATTTTAGTTTGTGATCTTTGTTTTTTCCTCGAAAACTAATTCGTCTTTCCCTTAGTTGCTAGGATTTTCATTGAAAAAGATAAAATTGGAAGGTTTGCTTATCATTTTAGTTTGAATTTTTAGGAATTTCCATCACATCATCCAGTGAACCTCAAAGACAAACTTTTTAAACAAGACCAACATAAAATTTACATCAATTTACCTAAGAAAGCATTGGAACATTAACGATAACATTTATAAGGTCTAGGCTAGAGATGTGTTCCGACATCGTTAAACATAGAAGCTATCACTAACTTGTCTGTGATAAATTTCGAGTGTGATACCTCACTCCACGTACGTAAGTATATCAGAGCTAGTCCACGTACCTTCGGGTATATAAGGCGGTGTTCTAGTACGAAAAGTATAAGGGGGTGCTCTCACTGTGCGGTTTCACATGAGATAGTGCTAATATGGACTTGGGCCTCCATGTACCTTCAATTATATTTGGTGTTATCACTCAGAAAAAGTGAAACACTATTTGACATGGTCATAGAGTTGATGTGTCAAAGGTATGGTCATAGAAAAATTTTAATTTTTTCATCTTTAACCTATCCTAAGGTTCAAACCCAACTCCATTCAAGTCATATCATGTCCCATTAGTCATCATTTGCTGACATATTTCATTTCCCAAGATTTTAAATTCAAAAAGGTCACTTTAGCTATTTTTTCGTCTTTTCGTAGCGTTTTACACTGTAAAAAGACAGTTTTAGCTATGAAACTGCCTAATAGTTTCGTAGAAAAACTCTCAGAAAATGAACTAGCCATACTACAAAAAATGGTTTTTCTGTGCGTCTTGTCAAATCCAGTGCAAGGTGTCAGTCCATGATTATAAGAGTTATGGTGGATGTCATTTGAGTCAGTTAGGGTTAAATCATGGTACAAAGGTCATGTCTAAGGTCATCATTATTGTTTTTAGCATGTATGAGTCATGATTAAGGCATGAGTTGTCACAAAAACTTTAAAACATTACCCAATTGAGTATTTGTAATTATCCACTTCATTTTTGCATGATATTGAGTTCTGGAGAGCTGTTTCACCAAGCCAAGCTGGTTGCTGGCATTTTCAAAAGTTTTAGGTGTCACTAATCAAGCGAGGAAGAGAAGGTATAAAATCACCATGGCTGCAAAGAAGAAGACCAAAAAAGGTGGTCACTACCTCAAATATGAGCCAATGGATATGAATTTGTTGAATGAAGACCCAACTGCATTAGAAATGTTTAGAAGAACAAGGTGTTTGCAATTCTGCCAAAGTCTATAAGGATGTCATTTGTAGTTTTCAAAGGAGTTTTCTAGGAGTTTTACTGGATAATATTTAAAGGTGGGAATGTTAAATCTCATAGTAACACTAGAAACCATTGCAGCAACAATCTAAGAACAAGACACTGAAGGACCAAGTCAAAGACCTTCAAGAACAACTAGAACTGATTCATGAAGAACTGGAAAAGGAAGGCTTAAAGATGACTGTGGTCGAGGAGCCCATAGCTCAACTGATCATAAATGAGGAGGAAAACACCACATAAGCCTTAAGTTGAGATTGAATGTGTTTTAGAGGGTTCATTACATGCACAAGATCAAGTTTTTTCAGCTCGAGGTCAATTTTTGAAGACAATTTTGAAATCTGGAATTTTTGCACTTTTACACAGTTTCATAGCATTTCCTAGGCTTAAAGCCAGGAAAACACTATGAAAAAATCTGTAGCAACCTTTTTGCCTCTAAAGTCACTTTTTTCAGTTTTCAAGGAGGGAGATTGATGGTGGTGATGTTTCATGACTTGATTGACACCATGGAACAACAAAGGAGTGGAATCTTTATGTGTAGAAGCTACTTTTTAGACGCTACCAAAGCTCGCTACGAAACTATCCTATTTTCATAGCGAGCTATTTTTGAAGGTTTTAGAGCATCTTAATGGAAGTTTTGGACAGCTGGACTTCTCCAACATGTCAAGAGTCCTTAACATAAAATATTTATGACTCGAAGGAAATGCTGTGGATACAGGTCATCAAACAAAGCTCTCGTTGAAGATAAGGGTTATGCATTCCTGAAAAATAGGGTTTTGTTCCACATGTCTAGGAGAGTCTTAAATATGTAAAGTGGAAATTAAATTATCATGTGTCTTTTGGGCATGTGATACTTATTTTGCAACTGTTATGTAGTTGTTTCATAAGATAAGGTAGACTATGTAATAAATAGGAGTTAGAGTCCTATTAGAAGATGGCTTCTTTAAGGTGTAGCTGTCAATTTCTTATTAGAAGTCATGTTTTTTCAATTTTGTGATGTGTCATAGGAGAATTCGATGAATCTAACCAACATGCAGATCATCCTTGTTGTAAGAATGTCTATTTAAAGACAAAGCATCAAAGTAGTAAAGGGTTGGAGATTTTTTGTACCAAGCTGATGCTTTATGTATTTTGACTTATATCAGTAATACAAAGTGACTTTCTTCTTGACAGACCTAAGATTCTCATGGGGTTTTTAATGTATTATTGATATACATATTATGTTTTACCACTTGCAGTAGATTTCACTTCTATTACTCATAATTCAGAACTCTATGCTCTGACTTCCTATGTTTGATTTCGATTGAAGAAATACCACAAGATGAAACGCCTTTGAATCCAACTCATTTTGGACCAGAGATTTATCTTTACGAGACTTTTCTTCAATCACCCCACACTTCTTTCTTTGATATTGTGTCAATTCGAGTTCCCAAAGATCATGTAGGGTATACATTGGATCATTTGAACATGGCTGAGAAAACATCCCAGAAAAAACCATCTGTTTCAGCTACAACAAAATCTACTGCTGCTTCATCTTCGATGTTTTGTCTTGGTACTACACCCATGTCATGATCTGAAATCCTATCTGGTTCCTCCCTTATGAGTACTGAACTACTTGATCCTTTATTCACATCTTCGGTGAAATATCAAGCTAGTCCCATCAGTTATTCTCCTTGGTGTTCAATGATACTACATAAATTACCCTCGAACATTCCTAAGTTCAATGGAAACCCTAGAGAAGACCCGTCAATGCATGTTATAACTTATCATTTTTGGTGCTCATCAAAATCCTTAAATGATGACTCCGTTAGACTACATATTTTCTAGTGCATGCTCATTGGTCTGAATTCACAATGAGGATGGTTCTTTTATTGTGTCAACCTCGTTAAAAAATGAAACAGGTTAAGAGGATAGTTCTTTTATAGTGTCAACCTCGATAAATGAAACAGGTTCCCTTGAGGATAGTTCTTTTACTATGTCAAGATCGTTAAAAATGAAACATACCATAAGCATAGTTCTTTTCCTGTGTCAAGCTCGTTAAAAAATGAAACAAATCGTCTCTTAATTAAGACGAGTCTTCCATTTGATCTCGTAAATGAAACTTCATTCCATCCAGCTATTAGTAACCAGTAGTCTATTAGGTGAATGAAATGAAGCTTGGGGGGCATGTGCTCTTGCAGGGAGAATTCGACATGTGCTCTTGCAGGGGGCATTGAAAACTGTCTCGAGTTCATTTTAGTTATTATTTTCAAGACTCGTTAAACTCATGCAAATCCCGAGCTTCTTTTTCTATTTTTCTTGCTCGTAAAACACATGAAAATGTCGAGTTCTTTTTGTCTTTTCCTACTTGTAAATTAAATTGAAAGTCAGAAAAAACATACTTTTATCCTGATTTTTCGAGCTTTGATAAAAATGAAAAAGGACTTGAAGCACACTTTTATCTCTTTTTTGAAATTCGATAACGACAAAAAAGGAACCCCTGGAGTCTTCTTTTAGCTCTTTTCAAACTCTGATAATGTGAAAAGATTGCCGAGCACTTTTATTTTCTAGCTCGTAAAAGTAAGTGAAACAATATCTACTTAGTATAAGTTTAACCCTTTTTCGGACTGAGATATATTATTTACCAAAAAGGAAAACCTTAGTCGAACATGGCTAGGAGGTTCTCTTAGGTATCATTTTACACTTTTTCAGATCTAAGCAACAAATTTACAAAAAAGGACTCATGGAGTTTTCTTTTGTCCTCTTTTTCAAACTCTATAAATATAAAAAAGGACTGGGTTGTCACTGTTGTTAGTCTCGTTAAAACATAAAATAACGATGGGCTTGTCGATCATGGCAAGAATCGAGTTTCATTTATCACTAGACTCATTAAATTATTAAATAGCGATGCATATTCACCTGAAGGGTTGAATTATATATCAAGAATATGTTATCCTCCTGAAGCTTGTTGAAAAATAAAGAGGTACTAGTCGACAAATGGCTGTGGAAAATTTTGGAAAGTGAACATAACACTTTTATGGTAGCAAGTCACTCTTGAACATGACACTTCACTCCATCATCGTGACTTTTTGGTTGGGTAATTATTTTGACGGTTCATTCATACCTATGGTTCATCATACCTTCACTTCAATTTTGGGTCAATGCTACCAACTCATCTCAGTGTTGCTTATATGTTCAAGAGAATTCATCCAGTGAATACTCATCCTTCTGCAATACTCATAAACCTTCATTTTCATGTCATTTATCCCTGAACATTGCTATATCAAGTCACATTTTGTCTCAAAAATCAGTAACTCCAGTTTCGCGATAAAGCAGCTTCATGTCAACATAAAATCAACATCCAGGAATTTCACTTAGAAACATCATCTTATAGTACCATGAGGCTTGTTACATCATCAACAAGATCCTCGATTCTGTACCTTTGACCGAAATATTTTGTTTGGCGTTTGACATCAAATCATCTATTCACATCTTACAAATTGTACTGCAGTACCTTGAGAGCCATTAACATCAATATTGGTTCTCTTGCATTTGTTAACAACTCCCATAATTGGCTAGTAATAAAACGATGTCTTACCATGTTCGACTACAAATCATATATTCGCATGGCTACACTTGTACCCGAATGATCGAGTGAACGAGATAAGAAGAACCTGGATCTAGTTTCATCCATCCAGGTTGTGATTTCAGGAATTTTGTACACATCATCTGTACAATGACCTTACATACAGATATACAACTTTCCAATGTAGACGACTTTTTGAACTATGTACATGTTAATAGATAGTTTATGTGTTGAGCATGGGAATTCCTTCCTCAGTAATTTGTGATTAGGATGAAAATATCATGATGTAATGTATTTTAATATTGATGTAGGTCGCCACTCCACTTCAGTTCCATCTCATCACATTGTAAAGAATCTCATCCAAATATTATTATTATTATTTTGACTTCATACTTTAGGGAGTAGTTGTTATAGGTCAATTTGGGCATCATCCCCCATGACCTAGTCAAACTAGACATCATCCCAGGACCAATGAAATAGGGTCTATCATCCCCTTACATTTTAGTTGCTATATGCCCTAAGGGAAGAACAATTAATTCATGCCTTCGATTATGAGATTTCCAAGTTTTGAAGTTTAATTATCTATATCACCTATTGACTCACCAACAGAGCCTCTAAAGGGACTAACTGCATTGCATATGCAACATCCTCCATTCAAGGGTGCACTGCAATGCACTTTTCGACATTCAAGAGTGTGTTGGTCATTTGGGAGTGGAATTCTAATTGTTCCGGGAATCTCCACATGGCCAGTGCCTTCTAGAAGAGTCCATATGTGTCAAACATCGAATCCAAGTGTCCATCTAACACCTATAAACTTGGGAACATGTCTTGCCTATTATTATAAAGTGATTCATTGAGAAACTACCATTAGTTTCCCTATAAATTGAGCACAAATCCTAGTGCTAGGGAAGGAAGAATTTTGGTAAAGAAATGTTGTTGGATTCTCATTTGAGAGAGTGAAAGTAATGATATGCTACTGGTACGATGTTGGATGTGATGAGGTTGGGATGAATCTAGAGCTAGTGGCAACAAATTGATCATTGGTTGTCACCTCCCCTTTCTACTCTTTAATAAAGATTGTTGTTCATTTTCCCATATATATGTCTCTATATGTTTATATTTCTTATGCAATGAATTCTTGAATGATATATATATTTCACATATAATCAATTTGATTGAATAAGATAAGTATATATTTGTATATGCATGTTGTTTGTTTTTCGTTGTTTTTGTTTGTAGGAATTGATCCAATGATCTGAGTTGGATTGAGAGCGACAACAAAAATGACATAAGGAGAAGGATAAGTGCTTGGATCACAAGTAGGTTCTTTCATCATTCTATGTATCTGCTTATTTTATAGAAAGTGATAGTAAATTCTTTCCTCTGTTGTTCTAAGTGACTAGCACCACAATTAGGGAATTTTGTTTATCCGTAGATCACAATTCCACATAAAAAAGGAGTTGATCTTTCTTTTCTTCTATTTTTGGAGCTAGTTTCATAACATTTGGTATCAGAACTTTTGATTCTAGGGTTTTTCTGCTTCAAACTGACCATCATGGAATTTTCTCTATAACATTTTTTATACGAAGGTTTTGAAGCTAGAAAAAAACCCATTTGCGAAGAAAGCCTAAGGAACTTCGTGTAAAAATTTGAGATATTGGTTCACAATATTTTCAAAGATATGAGTTGTGGAAGTTAGGGTTATTTCAACCTCTCGAATTTAATCTCAAAGAGGTGACCTTGGTAATATCATCATAACTCTCCCTCTAAGCATCTGATTGGAATTATGTAAAAAGTGGTCTAAATTAGATGGACTGTAGTTTCCTGTGTATCAATTTCAGAGCTTAAAGACGAAATATCGACATGTGGCATGCCGTACAAGTTTTCTCTACTGAACTAGTCATATTTAGGTCATTGTGGGAGATTGGGCATAACTTTGTATTGAATCACCCAAATCAGGTCAGACCTGTGGCATTGGAAAGAATATTCAGAGGGCTACCAAAGGATTGAAGATAAAATATTGGGGATGTAAAACTATAGAGATACATCAGTTTCAATATCAAGCTCCTTAAAAGAAAGAAAAAACTGTGTATTTTTTTTCAAATTGCATAAGTCTTGCTTGAAAAATATGTTTGAAGTGATTCCAAGGGCATATTGAAGCATAGATATCAGTATTGGGTTCTAAAATTCCCCCTAAAAAGAATTCAACACCCATTAAGGCCTCAGAAGGCTCTATATGACTCATGAAAAGGAAGAAGTGAAACATGATATACCAAAATTACAAAAGCAAGTGCAACAACTTTCGCTCTTGCAAAGAGAAACACAAAATGAAATGGAAGTTTTGAAGAAAGGCGTGGAAGCTAAGATGGGTGGTTTTAAGAAAGGAATGGAAGCTAAGATGGATGGTTTGAATAATTACATGGAAGACATGGAAGAAAAAATGAAAGACAACGTGGAAGACATGAAGAATGATCTAAAAGCAAACATAGAAGGTTTGAAGGTTTGACAAAGTTGATACAAGAAATGATTCCTAATGGTGAAAAGATAGTAGAGGAAACTCATGATGAGAACAAAATAAATGTTAATCTTGATTTCATTAACTCTAATGTTTTATTAAAGACCCACCAGATTCCAAATATCGATATGAGGAAGTTTGATGGCAAGGATCTCGTAACATGGATACTACAGATGGAGCAATATTTTGATCTCAAAAATGTCCAAAACACAAAAAAGGTACGCATTGCAAATTTATATTTAGAACAAAATACATTTGTATGGGATCAATGGCTTTTATCTCATAAAAAAATTGTCACTTGGTCAATTTTTACGAGGGAAATGATAGAAAATTATGAGGATACAAAGAGAAACACCTTCTTTAGTCAATTGATAAATGTCAAACAAAAGGATTCACTGGTGGAGCACATTGAGGACTTCCAAAAATTGAACATAAGGGTTGTTGATATTCTAGAGGAACACATGATTGATGTCTTCATAGGGAATTTAAAGTATAACATCTAACATGAGGTTCACCTTTTGGAACCTGAGTCATTGGAGAAGGCATTCAGGTTGGAAAGAAAAATTGAATGTAAAATTATGGCAACAAGGAAGCCTACCGCTCACATCTATAAAGATGGAAGTGTTGCTACTCCTAGAATTCCACAACCTACAAGGTTGACACCGCAAAAATTGGAAGAAAAAAGAGAAAAAGGGATTTGCTACAGTTGTGATTTAAAATACACTAAAGGTCATAAGTGTGCAGAGAAGAAATTATTTTACATAGATTGTGAAGAGGAGGAAGAAAATGAACAAGAAACTTTAAAATAAGAGGACATAAATCATGAACCAACCCTAGAGAAAGAATAAATGAGTCCAACCATATCCTGTAATGCATTCATTGGAATTACCACTCCTCATACTCTCAAGATAGGACATATCAAGAAGAAAAAAGTAACAATGTTGACTGATTCAGGTAGTACCCAAAATTTTATTCATTGTAAGGTAGCCAAGGAATCGAATTTCTTCCTATACCCAGCACCAGACTGTCAAGTGATGGTTGCAAGTGGAGGAACTATAAATATTTTTGGAAAATGTCATAATATCAAGCTAACCATGGGGGAATATGTATTGAATAACCAATGCTTTCCATTCCAATTGGAGGTGCTGATGTTGTCATAGGAGTACAATGGTTACAATCTTTGGGGATGATAGCTTTTAATTTTCAAGAACTTCTCTTGAATTGTTTTCAGTATGAAAGGAAGTTGAATTACGGGGTATCGTAGGGAAGCCGAGAAAGATAATAAGCTCTAATGTCATGACAAATCTTCATAAGAAATAATAATGACACATAATTGCATAATTATGCTCACTAGAATTTCCAACATCAAAATCATCTATTTCTCCATATCTCAAAAAAGTCTTGGACAATGATTCCAAGGTGTTCGAAACTCCCAAATGACTCCCACCTATTTGTGATCATGATAATGCTATTAATTTCATTCCAGGAAGTGTTCCTCCAAACATCAGGCCTTATATATATCCTTATGTCCAAAAGAGGGTGCTATCACTCTAATAATTCTCAAAGTTGTGAGATTTTGATTTATAGTTTAAAATATATCAGAGGTAACCAAAAACCTACTTTGAAGCTTTAGGATCTAGCCTTCCTAAGGCTCAGAGAGGGCTCTCTCTATAAGATTGAACTTTGTTTTTATATCTAATTTTAGGCTAGTTATATAGGGAAAATTGGTTTTGGGGTTTTGTTTTGTTTTGGTGGTAAAATCACTTAATGAGATGGATAGCTATGAATTTGTAATCCATTGGGAAAATGGAGTCAATGTGTCAAGCAGATAGATTAGGATCAAGGTCTAAAGTCAAATTTTCACTGGGCAAGATAGTAGAATCACTTCATATCTTCAAAGGTTGATGGTGAAATGGTTTTAATCGAGATAAAGAGAAATTGAGAATTATTTGATCTGGATAAGGAGTCAAAAGGGAGAGTTCAATTGAAATTAGGGATCAATTAAGGGTTCCCTAGTCTGGATATTAGCAGAAAACATTTAAATGAAAACCAGTCAATAATAGAGTGCTTTTAACAAATTCTGATATAACAATTCCTGATTTCACATTAAAATTTAGAATACATTCATGAATGGATGAAAAACATAATAAAATTGACAAATAACATTTACAAAATCCTTCACTTCAGTGGCCCAACACATGAATCCAGTAATACGATGCTTTATTGCTTGAGATCCAGTCTTCTGACTTGAACTTGATTACAAAAACCCTTAGGTTTAGAATATAACAACTATATAAATCTTCAACAATTAATCCACACTAATACTTCAAATGATGAAGTATTTATACAAAATTAGTAAAAAATATCCTAGAACAATCTTAGGAATGTTTCTTGGAAAATAAAATATCTTTTTACAAAAAGATAGTGACAGCTACCTAATAAATCGCTAGTTGTCCTATTTATTCAAATTAAATAGCATGTTATTTGGATTGGTGTTGCGGTTGGACAGTTGAAGTGTCCCTCATGCTGGCAATATGATATTTACTCTATTTTAGTCTTCCTCTTTCATTTGATACTCTTCTTCAACTGATACTCTTTGACTGGTGATACACTTTAACCTCTGAAAATTGTTTTACTATTTACAAATTTGTTTACTATGTAGTAAAAAACAACAACTTTGTTTTTGTCCTTTCTCACTGCAAAGTGATTTTACAGCAAATCTGTAAGCTTATCCCACAATTCTTCCTCTGGTAATTTGGTCATCATGAGTTTCTTGAAGTTCTCATATGCTTCTGTGTATCTTACAAAAGTTGGCTTGACCACAAAAAGGTGTTTTATCTCATGTTGTAAATAAAACAAATTTTCAATGCTTTTGTGCAGAACTTTACCTGTTGGAATCCCTTGCCAATCTGATTTGTTCACCTGTTCTTTGGAAAATTCCCTTATCCTTTTATTATAATCTTCTTGTTTCATAAATTTATCATTGATTACTAGAAGAATAGGAAGTCCTTTTTGCCTCTGTTATCACTCTAATAATTCTCAAAGTTGTGAGATTTTTATTTATAGTTTAAATAATATTAGAGGTAACCAAAAACCTACTTTTAAGCTTTAGGATCTAGCCTTCCTAAGGCTCAGACAGGGCTTTCTCTATAAGATTTAACTTTTTTTTTATATATGATTTTAGGCTAGTTATATAGGGAAAATTGGTTTTGGGGTTTGGATTTGTTTTGATGGGAAAATCACTTAATTAAATGGATAGCTATGAATTTGTAATCCATTGGGTAGATGGAGTCAATGTGTCAAGCAGATCGATCAGGATCAAGGTCTAAAGTCAAATTTTCACAGGGAAAGATAGTAGAGTCACTTCAGATCTTCAAAGGTTGATGGTGAAATGGTTTTAATCGAGATAAATAGAAATTAAGAATTCTTTAATCCAGATAAGGAGTGAAAAGGGAGAGGTCAATTGAAATTAGAGAGAATTAAGGGTTCCCTAGTTTGGATATCAACAAAAAACATTTAAATGAAAACTAGTCAATAACATTGTGCTTTTAACAAATTCTGATATAACAATTCCTGATTTCACATTAAAATTTAGAACACATTTATGAATGGATGAAAAACATAAGAAAATTGACAAATAACATTTAGAAAATACTTCACTTCAGTGGCCCAACACACGAATCCAGTAATATGATGCTTTATTTCTTGAGATCCAATCTTCTAACTTGAACTTGATTACAAAAATCCTTAGGTTCAAATTATAACAACTATAGAAATCTTCAGCAATTAATCCACACTAATACTTCAAATGATGAAGTATTTATACAAAAAGTAATACAAAATATCCTAGAATGGTTCTAGGAATGTTTCTTGGAAAATAAAATATATTTTTACAAAAATATAGTGACATCTACCTAACAAATTGCAATCTATCCTATTTATTGAAATTAAATAGTATGCAGTTGGATTTAGGGTGCAGCTGGCTAGTTGAGGTGTCCCTCATGCTGGCAATCTGATCTTCACTCTGTTTTAGTCTTCCTCTTTCATATGATACTCTTTGACTTCTGATACACTTTAACCTCTGATTTTTTTTTTGACTACTTTATTGTGTTAAAAATCTGTTTTACTGTGTAAAAAAAAAACAACTCTATTTTTATCCTTTCTCACTGCAAACTATTTTTTACAGCAAATATGTTAGCTTCTCCCAAAATTATTCCTCTGGAAATTTAATCTTCATGAGTTTCCTGAAATTTTCATCTACTTCTGTGTATCTTACAAAAGTTGGTTTGACTACAAAAAGGTGTTTTATCTCATGCTATAAATAAAACAAATTTTCAATGCTTTTGTGTAAAACTTTACCTGTTGGAATCCCTTGCCAATATAATTTTTTCACCTGATATCTGGAAAATTCCCTTATCTTTTTATCATAATATTCTTGTTTCATCAATTTATCATTGATTACTAGAAGATTAGGAAGTCCTTTTTGCCTCAAATTGTCAAATTTCACCATGAATCTTGTGATAGCTATGTCCATATTTTGACACTTCTCTTCCAACTATTTCAGCAGGTTCTTCCTGGAAATTACTTTTCTTACCTCAAGAATTGTTTATGTTTTCTCTGTTATTCCTATTTCATCCAATTCCTTCTTGTTTTTAGTATTAAGGAACTTAATAATTTCCAAAGCTTCTTCAGGCTTGGTGCCCAATTCATCTTTAGTATTTTGTATATCTTCTCTAGTTAATTTTATTAAGTCCTCCTATTCATATATCACTTGAATTGATGGCCAAGTATCATTGACTGACTCAATGATTTTGGACCATAATTGATTTTTGATGGATGCCATGGGCTCTTTTAAGGTCAAATCTGTTTCTACCTTTTTGAGTTGTTCACTTAACCTTTTAGCCTTTTGTTCTTCTGTTTTAGCATTTATCTATGCTAATTTCTTGGCATCTTCAAGGTTCTTTATTAGCTCTTTCAATCTGTTTATCTCATTGTTTTGTATGGAAATTTCCTCCATTGCTTTTATCAATTTTCTGGCCTCATATGATTGTTGAACTCCTGAAGTAGAAGACTCAGTGGCAGAAGCAGTAGAGGAGGTAACTGGCACTGCTGTGTCCAATGGAACCTTTGGAGCCAATTCTTCTACTAAAGTGGATGGGACTGCTGTTGTCACCATGGGAATTACAGTTGCAAGGAATTCTTTTTCTTGGACTAGCTTGTCCATCTCAATTTCCATCTCCTTTATTTGTGCTATCATATGTAATATGAGATTCACCATCTCATCCTTTTGGTTTGCTTACTATACAATCTCCTTAGCTTGTGGATGCTTTGTAGGAGGTAATTTCAATTGATTTATGAGGGCTGCGATATCAGCATTTTTCTTCTTTACTAATTCCTCTGCGACTTTCACATTAGAAGGGTCATAACCCACTTCAATCACTAACTCCTCTAAAGACTTGATTTTGGTGTCTTTGGCATAAGAAGAAGCTTTTTCAACCTTAAGTTGATCTCTTATATTTTTCAAATCATTCTAGAGCTTTTGAACACTCATTTATTTTTTGGTCATTGTAGAATATAGAATTTCTAAGCTTTGCTTGTGGAATTCAATCTGGTCCAAGGGATGACTGCCTTGGACTAGTACTTCAAAATCCACCTTTTTGTAACCAGCTGTTGTTTTAGGTGTTTTCACTGTAGGTTGAAGTACTGACATCAAAAAATTATTATTTGTATAATCAAAGGCTGAAAGCAGCCTATTTTGAATTCCTGGAGTCTGCTTCAAATATTGAGACTATATTTCATTCTTGATTTCCTCATTCTTAGATTTGATCTCTTTATACTTATCCTTTATATCCATATCTTTATCCTCTGCCTGCTTTGATGAATATACTTCCACACTTTGCTATTTCTGAATCATTTGTGTGTTGGAAGTAGCAAGTTGCTGCTCATTTTCAATCACTGTAGTAGTCATAGTGTCTTTCTCTAGATTTTCCTCATCTAAAACCTCAATTGTTTCCTTTTCTTCATCTGCTAGATTTGTCCTTGTTTACTTGGTGTACCTTAGCTTAAATTTCATTTCTGTGGTAGTTTCAGCAGTATATGAGCCTTCTTCCCTTTTCCTTTTTGTACCTTTGTCTTCCTGAGTTGATGTTTGTAGAATGTGACTAGTATCACTCTGCTTGACAGATTCAATCAATGTATTTTCGAACCATTCATATTGGTTAGAAAAATTCCCAATGTCAGGCTTCTTGTCATGAACATAAGGGGTTAATTTACATTTCACCCTCATCTTACTGATTATACCATATGGATCATAGTTCCAAAGGAAACTTTCACTAAATTTATACTCTAACAACTGCTTTGCAGCCTCTGCACCTGCTTCTCTGCTATTGCATATGAAGGGACCCACTTGGTTTTTTCATTTAAACTGAGTTTTCTTTTTAGCAGCCAAAAAATTTACAGAATCTGAGTTCAGAATCTCTCTAATATATTCTAAGGCAAACAATCTCATTGGTAAATACTTTGGAAACTTATAAGGAAGGAGATTTGATCCATAAAATCTAACTTTATTGTGATTTTGGTTTAAATACCAATCACCTGTCCTACTCTACTCTGATAACTATAAAACCTTTTAAATTTCATCACTGATCCTAGGTTTCACACTGTTTTTTAGAAGATTTACCAATGGGTGAATGAAATAGTCTGTGAAGTCTACATATGTGAACTCAGTTGACTCCTTTCTGATAAAGGAAGTCCAGAAAATGATAGATTGTTCATTTCCCTCTACATCCATATTTTGAAGGGCTATTGGAAACTTATCCGAATAAAAGTAGAGGAACATATGGAATAGGAATGAGGTATATCTAAAAACACCTTCAGCGGGTAGTTTAACAAGCTATTCATGTAAACTATCAGCAGTATACTCAACAAAATTATAGATGATTGCAGGGGGTTGACTAGGCACAAAAATAGATATGAAAGCAAGTATAGATTCATCAGTATGTTCATCAGTGAAGTAACCAAGGATAAAAGACAACATTGAGATAATGTGTCTTGATCCTTCTGGGAATTTGGAGGATGAATATGGAGGGTTAAGCTTGGTGATTTCAACATAAGAGGGCATGAATGTTTGGAGGATTTGAAACCTTTTGGGGAAATCCAACTCTAAATGGGACTTTGTTAGAACTTCAATGGAAAAAGAGACTGCATTGGGTTCAGGTTGCAAAAAAATTATTTGGTTTATGGATTCAGCTGTTATTGTGAACAAAACTTCTTTTTCAACACTGATAATTTCTCTCTGATCTGGGGAATAGTGAGTTTGATGCAATCTGATGGCCTCATGGCATTGATGGGTGTGGGAAAATACATATTTGGGCAAACTAGGATCCCAAACAAGCACTTCATCTACTTGGTCCAAATATTTCTCTTGGCTCCAGTAGTGGAGCTCAGGAATGTTAAATTCAGTTACTGGATCTGTGATTTTATAGTCTACATCAGCCAATTGGGTATGTTCAACATCTACAATAGGAGGTTGTAGTGGATTGATAACATTTGTACTTTTATATGCCATTGAAAACAATTTTAACCCTTCTTAATCTTTAAAACTCTGTTTTTTAGGTTTTAATACACTTATGTAGATTAAATTGTTTATAGAAGGTCTTTTTAGTATAACAGAGGGTTATTCTGGACCGGAATAGGTAAAATTTGGGTTTTTCTACTTCACACTGTCAATTTCACTTCAAAAACCAATGTCTTTGACCTCTTACATACTCAGGAATAGCTAACAAGGGTTTACTACAAATTTCTTTAATGAAACAACCCTAAAACAATCAAATTCATGCACAAAGGGCTTTTGAGCACTATAAAAGGGATTTGAATTTCTCAAAGGGTTTCTAAAGGTCTACAAATGGCTAAATTATCTTCAATTTTCTTAAAAACAGATTACAGCTTCAGCAATTGTGAAATTCTATGGGTTTGTAGCAAGGATGAATATATGAGGAAAATATGGGTCTTTCTAAGGCAAACAGGATTTAAAACGGCTTTGATCCAACATCATACTTCTTTTCAAATGAAAGGATAGGTCTTTTTCTGGAAAAATACCTATAAATTTAGGAATTTGGACATAAGAAAGAGGTTTTTTGGGAGTTTAGAAGCTTTCAAAATCTTTTTGAGGTCTTTTAGATGCAATCTAGAGGTTTTGAGCGGTCGCAACAGCAAATTTGATGGAATTTTGTTGTGTTTTACCTTCAAACAGGGTTGGCAACGTATTTTTCTCAGTCGAGAATGGTTTATGAGTGGAAATAACAATAGTAGGGTTAAACACGCACAATTTGGTGTTTTATAAAGAATTTGGTTTAAACAGTGTTGGCATTTATTACCTCTCAATTCAAATTGGAGTGGTTTTAGGCGCAAGGGAAGATTTTATCGCTAAGCAGTTTATCGCATCGTCGGAGGATGGTATATGGTATTTATCGGAAGGATGCGATCCAATATAAAATGGATGCGTGGATGAGATAGAGTGGGACAACACCGCTCATATCGTAAATTTGAATTCGTTTAACAACCGCGCCATTGAATTTGCGATATGGATTCTGGGCCTTTGGATCTGGTGGGAGGATGTGAATGGTTGAGATTAATCGATCGAGATGTGGGGTAATGGGCGTGGGGCTCTGGGGTTTATTTTATGTGGCGAGTTTAGATTTATACGTTAAAATGTAGTTTTAACATAAAAGTTTAATGTTAACGGAATAGGTGGATTAAATGGGTTTAAACACTTTACATAGCCAATGGGATATATGCAGGTGTAATTTATACCTTGGGCGGTTTAATATATAAAATAATAGTTTAAAACCTATGGGGAGAGGGGAAATCATCACATGGGGATAATTAAACCATAGGATAAACATAAAGTATGGGTTGGCCTCTTTAATATAATGAATTAATGTAAATATGGCATGGAAGGTTTATAAAGGTTTTAATATAAGTTAAATGTTAATGAAGAAATGAATGAGCGGAAATACAAAAATACACTAAGTAAAGTGTAATTTTAAGTCTTTGGGAGGGATTTTCATAGTGGTGGCCCAACATAATCATTTAACCCTTATACTTAGGATAAAGCATTTTTGTGGGTTTTTTAGGTATTTTTATATGAAATGAGAATAAATCAAGGGGGTTTTTACATTTCCTAGGTAAATATGCATTTTAACTTAGGAAAATGGTTTTAATAGAGAAAATGAGTGATATTGAGGAAAAGGGTTTTAATGAATTAGGATCCAATACCTTAGTGCCAATCAGTCATTAAGACGTGGGTCCGGTCCCACTAGAAGCCAGAGAAATGCTCTGAGTCTTTATGACTGAAGGATTTAGTACTGGAACACATAATAGGGAGGGAAATTAGTAATATGCTAGATGATGTTTATCCATGCCTTGTGAAAACTGTTTTCTTCCTACCCATCATTTATTCTACCATTTTTTTCTTTATTTGCATGGGTGCATTTGAGCTTGCAAACCCTTTATCCTTTTATCTTTTTTAAAACAGGAAACTATCTAATTCTAACCTTATTTCATCCAAGGACTCAGATTAAACTATTGAGCTCCTCATTTATTCTCTAATTATCTACTGATTTTCCAAGATTATACTGTTTGGCAAGATCTTTATTCTCTATCTATAAACATGAAATTTAAAGCATGAAAAAGTTAAGATTAAGCTATTTAACTCATCATGGATTATGGCATTTTGAACAAGCTTCACATAATCATTTATTTGTAGTGAAAAGTAACTAGTAGTGGAATTTTGACTTGCATCACTTTCATGTCTTATTCTTATCTCTTTTTTTTTGGGGTCCATTTTTTCTTTTTTGATATTTTTCTTTTCAACTCTGATTTTTATTTTAGCACTTTTACCCTCGTTTCATTTTTTATTTTCTAATATGGGAAAACAACTTGCAGAAAGAAATGTATGTACATATTACAAGACTAATTAAAGTCAATTAAAAAATTATGAACCCTATTATTATAGGACCCTAACAACCTCAAAGTGTCAAATTTCACCATGAATCTAGTCATGGCCATGTCCATAATTTGGCACTTTTCTTCCAACTATTTCATCAATTTTTTCATGGAAAGTACTTTTTTTACCTTAAGGATTGTTTTTGTTCTGTCAGTTATTCCTATTTCATCCAATTCCTGCTTATTTTTAGTATTAAGAAACTTAATAATTTCCAAGGCTTCTTCAAGCTTAGCACCTAGTTTTTCTTTGGTCTTCAATATTTATTCTTTAGCTGCCTTGAGTAAGTCTTTCTGTTCATAAATCACTTAAATGGATGGCCAAGTATCATTGACTAATTCAATGATATTGGACCATAATTTATTTTTAACATATTCCATGGGCTCTTTCAAGGTCAATTTTGTCTTCTAAGGGGTAATTTTAATTTTTTTTTAGCGTTGCAATATCAACAATTTTCTTCTTTACTAGTTCTTCTACAGCTTTCACATTAGAAGGGTTATAACCCACTTAAATCACTAACTCCTCTAAAGATTTGATTCTGGTGTCTTTAGCATATGAAGAAGCATTTTTAGCCTTAATTTGATCTTTCATATTTGTCAAAGAATTCTAGAGCTTTTGAACACTCATTGCTTTTGTGGTCATTGTAGAATATAACATTTATGAGCTTTTCTTGTGGAATTCAATTTGGTCCAAGGGATGAATGTCTTGGATTTGTACTTCAAAATCCACCTTTTTATAGTCAGCTTCTGTTTTAGGTGTTTTCACTGTCGGTTGAAGTACTGACATCAACAATTTCTTATTTGTATAATCAAAGGTTGAAAGCAACCTATTTTGAATCCCTAGTTTCTGATTTAAATATTGAGAATAGATTTCATTCTTGATGTCCTCATTCTTAGCTTTGATCGCTTTATACTTTTCTTTGATATCCATATCTTTATCCTTTTCCTGTTTTGATGAAGATACTTCCACACTTTGTTGTTTCTCTTCATTTGTGTGTTGGAAGTAGCATGTTGCTGCTCATTTTCAATCTCTGTGAGAGGTAGAGTGTTTTTATCTGGAACCTCTATATCTATAACCTCAATTGTTTCCTTTTCTTTATCTATTGGATTTGTCTTTGTTTTCTTGTTGTACCTGACTTTGAATCTAGTTTCCGTGGTAGTTTCAATAGTATATGAGCCTTCTTCCATTTTCATTTTTATACCTTTGTCTTCTTGAGCTGATGTTTACAGAATGTGACTAGTATCACTCTGCTGAATAACTTCTACCAATGTATTTTCTAACCATTCATATTGGTTAGAAAACTTCTCAATGTCAAGCTTATTGTTATGAACATATGGGGTTAATTTACATTTTACCCTCATCTTGATGATTATACCATATGGATCATAGTACCAAAGGAAACTTTTGCTGAACTTATACTCTAACAAATAATTTGCAGCTTCTGCACCTACCTCTCTACTATTGCATATGAAGGGACCAACTTGGTTTTTCAATTTAAACTGGGTTTCTTTTTAGTAGCCAAGAAATTTATTGAATCTGAGTTCAAAATCTATCTAATATATTCTAAGGCAAAAAATATCATTGGTAAATACTTTGGAAACTTATAGGGAAGGATATTTGACCCTATTGGTCGGATAAATCGATCTTGCAGACAAGATCGATCTCCCTAGTGTGGGAAGACAATCTAGCAACAAACGAACAACTAAGTTTGTCTTTCTCTAAATATATTCGTTTTACAAATAAATTCTATGAAGGTGTCGATCCTACCTTAGATCCAAATGCTTATTTGCGGTCGTAGTGCTTCCGTCGCATCAATAATCCTTCCATCGCAACAAGATTTCTTCCGTCGCAACAATAGTTCTTTCGTCGCAACATCAATCCTTCCATCACAACAAGAGTTCTTTTGCCAACCTGCAATCACAAACAAGAAAATATTTAATAGCACCTGTATAAAAAATAATTATAAAACATACCTATCATAGTGATCAAGGAATCTATGAAATAAATTATCAAACGACAGCTTTTTGAAATAAACAATCGAACGAAAATTTATTGAGAAAAAAAACTTGATTGTATTAATCTTAAAATAACAGAAGAACCTTACAACCTTAGCCTTGATGTTTGAAAAGGCCTTCCGGGGGTCTGAAGCAGGAGTCTCCTCTACTTTGATAAGTCTTTCACTCTTCCTCCAGGAGCAGATAGAGGTATGTGATCTTTCCTCTCAAAATCTTAGCAGAAAGAAGTCTAAATCTCAACAACACTTCAACTCAATCACACATAAAGCTTGAACTCCCTTTGAGGCTACCCAATGCCTCTTTTTATAGAGAAAATGAGGAGGTTAGGGTTCCACCTTTGAAGGAATAGAATCCTCCTTCAAAGGGATAAGCTCCTCACATCAAGGGATTAGTTCCTTAAGGTGAGGGATGCATGAACCTTACTAAAGCGTACTCATCCCCAAAAAATCTCATCTAGAACCTTCTAGAATTGACCTCAAATTAGCTTTTTAACTTTAGTTTCTCGCTTTTTTGACTTTGAGAAGGGTACGCAGGAATTACAAGGGAAAACGACGTTCTGGAACATAGGTAAGCAATGTATTACCTGCATACCCAAGCTAGGAACGCAGGCAGGATTCATGTTACCTGCGTACCCAAGGCTTTTTGAGTTTTTAGGGTTTTTCCTCCAGTTTTAGGGCTTGGAATGAGGAAAAAAGGTTGTAAGACTTGCAGAAGAGGCATGTATGAGTGTTAATGATTTCATATAGTCAGCAGAATGTCAAGGTGACAGTTTTTGGTGCAACAGATTTCCCCCCTAAAGTGCGAAGTCTGGAATAGATGAAGATGAAGTCTGTCATATATGAAGAGTGAAGTACTTTATCATTTCAAGGATCATCCTGTGGACACCCTGGTCGGAACCTGTAAAAAAATTCAATGCAAAATATATATATGTAAACATATCATCGCTGAGGTAGGCATTCCCATACTCAGATCAAAACTAATTAGAAAACTGATTTAAACTGTTCTTATACAGGAATGATTTTCAATACATCAACAGTATAGACATATGTAGACACAGCATGGACACAACCATCTGTTTATGAATATTCCACTGTATAAATGAATAACAAAAATTCCTCACAGCCTGGATGGTGGAAACTAGATCCAGGGTCTTGATTTTTGCTTCTCGAACTAGTATGATTCTATCCATGTGAATGAATGTGTCGAAGTCGAACATGGTAGAAACCACTTAATTACCATTCAATAATGTAAACTGTTAAAAAGTGTGAGAGTAACCACCAGTAATGTCAATGGCTCTCAAAGTACTCAGTACAATCCATGAAATGTGAATGAATGAGTTGAAGTCAAACATGTCACTGAATCATTCGATCGAAGGTCAATGATGCAACCTATCGTCGAAGGCGAGAAACCTGCCATTGAGGCATGCAGATTTCAAGGTACTGATGATTTCTGGATCAACTTCCTAGATAATGAGTTGTCGTCGATAGAAAGTGATCCGTCGTAGGCAATCCCACAACACGAAATCATAGATCAAGTTTTGAAGAAATATATTGGCAAGGACTAACTCAGGGATGGTCAAAATGGAAGACAAATATTTTGCAGATGAATGGTTTGTTTGAACTGTCCTCTTGAGCACATAACGACACTTCAGATGGTTTGGTGACAATTGACCCAAAGCTAATACCCAGAAACCTGATGAATACATTAAATATGGTTTGATTAACTGTTAGGAAAAGGATTTTCCCAACCCAGGTGAACAAAAGTTTCATGTTCAAGAGTGGTTAACTGTTTTCCAAATAATCAAAATATAACAAATAGGTTCATTTTTTTCTCTTTTCCCCCACCATTTCTGGCAAGTACCTCTTTATTTTTGACAAGCTCGAGGAGGATAACATTTGATTGTTTATAAGCTCATCCTTCGGATGAGTCCAAATTAGTTTAAGATTCGAACCCTAAGAAGGAGTGGTTCATTCCTATTTAAAATTGAACAGGTCCTTTACTGTTAAATTTAAACGAGTCCAATATAGGAGAAACTCGGTGTTTTTTCAATTTTAGAGAGTCAGAAGAAAAAACTTAAGAAGACTCCATGGGGGTACTTTTTCGTAAATTTAGTCTCTCGGGCCCGAAAAAGGATAAAATAATGCGGGAGAGAACTCTATTGACCGTAATTAGTCAACGTATACCTTTTTCGTAAATAGTCCATTTCAGTTTGTAAAAGGGGTAAACTTATACTGAAAGGACGATCATTCATTTACTTTAACGAGTTTGAATAATCAAGTGCTCGGCAATATTTTCATGTTTAGAGAGTCTGAAAAGGGCTTAAAAGAGGACTCCAATGTTTCACTTTTTCGTAAATTTTTGAAAGAGTCCGAAAAAGTGATAAAAGTATGCTCTTTGTTGAAAACTGATCAATTTTCTTGAAAAATCCAATATTTTGCACAAAAACTCGGAACAATTACACATACCTGTTTAAGATAAATAAAAATGTTTTCAAAAATTACCTCTTTAAAGTGAAAAATAAACAAATTAAAAATTCATTTATTCGAAAAAACTTATAAAAAGGACTTTTCTAACTTCATTTTTACTATTTGAATTCAGAGTGAAAAATTAAGAGCTTTTGGATAAGAAAAAATTCCTATGAAGATTCTGGAAAATCCATTTGTTGGAATCAGAAACCATCAGCTCCAAGCAATCTGTATAAATTCTTGACCATATGAGGGCCCAAGTTGATTTCCTGATGTGGCTAGTGAACAGGTAGGACACACAGGACCAATGTTTCTTGTTTGTTGGCCACCAGCTTGAAGTCGAACTGGAGGACATATCTATATATATATATAGATATATATTTAACTGGTTTGTCCAAGAGGGGCGGATACTTATCTCTATTCGAGACTAGACCAGGTGGCCAATCTGTTGCTAGTCTCAAAGCAGAGTTTTGCAATGGTTTAGTAGACCCTGTTATTACCTAAATCTACCTCAGGCTGAGGAAGGCAGAGTCTAGGGTAACATCAAACCACGCTTAATCTGGGTGCTAGCCCTACCAGATCGGGAGAGGGCTCTCTCCTGGTCAATCTCAGCAAAAAATGATAAGTGAGGCTTGAGATGACTTAAATGAAGGCTGATTTTAGGCTAGGTATATATGTAAAAGAGTTTTATTTTATTTTGAGGGTGTTTGTTGGATCAAAGGGAAAGGAAGATTTTGGGTCTGGGAATGAGGCCTAGTTTTTGCAGAGATCTAAATGGGGCAAGGGAGGCAATTGTTTTGACACTTCAATTTTGAATGAAATGGATAGCTCAGACCGGTGAGGATTTGAAGAGGGCAATAAAATTTTAGGAATCCTCTTCAAATAGTTGAAAACATAGAAAATTAAACAAACCCTAGGTAGAGCACTGCAAATTTTAATGAATTCCACCTTTATCCTTGTTTGTTTAACTTAAGAAGAAATAAGAGGGAAAATGATACACATGAAACACCAGTAAACTTACATTAACAGAGAGAAACACATCATCAAAACAAAGAGCCACATGAATCCCAAGGAGTGCTGCAAACCGTGGTCTATTCCTTTGCCAAACTGCAGAGATAAATGTACAATGATGCTCAAAGCAATCCCAAGTGTCCAACCATGCTAATGACTAAGAAACCACAAAATATAGACAAACAACCACTCATCCCAGCCTATAGGGGTCGAGCTCACAATTTTAGGAGCTATTTCAATAAGATCTAAACTGAGAACTAGAAAGTGGGCAGTGGAACAACTTGCCTCTATAAGATAGGAAACTGATTCATTCAGTTGCAAATCACCTTTTGATGGATGAATCTACCTCCATGAGTAAAAATTTAACAAAATTACATCACGATCCATAAAATTAAATCAAATTACATCATGAGTTTAGCATTTGGAAGAAATAAAGTCAAAATGTCAAAAACTAGGCGAAAAATAGAGTTACTGAGTCCAAAATGAGCAAAAATCCCCAATGCACCGCGCCTGATTTCTCTATGCGTCGTGCCAGTTTGAAGCTGATTTTGGAGGCCTTCCCGGTGTCCAAATTAGCTCCAAGTGGGATTTTTGGAAATTTATACCTGTCTAATTTCCAACACAAGTGGAATTTCTGAATTTGGCTTCCATTTGCCCCTCCAAAAATGAGTTCTCTCAACAATGCTTCCTGTGTGTCCAAAAAGGAGCAGAAAGGTCATTTTTAGGGTGTTTTTGACCCTTATGGAAGCCCAAAACCTGTCAAAATATCTTGGAAATAGGTAGGAATGCATAAATTTTCATGAAAAATCCAAAAATATAAATTTTTACCAAAGAGGAGCCTCCCATCAAAAGCGCACGCCAAGTGGCGCGACGCGTAGAGCTGAAAAATCTGTGTTTAGGCCAAAAAAAACAAAATTTGAAAAATGTGTCCCAAATTTCTTGAAATTTGGGCTGAATTTAATCCATCATGTAATATGCTGGTCCAAGGAAGCCTCGGCCAAAATCTGAAGTCTATCTTTCCTTTTCCGACGCTTTGAGGCCCTCTTCAACTTGGCCTTCAAGATTTTGATCCTTGCTTTGCAAACATGATTTCTCGCCCAATAATGATTGACCACGTGCCTGAACATATTTTATATTTTCTGGCCTTCAATAGAAATTAAAGGAGTCTTAACTCACTTTTACACCACAAATTTGAGCAAATTTGGAAGTTTTGGGGAAGTTTATGGTGGAATTGGGCTTGCAGCTCTATGCACTGCGCCACAAGCCCAATGCGTCGCGCCCTTTTGCAGGAGACTTTTGGAGACCTTCCTGGTGTCAAAATTGGGTACAAGATAGCTCGTTTGAAATATTATTGAGTCTGATTTCCAACCCAACTGGAATGTTTCAATTTGGATTTAATTTTCCCTGTAAAAAATCAAATCTCCCAAGACTGGTCAAAATGTGCAAAATGAGGCTACCTCAAGGCAGAGTGCTGTTGCAGCCAACTTTTGAAGGTCTTCCTCAACTCCAAAGTGAGCTCATGATAGTTCATTGGAAATATATTTGTGTCTAGTTATCATTTGACTCATCAATCAGGTCATTTGGCCAACCAAGATAGGATAAATCTTGATTTTCCCAAGGTCACTTCAGAGGTGCATCAATTCTCCTGAGGCAATTGTATTTTTGACATTTATCTAAAACCATGACACCTGTGTAAAAAGTGAAGGAGGTTTTTATTTCTTGGCATATTTTGGACAAAATAATCTCTAATTTTTCCCAAATTCATTTTTTATTTCTTAGAAACATCATTGGAGTAAAACCTATCTCGATGTGTGGAACAAGGGATTTGTCGAAATGAAGCGAAATGAAGGGGATAAGGGGCTTATAAATTATTGAGAAAATTATGGGAAGTAGGGAGGGATGTTAGGAATTATGGGAAAGTGTAATTTCAAATATTGAGTGAGGGGAAGGGGTCCAAAAGGGAAAAACATAGGCCTAGCCTAGAAAATTGCCAAGTTGTAGCAAGAAACTAGGGTTTCTGCGAAAATGAGGAATTTTGGGGATCTCAGTGATGGAAAGTGTTTAATAAGGTACGTTAAGGATAGGGGAAGGTATAAGAACATTAGGATACAAGTTTTGTTGATGATTTGACCATCCAATAGAAATTACCTTCAAAACCCTAGGAGAGGGAAATGAACCTTACCTAGGCACAACTGAAACATGAACAAGGTGTAAAATGACCCAGTGGAACTTGACATGATGATGAAAACCCTCTGAATGATGGTACACTCAGCTGAATGGTGACATGGACCGAAATTTGGACAACTTTGAAAGGAGTGAAAGCAAACCCTAGACCTAATACTTAGTGACCAAATTTTGCTTGAAGACTCACTGAAATGACAAAATTTGACCTTGACACCTTAAAATCACTTTTTAAGAGAATTTTTGATCACTGGAGGAAGGCTGCAAAGACTGACACTAACATTGGATCCAATGGGGATGGTAGCTCCTTGGAGGTGCCAAGAACTACAGATCTCTGGGAAACCAGACCGGTGCCTTATACATTGGGCAATGGAGTAAAAAACTGAAGCTGAAATGCACGACTGAAAACTGATGACTTGACAACACAATTTGACTCTCACTCAACTAAAAACTGACTTGATACTTAAATACAACTGACAAATTGGAAAATATGCTCAATATGAAGCTTATTCAATACAACCTACTCTAACAATTTCATTCATCACCTGATCAAGTGAAATGAAACAACCAATGCAACCAAGTAAGTATTCCGGTTGCTGTTTGGATTCTCCACAAGTGCTCACTTATGAACAACAAGAGAGAACTACCGAAAGGCAACTCCCATGAAAACTTGTGAACAGACCCATTGAATACTATGGATTCTCTATCCACCTCCAAAAACACTGCATAAGGATCTTGAAGTTCATGCACACTGGGACTTAGCTCATCCAATGGATTACTTCTCTTCTCCTCATACCATGAATGCAAACTTTGATCTGAGCTTTGTGACGAGACTCCTGCTAAAAGTGACAAAGATATCGGCTACCGGATCATGTTTATATCAGTACACGTTTCAAGCTCACATATAGTCAATGGAGAAGGACTTTGACTGCATACATCATCCAACACATCAGCTATTGGATCATGAAAAACATGAAAAGACTAAAAATACTGTTGCAACCCATTTTCTATTGGTTCTGATGAGATTACATGATTTCCTACAAGCTGCTCATTTGAAGATTTACTATGCAATTTACCCTTCAAAAACTGAAATGATTCAAAACAAAATGGTACGGAGTCATGTTGTATCATTTGATCATATGTGCCAGCTTCCATGTCTTCATCTGCAACTTGAAAATCA
This sequence comes from Pinus albicaulis, assembly GCA_034641835.2. Lineage (NCBI taxonomy): Eukaryota > Viridiplantae > Streptophyta > Pinopsida > Pinales > Pinaceae > Pinus > Pinus albicaulis. The sequence goes on from CM076580.1 coordinate 1,050,397,739, forward strand.
ATGGCATTCGGGGGCTGCAAATCTAGATATGAGAAGTCTTGAACAAGGTCTTCATTGCCCTTAAGATGGTCCAGATAAAGACTTGTTGACAGTTGATTTGTGATTGCATGGAAGTTGTCTCTGATGAACTGAAACGAATAAAAAAAAAAAGGCAAAGATCCTTCACTTCAAAATTTGCTGCACTTTCCTCATCACTATCATAGCTAATATGCATCGGTTGATCACTGTACTCAAGCTGCTGAAAGTGAACTTCCTCCTTCCACAAACTAGCTGTTGATTTGTCTGCAAGATTAGCTTCTGTTTGGAGAACATAATTATCATCATACTGATCAAACTGAGGCAAATCATCAGTATAAAACACATCATCAAGCATACATGTCATATCAACAGATCTCTCTTCTCCAAGATGATCTATAAAACAATCATTATCAGATCTATGACAACTGGGATAAGAAACAAAATGTTTTGGATCAGCAACTTGTTCTTCTTCAATCATCGAGCCATGGGCTTGAACATTATACTCATTCCTTGTGGTGATATTTTACATCATCTCTTCCACTGCACTTATCAAAATGTCAAGCTTTACCTCTAGAGATGTCAATTTCTCCGGATCTATATTTTTCATCTCTTCTTTTTTCAACTTTTCCCTTCGGATCAACAAATGAGCCTCTACATTTACTGCATTGTTCTGCATCTCTTCAAGTGTTGTGAGATTCCTTTCTCTCAGCTGAAACTCCATTTCCGGATCAAAGGCACTCGGGTAGTGCAAGAGAGAAGATCCAGGAGGAGGCCTTATATCAACTGGCATCAAATAATAAACTTGGTTAAATCTGGCAGGAAATTGTTGTACTGTCTCCCCTGGAAGTCTTTTCAGTTAGTTATACTCTTCTATAATCAAGAAAAGGTTCTGTTTGATCACCCACCTGTCGAGGAAAACTTTAACAAACTGTTGGAAATCTAAGATGCTCGCATCAGGCAGGGCTTTGAACCAACTCTTGACTTTGCCTTGCAAAGAAAGAGCAAAAAGCCTAATACTGACATCCTCTTCATCAACTTCAAAAAGGTCAAGAAAAGACTCAAAATTCAGAACATGTCTCTCAGCAGTGATGTTGTCGCGTTCACCATCAAATCTTGGTAGATATAGGTCATGATTTTTAGGGAAAGCATGGGATATAGGAGGTAAAATCAGAGGCTTGTATCGATCTAGAATTTTACAAGGTATAGGGGTATGTACAAATGCTGCAGAATCAGTCTTGGCCTCTTGAGGTTCATCAGTTTGAAGATGGTCATCACAAGATTCGGAAGAAAGGTCTTGATCAAGCTCAAAGGCATGCAAATCTTTGGTATTTACAATCTTCAAAGGGAAAGAGACAACTGCAGGCCGAGGGTCTTTTCTCAAATACAATATACTTTGCAAAGCCTTCTTGACATTCTCGGGAAAAGAGAAGAAATAATTTATGACAAAGAACAAAATGTCTTGGATGAAATTCCAACTTGAATACCTGATCTTGCCATATTGTCCTTTCATGTTTCTGCTGATCGGGTTCATCCTCTAGTGGAGTCCTTGGTTCTAATCTCAAAACTGATTTAGAGTCACTAGGTGAATGATCTCAGCCTTGCGATGTCTAATCGTTGTCCACCATCAACAATCAGATATGAACTTGATTAGATCTTACTGATGAAACCAGATGTTCAGTTCATAAACTAGACCGGAGATTGACTGAAGCAGCATTCATCTACTATGCACTTGCAGATCAAGAGCAGTTCGAAAGCTACCTGGCTAACTTCAGGCTTCGTCAATAGTTTATAAAGCAAACAACAAACTTTTCTTCCCCAATATGGTAGCCACTATGTTATAGCCTAAATCTACCTCAGGCTGAGAAAGGCAGAATCTAGGGTAACATCAAACCACGCTTAATCTGGTAGCTAGCCCCACCAGATCGGGAGAGGGCTCTCTCCTGGTCAATCTCGGCAAAAAAATGATCAGTGAGGTTTGAGATGACTTGAATAAAGGCTGATTTTAGGCTAGGTATATATGTAAAAGAGTTTGATTTGATTTTGAGGGTGTTTGTTGGATCAAAGGGAAGGGCAGATTTTGGGTCTGGGGAATGAGGCCTAGTTTTTGCAGAGATCAGAATGGGGCAAGGTAGGAAATTATTTTGACACTTCAATTTTGAATGAAATGGATAGCTCAAACTGGTGAGGAGTTGAAGAGGGCAAGAAAATTTCAGGAATCCTCTTCAAACAGTTTAAAACATATAAAATTAAACAAACCCTAGGTAGAGCACTGCAAATTTTAATGAATTCCACCTTTATCCTTGTTTGTTTAACTTAAGAAGAAATAAGAGGGAAAATGATACACATGAAACACCAGTAAACTTACATTAACAGAGAGAAACACATCATCAAAATAAAGAGCCACATGAATTCGAAGGAGTGCTGCAAACCCTAGCCTATTCCTTTGCCAAACTGCAGAGATGAATGTACAATGATGCTCAAAGCAATCCCAAGTGTCCAACCATGCTAATGAATGAGAAACCACAAAATATAGACAAACAACCACTCATCTCAGCCTCTAGGGGTCAAGCTCAAAATTTTAGGAGCTGTTTCAACAAGATCTAAACTGAGAACTAGAAAGTAGGCAGTGGAATAGCTTGCCTCTATAAGATAGGAAACTGATTCATTCAGTTGAAAATCACCTTTTGATGGATGAATCTACCTCCATGAGTAAAAATTTAACAAAATTACATCAAGATCCATAAAATTACATCCAATTACATAATGATTTTAAAATTTGGAAGCAAGAAAGTCAAAATGTCAAAAACTAGGCGAAAAACAGAGTTACTGAGTCCAAAATGAGCAAAAATCCCCAATGCGCTGCGCCTGATTTCTCTATGCGTCGTGCCAATTTGAAGCTGATTTTGGAGGCCTTCCCGGTGTCCAAATTAGCTCCAAGTGGGCTTGTTGGAAATTTATGCCTATCTACTTTCCAACACAAGTTGAATTTCTGAATTTGGCTTCCATTTGCCCCTCCAAAAATGAGTTCTCTCAACATTGCTTCCTATGTGACCAAAAAGGAGCAGAAAGGTCATTTTTAGGGTGTTTTTGACCCTTCTGGAAGCCAAAAACCTGTCAAAATATCTTGGAAATAGGTAGGCATGCATAAATTTTCATGAAAAATACAAAAATATAAAATTTTACCCAAGAGGAGCCTCCCATCAAAAGCGCGCGCCAAGTGGCGCGACGCATAGAGCTGAAAAATCTGTGTTTAGGCCAAAAAAAACAAAATTTGCAAAATGTGTCCCAAATTTCTTGAAATTTGGGCTGAGTATCCTCCATCATGTACTATTCTGAGCCAAATAATCCTCAACCAAAATCTGAAGTCTATCTTGCCTTTTCCGATGCTTTGAGGCCCTCTTCAACTTGGCCTACAATATTTTGATCCTTGCTTTGCAAACATGATTTCTCGCCCAATAGTGATTGACCATGTGCCTGAACATATTTTATCTTTTTTTGCTTTCAATAGCAATTAAAGGAGTCTTAACTCACTTTCACACCACAAATTTGAGCAAATTTTGAAATTTTGGGGAATTTTATGGTGAAATTGGGCTTGCAGCTCTATAAGCCGCGCCACAAGCCCAACGCGTCGCACCCTTTTGCAGGAGACTTTTGGAGACCTTCCCGGTGTCAAAATTGGGTGCAGGTTATCTCGTTGGAAATATTATTGAGTATAATTTCCAACCCAACTAGAATTTTTCAATTTGGATTTAGGTTTCCCTATCAAAAATCAAATCTCCCAAGACTTGTCAAAATGTGCAAAATGAGGCTAACTCAAGGAAGAGTGCTATTGCAACCAACTTTTGAAGGTCTTCCTCAACTCCAAATTGAGTTCATGATATCTCATTGGAAATATATTTGTGTCTTATTATCATTTGACTCATCAATCAAGTCATTTGGCTAACCAAGCTAGGAGAAATCTTGATTATCAAATCTCCCAGGACTGGTCAAAATGTGCAAAATGAGGCTGCCTCAAGGTAGAGTGTTGTTGCATCCAAATTTTAAAGGTCTTTCTCAACTCCCAATTGAGCTCATGATAGATCATTGGAAAGCCCCTTGTGTCTAGCTATCATTTGACTCATCAAGCAAGTCATTTGGCCAACCAAGCTAGGAGAAATCTTGATTGTCCCAAGGTCACTTCAGAGGTGCATCAATTCTCCTGAGGCAACTGTATTTTTGAAATTTCTCTAAAACCATGACACCTGTGTAAAAATTGAAGGTTTTTTTTCTTCCTTGTTCTATTGTGGACAAAAACCTCTCTCATTTTTCCGAAATTCATTTTTTATTGCTCATAAACATCATTGGAGTAAAACCTATCCCGATGTGTTGAACAAGGGATTTGTCAAAATGAAGCGAAATGAAGGGGATAAGGGGCTTCTAAATTCTTGATAAAATTATAGGAGGTAGGGATGGATTTTATGAATTAGGGGAAAGTGGAATTTCAAATATTGAGTGAGTGGAAGGGGTCCAAAAAGGAAAAAGACAGGCCTAGCCTAGAAAATTGCCAAGTTGTAGCAAGAAACTAGGGTTTGTGCGAAAATGAGGAATTTGGGGGATCTCAGTGATGGGAAGTGTTTAATAAGGTACATTAAGGATAGGGGAAGGTAGAAGAACATCAAGATACAATTTTTGCTGATGATTTGACCATCCAAGAGAAATTACCTTCAAAACCCTAGGAGAGGGAAATGAACCTTACCTAGGCACAACTGAAACACGAACAAGGTGTAAAATGACCCAATGGAACTTGAAATGATGATGAAAACCCTATGAATGATGGTACACTTAGCTGAATGGTGACATGGACCGACATTTGGACAACTTTGAAAGGAGTGAAAACAAACCCTAGACCTAATACCTAGTGACCAAATTTTACTTGAAGACTCACTGAAATGACAAAATTTGACCTTGACACCTTAAAATTACTTTGTAAGAGCATGTTTTATCACTGGAGGAAGGCTGCAAAGACTGACACTAACAGACCCCAAGGATAAATAGATAGATATCAAAACTATTATCCGTCCCGAGTTCAAATTTATTGTCTTCACTGTTACTAGAGTGTACAGGAATGCAGCATTACGTGTTGCCAATCTCATGCTGAGGGTATTGAGATTGTTAGATTTATGTCGAAATATTTTTTTTGGTTGAACAACCAAATCCTTATTGTTAAGGACTTTCATCCACCGGGATAGAGTACCGTGGCAACAAAGACATGGTTTTTATTTCAGGAGAGTAATGGGATGATTCAAGTAAAAATCATTTTCAACACTTTCTAAGTCCTAATTTTTTTTGTATTTTAAACCATCCAACACAAGACGATGTATATTTTGAAAAAAAACTTCTATGCTATGATATATCACTATTACCGGCTATTTTTGTACATGTTACTGAATGTTGTTTGATTTACTGCTTTGTTTATTGCAAATGTCTATTTATCATACTAGAAGCAACTGCATCTGCTAATGTATTTAAATGTCTTGGAATATGCTGATATTCAATGTAATCAAATTCATGTTCCAAGAGACGAACTCTTAAAAATAACTGTAATAAAAATGGATTTCTAATGGCATAAACCCTGTTAAGCTGTAATACAACAAGTTCAGAATCCAACCTAACAATCAAACTCCAAATTCCAAATGATATGGATTCAGATAATAACTCAATCACTACACTATACTCTGCAATGTTATTTGTTGTTTGACCAAGGCTTACCCCATGCATAGACACTAACTCGTCAGAGAGTGAATAGATAACCCAAGCTGCGGAAGAAATGTTCCGTGTACTACGACAAGCACCATCAGCAAAACCAATCTAGGTTTGAAGAGACGTCGACATCTGCAATATCAAGAGTAAAACTCAGATAAGCAGGAATAGTGATAAGAACATGCTCTAAACTAGGCACGTTTTTCTAATCTAAGACACACCAGCAGTAAAGAATCTAATCTAACTAAAAATCTCCACACCAATTTTAAGCATAATACCTCTTCAAATAAAGCCCATTTCTGGGTTTATCTAAAGAGACACTGTTGAAATCTATCAGCTCATAGGCCCCTTTTTCCAGCTTTCGCTTAACAATGAAAGGACCATGCCACATAAGCACAAATTTTCCAATCCCTAGCTTATCATTGGCTTGATCGTACACTAAAACTAGGTATCCTTCTGAAAAATTACGAGGTGTAACATTTCTATCGTACTGAGCTTTTATTCGTTTGACATGAGCTTCGTTTGCTAATGCAACATTTCGTCGATTCTCATCTAGCTAAGCCAAGTACAAAAAACACTTCTCCTCTTTAGACGTAGCTGGGAGTAATTCTATGGCTAATTTCAAAGCCAGAATTTAGCATTCAATAGGCAACACAGCTTCCAAACCGTAAACCAGTTGAAAGGGAGTGAAACTAGTTGATGTTTTTACTGAGGTCCGATATGCCCAAAGTGCTGAAAATAACATGGAATGCCAATTTGACTTATGAATACCAATAATTCGTCTAATAATAGTGACTAAAACTTTATTGATAGCTTCAACCAGACCATTAGCCTGCGGGTAATATGGAGTAGAACTATCGTGGTGCAGGCCAAGTTGATCTGTCAGTTCAGTCATCATGATATTCCGAAAATGACTTCCATGATCTGTAATAATGGCTTGAGGAACACCGAATCTAGAAATTATATGATTGAACACGAAATTTGTAGCAGGCTTGCCGTCTGCCAAAAATGTAGGCATCACCTCGGCCCACTTAGTAAAATAATCTACCGCTAGGATAATATACGCATGTCCCTCGGCCGAGTGAGGGTTACATGTAATAAAGTCAATACCCCACTTTGCGAAAGGACCGACAGTAATTATACGGTGAAGAGAAGCGGATAGTGCATGAATTTTACGATCAAAGACTTGACAATTGTGGTATTTCTGAACTGCATAGATACAATATTTGAATAACGACGGCCAGAAATAACTAGCGCACAATATATTTTGGGTTGTGGCATACCCAGACATATGACCGCCACATGATCCAGAATGGCAGTAATTTAGAACCTTCTCAGCTTCTTCATGAGTAAGACAGCATTGAAAAACAGAATCTGCTCCATGACGATAGAGTGTATCACCAATAATATTGTATTGCTGGGATTGGAAACATATTTTCCGTCGCTAAGATCATGAAATTTCAGGCCGAAAATATTGGGTTTGGTGATAAAAAATAATATCCCCATACCAAGGATCAAGAGTACTGATAAGAAACAAGGATTCATCTGCAATGGACTACTCCACCACAGTTTCAATATCAGTAGAGGGGAAATCACACATCAGTTCTACAAAAACCAAATATTTCTTTGCCTTGGATTTTTCAAATTCCAAGTCAAATTCCTATAGGATAACTATCCATTCGGAATACTTGCCCCCTAGCAATTGTTTGGTCAAGATGTACATCATAGGGTTACAGTTAGAAATTACTATGGTTTTGAATAATAATATGTAGTGTCAAAATCGTTGGAGAGCTTGAACAACTACCAAGGCTAATTTCTCTACATGCGTGTATTTGATCTCAAACGGATGCAGATTTAAAATAAGATAATAAATCACATGTTCATTGTTGAATTCATCTTCCTGAACTAAAACCATCCCAATGGTGGAATGAGAGGCGGCGAGGTACAAAAAATAGTCCCAGTTGTAGTTGGGAGGATGCAATAACGGTGCATGGGTCAACGCGTGTTTGAGTGCATCAAAAGATCGATTAGCGATCTCATCCAAAAAGAATGGAACATTCTTTTTCAAAAACCGGGTAAAACCCTTTGTTAGCTTGGCGTAGTTAGGAATGAACCAACGTAAAAAGTTTGCTTTCCCCTGCAAAATTTGGAGTTGGCGCAGAGTCGAAGGAGGAGGTAGATTGACAATATCTTTGACCTTCGACGGATCAACGCGAATGCCTTCTTTCGAAACGACAAATCCCAGTAAGCGACCCGATTCTACACAGAAAACACATTTGTGTGGATTCAACCGAATTCGATAATGCCTACATCTCATAAAAATAGCTCGTAAATGAGTGAGATGGTCGGCCCTACACGATGAATGAGCAGGTAAATCATCGAGATAAGGCTACACAATGTGCTTAATGTCATGAAATGTGTAAGACATGGCCCTTTGAAAAGTTTCCCCAGCGTTCTTCAATCCAAAGGGTAGTTTGCAATAAGCAAATGTCCCCCATGGACAAATGAAAGTTGTTTTTGGCTGATCAGAAGGAAGTATGTTTATTTGATTGTAACCGTAAAAACCATCCATAAAGGAGAACATTTCACTGCCGGCACAATCATCAATTATTTGATCGATATATGGGGTTGGATAATTGTCTTTAGGACAAGCTCGATTAATATCCCTATAGTCGATAAATACTCTTATCGTTCCTTGTTTTTTGTTAACAGGAACAATATTTGATACCCAATCCGTTAAAGGAATTGGATAAATGAAACCTACACGAAGTAATTTTTCAACCTCGGCTTTGATAGAAGCAGCTTTTCTCGAATGTATTTGACGTAAACGTTGACCGACAGGTTTGGCATCCGGGTAAGTCTTGATTTCATGTATAACAATTGACGGATCGATTCCTCGCATTTCCTCATATGACCAGGCAAACACATCACGGAATTCTTGAAATAGGGCTTTATAAGTTTGAATTTCATCGTCTATACAGCAAGCACCTATATGAATGTTTTCAATTATTCCTGGTTTAACTGAAATGTCAATTGGAATCGTTCGAGAGATATTTTCCAAATTTAACTCAGAATTAGGATTGTGCAATGGATTCTGCGGTTCTTTGACATATTCAACAGTAAAAATAGAAGCGAAATCATTTTCAAAGTGATCCAGCTCAGGTAAAAATTAAGATCAGTGATGAAGATCTTCCCATGGTAAATCATCAACAGACAAAAGTTCACGAATATGCTCATCAGTGTGAACAAGATCGGGAAATGTCGTTGTGGTTGAGCTAGATATTGAAAGTGATTCTTCATGGATCCCATTCATTGGATCAGTTTTGGTTGAAGAAGGATTGGAAAGTGATTGTACAGCCCGATATGTAATTTCAAAGGGACTCAAAGGCATCGTGACATCAAATGAATCCAACTCAGAGTCGGAAGGTACGATCCAAGGATCATCAAACGTAATGGTATTCGATGAAATCATATGAATATTTGCAATAGGAGGTGATACGTTAGGAGGAGGAAAGGAAAACGTTCCTAGTAAACCAGAATATTTAATCAAACCTACCCCAACATCCTTGTAAGGGATAGCCATTTTACCAATGTGCTGGATAGTTTCTGTAGAGGCTGGATCGAATGAAAAATAAGTGAGCTGATCTATTGTAACGATATTTCCTTGATGTGGAAACTTGATAAGCCGAAAGGCCGAAGAAACAACAGCAGTCATAGCATAAGACCAATTACGACCCTGGAGAAGGTTGTAATCTAGAGGGGCATCAACCACCTCCACATCTAGATTTACGGTTTTGCCTTCGACCCCTATAGGTAAATCCTGCAAAATACTGAAAGGATGAAACCCTCGGCCATCAAAAGCCTTTAGAATCATCGGACAATGATTGAGTGTAGGAGAACCAAGCGATTTCCAACATTGGATCGACATAATACACGTAGAAGCCCCTTCATCAATCACAGTCCAAAAGATCGGTCAGTTTTTGACTAAAACTGGAATCTGGAAAGCCATTTGATGAGGTAGGCGGGGTGTACGATTCTCTAAATCGAAGATTATAAGGTTTGAATCCTGAATATCGACAGCTCCTATGGCAGAAAAAATTAATTTACGCTGTACTGGGAACGATTGCAGCACTTCCAAAGTTGACATTGCTGAAGGGGAAATAGCTAAGTCCTCAACAATGTTGTAATTCTGAGCAACTCTCGCATGTGGATTGAAAGTTGATTTACGAAGTACACCTTTAGCAGGCAGTTTTATTACTAAGTCCGGATTGGGTTTCTCGATCTGTAGCGGATCAGAAATGAAAGGAGGTGTAGTTGATGTGTTTGAATTAGAAGATTCTACTTCTTTACCACCAACAGGATTTTTACTACCATAATCTTGCGATTGTGTCGCAATCCTGATATGAGACATCATCATAATAGGTTCTTCTGAGTAATTTGAGGTGGAACCAATCATCTTACTGTCTTGAGTGGGAAAAGGATCCTTCAAGACAGCAGGTTGTTGAGAACCTTTAAAAAATTTCACAACCTCTGCTCGATGCGGGCATTCTTTGGTAAAATGATCCTCGTCGCAAATGAAACAAGGTTAGCGAGGGTTGCGTTTTTCGTCATTAGATTCATTTTTATCTGTTTTTTCTTTTGAATTCTTTTTTTTTTAATATTCTTCCCCTTCTTTTTACCGCTGGATTTAGATTTGTCCATAGATGTCTCTACGACATGAATGTCGGAAGAAATTCCAGCGGAAGATTCTCTTTTCGGGGAATCAGGTAAATTTATTATAGGAGAAGAATTATTTGAATATTTCTTCTTGGTTTTATTATTAATTGTACCAATCATACCATCAGCGGCATGAGACCCTGAAGGAGCTGCAGTTATTTGACCTTTTTTTGGAAGGTCGGGGATTTTTTCATGTAAAGTACTTGACTGCCTATAGACGAGGTCAAGATACTGAGCTTGAGCAATGACTTGCTCCTCAGTAACAACTCCTGCCTTAGCTACATCTTCATTGATTTTGGGTAATAATGATTTAACAAACCATTTCGCAAAAATTTGATCCGGAATATAAATTTTCAATAAACGCCTTCTACGTCGCCATTCGTGAATATGATCAGAAATATACGTGGACGTGGATTGCTTTAGTGAAGTCAAAAATTCCGTGCCATTGTCGTATCTGACAGGCAACTGAAAATGAGTTAAGAAAGCAGTTGATAACTAACTGAAATTATTAAAAGAGCCTCATGGTAACTCAATGTACCATTTGGCTGCAAGACCAATAAGAGTTCATTGAAAAATACGTAAGTGAATTGAATCATCAATTATCGAATTAGATGCACACCAGTGGTGATAATTCATGACGTGATTTGATGGATCCTCTCCTAACTTACCCTCGAATTTCGGTATATCACTGGGAAACTTATGCAGCATTGGCGGCTAGTACGGATAATAGAAAATTGGATCATTCATAAGGCGTGTCAAATCAGGTAAATCCAAAGTTTCAATAAATGGTAACTGATGGTTAGGGTCGCGACAACCTTGAGTATCCAAAGCAGTTTCGGGAGGAGGATACCCAGGATAACTGGGAATCGGATTTGCATTAGGAATTCTGTAACCTCCTGGGAAACCAGGATTAGCCAGACCAAACTGGGGTTGTTGAGGCTGTTGATAAGTATAGCCAGGGTACGGTTGATACTGATAAGTTGGGTTTTGTGAAACAGAACCGAATTGAGGTTGTCCCTGGTACAGTTGATACGTGAATTGTGGTTGACTTGTGACAATCGTACTTGTACCTGCTTGTCCTGCAGGTATCTGGACCGAAGTATGAACTGAAGGTCCTTACTGGGGTATAGAGACTTGAGGGATTTGCACGGATGCAGGGATATAAGAACTCGGAGCTACAGATACTACAGAAATAGGTGTTATAGGTTGAACAAATGTTGAAATAGTTGCAGAAGTTTGAGGCGGAGTCTGAGGTGTACTAGGCCCAGACTGCTGAACAGAACCAGGTGCAGGGGTTTGAATAGTAGGCTGGACAGGTTACTGGGTTGGACCAGAAACCAAAGGTTGTCCAGGTTGAGTAGACAACTGCACATTAGGTTGCATAGTCTGTTGACTTTGGGACGAATCCCACACCATGTTCATTCCGGGGTATTTTCCCATAGAAGGTTGTACATAAGTACCATAGCCTGGTTGAACGTAGGGTTGATAAGTAAGTGGTAAATTTCTGGCTCCTTGTACAGATGATTGACCAGAAGGTGGTTGGAAACCTTGAATTGGGTACTGACCTTGAGGTTGATAACTCTGAAACGCGTACTGAAACTAGGGTTGATAAGGACTTTGAGGAACATACTGAGTTTGGGGTTGACCTTGGGGTATGTACTGTCCTAAAGGTTGATAACCTTGAGGTATGTACTGTCCTTAAGGTTGTTCTCCAAAATAATATGATGCCATAGTTTTTCCTGGGAAAAAGTCACCTTGAGGTTGCCCCCTAAGCGGTAACTGACTACCCTGAGGTTGTCCCCCAGGAATTAATTGACTACCTTGAGGTTGCCCCCGAGGTGGTAACTGACTTCCCTGAGGTTGTCCCCCAGGTGGTAATAGACTACCTTGAGGTTGCCCCCCAGGCGGTAACTGATTTCCATGAAAATGTCCCCCAAGTTGTAACTGACTACCTTGAGGTTGAGGATGCGGAATATTACCAGACATCATAAAGGTTTGTTCTACATTTGATGTTTCAATTTTAATACCATTAAGACCAGATGATAATACTTGTTCAATCGGTCGAGGAGCTGCTCCTGAGAAAGTACCAGAAAGAGCCTTATACCCCGAAGGAACAGAAGGACCACCGTGAAAGAATGCTTCCGGTGATTGGGAAAACATAGATGACTCTCTTGCCATGATAGATTAAGGATAATAACCTTTGGGCGTAGGATGAAATGGAATTCGAGGTGGAGAAAAAGCAAGACCCAAGTTTTCTAAAAAAATTGTCAAAGATAGATACCAAGCGTCACTCTGAATAGGGCTGTAGAAAATAGATTCACGCTCCCTAAGATTTAAATATTGAGGGGATTCGGGAAGAGATAATTCTTTTTCTGGACTAGTAACCTCTTCAATAGAAATGAGGCCAGAAGGAAAATCTTCAGTAACAATATTTCTTACCCTAGGTGAACCAGGATCACTAGAAGTTGGTGTAATAAATCCTGAGGATGTTTCCAAAATAGAAGGTTCAGTGTTAGGTTCAGAAATTTCAGGTTCGTCAGCTAATTCACTGGAAGGAGAAATACTACCTGTAACTTTAGAAACTGAAATCAGTTCTTAAATGTGTTCTGTCGTGTGTATTTGATGATCAGGATGAACAACTATAGATGAACTTCCAATTTGTGTTGATCTAATTCTATTGCTACTAGATGATACTAGAGCACGTAGCCCTTCAAGCTGACTTGGTGTATATTCAGGGGGCTTCCCCTGAAGTCTCTGGGATTGTCTCGGTAATTCTGCCATTATTAAATATTAATTAATCACACGTAAACAAAGAAAATCTCAATAAAAACACCTAATTTCTCTAAAGAAACAAACAACTGAATCACACGCCTAAAAAATATAAGAGTTCAAACCACACACAAATAGTAACTTCCCGTACTAAAAACACTATTTGGTGATGAAAACCAACTTAGTAGAAGTTTAATACATAAAGGGCGGTTGGAACAGTTACCCCGACAACCTGCTTAATGAAACAGACTGCCATAAGTTTCTTCACAAAACCATCTCGAGTGAAGATAACCCCCCAGAGAGTCCAAGTGAGTCTAGTCGATGTCTGTTCCAGGTACAGTGAGATCTTTCCTTCACCGTCACCTAAGGAAATAATCTTAAGCTTATGGACACTAAGGTTACCAACAGTAACAAATACAACTGGGGGAACAGTCTACGATCCGAGTCCACGATCAATCCCCTTGAAGGCTCCTTGACATGGTCAATCTGAGGTTTACCAACAAGTGACCCCAGGCTCCCCGACAATGGTTAATCTGAGGTTTACCGTTTGTAATGCGCGCAAAATCTTCTATCTTTCCCAATGAAACAAAATTGATTGTCTCAAAGGTTCGGACATGATCTTGTGATTAAATCCTTTAAGAGAAGCTTCCCAGATTGTAACAATTACAATTGGATTTATTTCCTACAACAAGATTTATCTACTTGTTTGTTTTTACTGTCTTGGAGAGTTAATAACTTCCTACTCCAAGATACTAGCCTAAGCTATATTGGTGGTAAGAGTCCTAGAAATAAAAAGATTTCTAGATCAATTTTAATTAAGCATTGTTTTTATGGGCTATTCTTTAAGTCAATAGGTATGGAAATGAAACTTTGATGGTGTGAAGACTCAAATTCCAGAAACACGAAAAAATGCACCTAAAAATGATAATCAATTCATTTTTCTTTCAATGAAATTATAGCTAAAGAAAGAGTTAGAAACTGCAATTCTTTTAAGAGACAATTCTTTCTTCAAACATGAAGAATAAATGGAAGAAAATCTTTTTTTTTTCAATAAGAACTCAAAACGAGACAAATAATCAATGCTCACAATAAATCCCTTTTCCTTTCAAAACTCGAAACTACAAAAACAACTTTTCTTCAAAAGAGATCTACAAATTCTTAAAAGCACTCAAAACTATGAAAACTAATTTTGAGATCTACAAACTTTAAAAATCTAATTGAATAAAAGCTTTAAATTTTTTTTTGAGAATGTTTTTCTTAGTTGTTCAGTAAACTAAGGATTCATTTGCCCAGAATAACAAATAAATAAAAAAACATCCAGATATGTTTTATAAAAATGAAATTCAGAACTTAAAACAAAGTTTGTTCAAAGATTTGCAAAGAGAAAACTAGATCTATTTCTCAAAAAAGAATGAATTTCACAATTAAGTCAGACTCATCAAAAAGATAAAAGATACCAAAGTGATCTAATGGCACTTTTAAGCTTCTAATCTTTGGGTCGCTACAAAGACAAAGCGAAAACCACTCTAAAAATGAAAAACTTCTAGAAAATCATTCAAAACAAAAGTGCTATGAGACTCATTCACAAGAGATTTTTGACAGAAAACATACAGATTTGGGCAGATACTAGGAATTCTAAATCAAATCTAAAATAAAACTGAAAGAAGAAATATAAGATTTTCAAGACTTCAAGAGAAACAAAGAAGATTTCAAAGCTTTCCAAATCAAAGTAAATCTAAGTTACCCAAGCCCATACAAATCAATCAAAAATCAAGAAAAAAGCATTTCTTCAAATCAAAATAAAGGAAAATCAAAACAAGTTCTTTCCCCAGCGGAGTCGCCAATTTTTTGTCGAATAAATCGATCTTGCGGACAAGATCGATCTCCCTAGTGTCAGAAGACAATCTAGCAACAAACGAAAAACTAAGTTTGTCATCGCTTCTTCCTTCAACTTTGCCCTTCGGATCAACAAATGAGCCTCTACATCTACTGCATTGTTCTGCATCTCTTCAAGTATTGCAAGATTCTTTTCTCTCAGCTGAAACTCCATTTCTGGATCAAAAGCACCCGGGTAATGTAAGAGAGTGGATCCAAGAGGAGGTCTTATATTAACTGGCATTGAATAATAAACTTGGTTAAATCTGGCAGAAAACTGTTGTACTGTCTCCCCTGGTAGTCTTTTTTGCTGGTTATACTCTTCTATAATCAAGAAAGGGTTTTGTCTGATCACCCACCTATCGAGGAAAACTTTGACGAAATGCTGGAAATCTGAGATGCTCACATCAGGCAGGGTTTTGAACCAACTCTTGACTTTGCCTTGCAAAGAAAGAGCAAAAAGCCTAATACCGACATCCTCTTCATCAACTTCAAAAAGGTCAAGAAAAGACTCAAAATTTAGAACATGTCTCTCAGCAGTGATGTTGTCGCCTTCACCATCAAATCTTGGTAGATATAGGTCATGATTTTTAGGGAAAGCATGGGATATAGGTGGTAAAATCAGAGGCTTGTATCGATCTAGAATTTTACAAGGTATAGGGGTATGTACAGAAGATATAGAATCAGTCATGGTCTCTTGAGGCTCATCATTTTGAAGACGGTCATCACAAGATTCAGAAAAAGGGTCTTGATCAAGCTCAAAGGCATGAAAATATTTGGTATTTACAATCTTCAAAGGGAAAGAGTCAACTGCAGGCCGAGGGTCTTTTCTCAAATACAATATACTTTGCAAAGCCTTCTTGACATTCTTGGGAAAATAGAAGAAATAATTTATGACAAAGAACAAAATGTCTTGGATGAAATTCCAACTTGGATACCTGATCCTTCCATATTGTCCTTTCATGTTTCTGCTAGTCAGGTTCATCCTCCAGTGGAGTCCTTGGATCTGATCTCGAAACTGATTTAGAGTCGCCAAGTGAATGATTTCAGCCTTCTGATTTCTGATCATTTTCCACCATCAAAAATCAGATCTGAACTTGATTAAATCTTACTGAGGAAACCAGATGTTCAGTTCATAAACTAGACCGGAGATTGACTGAAGCAACATTCATCTACTTTCGCTAATGCAAACCAAGAGCATTTCGAAGGCTACCTGGCTAACTTTAGGCTTCGTCTGTAGTTTATAAAGAAAAAAACAAATTTTTCTTTCCACAGTATGCTTGCCACTATGTTATTACCTAAATCTACCTCAGGCTGAGGAAGGCAGAGTCTAGGGTAACATCAAACCACGCTTAATCTGGTAGCTAGCCCTACCAGATCGGGAAAGGGCTCTCTCCTGGTCAATCTCAGCAAAAAATGATCAGTGAGGCTTGAGATGACTTGAATAAAGGCTGATTTTAGGCTAGGTATATATGTAAAAGAGTTGATTTGATTTTGAGGGTGTTTTTTGGATCAAAGGGAAAGGAAGATTTTGGGTCTGGGGAATGAGGCCTAGTTTTTGTAGAGATCTGAATGGGGCAAGGTAGGAAATTGTTTTGACACTTCAAATTTTGAATGAGATGGATAGCTCAGACCGGTGAGGGTTTGAATAGGGCAAGAAAATTCCAGGAATCCTCTTCAAATAGTTGAAAACATAGAAAATTAAACAAAACTCAACGTAGAGCACTGCAAATTTTAATGAATTCCACCTTTATCCTTGTTTGTTTAACTTAAGAAGAAATAAGAGGGAAAATGATACACATGAAACACCAGTAAACTTACATTAACAGAGAGAAACACATCATCAAAATAAAGAGCCACATGAATTCGAAGGAGTGCTGCAAACCCTAGCCTATTCCTTTGCCAAACTGCAGAGATGAATGTACAATGATGCTCAAAGCAATCCCAAGTGTCCAACCATGCTAATGAATGAGAAACCACAAAATATAGACAAAAAACCACTCATCCCAGCCTCTAGGGGTCAAGCTCAAAAGTTTAGGAGCTGTTTCAACAAGATCTAAACTGAGAACTAGAAAGTAGGCAGTGGAACAGCTTGCCTCTATAAGATAGGAAATTGATTCATTCAGTTGCAAATCACCTTTTGATGGATGAATCTACCTCCATGAGTAAAAATTTAACAAAATTACATCAAGATCCATCAACTTACATCCAATTACATAATGATTTTAACATTTGGAAGCAAGAAAGTCAAAATGTCAAAAACTAGGCAAAAAACAGAGTTACTGAGTCCAAAATGAGCAAAACTCCCCAATGCGCCATGCCTGATTTATCTATGCGTTGTGCCAGTTTGAAGCTAATTTTGCAGGCCTTCCCGGTGTCCAAATTAGCTCCAAGTGGGCTTGCTGTAAATTTCTTCCTATCTACTTTCCAAAACAAGTGGAATTTCTAAATTTGGCTTCCATTTGCCCCTCCAAAAATGAGTTCTCCCAACACTGCTTCCTGTGTGTCCAAAAGGAGCAGAAAGGTCATTTTTAGGGTGTTTTTGACCCTTATGGAAGCCCAAAACCTGTCAAAATATCTTGGAAATAGGTAGGAATGCATAAATTTTCATGAAAAATCCAAAAATATAAAATTTTACCCAAGAGGAGCCTCCCATCAAAAGCGCGCGCCAAGTGGCGCGACGCGTAGAGCTGAAAAATCTGTGATTAGGCCAAAAAAAATAAAATTTGAACAATGTGTCCCAAATTTATTGAAATTTTGGCTGAGTTTCCTCCATCATGTACTATTCTGAGCCAATGAAGCCTCAGCCAAAATCTGAAGTCTATCTTTCCTTTTCCGACGCTTTGAGGCCCTCTTCAACTTGGCCTTCAAGATTTTGATCCTTGCTTTGCAAACATGATTTCTTGCCCAATAATGATTGACCACGTGCCTGAACATATTTTATCTTTTTTTTCCTTCACTAGCAATTAAAGGAGTCTTAAATCACTTGCACACCACAAATTTGAGCAAATTTTGAATTTTTGGGGAAGTTTATGGTGAAATTGGGCTTGCAGCTCTATGCGTCGCGCCACAAGCCCAACGCGTCGCGCCCTTTTGTAGGAGACTTTTGGAGACCTTCCTGATGTCAAAATTGGGCATAGGATAGCTTGTTGGAAATATTATTGAGTATAATTTCCAACCCAACTGGAATTTTTCAATTTGGAGTTAATTTTCCCTGTCAGAAATCTAATCTCCCAAGACTTGTCAAAATGTGCAAAATGAGGCTGCCTCAAGGCTAAGTGCTGTTGCAACCAAATTTTGAAGGTCTTCCTCAACTCAAAATTGAGCTCATGATATCTCATTGTAAATATCTTTGTGTCTAGTTATCATTTGACTCATCAATCAAGTCATTTGGCCAACCAAGCTAGGAGAAATCTTGATTATCAAATCTCCCAAGACTGGTCAAAATGTGCAAAATGAGGCTGCCTCAAGGTAGAGTTCTATTGCATCCAACTTTTAAAGGTCTTACTCAACTCCAAATTGAGCTCATGATAGCTCATTGTAAAGCTCCCTGTGTCTAGCTATCATTTGACTCATCAATCAAGTCATTTGGCCAACCAAGCTAGGAGAAATCTTGATTGTCCCAAGGTCACTTCAGAGGTGCATCAATTCTCTTGAGGCAACTGTATTTTTGACATTTCTATAAAACCATGGCACCTGTGTAAAAAGTGAAGGATTTTTTTTCTTCCTTGTTCTATTGTGGACAAAAACCTCTCTCATTTTTCCGAAATTCATTTTTTATTGCTCATAAACATCATTGGAGTAAAACCTATCTCGATGTGTGGAACAAGGGATTTGTTGAAATGAAGCGAGATGAAGGGGATAAGGGGCTTCTAAATTATTTATAAAATTATCGAAAGTAGGGAGGGATTTTAGGAATCAGGGGAAAGTGGAATTTTAAATATTGAGTGAGGGGAAGCGGTCCAAAAGGGCAAAACACAGGCCTAGCCTAGAAAATTTCCAAGTTGTAGCAAGAAACTAGGGTTTGTGCGAAAATGAGGAATTTGGGGGATCTCAGTGATGGGAAGTGTTTAATAAGGTACATTAAGGATAGGGGAAGGTATAAGAACATCAGGATACAAGTTTTGGTGATGATTTGACCATCCAAGAGAAATTACCGTCAAAACCCTAGGAGAGGGAAATGAACCTTACCTAGGCACAACTAAAACATGAACAAGGTGTAAAATGACCCAGTGGAACTTGACATGATGATGAAAACCCTCTGAATGATGGTACACTTATCTGAACGGTGACATGGACTGACATTTGGAAAACTTTGAAAGGAGTGAAAACAAAACCTAGACCTAATACCTAGTGACCAAATTTTACTTGAAGACTCACTGAAATGACAAAATTTGACCTTGACACCTTAAAATCACTTTGTAAGAGCATGTTTGATCACTAGAGGAAGGCTACAAAGACTAAAACTAACAGACCCCAAGGATAAACAGATAGATATCAAAACTATTATCCATTCTGAGTTCAAATTTATTGTCTTCACTGTTACTAGACTGTACAAGAATGCAGCATTACGTGTTGCCAATCTCATGCTGAGGGCATTGCGATTGTTAGATTTATGTCGACATATTTTTTTTGGTTGAACAACCAAATCCTTGTCGTTAAGGACTTTCATCCGCCGGGATAGACTATCGCGGCAACAAAGACATGGCTTTTCTTCCAGGAGAGTAATGGGATGATTCAAGTAAAAATCATTTTCAACACTTTCTAAGTCCTAATTTTTTTTGTATTTTAAACCATCCAACACAAGATGATGTATATTTTGAAAACAAAATTCTATGCTATGATATATCACTATTACCAGCTATCTGTGTACATGTTACTGAATGTTGTTTGATTTACTGCTTTGTTTATTGCAAATGTAATTTATCATACTAGAAGCAACTACATCTGCTAATGTATTTAAATGTCTTGGAATATGCTGATATTCAATGTAATCAAATTCATGTTCCAAGAGACGAACTCTTAAAAATAACCATAATAACACTGGATTCCTAATGGCATAAACCCTGTTAAGCTGTAATACAACAAGTTCAGAATCCAACCTAACAATCAAACTCCGAATTCCAAATGATATGGATTCAGATAATAACTCAATCACTGCACTATACTCTGCAATGTTATTTATTTTTTGACCGAGGCTTACCCCATGCATAGACACTAACTTGTCAGAGGGTGAATAGATAACCCAAGCTGCGGAAGAAATGTTTCGTGTACTACGACAAGCACCATCAGCAAAACCAATGTAGGTTTGAAGAGACGTTGACATCTGCAATATCAAGAGTAAAAATCAGATAAGGAGGAATAGTGATAAGAACATGCTCTAAACTAGGCACGCTTTTCTAATCTAAGACACACCAGCAGTAAAGAATATAATCTAACTAAAAATCTCCACACTAAGTTTAAGCATAATACCTCTTCAAATAAAGCCCATTTCTGGGTTTATCTAAAGAGACACTGTCGAAATCTATCAGCTCATAGGCCCCTTTTTCTAGCTTTCGCTTAACAATGAAAGGACCATGCCACATAGGCACAAATTTTCCAGCCCCTAGCTTATCATTGGCTTGATCGTACACTAAAACTAGGTCTCCTTCTGAAAAATTACGAGGTGTAACATTTCTATCGTACTGAGCTTTTATTCGTTTGACATGAGCTTCGTTTGCTAATGCAGAATTTCGTCGATTCTCATCTAGCTAAGCCAAGTACAAAAAACACTTCTCCTCTTCAGATGTAGCTGGGAGTAATTCTATGGCTAATTTCAAAGCTGGAATTTTGCAGTCAATAGGCAACACAGCTTCCAAACCGTAAACCAGTTTAAAGGGAGTGAAACCAGTTGACGTTTTTACTGAGGTCCGATATGCCCAAGGTGCTGAAAATAACATGGAATTCCAATTCGACTTATGAATACCAATAATTCGTCTAATAATAGTGACTAAAAATTTATTGATAGCTTCAACCAAACCATTAGCCTACGGGTAATATGGAGTAGAACTATCATGGCGCAGGCCAAGTTGATCTGTCAGTTCAGTCATCATGATATTTCGAAAATGACTTCCATGATCTATAATAATGGCTTGACGAACACCGAATCTAGCAATTATATGATTGAACACGAAATTTGTAGCAGTCTTGCCGTCTGCCAAAAATGTAGGCATCGCCTCGGCCCACTTAGTAAAATAATCTACCGCTAGGACAATATACGCATGCCCCTTGGCCGAGTGAGGGTTACATGTAATAAAGTCAATACCCCACTTTGTGAAAAGGCCGAAAGTAATTATAGGGTGAAGAGAAGCGGATAGTGAATGCATTTTATGATCAAAGACTTGACAATTGTGGTATTTTTGAACTGCATAGATACAATATTTGAATAATGACGGCAAAAAATAACCAGCGCACAATATATTTTGGGTTGTGGCATACCCAGACATATGAACGCCACATGCTCTAGAATGGAAGTCATTTAGAAACTTATCAGCTTCTTCATGAGTAAGACAACATCGAAAAACAGAATATTCTCCACAACGATAGAGTGTATCACCAATAATATTGTATTTTTGGGATTGGAAACATATTTTCTGTCGCTGAGATCATGAAATTTCAGGCCGAAATGATTGGGTTTGGAGATAAACAATAATATCCCCATACCAAGGATCAAGAGTACTCATAAGAAACAAGGATTCATCCGCAATGGGCTGCTCTGCCACAGTTTCAGTATCAGTAGAGGGGAATCACACATCAGTTCTGCAAAAACCAAAGATTTCTTTGCCTTGGATTTTTAAAATTCCAAGTCAAATTCCTGCAGGATAACTATCCATTTGGAATACTTTCCCCCTAGCAATTGTTTGGTCAAGATGTACATCATACGGTTACAGTCAGAAATTACTGTGGTTTTGCGTAATAAGATGTAGTGTCAAAATCGTTGGACAGCTTGAACAACTTCCAAGCCTAATTTCTCGACATGCATGTATTTGATCTCAGATAGATGCAGATTTAAACTAAGATAATAAATCACATGTTAATTGTTGAATTCATCTTCCTGAACTAAAACCATCCCAATGGTGGAATGAGAGGCGGTGAGGTACAAAAAATAGTCCCAGTTGTAGTTGGGAGGATGCCATAACGGTGCATGGGTCAATGCATGTTTGAGTGCATCAAAAGATCGGTTAGCGATCTCATCCCAAAAGAATGGAACATTCTGTTTCAAAAACCGGGTAAAACCCTTTGTTAGCTCAGCGTAGTTAGGAATGAACCGACGTAAAAAGTTTGCTTTCCCCTGAAAACTTTGAGGTTGGCGCAGAGTCGAAGGAGGAGGTAGATTGACAATAGCTTTGACCTTCGACAGATCAACGCGAATGCCTGCTTTCGAAACAACAAATCCCAGTAAGCGGCCCGATTCTACACAGAAAACACATTTGTGTGGATTCAGCTGAATTCGATAATGCCTACATCTCATAAAAATAGCTCGTAAATGAGTGAGATGGTCGGCCCTACGCGATGAATGAGCAGGTAAATCATCGAGATAAGGCTACACAATGTTCTTAATGTCATGAAATGTGTAAGACATGGCCCTTTGAAAAGTTGCCCCAGCGTTCTTCAATCCAAAGGGTAGTTTGCAATAAGAAAATGTCCCCCATGGACAAATGAAAGCTATTTTTGGCTGATCAATAGGAAGTATGTTTATTTTATTGTAACCGTAAAAACCATCCATAAAGGAGAACATTTCACTTCCAACACAATCATCAATTATTTGATCGATATAGGGGGTTGGATAATTGTCTTTAGGACAAGCTCGATTAATATCCCTATAGTCGATACATACTCTTATCGTTCCTTGTTTTTTGTTAATAGGAACAATATTCGATACCCAATCTGTTAAAGGAATTGGATAAATGAAACCTACACAAAGTAAATTTTCAACCTCGGCTTTGATAGCAGCAGCTTTTCTCGAATGTATTCGACGTAAACGTTGACGGACAGGTTTGGCATCCAGGTAAGTCTTGATTTCATGTATAACAATTGACGGATCGATTCCTTGCATTTCCTCATATGACCAGGCAAACACATCACATAATTCTTGAAATAAGGCTTTATAAGTTTGAATTTCATCGTCTATAAAACAAGCACCTATATGAATGTTTTCAATTATTCCTGGTTTAACTGAAATGTCAATTGGAATCGTTCGAGAGATATTTTCCAAATTTAACTCAGAATCAGGATTGTGCAATGGATTCTGCGGTTCTTTGACATATTCAGCAGTAAAAATAGAAGCGAAATAATTTTCAAAGTGATCCAGCTCAGGTAAAAATGAAGATCGGTGATGAAGATCTTCCCATGGTAAATCATCAACAGACAAAAGTTCACGAATATGCTCATCAGTGTGAACAATATCGGGAAATTTCGTTGTGGCTGAGCTAGATATTGAAAGTGATTCTTCATGGATCCCATTCATTGGATCAGTTTTGGTTGAAGAAGGATTGGAAAGTGACTGTACAGCCTGATATGTAATTTCAAAGGGACTCAAAGGCATCACGACATCAAATGAATCCAACTCGGAGTCAGAAGGTACGATCCAAGGATCATCAAACGTAATGGTATTCGATGAAATCATATGAATATTTGAAATAGGAGGCGATACGTTAGGAGGAGGAAAGGAAAAAGTTCCTAGTAAACTAGAATCTTTAATCAAACCTACCCCAACATCCTTGTAAGGGATAGCCATTTTACCGATGTGATGGATAGTTTCTGTAGAGGCTGGATCGAATGAAAAATAAGTGAGCTGATCTATTGTAATGATCTTTCCTTGATGTGGAAACTTGGTAAGCCGAAAGACCGATGAAACAACAGTAGTCATAGCATAAGACCAACTACGACCCAGGAGAAGGTTGTAATCTAGAGGGGCATCAACCACCTCCACATCTAGATTTACGGTTTTTCCTTCGACCCCTATAGGTAAATCTTGCAAAATACCGAAAGGATGAAACCCTCGGCCATAAAAATCCTTTAGAATCATCGGAGACTGATTGAGTGTAGGAGAACCAAGCGATTTCCAACACTGGATCGACATAATACACGTAGAAGCCCCTTCATCAATCACAGTCCGAAAGATCGGTCTGTTTTTTAATAAACTGGAATCTGGAAATCCATTTGATGAGGTAGGTGGGGTGTACTATTCTCTAAATCGAAGATTATAAGGTTCGAATCCTGAATATCGACAGCTCCTATGGCATACAAAAGTAATTTACGTTGTGCTGGGCACAATTGCAGCACTTCCAAAGCTGACATTGCTGAAGGGGAAATAGCTAAGTCCTCAACAATGTTGTAATTCTGATCAGCTCTCGCATGTGGATTGAAAGTTGATTTACAAAGTACACCTTTATCAGGAAGTTTGATTACTAAGTCTGGATTTGGTTTCTCGATCTGTAGCGGATTGGAAATGAAAGGAGGTATAGTTAATGTGTTTGAATTAGAATATTCTGCTTCTTTACCACCAACCGGATTTTTACTACCATAATCTTGCGATCGTGTCGCAATCCTGACATGAGACATCATCATGATAGGTTCTTTTGAGGCATTTGAGATGGAACCAATCATCTTACTATCTTGAGTGGGAAAAGGATCCTTCAAGACAGCAGGTTGTTGAGAACCTTTAACTAATTTCGCAACCTCCGCTCGATGCGGGCATTCTTTGGTAAAATGATCCTCGTCGCAAATGAAACAAGGTTAGCGAGGCTTGCGTTTTTTATCATTAGATTCATTTTTATCTGTTTTTTCTTTTGAATTCTTTTTTTATTATTCTTCCCCTTCTTTTTACCATTGGATTTAGATTTTTCCATAGATGTCTCTATGACATGAATGTCGGCAGAAATTTCAGCAGAATATTCTCTTTTTGGGGAATCAGGTAAAGTTATTATAGGAGAAGAATTCTTTGAAGATTTCTTCTTGCTTTTATTATTAACTGTACCAATCATACCATCAGTGGCATGAGACCCTGAAGGAGCTGCCGTTATTTGACCTTGTTTTGGAAGATCGGGGATTTTTTCATGTAAAGTACTTGACTGCGTATAGAAGAGGTCAAGATACTGAGCTTGAGCAATGACTTGCTCCTCAGTAACAACTCCTACCTTAGCTACATCTTCAGTGATTTTGGGTAATAATGATTTAACAAACCATTTCGCCAAAATTTCATCCGGAATATAAACTTTCACTAAACTCCTTCTACGTCACCATTCGTGAATATGATCAGAAATATACATGGACATGGATTGCTTTAGTGAAGTCAACAATTCCATGCCATTGTCATATCTGACAAGCAACTGAAAATGAGTTAAGAAAGCAGTTGCTAACTAACTGAAATTATTAAAAGAGCCTCGTGGTAACTCAATGTATCATTTGGCTGCAAGACCAATAAGAGTTCATTGAAAAAGACGTAAGTGAATTGAATCATCAATTATCGAATTAGATGCACACCAGTGGTGATAAGTCATGACGTGATTTGACGGATCCTCTCCTAACTTACCCTCGAATTTCGGTATATCACTGGGAAACTTATGCAGCATTGGCGGCTAGTACGGATAATAGAAAATTGGATCATTCATAAAGCGTGTCAAATCAGGTAAATCCAAAGTTGCAATAAATGGTAACTGACGGTTAGGGTCTCGAAAACCTTGAGTATCCAAAGCAGTTCCGGGAGGAGGATACCCAGGATAAATGGGAATTGGATTTGCATTAGGAATTGTGTAACCTCCCGGGAAACCAGGATTAACCGGACCAAACTGGGGTTGTTGAGGCTGTTGATAAGTATAGCCAGGGTATGGTTGATACTGATAAGCTGGGTTTTGTGAAACGGGACCGAATTGAGGTTGTCCCTGGTATAGTTGATACGTGAATTGTGGTTGACTTGTGACAATTGTACTTGTACCAGCTTTCCCCGCAGGTATCTGGACCGAAGTCTGAACTGAAGGTCCTGACTGGGGTTCAGAGACTTGAGGGATTTTCACGGATGCAGGGATATAAGAACTCAAAGCTACAGAAACTACAGAAATAGGTGTTATAGGTTGAACAGATGTTGCAATAGTTGCAGCAGTTTGAGGCGGAGTCTGAGGTGTACTAGACCCAGACTGCTGAACAGAACCAGGTGCAGGGGTTTGAATAATAGGCTGGACAGGTTGCTTGGTTGGACTAGAAACCAAAGGTTGTCCAGGTTGAGTAGACAACTACACATTAGGTTGCATAGTCTGTTGAGTTTGGGATGGATCCCACACCATGTTCATTCCGGGGTATTGTCCCGTAGAAGGTTGTACATAAGGACCATAGCCTGGTTGAACGTAGGGTTGAAAAGTAAGTGGTAAATTTCTGGCTCCTTTTACAGATGATTGACCAGAAGGTGGTTGGAAACCTTGAATTGGGTACTGACCTTGAGGTTGATAACTCTGAGGCGCGTACTGAAACTAGGGTTGATAAGGACTTTGAGGAACATACTGAGTTTGGGGTTGACCTTGGGGTATGTACTATCCTGAAGGTTGATAACCTTGAGGTATGTACTATCCTTAAGGTTGTTCTCCAAAATAATATGATGCCACAGTTTGTCCTAGGAAAAAGTTACCTTGAGGTTGCCCCCCAGGCGGTAACTGACTGCCCTGAGGTTGTCCCCCAGGAAGTAATTGACTACCTTGAGGTTTCCCCCCAGGTGGTAACTGACTGCCCTAAGGTTGTCCCCCAGGCGGTAATAGACTACCTTGGGGTTTCCCCCCAGGCAGTAACTGATTTCCATGAAAATGCCCCCCAGGTTGTAACTGACTACCTTGAGGTTGAGGATGCGGAATATTACCAGACATCATAAAGGTTTGTTCTACGTTCGATGTTTTAGTTTTAATACCATTAAGACCAGATGATAATACTTGTTCAATCGGTCGAGGATCTGCTCCTGAGAAAGTACCAGAAAGAGCCTGATATCCCGAAGGAACAGAAGGACCTCCGTGTAAGAATGCTTCCGGTGATTGGGAAAACATAGATGACTCTCTTGCCATGATAGATGAAGGATAATAACCTCTGGGCATATGATGAAATGGAATTCGAGGTGGAAAAAAAGCAAGACCCGAGTTTTCTAAAAAATTTGTCAAAGATAGATACCAAGCGTCACTCGGAATAGGGCTGTAGAAAATAAATTCATGCTCCCTAAGATTTAAAGATTGAGGGGATTCAGGAAGAGATAATTTTTTGTTTGGAATAGTAAGCTCTTCAATAGAATTGAGGCCAGAAGGAAAATCTTCAGTAACAATATTTATTACCCTAGGTGAACCAGGATCACTAGAAGTTGGTGTAATAAATCTTGAGGATGTTTCCAAAATAGAAGGTTCAGTGTCAGGTTTAGAAATTTCAGGTTCGTCAGCTAATTCACTGGAAGGAGAAATACTACCTATAACTTCAGAAACTGAAATCGGTTCTTAAATGTGTTATGTCGTGGGTATTTGATGATCAGGATGAACAAATATAGATGAACTTCCAATTTCTATAGATCTAATTCTATTGCTACTAGATGATACTAGAGCACGCAGCCCTTCAAGCTGACTTGGTGTATATTCAGGGGGCTTCCCCTGAAGTCTCTGGGATTGTCTCGGTAATTCTGCCATGATTAAATATTAATTAATCACACGTAAACAAAGAAAATATCAATAAAAACACCTAAAGTCTCTAAAGAAACAAATAGTTGAATCACACGCCTACAAAATCTAAGAGTTCAAACCACACACAAACAGTAACTTCCCGTACTAAAAACACTAGTTGGTGATGAAATCCAACTTAGTATAAGTTTAATACAGAAAGGGCGGTTGGAACAGTTACCCCGACAACCTGCTTAATGAAACAGAATGGCATAAGTTTCTTCACAAAACCATCTCGAGTGAAGATAACCCCCCAGAGAGTCCAAGTGAGTCTAGTCGATGTCTTTTCCAGGTACAGTGAGATCTTTCCTTCACCATCACCTAAGGAAATAATCTTAAGCTTATGGACACTAAGGTTACCAATAGTAACAAATACAACTGGGGGAACAGTCTACGATCCGATTCCACGCACAAGGGCAGAGTAAAAAAGCTGAATCCCCTTGAAGGCTCCTCGACATGGTCAATCTGAGGTTTACCGAAAAGTGACCCCAGGCTCCTCAAAAATGGTTAATCTGAGGTTTACCATTTGTAATGCACGCAGAATCTTCTATCTTTCCCAATGAAACAAAATTGATTGTCTCAAAGGTTCGGACATGATCTTGTGATTAAATCCTTTAAGAGAAGCTTCCCAGATTGTAACAATTACAATTGGATTTATTTCCTACCACAAGATTTATCTACTTGTTTTTTTTTACTATCTTGGAGAGTTAATAACTCCCTACTCCAAGATACTAGCCTAAGCTATATTGGTGGTAAGAGTCCTAGAAATAAAAATATTACTAGATCAATTTTAATTAAGCATTGTTTTTATGGGCTATTCTTTAATTCAATAGGTATGGAAATGAAACTTTGATGGTGTGAAGACTTGACTTCCAAAAACACTAAAAAATGCACCTAAAAATGATAATCAATTCGTTTTTCTTTCAATGAAATTCTAGCTAAAGAAAGAGTTCGAGACTGCAATTCTTTTAAGAGATAATTCTTTCTTCAAACATGAAGAATAAATGGAAGAAAATAATTTTTTTTTTCAATAAGAACGCAAAATGAGACAAATAATCAATGGTCACAATAAATCCCTTTTCCTTTCAAAACTCGAAACTACAAAAACAACTTTTCTTCAAAAGAGATCTACAAATTCTTAAAAGCACTCAAAACTATGAAAACTAATTTTGAGATATACAAACTTTAAAAATCTAATTGAATAAAAGCTTTAAATTTTTTTTTTGAGAATGTTTTTCTTAGTTGTTCAGTAAACTAAGGATTCATTTGCCCAGAATAACAAATAAATCAAAAAACATCCAGATATGTTTTATAAAAATGAAATTCAGAACATAAAACAAAGTTTGTTCAAAGATTTGCAAAGAGAAAACTATATCTATTTCTCAAAAAAGAATGAATTTCAAAACTAAGTCAGACTCATCAAAAAGATAAAAGATACCAAAGTGATCTAATGGCAGTTTTAAGCTTCTAATCTTTGGGTCACTACAAAGACAAAGCGAAAATCACTCTAAAAATGCAAAACTTCTAGAAAATCATTCAAAACAAAAGTGCTATGAGACTCATTCACAAAAGATTTTTGACAGAAAACATACAGATTTGGGCAGATACTAGGAATTCTAAATCAAATCTAAACTAAAACTGAAAGAAGAAATCTAATATTTTCAAGACTTTTAACAGGGTCTGCAACAATGTGCGGTCCCCAGAAAAATTCAATAGAAATAAAGAATATTTCAAAGATTTACAAATCAAAGTGAATCTAAGTTACCCAAGCCCATAAAAATCAATCAAAAATCAAGAAAAAAGCTTTTCTTCAAATCAAAATAAAGGAAAATAAAAAAAATTTCTTTCCCCAGTGGAGTCGCCAATTTGTTTGCCGGATAAATCGATCTTGCTGACAAGATCGATCTCCCTAGTGTCAGAAGACAATCTAGCAACAAATGAACAACTAAGCTTGTCTTTCTCTAAATATATTCGTTTTACAAATAAATGCTATGAAGGTGTCGATCCTACCTTAGATCCAAATGCTTATTTGCGGTCGTAGTGCTTCCGTCGCATCAATAATCCTTCTGTCGCAACAAGAGTTCTTTCATCACAACGATAATCCTTCCGTCACAACAAGAGTTCTTTTGCCGACCTGTAATCACAAACAAGCAAATATTAAATAGAACCTGTATAACAAATAATTATAAAACATACCTATCATAGTGATCAAGGAATCTATGAAATAAATGATGAAACGACAGCTTGTTGAAATAAACAATTGAACGACAATTTATTGAGAAAAACAAAACTTCATTGTATTAATATTAAAATAACAGAAGAACCTTACAACCTTAGCCTTGATGTTTGAAAAGTCCTTCGGGGGGTCCAAAGCAGGAGTCTCCTCTACTTTGATAAGTCTTGCACTCTTCCTCTAGGAGCAGATAGAGGTATGTGATCTTTCCTCTCAAAATCTCAGCAGAAAGAAGTCTAAATCTCAACAGCACTTCAACTCAATCACACATAAAGCTTGAACTCGCTTTGAGGCTACCCAATGCCTCATTTTATAGAGGAGATGAGGAGGTTAGGGTTCCACCTTTGAAGGATTAGAATCCTCCTTCAAAGGGGTAGGCTCCTCACATCAAGGGATTAGTTCCTTAAGGTGAGGGACGCATGAACCTTACTAAAGCGTACTCATCCCCAAAAAATCTCATCTAGAACTTTCTAGAATTGACCTCAAATCAGCTTTTTAACTTTATGTTCTCACTTTTTTGACTTTGAGAAGGGTACGTAGGCATTACAAGGAAAAACTACATTTTGGAACGCAGGTAAGCAGTGTATTACCTGCGTACCCAAGCTAGGAATGCAGGCAAGCTTCATGTTACCTGTGTACCCAAGGCTTTTTGAGTTTTTAGGGTTTTTCCTCCAGTTTTAGGGCTTGGAATGAGGAAAAAAGGTTGTAAGACTTGTAGAGGAGGCATGTATGAGTGTTAATGATTTCATACAGTCAGCAGAATGTCAAGGTGATAGTTTTTAGTGCAACAGACCCATAAACTCTAACTTTAGTGTGATTTTGGTATAAATACCAGCCACCTGTCCTGCTCTGTACTGATAACTGTAAATATTCTCAATATCATCATTGATTAAATGTTTCACACTGTTTTTAATAAGATTTACCAATGGATGGATAAAACAGTCTGTGAGGTATGCATATGTGAACTCAGTTGACTCCTTTCTGATTAAGGAAGTCCAAAAAATGATAGACTGTCCATTACCCTCTACATCCATCTTTTGAAGGGCTATGGGAAATTGATCTGACTGAAAGTAGAGGAACATATGAAAGAGGAATGAGGTATACCTAAATACACCTTCAGTAGAGAGTTTTACAAGTTTTTCATGAATACTATCATCAATATACTCAGCAAAATTATAGATGACTACCGGGGGTTGAACAAGTACAAAAATAGATAGGAAACCAAGTATATATTCATCAATATGTTCATCAGTGAAATAACCAAGGATAAAAGATAGCGTTGAGATAATGTGTCTTGTTCCTTCTAGGAATTTGGAAGATGAATATGGAGGGTTAAGCTTATAAGAGCCTCAATAGACAAAGGGAATGCATTAGGCTCTGGTTGCAACTGAAGCATTTCGTTTATGGATTCATCAGTGATAGTAAATAGTACTTCTTTCTCAGCATTGACAATTGCTCTTTGATATGGGGAATAGTGATTTTGACACAATCTGATGATATCGGGGCATTGATGTGTGTGGGGAACTACATATTTGGGCAAATTAGACTCCAAAACAAGTATTTCATCTACTTGGTCCAAAGATTTCTCTTGGCTCCAGCAGTGGAGCTCAAGAAGGTTAAATTCAATTACTGGATAAGTGATTTTATAGTATACATCAACCAATAGGGTATGTTCAACATCTACAATAGGAGGCTATAGTGGATTGATGAAAATTTTTCTTTTAGAGGCCATTGGTAAGTTTGGTTTTAACAATTTAGCCATCCTAGATCTTTAAAACTCCATTTTTAGGTTTTTAACACACTTTTGTAAGATTAAAATATTTACATAAGGCATTTTTAGTATAATAGAGGGTTCTTTTGGACTGCAATAGGTAAAATTTGGGTTTATCTGCCTCAAACTGTTAATTTTGCTTTAAAAACCAATGTCTTTGACCTTTATAGACTCGGGAATAGCTAGCAAGGGTCTACTCTAGATTTTTTTGATGAAACCATCTTAAAACATCCAAATTTACGCACAAAGGGCTTCTGAGCACTATAAATGGGCTTTGAATCATTCAAAGGGCTTCTAAATGGCTAAATCAATCAGATTTTACTCTAAAAAAACAGATTACAACTTCAATAATTGTGAAGTTCTACAGGGATTGCAGCAGAGATGAATATATGAGGAAATAGGGTTGTTTTTAAGGCAAACAGGCTTTAAAAAGGCTTGAATTCAAGAGAATACTTCTTTTTTGATGAAGGGATAGGTCTTTTTCCTGAAAAATTCTTATAATTTAGGAATTTGGACACAAAAAGAGGTTTGTTGGGAGTTTAGAAGCTTTCAAAAGCTTGCTGAGGTCTTTTAAATGCAGTTTGGAGGTTTTGAGCAGTCGCAGCAGCAAATTTGATTGAATTCTATTTTATTTTGCATTAAAACAGTGGCAGCAACATCTTTTTCTTAGTCGGGAATGGTTTATGAGCAAAAAAAGAAACAAAAGGTTTAAATGCGTACAATTTGGTGTTTTTATAAAGAATTTGATTTAAACAGTGTTGGCATTTATTACCAATAAATTCAAATTGGAGTGGTTTAGGCATGGGGGAAGATTTACCATTGAGCGGTTATCTCAATGATAAAAGGTGGTATATGGTATTTCTCAAGAGGATGTGATCCAATACTTTTACGATGCGTGGAGAGAGAACAGGACAAAACTTCTTTTATCAAAAATTTCAATTTGTTTAACAATAATGCTATGATATTTGCAATATGAAATCTGGGCCATTGGATCTCTCGGGTGTATGCGAACGGTCAGGATTAAACGACTTAGTTGTTGGGTATTAGGCGTGGGGCCTAGGAGTTCCTTTATATGACGGGTTTAAAACTTATACGTTAAAACATAGTTTCAACATAAAGTTTAAGTTTAAAGGGATAGGCAGATATTAATGTAATTCAACCAATGTAACGTATATAGGTGGAATATAAACACTGGGTGGGTTTAATATATAAAGGGATGCTTTTAACCTATGAGGAGCATGGAAAATATCACGTGGAAAAATAAGCATAGGTTAAAAAGTTAAATGTGGGTTGGGTTTATTTAATATAAATGAATTAATATACTACGGGGTGGAAGGGTTTAATAAAGGAGTTAAAATATTAGGTTAACATGTTAATATGAAATGAATGCGGGAATAGAAAATACACTACGCATAGTGTAAAATATGATTTTTAGGCCAGATTTCTTCATTGTAATGCCCAACATAATCATTTAACATTTATACTTAGGATAAATAATTTTTGTGGTTTTTTGAGTATTTTTATATGAAATGAGAATAAATCAAGTGGTTTTTACTTTTCCTAGGTAAATATGCATTTTAACTTTAGGAAAAGGGGTTTTAGTAGGGAAAAATGAGTGATTTTAAGGGAAAAGGGTTTTTATGAAGGGTAAGGGTTTTAATTAGTTAGGATCCAATACTTAGTGCCAATTAATCATTAATACGAGGGTCCGGTCCCACAAGAAGTCAGAGAAATGCTCTGAATCTTTATAACTGAAGGTTTTTAGTACTAGAACACATTGTGGGGAGGGATATTAGTAATATGCCAGATGATGTTTATCTATGTCTTTTAAAACTTCTTTCTTCCTACCCATCATTTATTCTACCATTTTTTCATTTATTTGCATGGGTGCATTTGAGCTTGCAAACCCTAACCCATTTTTTTTTTAAACAAAAACTATTTAATTCTAACCTTATTCATCCAAGGTCTCAAATTAAATGGTTGAGCTCTTCATTTATTCTCTACCTAAATATTTATTTGTCAAGTTTAAACTATTTGACAAGATCTGTATTTTCTATCTATAAACATGAAATTTAAAGCATGAAAAAGTTAAGATTAAACTATTTAACTCATAATGGATTATGGCATTTTTAACAAGCTGCACATAATCATTTATTTGCAGTGAAAAGTAAATAGTAGTGGAATTTTTACTTGCATCACTTTCGAGTCTTATTCTTATCTCTTTTTCTTTGGGGTCCATTTTTTCTATTCTTTTTTTATCTTTTTCTTTTCAAGTCCTTTGATTTTTCTTCTAGGACTTTTACCCTCTTTTCATTTTTTATTTTCTAATATGGGAAAAAAACTTTCAGAAAGCAATGTATGTACATATTAAAAGACTAATTAAGTCAATTTAAAAATTATGAACCCTATTATTATAGGACCCTAACAGTGGCTCCACATGGGGATGACATTTCCCTGTGAAATGTCAAGAACTTTTAGACTAGTAGCCTCTGAATTCTGACTGTGTTGGCCTATTAAATGTTTTATGAGCTCTACAATTATTCATACTTATGATATTTTACCTTTCAAAGCTTAGGTCCTTCTCTCCAGGCTTCAACTTTGTTAGGAAAAACATGCAATCCAATCTAAAATCTGCAATGTTATGTACAATGATTAAAGTAAACAAAGTTAGCTATTCATTATTTTCTGAAGAGTAGTAATGCTTCCACATTCTACCATTGACAGGTCCACCTAGAAAATCTGATCCATCCATATCTTTCAAAAAGAAAGCATTGTTACCTCTATAACCATAAATAAAATAAGGTCCTTTCCATAGAAAATCAAATTTCCCATGTTTACCTTTCTCCTCTCTCCTTGAATCCCACTTGAGAACTTTGTCACCTATATAGAAATCATCTTCTTTACTCTTCTTGTCAAAAAATTTCTTAATCTTGTCTTGGATAACCTGAGACTTAAGATAAACCTCTTCTCTTGTTTGCTGCAAGTGTATGGTTTGGTTAATCCTTCTTTGAATGTCATTGGTCTCAACTCGTAATTCTTGGATTATCTTCATAACAGGTATTCATAAGGAATATGGAAAAACAACATCCATTCCATAAACAAGTTGGTAAGGGGATGTACCAATATATTTCTTAGTGGTAAGTCTATCTGCCCATAAGGCATTAACTAACCTCTTGTTGCAAGTTTTCTTCTTATCTTCTACTAATTTCTTGATGATATTCACAAGGATTTTATTGGAGGATTCAGCAAGGCCATTACCTTGAGGGTAATATGTAGTAGAATGGATAAGGGTAATGTGGTATTTATGGCAGAAGTCAATCATATTTTTGGATTTGAATGCAGTTGCATTTCCAGTGATAGTCTTTTGGGGCATCCAAATCTTGAGAGTATGTTGTTTTCTAAAAAGGAGATTATGACAGTGTTAGTGGCTTTCCTAGAGGGTATGTCTTCTATCCACTTAGTGAAATAGTCAGTGGCTATGATAATCCACCTGTGTTGGGCTGAGGATGGAGGGTGAATTTCACCAATGAAGTCAAGACCCCATTGTTGAAAAAGAATTCCTGTTGAGATGGGTTTTAAGGGCAGGGGTAAAAACTTTTTCTTTCCTTCAAAGATTTGGCACTTGTGAAAGGAGGTCACATCCTTTTTTACATCTGCAAATAAATTAGGCCTGTAAAAACATTTTTTCTACAGTAGTATTCTAGTAGAGATGTCCTCCACAGTCACCTGAATGAAATTCTTCTAAAAATTTGTCAGCTTATTCTTTAAGAAAACAATTCAATAAAATTCCACCATGATCTTTCCAAAATAGTACATTGTCTATGATACAAAATGTTACTACCTTTAAGTTTAAAAATCTAGCTTTTGTTCTTGATAATCCAAGAGGAGATTGTAAATTTAGTAATACAAATACAATATCTACATACCATGGTGAGTCTGAAAAGGCTTCACTGATCTCTGGAGTTTCCATCTCTTCCTGATCATCTATTTGGGCAATAAAATTAATATCTAAAGCATGAAAATTTGATTCAGCCATGAGTTTGGCTAAAACTTGACCTTTTATGAGTTTGGTGGGTTTTATTTCTATGTCATATTCCAAAATTGTAGAAATCCATTTTCCTCTTTTACCATCAGGCCTATTCTGTGTTAGAATGTACTTTACAACTACATTTGGAACATAAGCAATGATATGTGAATAAATAATATACACTATAAAGTCTTTGATGGCCTTTAATAAAGCTAGGGCCCGATCTTCCATTATATTATACTTTAAAGTGGCATCTTTGAGTGATTTTCTAAAGAAAGCAATGGGTTTCTCATAACCCTGGTCATTTTTTTGCAGTAAAATTGCAGCAATAGTGTGTTCTTAAGCAAAGGTGAAAATAATGAAATCCTTTTTAAAGTCAGGACTTATAAGGACTGGTGTTTTTGTTAAGGCTTGTTTAATTGATTCAAATCATTTCCTTACCTCATCTTTCCATTTAAGTACTTATTCTTTTTTCATCATATTGTTAAGTTCTCTGATTATTTCAGCTATATTTGAGATGAATCTTCTAAGGAAGTTAATTTTACCTAGAAAAGCTTGTAATTCTTTAATGTTCCTAGGAGGACTAATGTTTATAATGGCATCTATTCTTGATAGGTCTATCCTAATTCCCTCTTTAGATATAATATGTCCTAATAATTTACCTTCTTCCAATCCAAATAAAGTCTTCTTAGGATTTAAAGAGATGCCAAATTTCCTGCATTTAAGAAAGACTTGTCTGATATGATCCAAATGTTCATTATCAGTCTTTGAAAATATGGTAATGTCATCTAAATAAATCATTAGGAATTCATGAATTTCCTTTTCAAAGGCTATATCCATAGCTCTTTGAAAAGTGTATCCTGCATTCATTAACCCAAAAGGCATTTTTACATACATAAAAGTGCCCCATGGAGTAGTAAAAGTAGTTTTAGCTTGGTCTTCTGGTTGAACTAGAATCTGGTTATATCCAGAGAATCCATATAACAATGAAATTTTGGAAGAACCAACCACCCTCTGTAAAATGTGATCCATCTTTGGTAAAGGGTAGTTGTCTTTTAAGGACACTTTATTTAAATTTCTTAAATCAACACATAGTCTAATTTCTCCTGTCTTTTTCCTAGTGGAAACTAGATTAGAAACCCAATCAGAATATCTAATTGGTGCAATTATCTGGGACATCATACATTATTTTTACCTCTTTCTCAATTAAAGGCATCAAAACATGATTGATCCTTCTTAGCTTTTGTTTAAAAGTTTTTTGGTCTTCTTTTATAGGTATTTTATGTTGTATTATGCTCGTGTCATAGGATTTTAAGTCCTCATAACTCCAAGAAAATGCATCCTGAAATTCCTTAAAAAGAGCTATGTATTTTCATTTTTCTTCCTGAGGTAAAGCTTTTGAAAGTTTAATCATCTTAGGTTTTAACTCTATACCTATATTACATTCCTCAATATCAGATCTTAATGGCTCCATCTTAGGTTTTCTTGCAACATCATTAGAGTCAAATAGATCTTCTAAAGGGGTTAATCCTTTTGGTAAAAAGTTGTCTTCGAGGTTCAAAATATCAGATTCATCATCTGCTAACTCTTCAATCTCTAATTTTTCTAAATTATCTATGTCTAATTGAATAAATTTAGTAGGTTTAGAAAAATCTACATTATTTACATATATATTATTCAAATCAATCTCACTATCTAAGTTCTGATCTATAGTATAGTCTGTGTCTATATTACAACCTTGAAATTCTCCTTCATTGTTCATGAAATGATAAATCTGTTCATCTTGTGAGAAAATTTGCCAATATTTAAATTGTTTGGAATTATAGGTCTGTGTTTGAATTCTGCAGTGTATCTATGATTTGGTTGAAATGGAATACTACAGGTACTAGCAAAAGTTGCCTAGTAGTGAGCCTATATGTTCTGTTTTCTTGGTATTGCGAAAAATCACATTCTAACAGTTCCTTAATTAAATATAATATAATGTCTCTATATCGGCTTAATATTGGATTATAAACAGAATATTCTCTAGTTATCCTTTTCACAATTAACTTTGAGTCTCCCATAATTGACACTCTTTTACCTCCTAAATTCCTAACAATTTGCAGTCCTAAAATAAGAGCTTCATATTCAGCCATGTTTTTTGTGCATTTGAAATTTAGTCTAAAAGCATGACCTTCTGCATGATTGTTTTCCATATTATGTATCCAAACTCTTGCTCCTGCTCCTAATTTATTGTCTGATCCATCAAAATCTAGGTGCCATAATGATTCATGAAAGATGTTTTCACTATCTGGTGCTTTGTTTTTCTCTTTTAGTTCAGTATTGTTTTCAATTCCAGTTTCAGAGTTACATAAAATGAATGAATCCATGTCAGTAGGTGTAGAGTAAATAAGATAATTTCTTGGTCTTTCTACACTACTTACTATATATTTCATCAATGTTTCTCTGTATAGTTTCTTTGGTTGGCCAAAAACTGATATTGTTGCATATGACATATCAAGTTGTAGAGATCCCTTCAATTTAGCTCCCCATGAGCAAGATAAGAGAATTCCATACTTGGGAGGGATGTCAGCTACTACAATGTCCATGACTATGCTTTTTCCAGGATATTGAATGAAAGTAACACATAAATATTTAATCAAACCTAAACATTTCACTTTGCTGGAATCAAATGAAAAGAGATCTTTGTAAGGCCTAGTGATATCTAAATTCAAGGTTTCCATTATTGATTTTGGCATGAAATTGTATGAGGCCCCTGAATCTAGAATTGCATTATGTAATATCTAATCATGAACAGTTAAGCTAATGTAAAACGGTGGAACTGCTCCATCTTGGTGTTTCCCATTAACATCAGGACCAAAATTTAACTCTGGTTGATCATCACTCAAGTTTACTAAATCATCTCCATCATTCATGTTCAAAGTTTTAGTGATAGGTATTTTGTATAAATCATGTTTTACCAACTCTGTCAATGGAATTGGTATTTTTAATTTAGCAATTTTAACTTGGATATTAAATGGAGCTTGTGATTTTCCTAGCTGAATTATATCTTCTTTTGTAACTATAGTTCGGGTAGGTTTATCTTATTTTTCTACAACTGTTTTTTCATTCTCTGTTTGTGTTTCTACTGTCTTATTGTTTTTAATTTTCTTTTCAGGAACAATTTGAGAATCAGTAGATTTTTTTGTAGATTTTGTATTTTCAGCAGCTGTTTTAGCAGTGACAGCATTTGGATCAGCTGATTTTGGATCAGCAGTGGGTGTTTTAGAGTCTAATTTTTTTTATAGCAAAATCAGTTGTCTTTAGAGCAGCATATTTTTTTGAATCTGTTGATGTTTTGACAGCATCATTTGTGATGTCAACAATTTTGCGACTAGGTGAAATTTTAGGGCTTGAAATTTTCTGAGATGAACTAGAGTTTTGCTTGGCTTCCCCAGGGAGAATTTGCAGAACTTTAGTGGTAGGAGCCTCTACTATTTTCTTTGTTTGTCTTTGAACATATTTCTTAGTAGAAGGCTCTATGTTTTTCTTGCTCCTAAGGTTATATTGATTATGTACTTCATTGATAACAAACTCATAACCTTGCTTGTAATCAAATAACTCACCAAAATCTAATTGCAGTTGTTGTAAATCATACAAATCTTGATATTCTTGTGTAAGAAAAATAGTTTTATCATCATTAATCGCCATTATATTTATGGTGTCTTCATCATCCTCATTTTGATGAGAAATTTCATCATAGTTCTCTTGGAAAGATGGTCTTATTGTTTGGTCTGGTGCCGATTCTCTAGTTTTTCCAGTGTTGGTGTTTTTCCTGAAATTAGGATTTCTAATTTATTGTCGGTTATCCCATTGTGGCTTCCTTTCCATATTATCTAACCTATCCATTACTATCTCTAGTATTTTTGCTAATTGATCTATTTTTAAATCTGAACTAGATGTTTCTTATTTTATTGTTACTCTCCTTTCATTTCTTAATCTAGATTTTCTAGCCAACAAATTTGCCTCTACACTAATAGCATTACTTTTCATCTACTCTAAAGTTTCATGATTCCTTTATCTCAATCGATAGGCTGCCTATATCAAATCCATCAGGGAATTTGAGAAGAACATAATCTGGAGGAGGCTTAAGATTAGCAGGAATTGAATTATAAATGTTGTTGTATCTAGTACAATAATCTTGGACTGTTTAATTTGGTGCTCTTTTTATGCTTTCAAATTCAGATAATATTTGTAGTGGATTTTTCTTCTTTTCCCATTTATTAATAAATAATCTATGAAAAATTTCTAAATCAGCAATACTACTGGCATTTAAACCTTTAAACCATTTTTTCACCTCACCAGTTAATTTTTGAGCAAAAAGTCTCATTTGGACATCAGACTCATCTATTTCATGAAGTTAAAAATAGTCTATCATCTTATTAACATGTTTTTGGGCAGTGTATTGAGTGGTTGCATCAAATGGAGGTATTTTGATTTGATAATCCTGGGGCATGTCATGTGATTGTGCTGGAAGGACTAAGGGAGCATATCTAGCATCCATGGCTTGAATTATAGCTTGGCTAGGAGGTAAATTGGAAGTACTTGGAGAAGAGCTACGAGTACTAGATGATGTATTTAAAGAACTTGCAGATGAGATTGGGATATAAGAATATGTACTAGAAAATGTGGTTGAGTTTCTAGAAGAGGAAGTTGGGATATATGAAGAGGTGCTTGGGAATAAGAATGATGTATTGGTAAATGTAGAAGAAAAACTAGTGGATGGAGTTGAGGTGGTGGAATATGGGAATAATAATCTAGGTTGAAATGGTTGCTTTGGAAAAAATGAACCTATGGAATGAAGTGTGGTGGAAATAATGGATGAAGTAGTAGTGAATAGGGATGAACCTACACATTCTATAAGACTAGTATCTAAATGAGTGGTAGAAGGCTTATGGGTATAGGCTGATAAAGCATTTAATTCAACTGAATGTTGTAAATAAGCTTCATCTATTTCTTTAATCAAAGTAGCAGTTATTTCATCAAGCTTATCATAAACTTCAAAAATCTTTTCTTCAGAATCTACTGAAACGGTTTCCTTCTTAGTTTCAATAAATTAAATAAAATCAAGATCTATTACAGTGCTATGTAAATCACTTTCTGATTTGGTTCTGAATAAAGATTGTTTAAAATTTAAGTCAAATTCTATGTCTTGTATACTTGATAGCTTTTTTGGAAGAGAATTATCTTTGACTAATGAAACTTTATTACTTAAATCCTCTACTCTTTTATTTGTCTTTCCAATTATATTAGGATTATCTACTATGACAACAAGTTGTGGATCTGGATTTGACCTAGTATAGTAGACTCTTCTGGAAGCTATAATTACAATTTTTTATGAAAATATACTCACAAATTATTAAAACAATATTAAGGTGAAAATATAATAAAAATATTTCCTTTAAGATCTATTTAAAAATTGAGGATTGGTTAGTTCACTAGTGGAGTCACCAGTATGTTATCACTCTAATAATTCTTAAAGTTGTGAGATTTTTATTTATAGTTTAAAGAATATCATAGGTAACCACAAACCTACTTTGAAGCTTTAGGATCTAGCCTTCCTAAGGCTCAGAGAGGGATCTCTCTATAAGATTTAACTTTGTTTTTATATCTGATTTTAGGCTAGTTATATAGGGAAAATTGGTTTTGGGGTGTTGTTTTGTTTTGGTGGGAAAATCACTTAATGAGATGGATAGCAGTGAATCTGTAATCCATTGGGAAAATGGAGTTAATGTATCAATCAGATAGATCAGGATCAAGGTCTAAAGTCAAATTTTCACTGGGCAAGATAGTAGAATCACTTCAGATCTTCAAAGGTTGATGGTGAAATGGTTTTAATCAGGATAAAGCGAAATTAAGAATTATTTGGTCTGGATAAGGAGTGAAAAGGGAGAAATTAAGGGTTCTCTAGTCTGGATATCAGCAGAAAACATTTAAATGAAAACCAGTCAATAACAAAGTGCTTTTAACAAATTCTGATATAAAAATTCCTGATTTCACATTAAAATTTAGAATACATTCATGAATGGATGAAAAAAATAATAAAACTGACAAATAACATTTAGAAAATACTTCACTTCAATGGCCCAACACATGAATCCAGTAATATGTTGCTTTATTTCTTGAGATCCAGTCTTCTTACTTGAACTTGATTACAAAAACCCTTAGGTTCAGAATATAACAGCTATAGAAATCTTCAGCAATTAATCCACACAAATACTTCAAATGATGAAGTATTTATACAAAAGTAGTACAAAATGTCCTAGAAAAATCTTAGGAATGTTTCTTGGAAAACAAAATATATTTTTACAAAAAGATAGTGACAGTTGCCTAACAAATTGCTAGCTGTCCTATTTATTCAAATTAAATAGCATGTTGTTTGGATGAGTGTTGTAGCTGGACAGTTGAAGTGTACCTCACACTGGAAATATGATCTTTACTCTATTTTAGTCTTCCTCTTTCATCCAATACACTTTTTCAACTGGTACTCTTTGACTGCTAATACACTTTAACCTCTAAAAATTGTTTTACTATTTAAAAATATTTTTGTTGTGTAGTAAAAAATAGCAGCACTGTTGTTATCCTTTCTCACTGCAAACTGATTTTACAGCAAATTTGTAAGCTTCTCCCAGAATTCTTCCTCTGGTAA
Source organism: Pinus albicaulis (assembly GCA_034641835.2). Taxonomy (NCBI): domain Eukaryota; kingdom Viridiplantae; phylum Streptophyta; class Pinopsida; order Pinales; family Pinaceae; genus Pinus; species Pinus albicaulis. Next base: position 1,050,440,291 of record CM076580.1, read on the forward strand.
TTTGATCTTCATGAGTTTCTTGAAGTTCTCATCTTCTTCTATGTATCTTATAAAAGTTTTCTTGACCACAAAAAGGTGTTTTATCTCATGTTGTAAATAAAACAAATTTTCAATGCTTTTGTGCAAAACTTTACCTGTTGGAATCCCTTGCCAATTTGATTTTTTTCACCTGTTCTTTGGAAAATTCCCTTATCTTTTTATTATAATCTTCTTGTTTCATCAATTTATCATTGATTACTAGAAGATTAGGAAGTCCTTTTTGCCTCAAAGTGTCAAATTTCACCATGAATCTAGTGATGGCCATGCCCATATTTTGGCACTTTTCTTCCAACTGTTTCATCAAATTTTTCTTGGAAAGGACTTTTCTTACCTCAAGAATTGTTTTTGTCCTATCAGTTATTCCTATTTCATCCAATTCCTGCTTATTTTTAGTATTGAGAAACTTACTATCTTCCAAGGCTTCTTCAGGCTTGGCACCTAGTTCTTCTTTGGTCTTCAATATTTCTTCCTTAGCTGCCTTGAGTAAGTCCTTCTGTTCATAAATCACTTGAATGGATGGCCAAGTATCATTGACTGATTCAATGATATTGGACCATAATTGATTTTGAATATATGCCATGGGCTCTTTCAAGGTGAATTCTATTTCTACCTTTTTGAGTTGTTCCTTTAATCTTTTAGCCTTTTGTTCTTCTGTTTTAGCATTTATCTGTGTTAACTTCTTGGCATATTCAAGATTCTTGATTTTCTCCTTTAATTTGTTGATTTCATTAGTTTGTATGGAAATTTCTTCCATTCCTTTATCAATTTATTGGCCTCATATGAATGTTGAACTGCTGAAGTATATGACTCAGTGGCAGAAGTTGTAGAGGAAGTTACTGACACTGTTGTGGCCAATGGAACCTTTGGAGCCAATTCTTCTGCTAAAGTGGATGAGACTGTTGTTGTCACCATGGGAATTACGGTTGCAGGGATTTCTTGGGTTTTAGCAACTTCCTTTTCTTGGACTAACTTGTCCATCTCAATTTCCATCTCCTTAATTTGTGTTGTCATCTGTAATATGAGATTCATCATCTCATCCTTTTGGTTTTCTTCCTGTACAATCTCTTTAGCCTGTGGATGCTCTATAGGGGGTAATTTTAATTGTTTTCTCAGTGTTGCAATATCAACATTTTTCTTCTTTACTAGTTCTTCTGCAGCCTTCACATTAGAAGGGTCATAACCCACTTCAATCACTAACTCCTCTAAAGATTTGATTCTGGTGTCTTTAGCATATGAAGAAGATTTTTTAACCTTAAGTTTATCTTTCGTATTTTTCAAAGCATTCTGGAGCTTTTGAACACTCATTTCTTTTGTGGTCATTGTAGAACATAGCATTTTTGAGCTTTTCTTATGGAATTCAATCTGGTCCAAGGGATGAATGCCTTGGACTGGTACTTCAAAATCTACCTTTTTATAGTCAGTTGTTGTTTTAGGTGTTTGCACTGTCAGTTGAAGTACTGACATCAACAATTTCTTATTTGTATAATCAAAGGCTAAAAGCAGCCTATTTTGAATCCCTGTTGTCTGCTTTAAATATTGAGAATAAATTTCATTCTTTATTTCCTCATTCTTAGCTTTGATCTCTTTATGCTTTTCTTTGATATCCATATCTTTATCCTCTTCTTGTTTTGATGAAGATACTTCCACACTTTTTTGTTTCTTAATCATTTGTGTGTTGGAAGTAGTAGGTTGCTGCTCATTTTCAATCTCTGTTGGAGGCACAGTGTTTTTTTCTGGAACCTCTATATCTATAACCTCAATTGTTTCCTTTTCTTTATCTACTGGATTTGTCTTTGTTTTCTTGTTGTACCTGAGTTTGAATCTAGTTACGTGCTAGTTTCAATAGTATATGAGCCTTCTTCCCTTTTCATTTTTATACCTCTGTCTTCTTTAGCTGATGTTTGCAGAATGTGAATAGTATCACTCTGCTAAATAACTTCTACCAATGTATTTTCTAACCATTCAGATTGGTTAGAAAACTTCTCAATGTCAGGCTTATTTTCATGAACATATGGGGTTAATTTGCATTTTTTCCTCATCTTGCTAATTATACCATATAGATCATAGTACCAAAGGAAACTTTCACTGAACTTATACACTAACAACTGCTTTGCAACCTCTGCACCTGCTTCTTTGCTATTGCATATGAAGGGACCAACTTGGTTTTTCAATTTAAACTAGGTTTTCTTTTTAGCAGCCAATAAATTTACTGAATCTGAGTTCATAATCTATCTAATATATTCTAAGGAAAACAATCTCATTGGTAAATACTTTGGCAACTTATAGAGAAGGAGATTTGACCCATAAAATCTAAGTTCAGTGTGATTTTGGTTTAAATACCAATTACCTGTCCTGCTATGTTCTGATAACTGTAAAACCTTCTTAATTTCATCACTGATTCTAGGTTGCACACTATTTTTAATAAGATTTACCAATGGATGGATAAAATAGTCTGTGAAGTCTGCATATGTGAACTCAGTTGACTCCTTTCTGATTAAGGAAGTCCAAAAAATGATAGATTGTGCATTACCCTCTACATCCATCTTTCGAAGGGCTATGGGAAATTTATCTGACTGAAAGTAGAGGAACATATGAAAGAGGAATGAGGTATACCTAAATACACCTTCAGTAGGAAGTTTTACAAGCTGTTCATGAATACTATCAGCAATATACTCAACAAAATTATAGATGACTGTAGGGGGCTAACCAGGCACAAAATTAGATAGGAAACCAAGTATAGATTCATCAGTATCTTCATTAGTGAAGTAACCAAGGATAAAAGACAGCATTGAGATAATGTGTCTTGTTCCTTCTTGGAATTTGGAAGATGAATATGGAGGGTTAAGCTTGGGGATTTCAACATAAGAGGGTATGAATGTTTGAAAGATTTGAAATCTTTTAGGAAAGTATAAATACAGATAAAACTTTGTAAGAGCCTCAATAGACAAAGGGACTGCATCAAGCTTTGGTTGCAACTGAAGCATTTGGTTTATGGATTCACCAGTGATAGTAAATAATACTTCTTTCTCAGCATTGACAATTACTCTTTGATCTGGGGATAGTGAGTTTGACACAATCTGATGACCTCAGGGCATTAATGTGTGTGGGGAACTACATATTTAGGAAAATTAGAATCCCAAACAAGTACTTCATCTACTTGGTCCAAATATTTCTCTTGGCTCCAGTAGTGGAGCTCAAGAAGGTTAAATTCAGTTACTAGATCAGTGATTTTATAGTCTACATTAGCCAATGGGGTATGTTCAACATCTACAACAGGAGGTTGTAGTGGATTGATGACACTTATGCTTTTAGAGGCCATTGGTAAGTTTGTTTTTAACAATTTAACCTTTCTATATCTTTAAAACTCTGTTTTTAGGTTTTTAACACACTTCTGTAAGATTAAACTATTTACAGAAGGTATTTTTAGTATAACAAAGGGTTATTTTGGACTGCAACAGGAAAATTTTGGGTTTCTCTGCCTCAAGCTATCAATTTTTCTTTAAAAACCAATGTCTTTGACCTTTATAGACTCAGTAATAGCTAGCAAGGGTTTACTTTGATGAAATAGTCTTAAAACATCCAAATTTATGCACAAAGGGCTTCTTAGTACTGTAAACGAGCTTTGAATCATTTAGAGGGCCTCTAGATGGCTAAATCAATGAGATTTTTCTCTAAAAAAACAAATTACAGCTTCAGCAATTGTGAAATTCTCAGGGTTTGCAGCAAAGATGAATATATGAGGAAATATGGTTGTTTTTAAGGAAAACAAGCTTTAAAAAGGCTTGAATTCAAGAGTATACTTCTTTTCTAATGAAGGGATAGGAATTTTTCCTGAAAAATTCCTATAATTTAGGAATTTGGACGCAGAAAGAGGTTTTTTGGGAGTTTAGAAGCTTTCAAAAGTTTGCTGAGGTCTTTTAAATGTAGTTTGGAGGTTTTGAGCGGTTGCAACACCAAATTTGATTGAATTCTATTGTTTTTTTGCATTAAAACAGTGGCGGAAACGTATTTTTCTTAGTCAGGAACAATTTATGAACATAAAAAGAAACAGAAGGTTTAAACATGTACAATTTGGTGTTTTTATAAAGAATTTGATTTAAACAATGTTGGCATTTATTACCTGTCAATTCAAATTGGAGTGGTTTAGGCGCGGGGGAAGATTTACCGCTGAGTGGTTCTCGCATTGATGAAAGGTGGTATATGGTATTTCTCAAAAGGATGCGGTCCAATATTTTTACGATACGTGGAGGAGATAGAACGGGACAAAAATGCTTTTATCACAAATTTCAATTTGTTTAAATATCACGCTATGATATTTGCAATATGAAATATGGGCCATTGGATCTGTTGGGTGGATGCAAATGGTCGGGATTAAACGGCTTAGTTGCTGGGTATTAGACGTGGGGCCCGGGAGTTCCTTTATACGATGAGTTTAAAACTTATACGTTAAAACATAGTTTTAACATAAAGTTTAAGTTTAAAATGATAGGCAGATATTAATGTAATTCAACCAATGCAACGTATATAGGTGGAATATAAACATTGGGCGGGTTTAATATATAAAGGGATGCTTTTAACCTATGGGGAGCGGGGAAAATATCATGTGGGAAAATAAACATAGGTTAAAAAGTTAAATGTGGGTTGGGTTTATTTAAATGAATTAATATACTATGGGGTGGAAGGGTTTAATAAAGGAGTTAATATATTAGGTTAACATGTTAATATGAAATGAATGCAGGAATAGCAAGTACACTACGCATAGTGTAAAATATGATTTTTAGGTGAGATTTCTTCATTGTAATGCCCAACATAATCATTTAACACTTATACTTAGGATAAAGCATTTTTGTGGGTTTTTGAGTATTTTTATATGAAATGAGAATAAATCAAGGGGGTTTTAATTTTCCTAGGTAAATATGCATTTTGACTTTAGGAAATGGGGTTTTAGTAGGGAAAATGAGTGATTTTAAGGAAAAATAGTTTTTATGAAGGGGAATGGTGTTAATGAGTTAGGATCTAATACTTAGTTCCAATCAGTCATTAAGACGTGGGTTTGGTCCCACTAGAAGTCAGAGAAATGCTCCGAGTCTTTATAACTGAAGGTTTTTAGTACTGGAACACATTGTGGTGAGGGAAATTAGTAATATGCCAGATGATGTTTATCCATGTCTTGTAAAATTGCTTTCTTCCTACCCATCATTTATTCTACCCTTTTTTCCTTTATTTTCATGGGTGCATTTGAGCTTGAGAACCCTAATCCATTTTTTTTTAAAACAAAAACTATCTAATTCTAACCTTATTTCATCTAAGGGCTCAAATTAAGCTGTTGAGCTCTTCATTTATTATCTACCTTGTTGGGAAAAATACTGAGAGGGGGGGGTGAATCAATATTTACTGCATAATCAAATCTTTTTACTTTTTCATTCCTTAAAACCCATACGCTACTTTCCTTCAGTAAACTAGCGTATATACACGGATCCCCTTTATGAAACTAGCGTATACACAGAGATCTAGATATGTCTTTAATTCTTTACTTAAACCATTCCATCATTTATGCTTCAGATATTCAATAAGCAGTAAACATGTGCAGTAAGAACAGAATAAACCATCACACGAAGCATCACACATGAACACCAGGATTTTTAGGTGGAAACCCAAGTCGGGAGAAAACCACCGCTGCAGTTGCTCAGCCTTCAATATTTTATTATAGAGAAAACATATTACAACATATGTGCTGGCGCAGACTTGACCAGCATGCAGGCACCCACCTGCACTCGTTTACCAGCCTCTCCTGGAAGGGAGCTCCAACCCCCTGACTCGTTTACCAGCCTCTCCTGGAAGGGAGCTACGACCCCCCGATTTCGTTTACCAGCCTCACCTGGAAGGGAGCTACAACCCCCTGACTGAAGGCTACAACCCTCAGCACCACCTTGGACCACGTTTCATCAATTTTCACACTGGATCCAACAACTTTAATAGAACACCACTTGCAGGCCACATTTCATCATATTTTCATACTGGACCCTTTCCATACTTTTAAGCACAACCATACATCATCAACAGATACATATCAAGACAGATCAGATAGCATAAACACAGCAGAACAGCTCAGATATTTCATACCCCTTGCTTCAGCAAACCCTAGTTTGCATACGCTCTTTTACTTCACTGATTTCGCGTATATACGCGCTTCCGTCCACACAAACCAGCGTATACCTCAGTGTATATTTTATTGCGCATATGCGCTTTCTCTTCGCTGAAGCTGCGTTTATACGCGCTTCCTCCGCGTCGAAGTCGCGTATAGATCTTCAATTATTCCAGAGCAGCATACTTCTTCAGATCAGATATTCAGTTCAGATTTACCCTTTCACTTCAGACAGATGTTCGCCTAGATGTTCGCCTCATCCCAGATCTAGGCCTTCCATAAGCAGATCTAGTAAATACAAGTGCATTTCAGATCTAGATCCCCTTCTTCATCATTGGTGCATCATACACTCATATTTATCTTCAAGTGTAACCCTTTCCAATCAGATCTACTTCAGAGAGAAGTATTCATTCTAGCTCAGACATCTTGCCCCCACCCTCATGTTGTGCACAATGAATTTCTTCTCCTTTTATATGATTATCCTTTTTCAATACCATGAGCCCCTTTTTCAATACCATGGACCAAAACAATACCATAAGCCCAAAACTACCTGGACGGGGTCAATTAGGCGGATCATTACCCAATATCATGGGTCAATGCCATGGTGGTTACCCTTGGTTTTGCACTTTTTGAGCGCTTTAGCCCATACGCGACTTGGCACGTTCTTTTCCGCGTGCATACGCGACTTCCCCTAGGCCAATCCGCGTATACCAAGAGACATGCTCTTTTTCATCATTCTCTGAGTACATTCTGAAATCCTTTCTTCATTGTCTTCTGTACACACTGTAGAAACATCATATTTTCTTCATCAGGAACATATTCTCTCAAGCACAACTTCATCAAGTAAGTTGTCATCATCTTCATCAGGTGGGTTGCCTTTCAAGGACAACACTTAGCATTATATCATCAACAATCATCATATCACTTCAGATTTACATCATTTAACAAGCCCATCAAGTCAAGCATAACTTCATCAGGTGGAGTGCCATCAAGGACAATACATGTCAACAATCGCACGTCTTCATCTTCATTCAGTGGGTTGCCATCAAGGACAACACTCTGCATCATATTTCCAACAATCTCCCCCTTTGGACTTGATGGCAACCACGATGGTGTTTGGTTACCACAGCAGATAGATACCATGTCACTCTCCCAAATATATCACATCATTGTCTTCTCTTTATTCAAACACCATGTCACTCTCCCCCTTTGACATCAAGGGCAAAGGGCGGATCAAAAACCAACATTCTCCCCCTTTTCTCCTCATGTGGAAGAAGCATTCTGCAGATCTGATATATACTGAAGTGACCAAGCTCCCCCTGAGCTCAAAACATATTTTTCAATAAAGTACATGACTCTATGAACTCCCTATCACCAAAGACTCACACTCACATCAAATATCCAACCAAGTGAATTTACAAAATTTGACTCAGCTACCCAACCAAGTGGGTTTACAAAAATGACAAGTCCTTACATGACTGAATATTACAATTTTTACATCATGGGTCTCAACAAGACCTTTTCACCAAAATATAAATATGACCATTTATGACCAACACCAGAAAGTCCTCAAGAAAGAGAACATATTTCAGAAACATAATAATGCCAACACTGCATTATAGTCAGCAAAGCTAATGCTCCCCCTGAATCTGTGCAACCAAGCAATCTTTCCAAATGACTAAGGCTCCCCCTTAGTTTGTGCATCCTGAAAACTTCCACCAACAAATCATCAAGGCATCTTCATCAAAACATTAGACAAATCATCAAGGCATCTTCATCAAAACATTAGAAACAGAATTATGAGAACTAAAACACCACCAGAGATGTCAAACAGTATCAAAGATACCAAACAGCACTGCAGCTGTGCTGAAGAGAGCTGAACCAACCAAAAATTGTCAGCAATCAGACATACGCGGTTTTCTGTGCAGGAACACGCGTGTATACGCGACTGTGTTTCAGGAAACCCGCGTATCCCAAGACATCTTCTAAATTTCAACCAGATCTGAATCTCTGTGAGGAAAAGATAGTGTTCAGCTTCTTTCTGAGATATTTGACTGCTCCCCTGGACTACAGATAGATAGAACAGTGTAGTTGCATCTTCAAGCGTCATCCAATCGTTGTAGCATCAGCACAATAGTAATCAAGCCTTTAGATTCTTTGCAGCATCAATACAATCTTTCCAAGAAAGATTCTCATATCAGAACAACATCTTCTCATAGGTGTCAAGCAATCATCCATGTGGTCCAACATCACCATGATCTTCAAGATTTAACATGAAGTAACATATGTAGGCAAAAGATCTCTCAACCATAGTAACACATTCTGCATGATTTATTTCTGAATCAAATGACATCCAACTCATCCATGTGGGAGTACAAAAGATACTTATCCGCAACCAGGGCTCAAAATCTCATCATAACAAACCATGTACCAAGTGATCATCATTTGAGCATGAGTATCACAAAAACCAAAGAATAAGAAATCATATTGCCAACAATGCAATCATCAACCTGCTACTCCCCCTGGACCAGTGCTCCTTCTTAACTTGTGCAATCTGAAACACCTTCAACAGCAAGTCATCAGCGACAATCTCTGCATGATCTGTCCTTCTCTCTGAATTATAAGATTTCAACGAATACTCTTCATCAACAAGCAAACAGGACTCAACCATAACCTTCAACATAGGAAACCAAGTATCATATCATCATAATCATGAATATAACCAGAATAATGCAAACAGTGCAATCATCAGCAGTCAGACTGATGCTCCCCTTGGACCTCTGCTCTAGATCTTCAGTTATCAGATAAATTCTTTTATCATCAATGCATACGCGACTGTGTCTGCTGAAACTCGCGTGTATACGCGACTTTTGTGAATATAACTCGCGTATGAAAAGTGTAATATAGAAAATTTCACACCTTCATCTCTTCTTGCAAATTTACCTTCTGTTCCTGTCTTTTCTTCACACCAGATGCATTGTCAGAAATACATATAACCAGAATAATCAAATCAACCATGAGAGACATTATACATTGCTCCCCCTGTGACGATACATTACTAGATCTCATAATGTATCCCACATCATTCCTGCAGTCAATCAGAGAAGTAAGCTTCTAGAAGCGGATGACTGCAGTAGGGTCAGATTTCCCTACGTTTCTGAACGGTCTTCCTTCTTTTTCCAGACTTGTTTGATCTTTCTATTTGTGTGCTGGAAGTTGTCCACTTTCCCAGATTTTTTCATCCTGCATTCTTTTTCTACATGTCCATACTTGTTACAAGCATAACATCTCATGTGACCAGAGAAATAAACATAAGAATCATAATGAGTATTTCTATTCTTCCTCTTTTTACAATCAGCTGCTTTATGTCCATACTTGTTACATGAAAAACAATATCCCTTGAAGCTACTAGAGTACCTTTCTGAGTAGAACCTATTTGTTTGTGACTGAATTGTTCTGCTTCTGCAATTTGCTGCAACATGCCCATAATTATGACATTTAAAACATTCAACATTCTTGAATGAATTCCTTTGAGAATTCATGATTGTTGGTTGAGCTTTTGTCTCTTTCAACACTTCAGGTTTTGCATTGACTACCTCTGAATTTTTTGCACTTCCTTGAGAGCTAGATTCACCTTTAATAGTTTCATGAAAACCAAGACCATGTTTGATAGTAGGAGACCTTTGAGTACTCAGAATATTGTCCAAGATATTAGTACTATCATGAAACCTCAAAAGTTTAACCTTTTCTTCTAATTTACCTTTGAGAATGTTTACCTCATCCTCCAAGTCTTGACATTGCTTTGTCATGCTTTCTTCTTTCCTTCTTCCATCTTCTACTTGATCCTTAAGATTTAGAATTTCTTCTTTCAACAAATTTCTGTTTTCTTCACATGTTTGTTGCAGCTCTTCATTCTTCTTCTTTGATGCTTTGAGATCTTCTTTCAGAGATATGTTTTCAGCTTCAAGTCCAGCATTCTTCTTATTTGATTTTTCGAGACCTACTTTGAGGGAAATGATTTCTGCTTCAAGTTCTTCATTCTTCTTATTTGATTCTTCAAGATCTGCTAGTAGAGAGATGATTCCATCTCCAAATTCTGCATTCTTCTTGTTTGATTCTTCAAGATCTGCTTGTAGACGTTCTATGACAGACCAGATTTTTGCTCCAAGTTCTTCATTTTCAAGTAGTTGTAGAGGTTCCTCACTCTTCTTACTTGATGCTTCTAGAGAGATGACTGTAGCTTCAAGACCTTCATTCTTCATTTTTCCCATTGTTACGGATCTCCTTCAAGCGATCAAGCTTCTGCAGAAGGACCACCCTCTGATACCAATTGTTGGGAAAAATACTGAGAGGGGGGGGGTGAATCAGTATTTACTGCATATTCAAAATTTTTACTTTTTCATTCCTTAAAACCCATACGCTACTTTACTACAGTAAACCAGCGTATATACGCGGATCCCATTTATGAAACTAGCGTATACACAGAGATGTCATTAAATCTTCACTTAAACCATTCCATCATTTATTCATCAGATATTCAATAAGCAGTAAACAGGTGCAGTAAGAACAGAATAAACCATCACACAAAGCATCACACATGAACACCAGGATTTTTAGGTGGAAACCCAAATCGGGAGAAAACCACCGCTGCAGTTGCTCAGCCTTCAATATTTTATTATAGAGAAAACATATTACAACATATGTGCTGGTGCAGACTTGACCAGCACGCAGGCACCCACATGCGCTCGTTTACCAGCCTCTCCTGGAAGGGAGCTACGACCCCCTGACTCGTTTACCAGCCTCTCCTGGAAGGGAGCTACGACCCCCCGATCTCGTTTACCAGCCTCTCCTGGAAGGGAGCTACGACCCCCTGACTGAAGGCTACAACCCTCAGCACTACCTTGGACCACGTTTCATCAATTTTCACACTGGATCCAACAACTTCAATAGAACACCACTTGCAGGCCACATTTCATCATATTTTCATACTGGACCCTTTCCATACTTTTAAGCACAACCATACATCATCAACAGATACATATCAACACAGCATAAACACAGCAGAACAGCTCAGATATTTCATACCCCTTGCTTCAGCAAACCCTAGTTTGCATACGCTCTTTTACTTCACTGATTTCGCGTATATACGCGCTTCCGTCCACACAAACCGGCGTATACCTCGGTGTATATTTTATTGCGCATACGCGCTTTCTCTTCGCTGAAGCTGCGTATATACGCGCTTCCTCCGCGTCGAAGTAGCGTATAGATCTTCAATTATTCCAGAGCAGCATACTTCTTCAGATCAGATATTCAGTTCAGATTTACCCTTTCACTTCAGACAGATGTTCACCTAGATGTTCGCCTCATCACAGATCTAGGCCTTCCATAAGCAGATCTAGTAAATACAAGTGCATTTCAGATCTAGATCCCCTTCTTCATCATTGGTGCATCATACATTCATATTTATCTTCAAGTGTAACCCTTTCCAATCAGATCTACTTCAGAGAGAAGTATTCATTCAAGCTCAGACATCTTGCACCCACCCTCATATTGTGCACAATGAATTTCTTCTCCTTTTATATGATTATCCTTTTTCAATACCATGAGCCCCTTTTTTCAATACCATGGACCAAAACAATACCATAAGCCCAAAACTACCTGGACGGGGTCAATTAGGCGGATCATTACCCAATACTATGGGTCAATTCCATGGTGGTTACCCTTGGATTTGCACTTTTTGAGCGCTTTAGCCCATACGCGACTTGTAACGTTCCTTTCCGCGTGCATACGCGACTTCCCCTAGGCCAATCCGCGTATACCAAGAGACATGCTCTTTTTCATCATTCTCTGAGTACATTCTGAAATCCTTTCTTCATTGCCTTCTGTAAATACTGTAGATACATCAGATTTCCTTCATCGAGGACATATTCTATCAAACACAACTTCATCAAGTAAGTTGTCATCATCTTCATCAAGTGGGTTTCCTTTCAAGTACAACACTCAACATCATATCATCAACAATCATCATATCACTTCAGATTTACATCATTTAACAAGTCCATCAAGTCAAGCATAACTTCATCAGGTGGAGTGCCATCAAGGACAATACATGTCAACAGTCGCACGTCTTCATCTTCATTCAGTGGGTTGCCATCAAGGACAACACTCTGCATCATATTTCCAACATACCTAACTACTGATTTGTCAAGTTTAAATAGTTTGACAAGATATTTATTCTCTATCTATAAACATGAAATTTAAAGCATGAAAAAGTTAAGATTAAACTATTTAACTCATCATGTATTATGGCATTTTGAACAAGCTGCACATAATCATTTATTTGCAGTGAAAAGTAACTAGTAGTGCAATTTTGACTTGCATCAATTTCATGTCTTATTCTTATCTCTTTTTGTTTGGGGTCCATTTTTTCTATTCTTTTTTTATCTTTTTATTTTCCAGTCCTTTGATTTTTCTTTTAGGACCTTTACCCTCTTTTCATTTTTTATTTTTCTAATATGGGAAAACAACTTGTAGAAATCAATGTATATACATATTATGTAATGTTCCCAAAATTAGCAAGAAGCTAATTGGAACATTGATTTTGCTTATATCATCTAGGAGGTGAATCAAATGGGTGAGGAGACCCATGAGTAGGAATAAAATCCTTCATAGTGTGAAAGGGATCAATAAATCAGCTTTATTTTGCACCTTCCAGTGTGAAAAGGGGCAAATGCATGAGGATAAGGTCAAGTTTGACCAAGTCAACAACACTGCCAAAGAGGGTGTGGATTGCTTGGGAAGACAATGCAGTTTTCATGGGAGGAAGATCACATGGTGAAGGAAACAAAAATGTGTGGGGTCCAAGACAAGAAGGCTTCATTTTCATAAAAGGAGGAAGAGGCAGCCATAGAGGATTATGTTTGAGTATTTGATTTTGGTCTATCTAGACTCTTTGCATTCTTGGGCTATTTAGCAGAGTTGCAGTGCTGTATAGCACAAGGAATTACTGTTAAGGATTCCTTCCCCTTCTTGAGAGGCCTCTTAAGGGATTTTTCTTCATTTCTCCACATTCAGGCTCAAGGCCAAGCCACCTCCTTTAGCCACAACGTAGTTTCTGTTTATATTTGGGTTGTGTTGCAGGTTGTTGTAGTGGTGAGTCCCATCACACCACTTCTGGGGCTTATCTTTTAGAGGAGGGAGCTTCTATTCCTCCGGAAGATCATTTAGGAAGATTTCAGAGCTGATTTTCATATCTTAGCATCAGGCCAAGCATCTCCCATCTACTACAGTGCAGTCCCTCTCCTTGACTGCGTTATTCCAGTGTGTATCTGCAGTGGGGGCTTGCACCACTATTTTGGAGGGTGAGATCTTCAGTGTCAGGATCAGCCTATCACTTGAGAGATCTGTTGGAGAAGGTCTATTTCATATTGTGCTTCATCTTCATCAATCTCCATCTAGTTTCTGAGTTGGAGCTGCTACCCAACAACTCTAGCATTTATGTAGATTTTCCATTTTGTATATGTTTCAGCCAATCCTTCTAAGGATTGTTGTACTATTGTTTTCAGGGGCTGAGAGCTTGCTCCCCCACATTTCTTGAGCCATATATTGTCATATCCTTATATTATCATTTATTATGTTGCAGTATCTCTAATAGACTGCGCTAATATAGCCTTGTATAAATCCTGAGTAGCAGTGTTCTCCAATTTCTTATACATGTTTTGTTGAGGCTCTCATTGCCTAGCTTGAGTGATTGATTCCTCAAAGAATTGTATACATTTGCTGCTCTATTATAAATTTGTTGGCTATTCAGATCTCCATGTGTTTTGGGTTATAAAAATAATGTTGTTATTCCATTGTATGTTCATACATTGTTGTAGTCCCTTCATCGGGCATTTTTCCAAGGAAACTAGGTGTGGAAGACCTGTTTAACCCACCTAGAGGGATGTATTTTGAGCCTCCTCTTATATTTCAATATTATATACATTGATCTAAGGGATCCAGGTCCTAGTTTTAAATCCTGTAGCATCCATTCTTGGAAAATGTGTTTTCCAGTCATGCCTTGCTAATAGTTCACATTTTGGGATATTACAGTGGTATCAAAGCAACTTTCTTGGCTCAGCCTGTGAGTCTCAACCAAAGAGATTAGGAGATTGAAGAGGATGGGTTTTATCTCATCATATTTTAGATGCATGAAGAAATTCCCCAATGAGGATAAGAAATAGAAGAGGAAGAACCCTGCACTTCCTATTCTCATCAAGAAGGAGATAGAGAGATGAGCAGGAAAAAGACTCCATCTTTTGGAGAAGATAAAGGGGATAAGCTTACAAAGCTTCTTCCTAAATATGTACAAAAAATACATGAATATCTAAAGAAGATAAGGAGGGAGATTTATGGGGAATCTCCAAAAGAGTTTGAATCTAAAGTAAACTCTAGATTTTTATATGAGGAGTGTGAGCAAGCAGCCACACACCATAAGGCATAGCACAGTCACATGCCCAGGTTTTCCATGAGAAATATGGAAAGAGGAGAGGAGGTTTCTAGGAGGGAAAATATTAGTGATTTCTTGAAATATTATGAGTCTCAAACTCAGACATTCCGAGATCATCTCAAATTTTTAGATTTTTGCAAGATCAAGGTGAAAGGAAGAGAGCAACATGATAGATTTCTTCTATCCACTTTTGAAGGTTCACCTACATGTTCAGTCAAAGCTTGGGTGGAGGAGTTAGATGCCTCCATGCAGCAGCACCAAATTATTGAAGATGAAGCCATCAAGGTTGCAGCATTGTATTTGAGAGGTAAGGCCTATGCCTAGTGGATCTTTGAATCCTTTTCTTTAGAAAATGTAAACACTACATCTTATGCAAGTTTCACTAAGGCATTAGTGAAAATATTTGATAGAAGGATTCATGAGACACATATGGTGGAGATAAACAAGGAAAATCAAACAAAATCCTTGCATGACAACTCAAGACCACTTCAGAAAACCATGGAGGAGGCTGAAAACTGCACCATACCTTGCTGGGAGAAAGACTTTCATCTCACATCTCTAAGCACGGGATCATGGAGATCTCCTTTTCAAAGAGGGATCTAATCATTGGGAGGTTTCCCATTCATGTTGTAGAGATTGAGGGCAGCAGTGCTGTCGCATCTAGAGATTATCTAGTGCCTCATGCAGAGGAAGGAGGAGCTCTTGCTTCAACTGGAGGGATTCTTGCTTCCTTGCAAGGAAGTCCCCAGGATCTCATGTGTGGAGGTTAAGTCACAACTCATTATCTACATGTGCCATTGTTGATGAGGTGTTAAACCATGGAGACAAAAGGAGGAGATAGGGAGGAGAACCAGCATCATGGGATTAGGAGTACAAACCCCTATCCATTTCATGATTTTGATGCACCTAGGAGGGAGATAAGATTACGCAGTGAGAGCATGTACAAATCTGTCCATTCATACATACAGTCTACTCTTGATGATGATGTCTCATTGCATGGAGGCATTGCACCGGGGAGACCACTAGATCAACAAAGGAGGATGGATGCTTCACATTTGGAGGCACCAATCATTGATTCCATAGAGGTGGAAACCTTGGGAGAGCTTGGTAGAGCACTGGGAGTCTTGGGTAAAATCATGGAGGAGAGAGGTATTCTCTCAACATTATCTACACCCACTCCCATTTCAGATTCTATGCTGTGGTAGAAGCAACAGAGGAAGGATAGCAGCCTTCCAACTTGCATCTTTGACATGGGAGGTGTTAGAGAAGAGGGCAACCATATGACAAGTATTCCTCATGATAGATCATCAGCGCTGTCACTATGGAGGATAGATCCATATTGGAACTTCCAATTTTTGGTGGAGTGTTCCAAGGATCTTCTTTATGGTAGGATATTGGATGACTAGTTGCATGAGGAGGACAATCATAACTCATTGGAAGAGTTAGCACAACCACCTCTTTTCTCTTTGAAGATGAGAGAAGACTCATCTATGAGATACTCCCTTTGCATGAGCAAAACATATGATAAGGGTGTTGATTATTTACATGATGATTTATATAATGTATGTATGTATCCCTTAACTATATATGTGCAGGATGTTGCTATGAGGAGGAACATTCTTTCTTTTAAGCTTCATGGTCTACTTGAGGCCATAAGCATGATTGATAGCCACTCCCTAGGAGGACTTGGGGAGGAGATGTATTATGGAGGACATGCTCACTTTACACCATACATCATTCACTTCCTCCATACTTATGAGGAGATTGGGCAGAAAGCAAGTGGTTGAAAAGCCACACATTTTATCAATCTCTATTGTGGTTGAGAGTCAAGCTACATTGGTTACACTTGAGGGACCATTGTCCTTCTCACTTATTACATATGGAAGCAAGCATGATTCTCATTTTGGCTCCCTATGTTTATATTATTTTTGTCTATATGAGGAGCATGTTTGGGAGAGAGACACATTGGATGGATGTGTCCTTTGGGAGAGAAGATCTCCATAATTTTTGCAGTACATGTTCTAAGGGGAGCATGGGAGATAATATGGCCACCACATAAACACATTTTTCTCTTTATAAGGGGGGCCATAGGATTGAGTGGACTCCATATGATGGTGACTTCCAACTCATCATATATGGAATGGTTTGGGCTAGCCTAATTTGCAACGTTGGAGGAGAGATCTTTGGATATCTAGTCCTCATATTTCCACTAGAGGGCAACATTATTGCAGCCCAACATCAGCCAACACTCTACACTTATCATAAGTGGAGAGATGGATAGCGTGGGGTAGACTACCTTGTCTACCATATGCAGATTTTCAGCCCACCTACTTTGCAAGAGCCAAAGGTGGAGGAAGGTTTTCAGGAGTTTCCTAGTTGGGAGGTGACTCATTTTGCATGGCTAATAGCCTGGGGATGGATGATCCATATGGGGGAGATGGTTCCCATTATATTTCATATTCCATTCCTCAAAGGGACCTCTAGACATCACTTTCTTATCCTCTTGAGTACTTCACCCTTACATGATGATAGCTTGATAGCTGAGTTGCATGCTGAGGAGGAGCAATGTGGAGATTGGATTGATGAGATAGCATATTTTTACTTGGAGGAGTTCATCATACATGGATGCTACAGGAGAGGAGGAGAAATAACTCAGTTCTATCCTTGCACTTGCTTGAGGACAAACAATCTTTGAGAGGGGAGGACTGTAATGTTCCCAAAATTAGCAAGAAGCTAATTGGAACATTGATTTTGCTTATATCATCTAGCAGGTGAATAAAATGGGTGAGGAGACCCATGAGTAGGAATAAAATCCCTCATAGTGTGAAAGGGATCAATAAAGAAGCTTTATTTTGCACCTTCTAGTGTGAAAAGGGGAAAATGCATGAGGACAAGGTCAAGTTTGACCAAGTCAACAACGCTGCCAAAGAGGGTGTGGATTTCTTGGGAAGACAACGCAGTTTTCATGGGAGGAAGATCACATGGTGAAGGAAACCCTAATGTGTGGGGTCCAAGACAAGAAGGCTTCATTTACATAAAAGGAGGAAGAGGCAGCCATAGAGGATTATGTTTGAGTATTTGATTTTGGTCGATCTAGACTCTTTGCATTCTTGGGCTATTTAGCAGAGTTGCAGTGCTGTATAGCACAAGGAATTCTTGTTCAGGATTCCTTCCCCTTCTTGAGAGGCCTCTTGAGGGATTTTTATGCATTTATCCACATTCAGGCTCAAGGCCAAGCCACCTCCTTCATCCACAGCGCAGTTTCTGTTTAGAGTTGGGTTGTGTTGCAGGGTGTTGCAGTGGAGAGTTCCATCACACCACTTCTGGGGCTTATCTTTCAGAGGAGGGAGATTCTATTCCTCAGGAAGATTAGTTAGGAATATTTCAGAGCTTATTTTCATATCTTGGAATTAGGCCAAGCATCTCCCATCTACTACAACGCAGTCCCTCTCCTTGATTGCGTTATTCCAGTGTGTATCTGCAGTGGGGGCTTGCACCACTATTTTGGAGGGTGATATCTTCAGTGTCAGGATTAGCCTATCACTTGAGAGATCTATTGGAGAAGTTCTATTTCATATTGTGCTTCATATTTAGCCATCTCCATCCAGTTTCTGAGTTGCAGCTGCTACAACAACTCCAAAATTTATGCAGATTTTCCATTTTGTATATGTTTCAGCCAATCCTTCTAAGGATTGTTGTACTATTGTTTTCAGGAGTTGAGAGCTTGCTCCCCCACATTTATTGAGCCATATATTTTCATATCCTTCTATTATCATTTAGTATGTTGCAGTATCTCTAATAGATTGCGCTTATATAGCCTTGTATAAATCCTAAGTAGCATTGTTCTCCAATTTCTTATACATGTTCTGTTGAGGCTCTCATTGCCTAGCTTGAGTGATTGATTCCTCAAATAATTGTATAAATTTTCTGCTATATTATAAATTTTTTTTCTATTCATATCTCCATGTAATATAGGTTATAAAAATAACGTTGTTATTCCATTGTATGTTCATACATTGATGCAGTCCCTCCATCGGGCATTTTTCCAAGGAAACTACGTGTGGGAGACCTGTTTAACCCACCTAGAGGCATTTATTTTGAGCCTCCTCTTGGTTTTCAGTCTTAGATACATTGATCTGAGGGATCCAAGTCCTAGTTTCAAATCCTGTAGCAGGCATTCCTAGAAAATGCGTTTCCTAGTCATGCCTTGCTGACAGTTCCCATTTTGGGATATTACATATTACAAGACTAATTAAAGTCAATTCAAAAATTATGAACCCTATTATTATAGGACCCTAATAGAGGGAAATTGAATGTATGATTTCAGAAATGTTAGAGGCTGGTGTAATTCAACCTAGTCAAAGTTCTTGCTATGCCCCAGTAGTATTGGTGCACAAGAAGGATGGATCATGGCACATGTGTCCGGATTATGGGGAGCTCAATAAGCTCACTATTAAAGATAAATTTCACATTCCTGTGATTGATGAATTATTGGATGAATTACATGGAGCAATTTATTTTACCAAGTTGGATCTTCGTTTGGGATATCATCAAATTAGAATGAAGACTGAATATATTATGAAAACAACAATTGAAACTCATGAGAGTCATTAATAATTTTTGGTCATGCCTTTGTGCCTTACCAATGCACCTTCTACATTTCAAGGGTTAACAAATTCCATTTTCAAACCCTTCCTTAGAAAATTTGTGGTAGTATTTTTTGATAATATACTAATATACAATAGGTCTTGGAAGTATCATGTTCAACATGTTGACAGAGTGTTCAAACTATTGGAGGAGAAACAATTATATGCAAACACCTCCAAATGTTTCATTGGAGTACAAGAGGTGAAATATCTGGGTCATATTTTATCTCAGGAGGGTTTTAAGGTATACCCTAAAAAAATTAAAGCCATTAAGGAATGGAAAGTCCTCACAACCATAAATCAGTTGCGAGGGTTTCTCAGATTAGCAAGGTATTATCGCAAGTTTGTTAAGAATTATGGGATAATAACATCACATCTAACAACATTATTGAATAAAGATGAATTTTCATGGACTCCTGAAGCAACTAAGGCCTTTGAACATCTTAAAGAGGCAATGTGCCTAACACCGGTCTTAGCTATGCTAGACTTCACAAAAACTTTTATTGTGGAATGTGATGCCTTAGGAAATGGAATTGCTGGTGTTTTAATGTAAGAAGTAAGACCCATTTCTTTTGAAATTTGTCAAATCAAACGAAATTATTTACAGAAAGCTACTTATGAGAAGGAAATTTTGGAAATACTACATGCAATAAATAAATGGCGACCTTACCTAATGGGAAGACACTTCAAGGTAAAAACTGATCATGATAGTCTTAAATACTTTCTGGAACAAGGATTATCTTTAGAAGAGCAACAAAAGTGGGTCACAAAGATGTTGAGTTATGACTTTGAAATCATCTACAAAAAAGGGAAGCTACGTTTTGTTGCAGATGGACTCTCAAGAAAGGATGAAAAGGTGGAAGCATTGCTTTGTTCCATTTCTATTATCCAAACAGATTGGATAACCGAAGCAAGGGATTAATGGAAGACGTGGACACTCATTCAAAAGTTGCAGCAAGATCATAGTATATCTGATACATTTAGTTGTAAAAATGATTCCTTATGGTACAAAGATCGCTTATATCTTTGTAATAATTCCCAAATAAAACAAAATATCATTTTGGAATTTGATGCAGGAGCATCAGACCACCCTTAATCATAATTGGAATTCAATTTTTTGAGAGAAGAATACATGGACAACCGTTTGTAAATGGGGGATAATTTCCATGAAATAGAGCTAAAATTATGGAATAGATATGTCTCTAGAAGATTTGATTTATTTTAATATCTGCCATGTAATTAAACAGAGAGATATTAGGTGTTAGTTGAGTGATTTGTGCGATAAAATTGTGGATCTTAGATGATCCACTTGATTTGTAATTTCTTTATAATGTGAGTCTGTATTGTATGATAGGGGGGAATGCAATGTAGCATGAGGGTGAAATTGTGATTAAGGCCGTAGTGGCCTTAGCCTATATTCGAGCTTGAGATAATAATGAAATCTGTTTATTTTTAAGTATCCAACAATGTTCTTGATCTTTTTATATCTGTGTGTTATTTTATTTCGATTTCTCAATATATATACACATTCTTTTCTATTAATTGATAAGCTGTGTGAGTAAGAGTGCGAAGAACTAAGTTCCTATGAACTTCGTTGTATATCAAAGCTATGGAAAAACACAGATTTATTGAAAGGTGAATTACATCGACAGGTGTCAGAGTGAAGGATGAATGAACGATGAGGATCAAGATACAGAATGAAGCGAGAGATGGACATATGAGAGTACAACGCATTTGAAAAAATATGGGTACTGCACATCGAAATTGGTGATTGTTTTGTCACATGTTAATACATCACAAGATTAATGATATAAGTTGCGATGCGATGAAGAGGAGCCACATGTCGGTGGGGTCCATGCGCACATACAATAAGGGGAGTAACTACCAGTGAAAGGATAAATCAACGAATTGCCGAAGTCTGATGAGTGTAAGGTTGCAAAGATGTGATGCGACATCGTCATCGCAATTCTTCGCATTGACATTGTTTACATTTAAAATTATTTGTTATGAGTTGTGACCCGCGATAAGGGTTTCGGGCGTTTAGCGAAATAATATATCTTGCAATGTTGCGATGTATGTTAGATCTGAGATCTGAAAAGTTTATGAACCCGCAATAGTGCAATTCGTTGCAAGAAAAGGAGATTTATGTGGACCCACAATCCACAAGTCTGTGTATTTGGGTAAATATGCAGTTCGTCTGCATCAAAGTGGTATTAGAGCAAGGAAATATTTCCTACAGAGTGAGATTTTGTGTGCAAAGGAAGGAGGTAGATATATGTCAAAGATTAGTAAGAGTGTGGTCTTTATATTTTTTTGTGCAGGAAGCAGCATAATAAGGTGAGAATATTGCAGCAGCCTAGAGCCATGAGGCTCAATTGGTTCCAAAGTAGAGATCCAGAGAGATGTTGAAAGACTGAGCTTAGAGGAGAGAAGTTTAGTGAGGTATCGTGTAGTAGGGAGGACTTGCTACTGCAAAGATTTTTTTGCAGCTCACGAATGTTGTTATGGAAAGATCACAAAGGAAATTCTACAGAGAATGTGGGTAGAATTTCCAAGATAAAGAAAATGACTTGGTACTGATAGCAAGTAGCAGACTTGTTACAAAGATCAAGAAGGCATATGACTAGGAGGTCATAAAAATTTTGTACCTTGGGAGTCTGATGCAGGAGCATTGGACCACCATTAATCATAATTGGAATTCAATGCTACGAGAGGAGAAAACGTGGACAACCATTTGTAAATGGGGGCTAATTTCCATGAGATAGATCTAAAATGATGGAATCGATATGTCTCTAGAATATTTGATTCATTTTAATTATCTTCCATGTAATTAAACAAAAAGATATCAGGGGTTAGTTGAGAAATTTGTGAGAGAAAATCATGGATATTAGATGATCCACTCGCTTTGTAATTTATTTATAATGTGATTCTGTATTGTATGATAGGGGGGAACAATGTAGCCTGAGGGAAAAATTGTGATTCAATCTATAGTAGCCTTAGCTCGTATTCGAGCTTGAGATAATAATGAAATATGTTTATTTTTAATTATCCAGTAATGTTCTGGTTCTTGATGTATCTATGTGTTATTTTATTTTGATTTCTTAATATATATATATATATATATATATATCCATTATTTTCTGTTAATTGATAAGTTGTGTGAGTAAGAGTGTGGAGAATGAAGTTCCTATGAACTTCACTGTAGATCAAAGCTATGGCAGAAAAAAGATTTATTGAAATGTGAATTCCATAGACAGGTATCAGAGTGAAGGATGAAAGGATGGTGAGGATCAAGCTACAGAACGAAGCGAGAGATGGACAGATGAGAGCACATCGAATTTTCCAGAAGATGGGTAGTGCACATCGAAATCGGAGATTGTTTTGTCACATGTTAAGACATCACAAGATTAATGATATAATTTGAGATGCGATGAAGAGGAGCCATGTGTCGGTAGGCTCCATGCGCATATCACATGGCGCATATGATAAGGGGAGAAAATACTGGAAAAAGGATAAATCAGTGAATTTCCGAAGTCCGATGAGTGTAAGGTTGTGAAGACGCGATGCGACATCTTCATCGCAATGCTTCGCATCGATGTTGTTTACGTTTAAAATTATTTGTTATGAGTTGTGACCCACAATAAGGGTTTTGGGTGTTGAGCGAAATAATATATCTTTCAATGTTGCAATGTATGTTAGATCTGCCATCTGCGAAGTTTATGAACCTACAGTAGTGTGATCCGCTATGATAAAAGGAGAATTATGTGGACCCATAACCCATAGGTCTGTGTATTTGGGTAAATATGATGTTTGTCTGTATCAGAATTACACACCTCTCCCTTAGGAGGACACTCATGATTTTTAAAAACTTACCACAAGGTGAAGAAAGAATTATTTTTGGATGGCCTTAAATCTGATATTCAAAATTTTGTGGCAGAATGTTTGGTTTTCCAGAAAAATAAAGTTGAGACAATTAAGACCCTGGGTATTCTACAACTTTTATCAGTTCCAAGTCAACATTGGGAGGAGGTTTCAATGAATTTTATCACAGGTTTACCTAAGTTCGAAGAAAATAGTGTCATCATGGTGGTAGTTTATAGAATTATTAAGTATGCACACTTTTGTGCATTATCTCATCCATTTAAAGAAATTGCATTTGATACAACATTTATGGAAACAATTCAAAAGCTGCATGGAAACCCAAAGATTATTGTAAGTGAAAAATATCCCATTTTTACTGGAATTTTTTGGACGATTATTTTCTTGTTTGGGTACTCAACTAGCTCATAACTTATCTTATCATCCTCAATCCGATGGGAAAGATGAGATAGTGAAATTTTTTTTGGAAGGATATCTTCGTTTTTTTGTATCTGATAAACAAACACAATGGGTCAAGTGGTTACCTCTCGCTGAATGGTGGTATAACACTTCCTTCCATACTGCAGCAAAAATGACCCCATTTATGGCACTTTATGGATATCATCCACCATCCATCACATCATATTTAAAAGAAAATTCTAAGGTTCAAGCAGTGGAAGATCACATCGAGCATCAACAATAAGTTCTCCAACTCTTAAAGGATAACCTAAATTTGGCACAAAATCGAATGAAACAATAGGCTTATCAACATCGCAGGGAGAGAAGATTTGATGTAGGAGACTGGGGATTTTTATCGCTACAACCATACAAAAAAATGTCCCTCAAGCAAGCTAAGAAGGATAATAAATTATCGCCAAAGTACTATGGTCCTTACAAGGTGTTGCAAACTATTGGTACTATGGAATACAAATTGGAGCTTCCTGCTTCGTCTCGAGTGCACCTAGTTTTCCATGTTTCATGCTTAAATAAGGTTATAGGTGACAAACTTCTAGTTCAAACAATATTTGCAGAACTTTTTGAGGAAGGAAAAATCATAAATGAACTTGAAGTAGTCATGGAAACAAGAACTCGACAACTACGAAATCGATCAATTTCAGAGTATCTCATCAAGTGGAAGAACTTACCCACTAAAGATTCCACATGGGAGGATGAGAATTTTTTATAGAAGCATCCAGAGCTACTCAAGCATTGAGGACAACACTTTTTTGAAGGAGAGGGGCATGTTAGGTCCCTATATTACTAGTGTAGTCCCTTATTTTTTTAGTGTAGCCCCCTTATTGTTATTTTTGTACCCCTATAGCCCCCATATTGTTATTATTGTGCCCATAAAAATCCACTATTTTTATTATTGTGCCCTTGCATTATTATTGTTAGGTCAACTAGGATTATATTGTGACCCCATGGAATCCTATATATAGAAAGGTGGTTTTGTCATTTGTATCATCCACGAATTTTTCATTTATGTAATGTAAAGGAGGCCCCCCCCTCGAAGTGGTTGATTTCTAAGGCGTTGATCTCTCTTTTCTTCTAATTTTGGAGTTGGTTACATAACAATAAAGGAGATTTTTCTAGTGTGGCCTATAACCTATCAGGGAATGACATTCCATTGGAGGAAATTCCAGCCTAAATGTACCCGTGAAATTATTTGTGCATAATATGTAAGCCAATTGAAATAATTTAAATTTAAAAAGAGGTACATTTAAATATTTTGGAAGGAAAATAATAATAAAAAAAAAACTTTTGTTAATAGTATTGTTGGCTTATCTCCTTATAGGTTTACACAAATTTCAAGTGTAGACACTCGTTTGATGTTGAATTAAATTACACATCCAATGAGTACCCATCATGCATACTTATGAGAAGATATACATTGATAAAAAAATTAGATACACTAAAAAATCATGTTCAACACATTTTTTTAATGTATCGTACATTGTTATCAATGTGGGTCTTATCAGAAGTATGCATGATGGGAAATAATTTGATGTGGAATTTAATTCCACATCCAACGAGTGTATACACTTTAAATTTGAGTAAACCTATAAGGACATGATCCAAAAATACAATTAAAAAAAAGTAGCTTTCTTATTTTCCCTTCAAAATTCATAACTTTTATTTTATTATTTTTCCTTAGGAGGCCACTTTTAGGCTGAAATTTCCTCTAATTCCCGGTCTTCATGATGTATAGAAGTTTCTCCCATCTCCTTTAGAAAGCCTCTAAACTATCTTCTCCCAATAGTCTGCAGGTTTCCTAGTGTAGGATGGCCTCTACTTGCCTTTTTTTGCAAATATTCACCATTTTAGGATCCTTTACTATGATTGCGTGGGTAGAAGTGAGTACAGATATATTAGGATGCTATGGTTTGATCCAAAGTGGTTATTTTATCTCCATTTCTAATTTACTTCCTATGCCTTATCCTCTTCATGCCCTAGCCAAGATGTTAGGGCCATTAGCTATGTATCTCCCAAATATGGATTTAGGTCCCATATGGTCATATTAGCTAGCACCAAGTTGTGGATGTAAAACTCAGAAATATTGGTCTTTTCTTCTATGCTGATTTAAAGGGAAAATTCAATAAATTCTTTAACATCATGTAGAGGGATAGATCCTCCTTGTGCAAGCATTTTGATTTGAAATTGGCAACACTACTCTTTGAGAAACAATGATTAAGTTTTGGATGATTTCTTGCAATTCACTACTTCCATGGAAAAGTGTGTCATGATGCCTAGATTATTTTCAAGGGTTGCAACTTGAGTTTCCTTCTCCTAAAGTAGTATTTGGGTTTTCTGCAACTAAGCCCCTATTAGATTTTTTCTATTTTGAGGTGATCCCTTTCATTTTATTCATAACATATGAGTAGTGTCATATACTCTCTCATATTTTTCATTTCTTCCTCCTTCCTGCCAACATCAACAAGTCCCTTGGTTTATGAAATTTGCTTCTATTTGTGACTTCTATGTTTCTCTTATTCAACCTCTAGGAATAATGTTGGTATTAGGTGTACAAGAAGTAATTTACATGCCTCAATACAAGAATAGAAGTGAGTGGATGTTATTGGGGTTGATTTATTTTCTATTATATTAATATCATGTAGCTCTATTGTTTTCTCACATGTAGCTCTATTATTTTCTCATGTAGCCCTACAAGCTGAGTACTTGGTCCCTCTAGTTGTGTTTGCAACTTTATTTCCTCAGGGGTTTTGGGTGCTACTATTGTTTTCACCACTGATGACATTGTTTTTTGCCCTTATTCTTTCTTAGGCCCTTCTTTCTCAAGGCTAGGAGATTCTTTAATGATTATAGGAGTGAGAGATGGAAGCTCAGGCTTTCCAGTAAACCATATTCTAATAATATTTCTGCTTCTAAAATAAACAATAGGTTCTATAATAATTTTTATCTTGCGTGTTGTTGGATTTCTTAGGGCAACCAATGTAGCAACAATACCATTTTATTACTTTAAATTTTCTTTCCCTCCTTTGTGTACCAAAAGGATTTATGTTTCCTCCTTCTTTCTATTTTTAGCTCACCTCCTTGGTATCTTAATGTTATCCTGAGGCTTTATTGTCTTTGTTTGGGACTCTGTCTGTGGGACTACTATTTTAGCCTAGTCTTCTATCCCTAATAATTGTAACTTTGCCAATTATTCTTCAACCAATAATTTTTTCTAATGTTCTACAGACCCTATTTCTTCCTCTAATTCTACCTTTTGTTTTCCTCTTCTAACTTAGCCAACTCTCTCTGAAGTTAAACTTGGGCTTCTAAGAAAGCTTGTTTATCCATGTCAATAAAAATTTTCTAAGGAATGTGACTTTTAAGGTGTTCTAGGGAATCCATTACTATTAAACTAATGAGGTTGTTATGAAACCAACTCCAAAAATAGAATAAAAGAGAGATAAACACCTTAGAAACTAGCCACTTCAAGGGGGAAACCTCATTTACATTACATAAATGAACAATTCTTGGATGATTCAAATGACAAAACCTCCTTTATATATATAGGATTCCGTGGGGTCACAATATAAGCCTGGCCAACCTAAAAATAATAATGTAAGGGCGAAACAATAACAATAGTGGGTTTTTATGGGGCACAATAATAACAATATGGGTACTACAGGGGTACAACAATAACAATAATGGGGCTACACTAACAACAATAAGGGACTGCAATAGTAATATAGGGACCTAACATGACCCTCTCCTTCGAAAATGTGTTGTCCTCAACGCTTGAGTAGATTTGGATGCTTTTGTATAAAATTCTCATCCTCCCATGTGCAATCTTCAGTAGGTATGTTCTTCCGCTTGATGAGATACTCTGAAATTGATCGATTTAGTAGTTGCCGAGTTCTTTTTTCCATGACTAATTCAAGTTCCAATATGATTTTTCCTTCCTCATCAAGTTCTGGAAATATTGTTTGAACTAGAAGTTTGTCACCTATAACCTTATTTAAGCATGAAACATGGAAAACTGGGTGCACTCGAGAAGAAGCAGGAAGCTCCAATTTGTATGCCATAGTGCCAATATTTTGCAACACCTTGTAAGGTCCATAGTACTTTGGTGATAATTTATTATCTGTCTTAGCTTGCTGGAGGGACATTTTTTTGTATGGTTGTAGCTGTAAAAATACACAGTCTCCTACATCAAAACTTCTCTTGTTGTGATGTTGATCTTCCTCTTGTTTCATTCGATTTTGTGCCAAATTTAGGTTAACCTTTAAGAGTTGGAGAACTTCTTGTTTATGCTCGATGTGATATTCCACTTCTTGAACCTTATAATTTTCTCTTAAAGAGGATGTGATGGACGATGGATGATATCCATAAAGTGCCATAACTAGGGTCATTTTTGCTGTAGTATGGAAGGAAGTGTTATACCACCATTCAGACAGAGGTAACCACTTGAAACATTGTGTTTTATTAGATACAAAACAACAAAGATATCCTTCCAAACATTTTTTCACTATCTCAGTTTGGCCATCAGATTAAGGATTTTTGGGAAAGATACTAAGGAGGGGTGGGTGAATCAGTATTTACAATAATCAAAATCTTTTTCTTTTCTCTTACTGATTTATATACATGACTTCAATTATCTCAACTCAAGTATATACGTGACTATACTAACAAAAAATTGCGTAGAATGAGATACCTTTACTGTTTAGATAAAATTTTAGAAACATTCTTAAACCTAGCTTATCATTTATGCATCAAATAGTTAAGCAGTAAATATGTGCAGTAATAATATAATAAATCATCACACATGAACACCAAGATTTAAGGTGGAAACCCAATTCACAGGAAAAACATCGTTGATTTCATCTCTATCTTTAATATTTATTGTATAGAAAACTGCTTACAATATTGTACTGATGTAGACTCATATCAATACACAGACATCTACCTGCAGAAGGCTGCAACCTTCTCTCATTCTCCAGTTGCTACTGGAAGGGAACTCAAACCCCTTGATCTCATTTACTAGCCACTACTGGAAGGGAGCTTCAACCCCCTGATTAGAAAACCAGCTTCTACTGGTAGGAAGCTTATACTTCCACACTGAAGGCTTCAACCCTCGGACCCACTGCAGACCATGTTTCATCAATTTTCACACTGGATCCCACAAATTCAACACAACTCAGAATAAAGATCAACATCAATAAACTTAACTCAAACTTCAATTAGAACAATGAGATCATTATAACCAGAATACAGTAACAAACCGATATTTCAGAATCAGCATGCAGAACCAATCTCAACCCTGATCATCTATTATCTTAAAATTCATACGCTACTTCACTTTATTGAAACCACGTGTATACGTGCTTTCCTTCACACCAAACTACGTATAGATTTGAGAATACTGAAATTTCATAATATGATCAGTCTCAAAACTAGATTTGAGGCTTTCAGTCATATATCTTTTTGGATTTGCAGAACCCTTATTTAGTCAGAATCATTAACCATATTTAATCACCCATTGATAATATTTGTACACATTCAACTTTAGCAGCATATACAGTATTCAAACAACCCAGATCTACATGAAGACTTCATTGACATATATCAGAAATATAGTAGTAATAAAACAGATAACCTCTCCAGCAAGCTTCAGAAAACCGTAACTTCCATACATGCTTTTTTAGAGACAAAGTCGTGTATATACGCGCTTTCACTGAGAAGAACTAGCGTATAGACCTATAAATATTAATGTTGCAGAATGTTTCAGATCTATAGAATTACCCATATTTCTTCACTTCACTTCAACAAACATGCATCGGGTCATAGATCCAATCATCTCATCAATAGATCAAATATTTATTTCAGGTTTAGAGATCTTGATCCATCATTTTATCCAAGGGTGAATCATAGCTTCATATCTACCAATAAACAAAGTCCATCCCATGCAGATATACTTGAGAGAGAAGTATTCAGTAACAACCCTTCCACATACCCATTTTGGACTATGATCTTCTTCTCCTTATATAGATTTATCCTTTCCTAATACCATGAGCCAAAACCACACAAGTTTTGATGGTATTCTTGGACAGAATAAAATAGATGACACATCGCTCAATATTGTGGGCTAAAACCATAGTAATGCCCCCTGGTATTATAATTTTAGAGTGCAAAATGCATACGTGACTTGAATAGTTCTTATCCGCATGTATACACGACTTGGCCTGTACGAGCCTACGTATAGAACCTTCAATTATGAATAACTTCTGATGGAATTTACACATTTCTTTTGTTATACCTTCTTCAAACTACGGTGCTTCTCGAGAATACATATACTCCATTATTTTCCAGAGAGTTTCCATCAGGGACAACATATTAAGTCATAAGAATGATATTTCCAACAATACCCCCCTTTGGACTTGATGGAAACCATGATGGAGTTTGATCCCCACATCCTATAGATACATAAACATTATTCAAACAACAAACACTCTCCCCCTTTGACATCAAGAGAAAAGGGTAGACAATTTCTCCTCCTAAGCATATGCAGACATAATTTTTATGAAATACATGACTCTTTAACTGAACCGAGTATGACCAATCCTATCACCAATGACTCATACTTATTAATGATCCAACCAAGTGGAATTACATATTTGAATCAAGTACCTAACCAAGTGGGTTTACAAATTTAAACAAGTCCTTACATGACTGAATATAACAATTTTACACCATAGGTATCAACATGACCTTTTCATCAAATAACATATATGAATTTTTATATCTAAGACCAAAGAATCTCAAACAGGAGATCATAACAACAACTAACATAGTGCCAACAATGCACTCTTTTAAGCAAGGCAAGTGCTCCCCCTAAACCTGTGCATCCTGAATGCCTTCAAAAACCAATTCATCAAGGCATCTTCATCAAGGATAAATATCAACGAACAGTACTGTAAGAAAAATACCAAGAAAACAGAGTTTACCCAACAACACCACAGACTATTTTGAAAGTTGATCCATATAATTTTTGTCAGCAAAAACCATACGTGGTTTTATGAACAGAAACTTGCGTATATATGTGATTCTCCTTTATGCAACCAGTGTACCTAAATTAATCTTCTAATATTGAGCAGAATTGATAAGAGAGGCAGAGAAAACTCCCAGCTTCTATCTGAGATATTCGAAATGCTTCCCGGGGAAGAGGTTTAGTAAATATATCAGCAACTTGTTCTTTGGAGGGAACATACTCCAATTTAACCTTTTGCTCAAGAACTTGTTCACGTAAGAAGTGATACTTGATAGGAATGTTCTTGGTATTGGAATGCATAACATGATTTTTTGAGATATTGATGGCACTTGTATTATCACATAAGATGGAGATAGGAGGTGAAAATTTGATTTGAATATCTTGTAATGTCTGCATCATCCAAAGAAATTGTGTGTAGCATGATGTATCAACCACATATTATTCTTCTATTATATATAAGGAAAAAACTTTGTTTCTTGTTGAACCAAGATACTAATCGGGGCCCCATGTAGAATGCACCACCACTTGTGCTTTTCGATCATCAAGATTTCCAGCCCAATCCGCATTTGTGTAAGCATGAAGAGTGAGATCAACGTTCTTTGGATACCATAGACCGAAGTCTTGAGTCCCTTGTAGATATTTGGATATTCTTTTTATAGCTTGAAGGTGTGACTCTTTTGGATTAGCTTGGAATCTTCCAACAATCCCAACTGCATGCATAATGTCTAGTCTTGTCCCAGTTAGATAAAAAAACCTTACAATCATAGATATATACTCTAGTTGATTCACCATGGGACAATTATGATGAGAACTGAGGTTACATCCAGTTACCATTGGAGTACTCATAGGTTTTCAGTATTCCATCCCATACTTCTTCAGAATTTGCTTCAAATATTTTTCTTGTGATATAAATATGTCATATGTTGCTTGTTTCACTTGCAAGCCAAGAAAATATGTTAGTTCCCCAAGTAATGACATTTCAAATTATTGCTGCATAACGGAAGAAAATTTCTGACTTGTGGAATCTTCATTACTTCCATAAATGATGTCATAAACATACACAACAATAATCAGTAGTTTATCATTCTCAATTTTTGTGTATAAGTTACTGTTAGCAGATCCCTTTGTGAAACCTTGTTGTTCAAGATATTTTTCAAGACGATAGTACCATGCCCGAGGAGCCTATTTGAGACCATATAAAGCCTTTTTAAGTTTGCAAATAATTTTTTCATCATTTCCCAGAATGAATCATTCTGGTTGTTCTATATAAACTTCTTCCTATAGATCACCATTGAGGAAAGAATATTTTACATCCATTGGATAAACTTTGAATTGTTGAAAACTTGAAAAAGAAAGAAATATTCTTATGGCTTCAAGTCTGGCTACAGGAGAAAATGTTTCTTCAAAGTCTATACCTTCTTATTGAGCATACCCTTTACAAACAAGTCTAGATTTGTTTCTAATAACATCTCCATTTTCATTTAACTTGTTTTTGAATATCCATTTTGTTCCAATAACATTTTTATCATGAGGTATTGGAACCAATTCCCAAGTTTTATTCTTTTCAATCTGATCAAGTTCGTCATTCATGGCTTGAATCCAATAGAGTCATATTTACTAGCTTGATTCACATTTTTTAGTTCAATAGTGGATAAGAATGCCAGATAACTAGGGGATCCTACAAGAGTTCTTCTTGTTTTGACACCTGCTCCCTTTTCTCCCAGAATTTGAGATTCTGGATGATTCTTTTGAACATACCTGGATGGGGCCTTTTCTGATATATATTCTTATGGCACTTCATTGGGTTCTCCTTCTATATTTTTGTTATTTGATGAGGGAAAATATACAACATCATAATCTTCAATTTTTGTTGTTATTTCCCTTATAGGAGCTGTGAGAGACTCATCAATTACAACATCAATACATTCAAAAACATTCCGAAGTCTTTTATTGTAACATTTATATGCTTTACTTGTAGAAGAGTAACCAAGAAATTTTCCTTCATCTACTCTAGACTCAAACTTACCAATTTTCTGATCATTTCTTGATAAAAAATTTGCTTCCAAAAACTCTAAAGTGCTTTACAGTGGGAAGATTATTATACCAAATCTCATAAGGAGTTTTATCACTATTCACATGAACATGAGACTTGTTGAAAATATTTACTGCAGTATGTGCTACTTCTCCCCAACAGGTATCAGGAGTTCTAGATTCATCAAGCATAGCATGAGCCATTTGTTGAACTCTTCTATTCATTCTTTTTGCCACCCCATTTTGTTGTGGAGTTCTAGCTATAAAAAATTGTTTTTTTACGCCATAATGTTCATAGAAATCAAAGAATTCATATGATATATATTCTCCTCCTCGGTCAGATCTAAGACATTTTATTTTTAGATCTGATTCATTTTCAACCAAAGCTTTGAAGATATTAAATATTTCAAATGCTTCATCTTTATGTTTCAGTAAACCGATCCAACACATTTTAGAGAATTCATCAATAAATAGAATATACTATTTTTCTCCACGAGGTGAATTTTTCCTTACATGACCACATAGATTAGTATGTATAATTTCAAGAGGCTTACTTGCTTGTCCTTATTTGGCATTGAATTGCACCCTAGTTTTCTTACCAAATTGGCATGATTTTCATATGGTACTTTTAGGTAGAGTGATGATGGGAAGATCACAAACATCTTTGAGTCTACTAGATTTTCTTATTTGAAAGAAGCTCAAATTTCCCAATATTCTATGCCATAACCAATTTTTTGTATATTTACCTAAGTAGCATTTCTGTTGGCCACCTTTCAATATATACATATTGTTTGGTGTTCTATTTCCTTTTATTACTGTTTTTCCTGTGTCAAGTTCACGTACTACACATTCTTTTGAACTAAAGAAAACTTCATTTCCTTGATGACACATTTGTATTACACTCAACAAGCTATGCTTTAACGCATCCACATACATAACATTTTTAGCTTTAACCTTTTCTTTTAGAAACGTAGAACCTTTACCCTTAATGATAGCAGGAGAGTCATTTCAAAAAGTAACATTATTTTCTTTCTCTAATGAATTATATGAAAGAAGTTTATTTTTATCACCTGTCATGTGTTTTGAGCATCCGCTATCAATGTACCATTGATTTTATTTTCCTTCTGCAAATAACGCTATGCCACAACTTTCAACCTATGAGTCCTTCTTTTTCCATACCTTGGAATTTGTGGGCATATGTTCTTTTGGCTGAATTTTTCTCCTGCATTTAGATTCTTAATGTTTAAATTTATTGCAATAAGAACATTCAATTTTTCCTTAAAGAGGAGAAAATTTTTTGTAAGTATTCTTCTTTAATATAGTCTCATTTATCTGGTTTCTAGCTTCTCTGGTCATGATGGTTTTCTATGCAACACATTGTACAACTTTATGACCAAAATTATGACATGAGAAACATTGTTCGTTAAAGAATAAATTTCTGCAATCATGGAACCTTCTATTTATGTATACCTGCTGATTGATATTTCTGTTATTTTTCATCCTTGAATTGAAGTGGTCATGCCTTACCTTGGAAGTCTATCTGTTCTTTTGTTGAGTGATAAAATGTTGCTGGTTGGATTTAGCTACATCTAGATAGCTTGGTGTTGAAGACTAAGAGGATTCTCTGATACATCCAAGACCTGTCTTTACAAGAGGAGAGCGTTGTACCTTGACGATTTCATCTAAGGTTTCAGATCCTTTAGCAAATCTAAGATTTAAAGTTTTCACTTTCTCAATTTCCTTTCTTAGACTTACTATTTCACATTCTAATTTCTCATTGTGTTTCTCCTTTTCTATAAGCTAGTTATTTAGAGTATCTATGGAAATTTTGTTTTCTTCCAAACATATTTCGAGTTGATTTATTTCTTCAAGAAAATCATTTTCTTCCAATGCATCCGTAAAAGTATCTTTAGCCTCACTAGAGTCTTTCTCAAAATCCATGAGCAATCTAATATCTTGATTAGATTCTCCTTCTTCACTATTTGATAGACCATCACTATCTTCATGAGTATAATAGCTTTTTCTTTTGATAAATCGTTTCTTATTTCCTTTTGCCACTTCCTTTCCATTTTCATGATTATCTTTATGGGGACATTTAGCAGCATAATGACCAACTCTTCCACAATCAAAACATTTAAAAGGAAGCTTACCTCTAAACCTTCCAGTGCCAAGTTGTAGCTTCTTTACAAAATTTATCTCATCTTCTTCTGAAACATACCTTGATACTTCTTGTTATTCTACTTCCTTGCCTTTTGCAGAAGCTCTAAAGACAACATATTTGACTTCATATGGAACTCCTTTCCTCATTTCACACACAGTCAGAATCCCATGAGGTTGAACAATAGTAAGAGTTTGTATATCTTTCTTCTCTTCAATAGCAAACACTTTTGACTCGAATTTGGGAGTTGGAGATCTTAAAACCTTTTCTACTAGAGTAGTGTCAGTTATGGTTTCACCCAGATTTCTCATATGATTTACAATATCATCTAGACGTAAAAAGAAATTAGAAATGCTTTCATCAATATGCATTCTAAGTTTTTCATATTGAATTCTGAGAGTTTGGGGTTTAGAACTTTTTACCTTTGCATCACCTTCATAGCTCAGAATGATTTAGTCCCATATCTCCTTTGTTGTATTCAACTGCATGACTTTGACAAATTTAGATTCAGTCAAACTTCCCAATAATGCATTGACCGCTTTTGCATTGGTTTCATAGTTCTTTCTTGCTGCTAGATCTGCTGGAACTGAAGCTGGATATTGATAACCTCCTTCAACTATAGCCCATACATCTGCTCCAAGAGACTGAAGATAGGATCTTTTCCTTGTCTTCAAGAAGATTAATTTTGTTTTCGTTGAAGAGAGGAGGCATGATAGATGTTGTCCCATCTTGATTTCTCATCTTATATGATATTCCTTCTAGCAATTAAGCTTATTCAGAAGGACCTGGCTCTGATACCAATTGTTGGGAAAAACACTGGGGGGGGTTGAATCAGTATTTACAATAATCACAATATTTTTCTTTTCTCTTGTTGATTTCTATACGTGACTTCGATTAGCTCAAATCTCATATATACGCTACTATACTAATAGAAACTTGCATATAATGAGATACCTTTACTATTTAGATAAAATTTTAGAAACATTCTTAAACCCAACTTATAAGTTATGCATCAGATAGTTAAGTAGTAAATATGTGCAGTAATAACATTATAAATCATCACACAATAGCATCACACATTAACACCAAGATTTAAGGTGGAAACTCAATTCAGGAGAAAACCACCAATGTTGTCGTCTTTGTCTTCAATATTTATTATATGGAAACTGCTTACAATATTTTACTGATTCAGAATCATATCAGTATGCAGGCATCTACCTGCATAAAGCTACAACCTTCTCTCTTTCTCCAGCTGCTACTGGAAGGGAGCTCCAACCTCCTGATATCGTTTACCAACCACTATTGAAAGGGAGCTTCAACCCCCTGATCAGAACACCAGCTTCTACTAGAAGGAAGCTTATACTTCCAAACTGAAGGCTTCAACCCTCGGACCCACTGCAAACCAGGTTTCATCAATTTTCACATTGGATCCCACAACTTCAACACAACTTAGAATAAATATCAACACCAATAAATTTAAATCAAACTTCAATCAGAACAACGAGATCATTGTAACCATAATACAGTAATAAACTCAGATTTAAGAATCAACATGCAGAACCAATCTCAACCCTGATAATTTATTGTCTTAAAATTCATACGCTACTTCAATTTACTAAACCCGCATGTATATGCACTTTCCTTCACACCAACCTACGTATAGATCTAATAATACTAAAATTTCATAATATGATCAGTCTCAGAACCAAATTTGAGGCTTTCAGTCAGATATCTTTTTGGATTTGCAGAACCCTTATTCAGTCAGCATCATTAGCTATATTTAATCACTCATTGATCAGATTTGTACATGTTCAACTTTAGTAGCATGTACAATATTCAAACAACCCATATCTACATGAATAATTCATTGACATACAACATAAATATAGTAGTAATAAACATATAACCTCTCCAACAAGCTTCAGAAAACACTGACTTCCATACTCGTTTTTTCTGAAAACCTTGACTTTCGAAAAAAAATATTTCTTCACAGTGTGGTAAGTTTGTAAGAATCACAAGTGTCCTCCTATAGGAGAGGTGTGCAATTCCAAAAGAATATTTTGTTTTAGTTGGGAATTATTACAAAGATATAAGCGATATTTATACCATAAGGAATAATTTTTCCAACTAAATGTATCAGATGTACTGGAAGCTTGCCGCAACTTTTGAATGAGTGTCCACACTTCTTCGTCATTCTTCCATTCCTCCCTTGTTTCGGTTATCCAATCTAGTTGGATAATAGAAATGGCACAAAGAAATGCTTCCACCTCCTCATCCTTTCTTGACAGTGCATTTGCAACAACATTTAGCTTCCCTTTTTTGTAGATGATTTCAAAGTCATAACCCAACATCAGTGTGGCCAGTTTTATCTGGTCTTCTAAATATAGTCTTTGTTCAAAAAAGTATTTAAGACTATCATGATTAGTTTTTACCTTGAATTGTCTTCCCATTAGGTAACTTTTCCATTTATTTAGTGCATGTAGTATTTCTAATATTTTCTTCTCATAAATAGCTTTCTATAAATAATTTCCTTTTATTAGACAAATTTCAAAAGCAATGGGCCTTCCTTCTTGCATTAAAACAACACCAATTCCATTTCCTAAGGCATCACATTCCACAATAAAGGTTTTTGTGAAGTTTGGTGTAGCTAAGACCAGTGCTAGGAAGATTTCCTCTTTAAGATGTTCAAAGTCCTTAGTTGCTTCAGAAGTCCATGAAAATGCATATTTATTCAATAATGTTGTTAGAGGTGTTGTTAGTATCCCATAATTCTTAAAAAACTTGCGATAATACCATGTTAACCTAAGAAATCCTCATAATTTCTTTATGGTTCTGGGAACTTTCCATTCCTTAATGGCTTTAATTTTGTTAGAGTCTACCTTAACACCCTCCTGAGATATAATATGACCCAGATATTCCACCTATTGTACTCCAAAGAAATATTTGGAGGTTTTTGCATATAATTGTTTGTCCTCCAATAGTTTGAGTACCTTGTCAACATGTTGAATATGATCCTTCCAATACCTATTGTAGATTAATATATCATCAAAAAATACTAACACAAATTTTCTAAGGAAGGGTTCAAAAATGCAATTCATCAGCCCTTGAAATGTATAAGGTGCATTTGTAAGGCCAAAAGGCATGACCAAAAATTCATAATGACCCTCATGAGTTTGAAATGATGTTTTTAGAATATATTTAGTCTTTATTATAATTTGATGATATCTTGAACAAAGATCCAACTTGGTAAAATAAATTTCTCCATGTAATTCATCCAATAATTCATCAATCACAGAAATTGTGGAGAAAGGATTGGAGGGACACCAGTTTTTGTGGTGGAGAAACATAGAAATTTAGATGTCCTTCCAAAAATAGAATTTTCCTTTGCATAATATTAAACAATAAGGGATGGAAGCGAGCTCTACTCTACAACACATAGGATCGGCCACGATTGTGCTCCTTCATTCCATCACTTATCTCCCCCAGGCCACCCAGAGGAGGCTTCATCCATGGAACCTGATCCTCTGCCTCGGCTTGTCCGAAAAGGCCGTCGATTCTGCCTTTGCCACAGATCTAGGGTTGCAACTCCTTCATTTCGACACATCCAGGGCCGAGGAGGGGGAAAATACTATCAGGACCTTGTTGCTTGGACTGATTTAGCACACGCACTTGCAGTCGAAATAGGCTTTTTACAGTTTTGATTGGCTCGGATCGCTTTAGCCCCTCTGCCAGGATATGCATCGCTGCCACGGTCTCGAGCTTGGGATCATCAGCTGATCGACCTTGGCCTGCACTCTAGTCACTAGGAGCCTAGCATTCAAGGTGAGAATCCTTTATTACGATTGCAAAGAGATGACCAAGATGAACTCTCGGTCTTTTGCATGCGGCTCTCAATGCCATGAAATCTAGGAAATGAAGGCCTCTGGCACCATGATTCTTCGAAAAGATACCTAGCGCCTCCCCGCTAAGAAAAAAAATCGGGCGACGAATACTAATGATCTGGAAAGAATCATCAATTTGGATTCCACTGTTCATTTGGGCAGACAGGGTTTCTTAAATCTACTCTCTCCTACCTTTCAAATCCAGATCTCACTTCTCTCGAGCAGATCCATGTTGCTTTGGGTCCGCTCTACGGATAGAGTTAAGAATCTCTTGCATGCCCTTGACCATAGGCTAGGGATTCCCACATCTCTTTAGATACTTCTTTATGGAGGTAAACAACTTGATGCCTTTTTCCCCCCTTTCATTCTACAACATTGAAAGAGATGCTACTTTAGTTTTATCCCTTTTTTTGAGAGGAGGAGCCGCGAGAGATTCCTCTTCTACTCCAGCTTTCTCCTACAAGGTTGTTGTGCATGCACAACCCAAGAAATCTGCCCAACCCCCTGAGGCCCCCAAGCATTTTCTGGTTGATAAAATAGAGGATGTCCCCTCCATAGAGATTTCCCATCCAGATCTGGTAGAAAAACTTCAAAAATCTGCAGAAACCACCATCATCTCTAGATTCAATGGAATTTGGCCTCACATAAAGGAAATCTATGAATGGGTCTATGCCAACTGGACCCACAACTGCAAGGTCAACTTCTGCTCAAAGGGTTTCTTCATAGTTCTGTTTGATCACATCAAGGATTATAAAAAATACCTAACAGAAGGTCCATGGTTTTGGGGAGCAACTAGGCTATTCGTCACCCCCTAGTTACCAGATTTCGACCCAGCAATAGCAGTCATCACCAAGACTCTGGTCTAGGTCATGCTTCCCAATTTACCTGCCCATTTATGGCACCTTTAAGTCTTCCAAGGAATAGGAAACACCGTGGGCCGCTATCTGACAACAGATCACTTACGGGAGTACCAAGGACTATTCACATATGGCAGAATATGTGTGAAATTAGACATAAGTAAAGGTCTTCCCAACCAAATTAATCTCAATATAGGCGACTTTGTTTGGACATAGATCCTATATTATGAGAATACTACATTTCACTGCTGCCATTGTCATCAAACAGGGCACCTTCATAATTCCTGTCCAACATTCCTTGCAAAAAAAAAAAGCAAAACAATTTAAAAACCAAATCCAAACGATGGATACCATGTAGTCCGCCTCCCATGGATGAATCTGAGTCCTCGAGTTCACAAGATAAGGAGATTGATGTAGAAATGGAACATACACAATAGATGAACGATTTGTCCTCTACCGTGTACCTGAGGCTCCTCAAGACACGATGATCTCTCAGAAACGCACTCATGAATCCTCCTCTTCCGATATAGATAAGTAGACTCCTCCCATAGTCAACACTAGTCTACAAGTGGTTCTTCCCCTTCCACACCAAGATGAATGGGTAAAAGTCATCAAAAAGAAAGGGAAAAAACCTCGCATGGAGGCTTCTGACCATTCTGGGTAGTGTTATCACTCAGGTTTTCCTTGAAGTTGTGGAAAAGGAAAGTATACCCGAGGTAACCATAAACCAACCTTCGGATACAGAATCTAGCCAATCTGCATCCAGAGAGGGCTCTCTCTTTATGATTTAACTTTATTCTTAGAAAATTTTAGGCTAGTTATAAGTCCAAGAGTTTGTTTAAAAATGGTGGAATTCACCAACTAAGGGCAAGGTTGAATATTTTCAGGCCATTGGGCTATGGAGTCAAAAGGATGGCTTTACTGGATTAATCTTCTACACACAAGATGGCTTTGCAGGGCAAGATAGCCAAACAGAGAACAATTTTTAGAAATTAAAGTAGATGGAATGGATTTTGAAGGGATGAAAGGCAATCAAGAATCTTTAAACATATTCAAAGAAAGAAAATGAATGATTAAAAATAAAGAGCAGTTAATAATTCTTTATTATAGTAATCAAAATGTTCAAACCAGCGAAACAAGAGCAATTAAGAATTCGTTGCTTATAACCAGTTTGGAAGAAAACATTTGGAATAACCGCAATTGAAAAACAGAGTACGCTTAAGTAAGTTCTGATTTATTCTTTCATGTCAATTATTCAGAAATGGAACATAATGATATTATAAACAGATATAAAACTTAAAACATAGGATAGAAAGGACTTATTGAACTGTAGTCAGACACATGAATCCTGCAAAAATTCTTGAGCTTCAAATCATCATCCAGCAAGCCACAAATAAATTTCTCCAAAACACTTTTATTCCAAAAAATCAATGTCACAGCAAAGTAGTATAATCCACCCAAAATATTTCCAAGAGTGAAGCATTTATACAAATTCTAAACTAAAATATCTTGAAAAAATATCAAGATTAGTTCACAAATCTCTCCAACTATTTTACATAAATAGAACTTAAGTAAAGGACACTCAAACTAATACATCTATTTGGCACTATTTTTTATGGATAGGTGATGACAAAGAGGAGAATTTGAATTTGATCCAACTCTTAGTTGATGATGAGGCATCCAAGTCACTAACTGCTTCCTTTCTTTGTGCATTCTGCTCCAACAATTATGCAAACTTGGGGTCCAATGATATATTTTTATTTCTCAATCCGTAATAGATATGTAAAAATTGAAAGAGTTTATTGTGGATAAATATGTTGGTGAGATAAACCTCTTTCAGTTTCCTAAAATTCCTCTCCAGCTGTGCACAATAAGCTCTGTAAAAATATGTTTAAAACAGATTTTTACAGAGTCTGAAAAATAGCCTGTAAAGATGTGCATGTATCTCTCAGCCTGAAATCACTGTGCAAAAACTGAGATAGGTTTGTGTATATGGGTCTCTTAGGAACAAAAAATTCCTTCAGTTTTGTAAGATGTAGTTTTGATTGGCCACAATCTTCTCTGCAAAATGATGACTTAACTGGTATTTTCTGCAAAAAGTGCTTTCCAACATTGTTTAATATTTCCAAAACCATAATAGCTGTTAGAAAAGCGAGAGAGGTTTTTGTAGATGGTCCTCTTAAAAAAATAAACCTCCTTCAGTTTCACAAAATTAATCTTGGATTGATCACAATAGTTTCTGCAAAACAATGACTAAAACATGCAATTTCTGCAAAAATATTACTTCTTGTTGTGTTTTTCATCTTTTCACTTTTTTGTTCTTTTGACTATTTTACTTTCACTTTAGACAAAATTCAATGTTGGTGAAAGTATTTTCATTTCCTCTTTTTACCATTTTACTGCCTCTGTAATTACTTTTACTGTTTACCTTTGACTGCTCTATAACTTCATTTTAACTTTCATTCTGACTTTTACCTGATACACTTTAACCACTGATACTCTTTAGCTGTTATGCTTTCTAACCTCTGTTTGAATAGATTTGATAACACTCTTGGAGTAAACAAGCCTTATGAATAGTATTAAGACCGTTTATCCAAGGATGTGGTCTTCTGACTACCTGTAAAACAAAACAAATTGTTAAGAAAGCATTGGTTTGCAGGGGGGGTCGAAAAGGTTTCATTTGATTTTAAAAGGTATGTGGAGTGAATCTAGAATGATTTTTGGGAGTTAAACCATGCTCAAATTGGTTAATAGAGGTTTCAGGTGGCGCAACTGGGTTACAAAGGGTTTTACTGCACAATCAAGTGAGAGTAGCACTAGGGTGTTTGAACAGTGACTAAACAGGTGCTGGTTATAGCAGATGAATTCTTGAACATTGGATTGCGATTTTCTTCAGCAAAGTAACGGTCAGCAGTCCACAATGGTTGATTTTTGAATTTTGCATGGGAGACTATCTTGCACATGGAACAATGAAAAAGACGCATACGCAATGTGTTTTATTTACAAAGTCGAAAGGGTGGCGGGTTTTAATTAACGACGTCAGCATGTACGATGGACGCGTCACCGAGGATAAGCGGTAAGCGGTTTTTTCCGCACCACTTTTGAGGGAAGGCAGTTTTGGGAGGAGAGGTAGCGAATCCATAAAACAAACGACGCGTGGCCAAGGTACTATTTGAAAACCGTTGTGATTTTGCGCGTTAACACTCGGACCGGGGATGGCCAGCGGAATTGACGAGAGCCGTCGATCTTGGAGCAGGTGATCTGACGTTTGACGGAACAGGGAGATGGCGGGGAGTTAATGGTGTGGGTCCGACGCGTTTAACGGTTAATTAATCATTTCAGGAGTGATTTGATTGGCTTGGGAGGTTATTAATTAACCTCGAGGGTTAATTAATCCCTTGGTTAAAAAATGTGGGAAAATGATCGAGTGCGGAGAAAATATACACAGAGAATGGATTTGTTTCGAAGTTTATTTTGAATTAAACTTCGAAATTATTTTGTTTTAAACACATATTCCATATGTTCAAATTTTTTTCATATTCTTATTATACGATAATTAAATTAAATTAATTCAATTACCATAAGGGGCGGGATTTATTTATAATGATATTTTTTAGCCAAAGGGCATATAATGTGGGTTCTTTATTTGAATATATGGGGGTTAAATACTTTGGCTAAAAACTATAATATATGGGTTTTTGGGATATTTATAAAAAATGAATTATATACATAGGAAAAGGTGATTTTAATGGGAGTTAATACGTAAGTTAGAGTTAATATGACAAGGGGACATGGTGAACTCAAAATTCTTTAATATAACCAAGAAAGTGAAGATTCTTAAAGAAAATTGCATTATACTAACTTCATCACTTAAAATTAGAATAAAAAGTGATTTT
The DNA here is from genome assembly GCA_034641835.2 of Pinus albicaulis. Classification (NCBI taxonomy): domain Eukaryota; kingdom Viridiplantae; phylum Streptophyta; class Pinopsida; order Pinales; family Pinaceae; genus Pinus; species Pinus albicaulis. The sequence goes on from CM076580.1 coordinate 1,050,483,785, forward strand.
GAGGGCTTTTCATGAAATATTGAAGGATTTTCCTAAGTAAAATGGGATTTTACTTAGGAAAAGATTTTGAGAGGTGAATGAATGTGATAATGGATAACTTCAAGTACTTAGGTCTTTTCAATTATTGGGCCGAGGGTCCGGTCCCTCCAAAAGTCAAGGAAATGCCTTGAGCCCCTTTAATCTCCAAATACCTTAGTGCTTAGGGGAATTAGTAAAATGTTTAGGGAAAATGAGAGGGAAAGTTAATAATTTGACTTTGCTCTGCTGTGAACTTTTTCAATGTAGTATCTGCCTTTGCACTTGTGATGAAAGTAAATTCTTAACACATTTTAACACCATCATTCATCAAATGAAAATTTGCAACATCATCTACCTACCCTATCTACTTTACTCTACCATTTTTTCTCCTTTATTAGGGTGCACTTAGACTGACAAACCCTTATCACACTTTTCTTTTTCTTTTACATGGCAAGCCTACCTAAGTCTACACTTATTACATCCAAGGGCTCAGATTAAACTGTTGAGCTCCTTTTATTAACTCTACCTACCTACTTATCTGCCAAGATTAAACTGTTTGGCCAGATATTTATTCTCTATTTCTAAAACAGGAAATTGAAAGATGAATGAGTCAAGTTTAAACAGTTTGACTCTTCATAAATTGTGGCAAAAGTTTGACAAGCTGCACACAATTTTTCTTATTACAAAAGAGGAAAAAGTAGTGGCATTTAGATTTGCACACTTTCCTTGGCCTTTCTTTTGGTGGGGTTCATTTTCTTTTACTTTTTTGGCCATTTTATTTTTTCACCCTTTGATTTTTCTTTTAGGGTATACCCTCTTTACATTTTTTAAATTTTTTTATTTTTTGATTTTTTTGAGAATATGGAACACCTTTGCAACAAGAAAAATGTTTGAACATATTACATAATTTATCAAGACAATCATGAAATATGACTCCTATTGGTATAGGAGACTAACACTGGCTCCACTTGGGGATGACTTTTCCTGGTGAAAAGTCAAGAACAGCAGGTCAGTTGTCCTCATCCATTGACCTTGGTGAACCTGTAAATGTCTTCTATCTTCTGCAAACTGAAATTTGATCTGAAACTAAAACAACACACAAAAGTTTTCAAACCAACATAATGAAAAACTAGCTGAAAATTGAAAACTAAAAAAATGCTCAAAATTCTGAGCTTATTGGCACTCATCTACCTACTCAATCTACTAAAAATCTTATTGAATCAGGTAATACAAAAATGCCAATGAAGCCAATCAAGTAGCTGTAAAAATAAATGGATAACTTGATTGCTTGTGATCAAAATTGGAAGTATGTTATGATCATGTGCCTTTATAATAAATGATATTATGTGTAAAGGCCACTTTTGATGTATTTGATCCTTATAGAGAAAACATGTTTGCATATTTGGGCTCAAAAGATTCTCCATATAATCTGATATAGGATCAATAAAAGCATGATGTATGTTATTTACTTCTAGGCCTTCAATGACTAATTGTTCAATTGAATTATGAATATTAGACCATAAACTTATTTCTTCAGTCTTGTGTTTGAAAGAATAATCATCTTCAATATGTAAGTCAAAAGATAGTACAATTTCCTCTTGCTTTGGAGAAGGAAGATTTTCAAAGAATTCTTTTGGATTTCGGAAATGGTATGACTAAATTTGAGAATGCAAAAGTTTGATTTCATTTTCATAATTTTCAGAAATTATATCAAGAAGCCATTTTTTAACTTGAGGAGAACATTTTCTTGATTTAAAAATAAGAAAGAAAGCTCTTAGAAAATCCTCATCAAGTTGAAGTTCTAATATCTCATCCCTCAAAATAGCTAGTGATTTTTTTGTGAAATTATCATAATTATCATCATACTGATCATATTTAGGCAAATCTTCAGAATAAGGAATGTCATTAATTATAAACATTGGATCAGCATATTTCTCTTCCAACAATCCCAATATATCTTGATTAGATTGGTTGCATTCTGTTTGAAAATCATTGTTTTGTTCAATAGGCGTGATATCAAGCAATGGGCCTTTTTGGGAAGGTAGAATAACATGAGCATCAACTTGTTCTTCTCTCCCTTCATGGATAAAAACTTTTGTACATTCATCAACATTAGAAGAAGTTGAAACAATCTCTTCATTATGTAAATATTTTGAGGATGGTTGCATGTTTAGAAGCAAATTGATTTCTTCTTCGGTGAGGGGGGGTGGGAATCTCTGAGTTCTTAGATTGAAATGACAATTGTTTTTTCCCTTATCTAAAAGTTGATCATGAGGTTGATTATTTTCTTTAACTCCATTCAAAACATTAAATGAAACATCATTTGTTAATACAGAGGGGTTTTGTGGATCTTGATTTATCTCTTGATTTATTTCATCTTTGTTTAACTCCTCTTGATTATTATGACATTTAACTTGAGAATGAAAGTTTTGGACTTCTTCTAATAAATCTTCAGGATGCCAATTTTCAAAATATTCATCAATATTTTTAAGGTAATGTATAAGATCTTCAGCTTGATCACAACAATTTTCAGCTAATGATAAAGATGGAAAGTCTTCTTTGTAATGCTCATAAAATACCTTACGAAAATCTTTTAGAGAAAACAAACTTGCAAGTTTGAGAGCTTCATACCATTCCCTTGCTTTTCCTTCTAAGGTTCCCATGAATATTTTCATGAAGCAATCCTCATGCCAATCACCCTTCAATCTTGATGAGTGTATATGAAATTTAATGAGATGCAAAAAAGGATTATCAGTATTTCCATCTTGAAATATGGGCAAATTGCTACCCCAATCTACCTTTGGTAATTTGTGTGGAAATCCAGGTATGTGATTTCTGCTCAAGGGAGCATATCTTCGTTTTATTCTTGGATCATCTTGAAAATCAGCCATAATGAAAGGCCACGATATCTATACAACCAAGTTAGATATTTATATAAAATACAATACATATTGAATCTTAATGAGAAAGAACATAATGTCTTGGATTAAGATCCAAGTTGAAAGCCTGATCTTTCCATATTGTTCTTCCAGGTTCATTCCTCCAGTGGAGTCTTGATTGTGAAATGGATTTGGAGTCGCCAGGTGGATGATTTTAACCTTTGTGTTCCTGATCCCTGTCCACCATCATAGATCAGATCTAAACCCGTAAAACAATTCTGAAGAAAAAGTTAGTTCTTCAGGAAACCAAATTTTGAGTATTTTATGATTATTTTGTTTTTTTTCTTTACGAATTTTCAAAACAACTTCTATGATTTCTTTAAGAGGCTTTAGATATGAGATTTAAACTTTCTTAAAGACTTATTAAACTAGAGAAACTGATGAAATGTTTGAAACCAAAGTTCATTTTATAAGATAAACTAGAGATAGACTGAAGCAACATTTATTTACTATGCAATTGCAGAGCAAAAGCAGTTCAAAGGCTACCTGGCTGATCTTCAGGCTCTGTCTGTAGCTTATAAGCGAACAATAATAACAATTAAAATCATTCAGTTCCCCAGTGGAGTCGCCACTATGTTATCACTCAGGTTTTCCTTGAAGTTGTGGAAAAGGAAAGTATACCCGAGGTAACCACAAACCAACCTTCGGATATAGAATCTAGCCAATCTGCATTCAGAGAGGGCTCTCTCTTTATGATTTAACTTTATTCTTAGATAATTTTAGGCTAGTTATAAGTCCAAGAGTTTGTTTAAAAATGGTGGAATTCGCCAACTAAGGGCAAGGTTGAATATTTTCAGGCCATTGGGCTATGGAGTCAAAAGGATGGCTTTACTGGATTAATCTTCTACACACAAGATGGCTTTGCAGGGCAAGATAGCCAAACAGAGAACAATTTTTATAAATTAAAGTAGATGGAATGGATTTTGAAGGGATGAAAGGCAATCAAGAATATTTCAACATATTCAAAGAAAGAAAATGAATGATTACAAATAAAGAGCAGTTAAGAATTCTTTATTATAGTAATCAAAATGTTCAAACCAGCGAAACAAGAGCAATTAAGAATTCGTTGCTTATAACCAGTTTAGAAGAAAACATTTAGAATAATCACAATTGAAATCAGAGTACACTTAAGTAAGTTCTGATTTATTCTTTTATGTCAATTATTCAGAAATGGAACACAGTGAAATTATAAACAGATATAAAACTTAAAACATAGGATAGAAAGGACTTATTGAACTGTAGTCGGACACATGAATCCTGCAAAAAGTCTTGAGCTTCAAATCATCATCCAGCAAGTCACAAAGAAGTTTCTCCAAAGAAATTTTATTCCAAAAGATCAATGTCACAGCAAAGTAGTAGAATCCACCCAAAATACTTCCAAGAGTGAAGTATTTATACAAATTCTAAACTAAAATATCTTGAAAAAATATCAAAATTGGTTCACAAATCTCTCAACCTATTTTACATAAATAGAACTTAAGTAAAGGACACTCAAACTAATGCATATATTTGGAACTATTTTTTATGGATAGGTGATGAAAAAGAGGATAATTCGAATTTGATCCAACTCTTAGTTGATGATGAGGCATCCAAGTCACTAACTGCTTCCTTTCTTTGTGCATTCTGCTCCAACAATTCTGCAAACTTGGGGTCCAATGATATCTTTTTATTTCTCAATCCGTAATAGATATGTAAAAAGTGAAAGAGGTTATTGTAGATAAATATGTTGGTGAGATAAACCTCTTTCATTTTCCCAAAATTCCTCTCCAGCTATGCATAATAGTCTCTGTAAAAAATATGTGTAAAACAGAGTTTTACAGAGTCTGAAAAATGGCCTGTAAAGATGCGCATGTATCTCTCATTATAAAACCACTGTGCAAAAAATGAGATAGGTTTTTGTAGATGGTTCTCTTAGGAACAAAAACCTCCTTCAGTTTTGTGAAATGTATTTCTAATTGGCCACAATATTCTCTGCAAAATGATGACTTGACTGTAATTTTCTGCAAAAAGTGCTTTTCAACATTGTTTAATATTTCCAAAACCATAATAGCTGTTAGGAAATTGAGAGAGGTTTTTGTAGATGGTACTCTTAAGAACATAAAACTCCTTCAGTTTTTTAAAATTCATCTTGGATTGATCACAATAGTTTCTGCAAAACTATGACTAAAACATGCAATTTCTGCAAAAATATTACTTCTTGTTGTGTTTTTCATCTTTTCACTTTTTTGTTCTTTTGACTGTTTTACTTTCACTTTAGACAAACTTCAATGTTGGTGAAAGTATTTTCATTTCCTCTTTTTACCATTTTACTGCCTCTGTAATTACTTTTACTGTTTACCTTTGACTGCTCTGTAACTTCTTTTTAACTTTCATTCTGACTTTTACCTGATACACTTTAACCACTAATACTCTTTAACTGTTATGGTTTCTAACCTCTGTTTGTATAGATTTGATAACACTCTTGGAGTAAACAAGTCTTATGACTAGTATTAAGACTGTTTATCCAAGGATGTGGTCTTCTGATTACCTGTAAAACAAAACAAATTGTTAAGAAAACATTGGTTTGCAGGGGAGGTCGAAAAGGTTTCATTTGATTTTGAGAGGTCTGTGGAGTGAATCTAGAATGATTTTTAGGAGGTAAACCATGCTCGAATTGGTTAATAGATGTTTCAGGTGGCGCAGCTGGGTTACAAAGGGTTTTACTGCATAATCAAGTGAGAGCAACACTAGGGTGTTTGAACAGTGATTAAACAGGTGCTGATTATAGAAGATGAATTCTTGAACACTGGATTGCGATTTTCTTCAGCAAAGTAACGGTCAGCAGTCCACAATGGTTGATTTTTGAATTTTGCATGGGAGACTGTCTTGCGCACGGAACAATGAAAAATACGCATACGCAATGTGTTTTATTTACAAAGTCGAAAGTGTGGCGGGTTTTAATTAACGACATCAGCATGTACGATGGACGCGTCACCGAGGATAGGCGGTAAGCGGTTTTTTCTGCACCACTTTTGAGGGAAGGCGGTTTTGGGAGGAGAGGTAGCGAATCCACAAAACAAATGACGCGTAGCCAGGGTACTATTTGAAAACTACTGCGATTTCGCGCGTTAACACTCGGACAGGGGATGGCCAGCGGAATTGACGAGAACCGTCGATCTTGGAGCGGGTGATCTGACGGTTGACGGAACAGGGAGATGGCAGGGAGTTAATGGTGTGGGTACGACGCGTTTAACGGTTAATTAATCATTTCGGGAGTGATTTGATTGGCTGGGGAGGTTATTAATTAACCTGGAGGGTTAATTAATCCCTTGGTTTAAAAATGTGGGAAAATGATCGGGCGCGGAGAAAATATACACGGAGAATGGATTTGTTTCGAAGTTTATTTTGAATTAAACTTCGAAATTATTTTGTTTTAAACACATATTCCATATGTTCAAAGATTTTTCATAATCTTATTATATGATAATTAAATTAAATTAATTCAATTACCATAGGGGGCGGGATTTATTTATAATGATATTTTTTAGCCAAAGGGCATATAATGTGGGTTCTTTATTTGAATATATGGGGGTTAAATACTTTGGCTAAAAACTATAATATATGGGTTTTTGGGATATTTATAAAAAAGGAATTATATACATAGGAAATGGTGATTTTTATGGGAGTTAATACATAAGTTAGAGTTAATATGATAAAGGGACAATGTAAACTCAAAATACTTAAATATAACCAAGAAAGTGAAGATTCAAAAGTAAATGATATTATTATACTTTAATCACTTAGACTTAGAATAAAAGTGATTTTGAGGGCTTTTCATGAAATATTGAAGGATTTTCCTAAGTAAAATGGGATTTTACTTACGAAAATATTTTTGAAAGATGAATGAATGTGATAATGGATGATTTCAAGTACTTAGGTCTTTTCAATTATTGGGCCGAGAGTCCGGTCCCTCCAAAAGTCAAGGAAATGCCTTGAGCCCCTTTAATCTCCAAATACCTTAGTGCTTAGGGAAATTAGTAAAATATTTGGGGAAAATGAGAGGGGAAGTTAATAATCTTGACTTTGCTCTGCTGTGAACTTTTTCCAATGTAGTATCTGCCTTTGTACTTTGTGATGAAAGTAAAAATTGAAAACATTTAGAACCATCATTCATCACATGTAATTCTGCAACAACATCTACCTACCCTACTTACTTACCCTACCATTTTCTCTTCTTTATTAGGGTGCACTTAGACTGGCAAACCCTTTTCAATCTTCTTTTTCTTTTACATGGAAAATCTATCTATTTCTACACTTATTACATCCAAGGGCTCAGATTAAACTGTTGAACACCTTTTTATTAACTCTACCTATCTACTTATCTACCAAGATTAAACTGTTTGGTCAGATATTTATTTTCTATTATACAACATGAAATTGAAAAATGAATGAGTCAAGTTTAAACAGTTTGACTCTTCATAAATTATGGCAAAAGTTTGACAAGCTGCACACAATTTTGCTTATTACAAAAGAGCAAAAAGTAGTGGCATTTAGATTTGCACACTTTCCTTGGCCTTTCTTTTGGTGGGGTACATTTTCTTTTACTTTTTGGCCATTTTATTTTTTCACCCTTTGATTTTTCTTTTAGGGTATACCCTCTTTACATTTTTTAAATTTTTTGATTTTTTGATTTTTTTCGAGAATATGGAACACCTTTGCAACAAGAAAAAGGTTTGAACATATTACATAATTCATCAAGACAATCATGAAATATGACTCCTATTGGTATAGGAGACTAACAGAACCCATCTTATATCTTCTAGTTCTCTAGTCACGCTTCATAGCTATCATAGCTCTTTTAAGGGCTACACATTGTCTCTTTGGTACCTCGGTGTTGATAGTTCATCATTGATCCGTATTTATGTACAGGAACGAACAGAATAGAGATATAACCATAGATACGTAGATGCAGCCGGAAATAATGCTTCATTTTATTAATAAAAGAATGACTGCAATAAGCTTACAAACATAATGGAAATAAGCTATGGCGCTGGCAGTGTATCTCTCGAGAAGAGATGTAGCGTACGGTGCCCCTAAACCGTATTAAGCACGAGGCTCAGCAGCCTATTAAGGCATAATAAGATGATTGAGCTAGGGAACTAGCAGCGCTTATCTCTGAGAAGAGATGTATCGGCTCCCAACCCCCTGAACTGTCTTACAATGAGGCTCGAGGGCCTATTTATTGTTGAGAAACAATGTAGAATCCGAAACGTCCAAAACCCTAACCGTAGGAGATGAAGCGCCAAAACTGTGGGCCCCGTTTGGGTAAATTGGTGGTTCAACTTCCCGGGGACGTAACTTTGGCATCCGATCTCCGTTTGACGCACTCAATAGCTCGTTAGAAAGATCTATCCGAGGAGTACAACTTTTGAACGAGCAACATCGGTCCATGGACCCATGTTGCTCTCCGTTTTCCCAAAAAACGTCGTTTAGGGCCTCAAAACGGCTCCGGAAGTTTAAGACCCGAAAAACTGCTAAAAATAGTAAGTTGTGCCGAAACTTACAAATTGAAATAACTGATGGTGGGGGTTCAAATGGACTTGATGGGTGGCCACCAATATCCACCTGGATTATTAATGCCCCAAAACGGCTCCGGGTGTGCAGGACCCGAAAACCTGCTATAAATAGTAAGCTGTGCCGAAGCTGAAAAACTGAAAGAATTAATGCTGCGGGTCCAAATGGAATAGGTGGGAGGCCACCGATATCCACCTGGATCATTCCTCCCTCCTTAGGAAGCAATGGTCTCCATTGCGTTAAGTTCCTCCATGGGGGGGGAGAAATTTTGCTAAACTTGGTGTTGGATTTAGATGTGCCACCGGTGGGCAGCCATTGAAGGATCTGAAAAAAGAAAAAAAAAATTCCATCATCGCGTTCCTCTGTTTCTCGAGGGCATCCTCGAGCAAGATTTTGATAGGATCTCCTGCTCCCTCGTCTTTCTTTCCTTCCGCCATGGGGGGTCATCGGGGTTGCGAGGTTGAACTCCTTATACCCTGGCCGCGTTGGGGACATGAAGAGAAAAACAGAGAAAGAGCAGACCCGCTCTGATACCACTGATCCGGATTTTATGCAGGAACGCAACAGAATACAGATATAACCATAGATACAAAGATGCAGCGGAAATAATGCTTCATTTTATTAATAAAAGAATGACTGCAATAAGCTTACAAACATAATGGAAATAAGCTAGGGCGCTGGTAGCGTATCTCTGAGAAGAGATGTAGCGTACGCAGGCCTCTAAACTGTGTTACATTGAGGCTCGCGCTTCCACATGCATATACGATGAGCTAGGGTACTAGCAACAGATCCCCGAGAAGAGATGTGTGGCGGCTACTACCTCTTTGAATCGTGTTACACGTACATGATGGAGATGTGGCGATCTAGGGCTAGGGCATCGGTAGCGCTTATCTTCGAGAAGAGATGTATCGGCTCCCGCACTTCGAATCGTCTTACAATGAGGCTCGAGGGCCTATTTATTGTTGAGAAACAATGTAGAATCGGAAACGTCCAAAAACCTAACCATAGGAGATGACGCGCCAAAACTGTGGGCGCCCGTTTGGGTAAATTGGTGGTTCCACTTCCCGGGGGCATAACTTTGGTATCCGATCTCCGTTTGACGTGCTCAATATCTCGTTAGAAAGATCTATCCGAGGAGTACAAATTTGGAACAAGCAACATCGGTCCATGCTGTTTCCTCGTTTTCCCAAAAAATGTCGCTAGGCCTCAAAACGGCTCCGGAAGTTCAGGACCCGAAAAACTGCTAAAAATAGTAAGTTGTGCCGAAACTTACAAACTGAAATAACTGCTGGTGGGGGTTCAAATGGACTTGATGGGTGGCCACCAATATCCACCCGGATTATTAATGCCCCAAAACGGCTCCGGGTGTGCAGGACCCGAAAACCTGCTATAAATAGTAAGCTGTGCTGAAGCTGGAAAACTGAAAGAATTGATGCTGCGGGTCCAAATGGAATAGGTGGGAGGCCACCGATATCCACCTGGATCATTCCTCCCTCCTTAGGAAGCAATGGTCTCCATTGCGTTAAGTTCCTCCATGGGGGGGGGAAATTTTGCTGAACTTGGTGTTGGATTTAGATGTGCCACCGGTGGGTAGCCATTGAAGGATCTGGAAAAAAAAATTGTCCATCATCACGTTCCTCTGTTTCTCGAGGGCATCCTCGAGCAAGATTTTGATAGGATCTCCTGCTCCCTCGTCTTTCTTTCCTTCCGCCATGGGGGGTCGTCGGGGTTGCGAGGTTGAACTCCTTATACCCTGGCCGCATTGGGGACATGAAGAAAAAAACAGAGAAAGAGCAGACCCGCTCTGATACCACTGATCCGGATTTATGCAGGAACGCAACAGAATACAGATATAACCATAGATACAGAGATGCAGCGGAAATAATGCTTCATTTTATTAATAAAAGAATGACTGCAATACAAGCTGGCAAACATAATGGAAATAAGCTAGGCGTTGGCAGCGTATCTCCGAGAAGAGATGTAGTGCACGCGAGTTCTAAACCGTATTACATTGAGGCTCGTTGTGCCCACACACATAATAGATGAGCTAGGTACAGTGCAATGAGGTTGAAGGAGATGTGCGGCTACCACCTTTGAACTCGTGTTACAATGCAGCATGATGGAGATGTGGCGAGCTAGGCACTGGTAGCGCTCTTATCTCTCGAGAAGAGATGTATCGGCTCCCAGCCCCCCGAACTCGTCTTACAATGAGGCTCGAGGGCCTATTTATTGTTGAGAAACAATGTAGAATCCAAAACGTCCAAAACCCTAACCGTAGGAGATGAAGCGCCAAAACTGTGGGTCCCGTTTGGGTAAATTGGTGGTTCCACTTCCCGGGGGCGTAACTTTGGCATCCGATCTCTGTTTGACGCGCTCAATAGCTCGTTAGAAAGATCTATCTGAGGAGTACAACTTTTGAACGAGCAACATCGGTCCATGGACCCATGTTGCTCTCTGTTTTCCCAAAAAACGTCGTTTAGGGCCTCAAAACGGCTCCGAAAGTTTAAGACCCGAAAAACTACTAAAAATAGTAAGTTGTGCCGAAACATACAAACTGAAATAACTGATGATGGGGGTTCCAATGGACTCGATGGGTGGCCACCAATATCCACCTGAATTATTAATGCCCCAAAACGGCTTCGGTTGTGCAGGACCCGAAAACCTGCTATAAATAGTAAGCTGTGCTGAAGCTGAAAAACTGAAAGAATTGATGTTGCGGGTCCAAATGGAATAGGTGGGAGGCCACCGATATCCACCTGGATCATTCCTCCCTCCTTAGGAAGCAATGGTCTACATTGCGTTAAGTTCCTCCATGGGGGGGGGGGGGAAATTTTGCTGAACTTGGTGTTGGATTTAGATGTGCCACCGGTGGGCAGCCATTGAAGGATCTGAAAAAAAATTGTCCATCATCGCGTTCCTCTGTTTCTCGAGGGCATCCTCAAGCAAGCTTTCGATAGGATCTCCTGCTCCCTCGTCTTTCTTTCCTTCCGCCATGGGGGGTCGTCGGGGTTGCGAGGTTGAACTCCTTATACCCTGGCCGCATTGGGGACATGAAGAAAAAAACAGAGAGAGCAGACCCGCTCTGATACCACTGATCCGGATTTATGCAGGAACGCAACAGAATACAGATATAACCATAGATACAGAGATGCATCGGAAATAATGCTTCATTTTATTAATAAAAGAATGACTGCAATAAGCTTACAAACATAATGGAAATAAGCTAGGGCGCTGGTAGCGTATCTCTGAGAAGAGATGTAGCGTATGCAGGCCTCTAAACTGTATTACATTGAGGCTCGCAGGCCTATTACAGACATAATAGATGAGCTAGGGTACTAGCAGTGTATCCCTGAGAAGAGATGTGGCGGCTACCAGCCCCTTGAACTGTGTTACAATGCAGACATGATGGAGATGTGGCGAGCTAGGGCACTGGTAGCGCTTATCTCTGAGAAGAGATGTATTGGCTCCCAGCCCCCTGAACTGTCTTACAATGAGGCTCGAGGGCCTATTTATTGTTTAGAAACAATGTAGAATCTAAAACGTCCAAAACCCTAACCGTAGGAGATGAAGCGCAAAAACTGTGGGTCCCGTTTGGGTAAATTGGTGGTTCCACTTCCCGGGGGCATAACTTTGGCATCCGATCTCCGTTTGACGCGCTCAATAGCTCGTTAGAAAGATCTATCCGAGGAGTACAACTTTTGAACGAGCAACGTCGATCCATGGACCCATGTTGCTCTCCGTTTCCCCAAAAAACGTCGTTTAGGGCCTCAAAAAGGCTCTGGAAGTTTAAGATCCGAAAACTGCTAAAAATAGTAAGTTGTGCCGAAACTTACAAACTGAAATAACTGATGATGGGGGTTCCAATGGACTCGATGGGTGGCCACCAATATCCACCTGGATTATTAATGCCCCAAAACGGCTTCGGTTGTGCAGGACCCGAAAACCTGCTATAAATAGTAAGCTATGCTGAAGCTGAAAAACTAAAAGAATTGATGTTGCGGGTCCAAATGGAATAGGTGGGAGGCCACCGATATCCACCTGGATCATTCCTCCCTCCTTAGGAAGAAATGGTCTCCATTGCGTTAATTTCCTCCATGGGGGAGGGGGGAATTTTGCTGAACTTGGTGTTGGATTTAGATGTGCCACCGGTGGGCAGCCATTGAAGGATCTGAAAAAAAATTGTCCATCATCGCGTTCCTCTGTTTCTCAAGGGCATCCTCGAGCAAGCTTTTGATAGGATCTCCTGCTCCCTCGTCTTTATTTCCTTCCCATGGGGGCCGAGGTTGCGAGGTTGAACTCTTATACCCCGGCCGCATTAAGACATGTTGAAGAAAAAAACAAGAGAAAGAAATGCATTCGCTTCCGATACTCATCGATCCGGATTTACAGAACGCCAACAGAATACATATATAACCATAGATACACAGATGCAGCGGAAATAATGCGTCATTTTATTAATAAAAGAATGACTGCAATAAGCTTACAAACATAATGGAAATAAGCTAGGGCGCTGGTAGCGTATCTCTGAGAAGAGATGTAGCGTACGCAGGCCTATGAACTGTGTTACATTGAGGCTCGTAGGCCTATTACAGACATAATGGAAATAAAAGAGCTATGGTACTGGCAGTGTATCCCTGAGAAGAGATGTGGCGAGCTACCAACCCTTGAACTGTGTTACAATGCAGACATGGTGGAGATGTGGTGAGCTAGGGCACTGGTAGCGCTTATCTCTGAGAAGAGATGTATTGGCTCCCAGCCCCCTGAACTGTTTTACAATGAGGCTCGAGGGCCTATTTATTGTTGAGAAACAATGTAGAATCCGAAACGTCCAAAACCCTAACCGTAGGAGATGAAGCGCCAAAACTGTGGGTCCCGTTTGGGTAAATTGGTGGTTCCACTTCCCGGGGCGTAACTTTGGCATCCGATCTCCGTTTGACGCGCTAAATAGCTCGTTAGAAAGATCTATCCGAGGAGTACAACTTTTGAACGAGCAACATCGGTCCATGGATCCATGTTGCTCTCTGTTTTCCCAAAAAATGTCGTTTAGGGACTCAAAACGGCTCCGGAAGTTTAAGACCCGAAAAACTGCTAAAAATAGTAAGTTGTGCCGAAACTTACAAACTGAAATAACTGATGATGGGGGTTCCAATGGACTCGATGGGTGACCACCAATATCCACCTGGATTATTAATTCCCCAAAACGGCTTCGGTTGTGCAGGACCCAAAAACCTGCTATAAATAGTAAGCTGTGCTGAAGCTGAAAAACTGAAAGAATTGATGTTTCGGGTCCAAATGGAATAGGTGGGAGGCCACCGATATCCACCTGGATCATTCCTCCCTCCTTAGGAAGCAATGGTCTCCATTGCGTTAAGTTCCTCCATGGGGGGGGGGGGGAATTTGCCGAACTTGGTGTTGGATTTAGATGTGCCACCTAAGTGGGACGTACCATCAAGGGATCCGAAAAATTGTCCACTGTCGCCAGCCCGTTTCGAGGGCATCCCTGAGCAAGCTGATAGATTCCTTCCCCTCGTCTTTCTTTCCTTCCGCCATGGGGGGTTGTCGGGGTTGCGAGGCTGAACTCCTTATACCCTGGCCGCGTTGGGGACATGAAGAGAAAAACAGAGAAAGAGCAGACCCGCTTTGATACCACTGATCCGGATTTATGCAGGAACGCAACAGAATACATATATAACCATAGATACAGAGATGCAGCAGAAATAATGCTTCAATTTATTAATAAAAGAATGACTGCAATAAGCTTACAAACATAATGGAATGAAGCTAGGGCGCTGGTAGCATATCTCCGAGAAGAGATGTAGCGTACGCAGGCCTCTGAACTGTGTTACATTGAGGCTCGCAGGCCTATTACAGACATAATGGAAATAGATGAGCTAGGTACTGGCAGCGTATCCCTGAGAAGAGATGTGGCAGCTACCAGCCCCTGAACTGTGTTACAATGCAGACATGATGGAGATGCGACGAGCTAGGGCACTGGTAGCGCTTATCTCGGAGAAGAGATGTACCGGTCCCAGCTCCCCGAACTTTCTTACAATGAGGCTCGAGGGCCTATTTATTCTTGAGAAACAATGTAGAATCCGAAACGCTCCAAAACCCTAACCGTGGAGTTGAAGCGCGAAACCGTGGGTCCCGTTTGGGTAAATTGGTGGTTCCAATTTCCCTAGGGCGTAACTTGGCATCCGATCTCCCATGATCACATTAACAGCTCGGCGTTAGGAAAGATCTATCCGAGGAGCATCTTGAATGAGCAACACCCGTCCATGGACCCATGTTGCTCTCTGCTTTTCCCAAAAAATGTCGTTTAGGCCTCAAAACGCCCTCCGAAGTTTAAGACCCTAAAATCGCTAAAAATAGTAAGCGAGCGAAACTTACAAACTGAAATAACTGATGGTGGGGGTTCAAATGGACTCGATGGGTGGCCACCAATATCCACCTGGATTATTAATGCCCCAAAACGGCTTCGAGTGTGCAGGACCCGAAAACCTGCTATAAATAGTAAGTTGTGTTGAAGCTGAAAAACTTAAAGAATTGATGTTGCGGGTCAAAATGGAATAGGTGGGAGGCCACCGATATCCACCTGGATCATTCCTCCCTCCTTAGGAAGCAATGGTCTCCATTGCGTTAAGTTCCTCCATGGGGGGGGGGATTTTGCTGAACTTGGTGTTGGATTTAGATGTGCCACCGGTGGGCAGCCATTGAAGGATCTGAAAAAAAAATTGTCCATCATCGCGTTCCTTTGTTTCTCGAGGGCCTCCTCGAGCAGTATTTTGATAGGATCTCCTGCTCCCTCGTCTTTCTTTCCTTCCGCCATGGGGGGTCGTCGGGGTTGCGAGGTTGAACTCCTTATACCCTAGCCGCATTGGGGACATGAAGAGAAAAACAGAGAAAGAGCAGACCCCCTCTGATACCACTGATCCAGATTTTATGCAGGAACGCAACAGAATACAGATATAACCATAGATACAGAGATGCAGCGGAAATAATGCTTCATTTTATTAATAAAAGAATGATTGCAATAAGCTTACAAACATAATGGAAATAAGCTAGGGCGCTGGTAGCGTATCTCTGAGAAGAGATGTAGCGTACGCAGGCCTCTGAACTGTGTTACATTGAGGCTCGCAGGCCTATTACAGACATAATAGAAATAGATGAGCTAGGGTACTGGCAGCGTATCCCTGAGAAGAGATGTGGTGGCTACCAGCCCCTGAACTGTGTTACAATGCAGACATGATGGAGATGTGGTGAGCTAGGGCACTGGTAGCGCTTATCTCTGAGAAGAGATGTATCGGCTCCCAGCCCCCTGAACTGTCTTACAATGAGGCTCGAGGGCCTATTTATTGTTGAGAAACAATGTAGAATCCGAAACGTCCAAAACCCTAACCGTAGGAGATGAAGCGCCAAAACTGTGGGTCCCGTTTGGGTAAATTGGTGGTTCCACTTCCCGGGGGCGTAACTTTGGCATCCGATCTCCGTTTCACGTGCTCAATAGCTCGTTAGAAAGATCTATCCGAGGAGTACAACTTTTGAACGAGCAACATCGGTCCATGGACCCATGTTGCTCTCCTCTTTCCCAAAAAACGTCGTTTAGGGCCTCAAAACGGCTCGGGAAGTTTAAGACCCGAAAAACTGCTAAAAATAGTAAGTTGTGCCGAAACTTACAAACTAAAATAACTGATGATGGGGGTTCCAATGGACTCGATGGGTGGCCACCAATATCCACCTGGATTATTAATGCCCCAAAACGGCTTCGGTTGTGCAGGACCCGAAAACCTGCTATAAATAGTAAGTTGTGCTGAAGCTGAAAAACTGAAAGAATTGATGTTGCGGGTCCAAATGGAATAGGTGAGAGGCCACCGATATCCACCTGGATCATTCCTCCCTTCTTAGGAAGCAATCGTCTCCATTGCGTTAAGTTCCTCCATGGGGGGGGGGAAATTTTGCTGAACTTGGTGTTGGATTTAGATGTGCCACCGGTGGGCAGCCATTGAAGGATCTGAAAAAATATTGTCCATCATCGCGTTCCTCTGTTTCTCGAGGGCATCCTCGAGCAAGCTTTTGATAGGATCTCCTGCTCCCTCGTCTTTCTTTCCTTCCGCCATGGGGGGTCGTCGGGGTTGCGAGGTTGAACTCCTTATACCCTGGCCGCATTGGGGACATGAAGAAAAAAACAGAGAAAGAGCAGACCCGCTCTGATACCACCGAGATCCCATTTGCGGTGAACGCTGGGCGAATACGTATATAACCATAGATACAGAGATGCAGCGGAAATAATGCTTCATTTTATTAATGTAACAATGACCGCAATAAGCTTACAAACATAATGGAAATAAGCTAGGCGCTCGGTAGCGTATCTCCTCGAGAAGAGATGTAGCGGCTACAGAGCTCTGAACCGCATTACATTGAGGCTCGCAGCCTATTACAGACATAATGTATGAGCTAGGGTACTAGCAAAGGTATCCCCGAGAAGAGATGTATGCTACCACCTCCTCGAACCGTGTTGCCATGGCCCACATGATAGAGATGTGGCGAGCTAGGGCACTGGTAGCGCTTATCTCTGAGAAGAGATGTATCGGCTCCCAGCCCCCTGAACTGTCTTACAATGAGGCTTGAGGGCCTATTTATTGTTGAGAAACAATGTAGAATCCAAAACGTCCAAAACCCTAACCGTAGCAGATGAAGCGCCAAAACTGTGGGTCCCGTTTGGCTAAATTGGTGGTTCCACTTTGCGGGGGCGTAACTTTGGCATCCTATCTCCGTTTGACGCGCTCAATAGCTCGTTAGAAAGATCTATCCGAGGAGTACAACTTTTGAACGAGCAACATCGGTCCATGGACCCATGTTGCTCTCCGTTTTCCCAAAAAACGTCGTTTAGGGCCTCAAAACGGCTCCGGAAGTTTAAGACCCGAAAAACTGCTAAAAATAGTAAGTTGTGCCGAAACTTACAAACTGAAATAACTGATGGTGGGGGTTCAATTGGACTCGATGGGTGGCCACCAATATCCACCTGGATTATTAATGCCCCAAAACGGCTCCGGGTGTGCAGGACCCGAAAACCTGCTATAAATAGTAAGCTGTGCTGAAGCTGAAAAACTGAAAGAATTGATGTTGTGGGTCCAAATGGAATAGGTGGGAGGCCACCGATATCCACCTGGATCATTCCTCCCTCCTTAGGAAGCAATGGTCTCCATTGCGTTAAGTTCCTCCATGGGGGGGGGGGGGGAATTTTGCTGAACTTGGTGTTGGCAGCCGTGCTGGATGTAGATGTGCCACCGCTGGGCAGCCATTGAAGGATCTGAAAAAAAAAATTGTCCATCATCGCGTTCCTCTGTTTCTCGAGGGAATCCTCGAGCAAGATTTTGACAGGATCTCCTGCTCCCTCGTCTTTCTTTCCTTCCGCCATGGGGGGTCGTCGGGGTTGCGAGGTTGAACTCCTTATACCCTGGCCGCATTGGGGACATGAAGAGAAAAACAGAGAAAAAGCAGACCCCCTCTGATACCACTGATCCGAATTTATGCAGGAACGCAACAGAATACAGATATAACCATAGATACAAAGATGCAGCGGAAATAATGCTTCATTTTATTAATAAAAGAATGATTGCAATAAGCTTACAAACATAATGGAAATAAGCTAGGGCGCTGGTAGCGTATCTCTGAGAAGAGATGTAGCGTACGCAGGCCTCTGAACTGTGTTACATTGAGGCTCGCAGGCCTATTACAGACATAATAGAAATAGATGAGCTAGGGTACTGGCAGCGTATCCCTGAGAAGAGATGTGGCGGCTACCAGCCCCTGAACTGTGTTACAATGCAGACATGATGGAGATGCGGCGAGCTAGGGCACTGGTAGTGCTTATCTCTGAGAAGAGATGTATCGGCTCCCAGCCCCCTGAACTGTCTTACAATGAGGCTCGAGGGCCTATTTATTGTTGAGAAACAATGTAGAATCCGAAACGTCCAAAACCCTAACCGTAGGAGATGAAGCGCCAAAACTGTGGGTCCCGTTTGGGTAAATTGGTGGTTCCACTTCCCGGGGGCGTAACTTTGGCATCCGATCTCCGTTTGACGCGCTCAATAGCTTGTTAGAAAGATCTATCTGAGGAGTACAAATTTTGAACAAGCAACATCGATCTGTGGACCCATGTTTCTCTCCGTTTTCCCAAAAAACGTCGTTTAGGGCCTCAAAACGGCTCCGGAAGTTTAAGACCCGAAAAACTGCTAAAAATAGTAAGTTGTGCCGAAACTTACAAACTGATATAACTGATGATGGGGGTTCCAATGGACTCGATGGGTGGCCACCAATATCCACCTGGATTATTAATTCCCCAAAACGGCTTCGGTTGTGCAGGACCCGAAAACCTGCTTTAAATAGTAAGCTGTGCTGAAGCTGAAAAACTGAAAGAATTGATGTTGCGGGTCCAAATGGAATAGGTGGGAGGCCACCGATATCCACCTGGATCAATCATAGCCGATTGTTTCATTTCTTGCCTCTCTTGTTTGTAATCTTACCTTGTACTATATGATCGCTTAATATAATTAGTCTTATTTAGAAAAAAAAAAATCATCAATCACGGGAATGGGAAATTCATCTTTAATAGTCATCTTATTGAGTTCCCTATAATCTAGACACATGCACCATGATCCATTCTTCTTGTGCACCAATACTACTAGAGAAGAGAAAGAACTTTGCCTAGGTTGTATTATACCAGCCTCTAACATTTCTGCAATCATACATTCAGTTTTTCTCTTTTGGACATAAGGATATCTATAAGGCCTAATGTTTGGAGGAACACTTCCTGGTATCAAATGAACAACATGATCATGATCATGAATAGGTGGGACTCCTTTGGGAATTTCAAACACCTTTGAATGATTGTCCAAGAATTTTTGGAGATCTGGAGAAATATATGATTTTGATGTTGGAACTTCTAGTGAGCATAATTGTGCAATTACGCCTTGTTGTTCTTTCTTTAGAAGCTTTGTCATGACATTAGATCTTATTATATTTTCTGGCTTCCCTGTGATACCCTGTAATTGAAATTCCTTTCCTTCTAAAAAAAATTTCAAGAAAAGTTCTTGAAAATTAAAAACAACCATCCCTAAAGATTGTAACCATTGTACTCCTAATACAACATCAACACCTCCCATTGGAATGGAAATCATTGGAATATTAAATACATATTCCCCCATGGTTATCTTAATATTATGGAATTTTCCAGAGAAATTTATAGTCCCTCCATTTTCAACCATCACTTGACACTCTAGTGCCAGGTATAGGAAGAAATCCAATTCCTTGGCTACCTTACAATGAATAAAAATTTAGGTACTACTTTAATCAATCAACACTTTTACATTTTTCTTCTTGATATGTCCTTATATCTTGAGAGTTTGGGGAGTGGTAATTCCTGCCAATGCATTACAGGATATGGTCGGACTCATTTCTTCATTCTCTACTTCTGGTTCCTTGTGTATATCCTATTATTTTGAAGTTTCCTGTTCATTTTATTCCTTCTCTTCATAATCTATGTAAAATCATTTCTTCTCAACACACTTATGACCTTTAGAGTATTTTCTATCAAAACTGTAGCAAAGCCATTTTTCTCTTTTTTGTTCCAATTGTTGTGGTGTAAACCTTGTAGGTTGTGGAAGTCTAGGAGTAGCAACACTTCCATATTTATAGATTTGAGCGGTAGGATTCCTTTTCTCCATAATTTTACTTTCAATTTTTCTTGCCAACCTAAATTCCTTCTCCAATGAATCAGGTTCCCAAATGCGAACCTCATGTTGGATGTTATCTTTTAAAGTCCCTATAAAGACATCAATCTTGTCTTCCTCTGGAATATCAGTTACCCTTAAATTCAATTATTGGAAGTCCTCAATGTGCTCCATCATTGAACCCTTTTGTTTGAGATTTATTAATTGGCTAAAGAAGGTGTTTCTCTTTGTATCCTCATAATGTGCTATCATTTCCTTCGTAAAAATTGACCAAGTGAAAAAGAATTACGAGAGAAAAGCCATTGATACCATACAAATGTATTTTTTTCTAAATGTAAAGTGGCAATGTGTACCTTTTGTGTGTTTTTCACATTATGGAGGTCAAAATATTGCTCCATCTGTAGTATCCATGTTATGAGATCCTTGCCATCAAACTTCCACATATCAACCTTTGGAATATGGTGGGTCTTCAATCCAACATTATATTTTATGAAATCACAATTAACATTTATTTTTTTCTCATCATGAATTTCCTGTACTACCTTTTCGCCATTAGGAATCATTTCTTGTATCAACTTTTCAAACCTTCCTGCAAACCTTCCATGTCAGATTTTAGATCATTCTTCATGTCTTCCATGTTGTCTTTCATTTTTTCATCGATCTTACCTTCCATGTCATCCATATTAGCTTCCAAAACTTTATTCAAACCATCCATCTTAGCTTCCACCCCTTTCTTCAAAACTTCCATTTCATTTTTTGATGCTCTTTGCAAGAGAATTTGGTGTACCTAGTCTTGTAATTTTGATATATCATGTTGCACTTCTTCCTCTTCATAAGTCATAGTAGAGCCTTATGAGGACTTAATAGGTGTTGAATCCTTTTTAGGGGCCATTTTGGAACCCAACACTGATATCTATGCTTCAATATGACCTTAAAATCACTTTAAAATGATTTTTCAAACAATACTTATGCAATTTGAGAAAAAAATACACACCTTTTTCTTGCTTTTGAGGAGCTCGATATTGAAATTGATTTATCTCTGGAATTTTGGATCCCCGAGATTTTATCTTCAGTCCTTTAGTATCCCTCTGAATCTTCTTTCCAATGCCACATGCCTAACCTGATTTGAATTCTTCAAGGCAAAGTTATGCCTAATCTCCTTCAATGACCTAATTATGGACTTCTTCAGTAGAGTGAACTTGTATGGCATGCCAAGTTTCATTGTTTCTTTCTTCAGCTTTGAAATTGATACAGAGTAAACTACATTCCATCCACTTTTGGCCACGTTTTACAAAATTCCAATCCCATGCTCAAAGAGAGAGTTATGACGATTTTCCCAAGGTTTCCTCTTTGAGATGAAATTTGGGAGCCTGAAAAAACCCTAACTTCCCCAGATCATATCTCCAAAAAATATTGCGAACCAATATTTGTTTGAAGCAGCGAAAACCTAGAATCCAAAGCTATGATACCAAATTTTATGAAACCAGCTCAAAAAATAGAATAAAAGAGAGATCAATGCCTTAGAAACCAGCCACTTTGAGGGGGCAACCTCCTTTACATTACATAAATGAACAATTCTTGGATGATTGAAATGAAAAAACCTCGTGTCTATATATAGGAGTCCATGGGGTCAAAATATAATCCTAGTCGACCTAAAAATAATAATGTAAGGGAAAAACAATAACAATAGTGGGGTTTTATGGGGCACAATAGTAACAATATGGGTGCTACAGGGGTACAACAATAACAATAAGGTACTACACTAACAACAATAAGTGACTACACTAGTAATATAAGGACCTAACAAAGGTCATCAATGGCCAAGTAATTATGTTCCCCTCCCTCAATTTTGTGCTCATATATTTCATGTATTGAAGATGAAAATGTGGGATGTTATGCCTTTTATGGAAAGGTAAGCTAGCTTGGAATATGAATTAATATAGGAGCCTAAATTGGTAGTCATAAATAATGATTAATCTCCATTAACAAGAAATTTGTTTAAGTATATGATATGAAACCTCATTCCATGAGTGTGGTAGGATTTACCCCTTGATCCCATTCTTATCCTGTTCAAGTTGCTCATAAGGAAGGAATAATCCTCTTTTTGCATTGATTTCTCCATTTCTCTCTTTCGTACTCTATTTAATCCAATTAGGAATGGTAGTGAATATAATAATTAGGTATTCATAAAGATATATGATTAAACCCTTAAATAAAATGACTATTTGATGGCCTTCAATATGTTGTAGGTTTAGAGAAAATTCTAAGGCAATCCCATCAACATAACCGCTTAATTTATCAAATAACCCTAGCCAATTATAATTTTACAAGATATCATTGGCCTTAGGGTTCTGATGAATCTAGGTTGTATATGTGGATTCCCTTCTATTAAATCCTCCTCCCATGGTATTACACAATTCTTCATAGATATACACAAGACGTTTTCAAGTGAGTAGTGATTTTAAGCTGCAATAGGAATTAGGGTTCTCTATGGAAATATTGGATCCTATAGTTTAGAGAAAATGTATAATCTTCAAAAATAGAGAAGGAGCGGAATTTTCAACTGATTACTCCATGAAATTCATTAAAATTTTCAATTTGTACTCTCTAAAAGTGATATAATACCTGAATACTTCTCTCTTTGACTTATAATTTCTAGCAAAAAAAAAAATTGCTTGATAAATTGAGGTTATTTGAGCACTTATCCTTATGAAAATTTTAGTGTGGGAATTTGAATTATGTTTCTTTTGAGGATAATCTTTCCTTTTAACCCATCCAAGGCTTCTGTGGATGTTGTGCAAGAATCTGACACCATGTAAGAACCTTCTTGTATCCTATAGCGGTTTGTGTATATCCTATAGAAATTACTTTATCATCCTGCAGAAGACATATTGGAAGCCTGATGAATCTATCTTGCTCCTATAGATATGGTGGGTCCCATTTAGTATTTTTAAACAATTTTCTATGAAAAACATGAAGTAATAAGCATGGAGTGTTCCCAAGTTAAATGAACATCTTGTCGGTGGTGGATTATATGGGGATCAATGCACAATGGGGGAGCTAGCCCCCAATTACTCCTTGTCATCGTTTTTACTCCAAAACTTCTCACATCAGTAAGTGATAATGACTTAGCTTTTGAGTCATTCCCAACTTTTGTCTTTTTCTCTTCCACACATGTGGGTGACTTGGAGAAAAGATAAAGTCCTCTACTAGATTTTGTCAAGACCCTTGATATATTAATTGGATATAACTCCTGTGGTAGTGTATTTGACGCATGGGCGAATGAAATACATTTTTCTTAATAGGGAGGCTACTTTCCTACAAGAAAGTCACAGCTCAAATTAGTTTGTCAAACATTAGTGGAACAAGTTCAATATGTAATAATCTAAGTTAAATGGAAACATAGCATGCTACATAAAAAAAGAAACAAAAGCAAAAACAATATGCACAAGAAACACTCTCAATAGAGAAAACACACTAATAACTCAACAATGGAGAGCTCTTTCCCTTTATTAGGTGCTGATAGTAGTAGAAGATAGAATGCTAAATATCTTGTACTGGATCCTTCGAGCTATAGAGCTCTAATATACAGAAAAGGGGGTCTCTTCCCCTCAAGCTTTCAAAAAGCCTCTCTTCCATATCAAAGGATGGTAGATTGAAAAACACGTGGTAAACTCTTCTCTCTTGGATTCAAGTGTTGGATGGCCAAAAACTGAATCCTTCCAATCCTATTGTTGTTGGACAACAGAAGTTGGTTTTCTTCTCAGCAATTTGGCCAGCATAACAATGTGTTCTCCTGTATCTCTTCCCATGGCTGGATTTTATAGAAAAATTTCAAATTTTCCCTCCCTCTCTTGGTACAAGATGGATGTTGACACAATAGTGGTGGTATGATTCCTTTATGTGATGCACTAAAGCCTCAAGGTGGATCCATGGCTAGCTTGTGTGAGAATATTTTTCTCCAAGTGTGCCAAGTGGTCCTGGATGGTGACTTTACGCATCCTCAGGTCCGCGTGGCTATTTGAGGGATAGTTGCAATGTTCCTTGCATCTATCGAATAAAAAGCTATGAAGATCACCAAGTGTCAGTGCTTCCTGTTCGTGGTCCAAAAAATTTCTTGCTTGACCTTAGGAAAATTTAAAATTTTGAGCTCTTGTAATGTATTTCTTCCCTGTAAATCTTTATTTGTACCTTCTTCTTGCCATTTTATAATGTATTTTTCTTGTATGATTTTCTAGTGTTAACATTTTCCCCCAAATGTATTCATAGGTCTAGGAAGAACTTTATAGCCGAAATACATTATAGTTTATTTTTTTGTGTAATCCTTTTGAGAGAGAGAGAGAGTAACTTGCTTGAAAACTGAGGTTGGAGACCCCTTTCCATGAGTAAAAAGAGGCATCATGCTCTATTGGAACACTGCAAGAGATAGAATGAATAAAATATTTCTATGAGGTGAGCATGTCCCATGCTTGTGATGTTTTGAATAGTTAAGCTTATATGACAGATATAGAATATTTTTACGTCACTTATGTGGTAATGACCTGTTGCTGGTTGATGACAATGGTTGCTGATGCCCTCAATGATGTTTTTTCTTTGAAAGAAGGTTGAATGTGGTGCCCACACGTATAATCTTGGTATGGTATGTTTGATTTTATAACAAATTCTGATTGTATGCATGGGTATATGACTACTAGGGACCTTCCCATGTAAGCATTGCTGAAAGAGATGCTTATTATGTCACAGGTCTTCGACGAATTCTGATAGAATGCAACGGTTATGAAGTATGATACCATCTTGACATGAAAATTTATGTAGAAGGAAAATGTCAAGAGGATCAATGACATCAATGGGAAATGATTATTCCCATATTGTCATCTATAGATGCCCCTATTGAGGTGAGGCGCCATCCAAGGTACTGCCTCTTTCTTGGAAAATGGTTGTGGAAGTCGATAAGATGGAAGCACCAACCGACAGAGATGAGTACTAATTCAAGGGACCAGGGTCTCTGATGTAGTAGGAGGTGGTGTGATAGGTTAAATTAGGCATGATGATGAAAAACAACTAAAACTAATGATGGTATCATAGAGGCCCTAGGTCGGAGCTCGTAGATGCAAGTGGCAATAGTCATAATGATTTCTAGTGAGGAAATCCTTGGAGTAGGTAGGATGTCCAAGGTGGGTGTGTGGTTGTTATGAGTGTCATGGTGGGGTGTGGTAAAGAATGCGTAGCTCTGAGCAAGGGTGATTAGGGACTACTGCCAAGCGAGAAATGTGAATGGATAGGTGGGATTTATCTCCTAAAAAATCCCTCTACACTTTCCAAATGAATATAGAATGGGTTTGGATGTACAAGCACGAAGACGGGTGCCCCTATAAACATGAAAATAATCTGCCACTATGGTGTGAGGAGGGTGTTTTGCTAAGGATGGGGGCCCCGTTGATTAGTCTCGGTGCGAAGGTGATGAAGTGGATGAACAGTGTCGCATGTGGGCTTTGTTGGTGGGGGTGTGATAGGACAAGTATGAGATGTGGTGGTGTGTATTCGATCTGCTGATGAGAATGGTAGTCTGGGACGGGGGTGTTATCATGACATGGGTGAAACTTGACTTGATTTTATGATGGATGAATGAACATGAAGTGCTTCCCGCACTTAGATGTTATGGCCATGGCTCTATACCTTCAGTGTATGGTATGCATAAGTGATGGATTCCATGGAGGGTGAGGCTCTACCGACCTGCAAGAATGTTTATCATGTGCGAGGTGAGGTGATGATAAACATGATCAGGTGATTGGAACCTATGGTTGATCTCTGTGGATAAATGATGTCATAATATGCAATGCTTCTGTGGGGATCCTATCATGCTAGGGATAGAATGATACATGCTCTTGTACCTTGAGTGGCTGGGGTGACGGGTGATTTGGAATTTTTTTAATACTTGCAACCAATACCCCAAGTAAAAAGCATATTTTCTATTCAAACATATTGAAAATAACGTTGAGTAGATGCAACCATTGAGGCATGGTTCTAGGCAAACCCTCAGATGTTTTTAGACTATCCCTACTCAGGGATGGACTTCCGGGGGGACTTGGATATGGGTCTTCCTACTGGTTACGCATGGGGTCCCACGAGTATGACCTTTGATGTTTTTTTGCATTTTTTGAGGATTTTATGATTTGTATATTTATATGTTTGTTATGGTGACACTGCCACTATATTCGTTTCTCTTGCAGATGTGGGATCAATAAGGCATCCTCTTTTCTGGTTGGTGGCGCACCATCCATTGAGGAGGGGCCCAGGTGGGGTTGATCAGGCCCAGGTTGGGAGGCAAGGAGGTGGTGATGGCCCTTCAAGGGATGGATGGCAGTAGTGCTGCCGCTATAGGGGGAATGCTACCATTCTTTCTTATGTTGATGCAGCTGAGGCTCGGGCAGCGAAAGTCAAGGAGCAGGTAGCTACTGGTGAGGCTTGAGTCCAAGTTGTGAATTCTTGTGTAAAAGATTTAGCTGAGTCATGGGGTCAGTTAGAGAGGTTGACTCGGGGTATTTCGACTATGGGTTTTTTTTATGAATTGGATGACACATGGCTCAAGACACTGATGGCTCAAGAGAGGGTGTATTTCTCGACTTTGCACCATGTGGCACTTGCAGTTTTGGCTACTGCACCTGTACTGGTACCAAGTGCAATTGTGGGTCCAAAGGACCCACCCAGCAGAAATTAGCCCTAGAGATTTTGTATGTTCAGGGAAAGCACCCAATATGGGGATGCTTCCTAATTTTTGATGACATGTAGAAATATTTTTTTATTGACATTATGGTCAGGGATGTATACTGTGACTCATATATTTTTTGATGTATATATGCGAGATGTATTTTTTTTGGCTCTGATGATGTGTCTATGGCTATTGTTTGTGTTTATTGATGGATTTTATGTGCCTATGATGGATATCTACATTTTTCTGTTTCGATTTTATATGAATGATGGTTTATACAAGATACATTCCAGTCTAGGATGTGATTAGCTATGTGATAAAATATTTGGTTTTATTTTCTTGGTATATGTGTGAATGTAATATGATCAAACTGATGCTTAATCTTCATGCATGAAAATACTTCCTAAATAGTTGTGAATTCCGTAATTCAAAATCTTGGTTTAATTGTGATACCACTAGTTGGGAATCAAGGTAGACATGTAGATGGTGAATTACTTGGTTGGAAGCATAGATCAACAAACCGATGACTGCATCATATACTGCTTGATTATTTGTAGTTGATCTGATACATACTACGTTGGTGAGAAATGGTGATCGGTCAGGATAGTATATGGCCCAAACGGCTGCTGCTAGATTTTTTGACCATCGTGAGGCTCCATCAACGAATCCAAAATAGTGGATGGGGGGACGATCCATCTGTGACACCAAAGCATTTTTTAGAACAAGTCTTCGATGGTCGTGATCATCTCAAAAAATTATGCTACATGCATCTTATCTCTAAGGCTAAGACCTACTGCCCTTATGGGTGAAATGTTTTGAGGTAGGTCCCGTTGATGGGGTTAGCTAGGCATGTACTGTCGAGCTCTGATAGGATGTATGCTCCCTTAAGGAGGGAATGTTTTATGATATAAGGACCTTTCCATAATGTTTTGAACTTCTCGAGTCCTAGGGCCTCTTTCAAAACATCGTAGCGGGGAACTAACTCTCCCTTAGTAAATGAATGAGGGGTGATGTTCATGTTGAGTGATTCTTTTATTTGTTTTTTATGTGCCTCATTATGTTGGAGTGACTCGTCGGTTTTCATCGACGATTTCCAATTGTACCAATCATTTTTCTAAAGTTTGGGTATCATTGAGGAGTTCAATGACTGCATCTAAGTTGGGGATTTCACGTTCGATGGTTATCATGGCTTCTACCCCGTACACTAGTTAAAAAGGTGTGAATCCTATTGAGATTTTAACTGCCGTTCGGTTTGCCCACATGGCTGAAAAGACCATATGGTGCCAGTTTTTTTTATGGTTATTCACCATATGTTGTAAAATTGTTTTAAACATTTTGTTGATAACTTCTCCATATCCATTGGGCTGAGGGTAGTATGGTGACGCAAATTCATGTGTGAATCCTAGGTGATGATACAACTCCCATAATATTTCATTTTTGAAATTATTTCCGTGATCAGAGACTAACTCTTTAGGCACACTGAGTCATGCAATGACATGGTCGAATAGAAACCATGTGATGGTTTCTATCGTGTTGTCATATGTGTGCATGGCTTCCTCCCACTTGGTAAAATATTCGATGACTACAATGATGTATTTTTGGTTGCCAGATGATGCAGAGTTGCAATTCATAAAGTCAATTCCCCATTTGAAAAAGGGACCAGCTACAATGATCGGGTGTAGAGGAGCGGGAACTGCTCTTGCCTTGTGGGAAAAGTGTTGGCATCACTCACATCTTTTGACTTCTTGAATGCAGTTGCAGAATAAGGTGGGCTAGAAATAACTTACTTGTAGGAATTTTTGTGTGGTATCCATCCCGAAGAGGTGGTCTCTGCAAGCTCCACTATGACATTCATTTAGGGCTTGCTCAGCTTGGTCATGCATGAGGCATGATAGTATTAATGCCTCATCGATATAGGACATCCCCCATGAGGAAACACGCATTTCATTAAATTTGGAATTAAATACTGGATCTAGAATTGAAAAATAACTAAAAACTGCAATTATAGTAATGTCTTTGCAATAAAAAATTTCCAATTTTAATGAAATATGTGTTAGGAGGTATCGGGGGGCCTGGTGACGTATGCGCCTTTGATTGTCATGTGTGAGATTTGATTGAAATTTTGGGTTCGTAAAAATAAGAGGATATCATACCAAAGATCGTTAGTCATCATTAGAAATAGATGTGTGTCTAGTAGTGATTCTTTAACTAGGGACCCTTTAGTCTGACTTGGGAGGTTAGTGATGAACTCAGCTAAGATCAAAGGTTTTTTTCTTTTAGGGGAGTTAGTTTGTGTGAGGCCATGAGGAGTTGGATTGGGCCTAATAGAGTTGGTCGAAAAAATCAAATAGGATTCCATAGTTGATGTTGTGGAACTAGACGAGGTCTGGTTGAGTTTGCACTGTCGATGTTACAACTACTATTGTAGTTGTAGCAGTCTCGACACCAATGAAAGATCAGCAGAAATCATGACTCATTGTTCCCATACATGATGATATGAATCATATGTGATGTTGTGTGTCACTGACGTTGGGTGGTGGGGGAATTTCCCTTGTGGTGGCTTGTGTGAGAGCAAGCTTAAGTTCCTCACATGCTGTACTGAGGGTACTTTCACTTTCCTAGATTTGGAAATTGTGCTAAGTGTAGAGGTTCCTAAATGTTTCCATTAAGGGGTACAACTTTGTTTCATGATCGTGACTTGTGCAAATGGTGCACGGTGTGAAGGTGCTTATTGAGTAGATGGTGTGGGAACCAATGCTACTTTTTGTGCCCAAAGTGGATGCTCGGAGATGATTGGATATTGGGGCATGTCTGTGCTTCTTCCATCTCCAAGTCTTTGTTTTTGGTTGATTTGGCTCTTTTGGGGTGTTCAAAATCAACACTTCCCTTACCTCTCGTAGCCTTGGGAGGTACTCACAATCCATCGTATGGTGGAATTGTGAGAAAATCCTTTAATAGCACCATGTGATATTCACTTGAATGGAGAGATTGATTAGTGGGATGGTAGTGACCATGCAAAGACTGTTAGTGAGCTTCGTGAGTTCCTGACATTGATTGAATCTGTGGTCATTTCTGTCACATGACTCGCATGCTGTATTGGGTTGATTTTGGGGCCTACTAGGACAGTGGATTGTCTTATATTTCATAATGTTTTGGTAACAATGGGGGATAGGTTTCCTGGGGGCAGGTTTCCTTACATTAGGCTGCCTTGGTTCTAGACCATTTATATCTGGGTATTGGGTAGCCAATGACCGTATGGTGTCTATCGAAGGTCTAAACTAGGAGATGTAAGTACAGTGTCGAGGTTGATGGTTCTCATGACAAACTATACAAGAATTTTTTCCCATGGCTATCCATTCTCTTTGGATTGCTAGAGTGATTGGGTACCATTTGCAGAATGATCTTAAGTCTGGGCATTGGGCGACCAAGTGGTTACATGAGTCACATAATGCGCAGGTTGGGCTTATCCGTGGGTGGTGCTTGGGGGTGATGATGTGCCCCTGTGTCGACCCCTTTTCTGCTGGCATGAAGAAAATGGACCTGGTTACCACACTTTCTTATGTTGTCAAACTTTCCACGGATTCTGAATCTGATCCGTCTATTGCGGTGAGGCGTACTATCACCTAGAGTAAAATGTTTAACACTGAATGAAATCGGGGAATATAGGGACAACAACGAACCGGGTGATCGCCTGAACACACTCAACATGAATACTGGACTTCTCATAAGCCATCATAGTATACGGGGTTTACTGGATACCATCTCTGAAACAACTCTAGGGTTGCAGAGTTAGTGATGAAGTGATCTCATTCATCACAGAGTGTGGAGAGCTAGATAGGATATTGAGGATGATAACGGGGGGGAGGTGGTTGTTCAAGTGATTGTCTCTCCTTGGAAAAATATAATATGGTCCTTGTTGTTTCCATCCCTTGGGTGGTGGTATTATTTGTGGATTCCGTGTCCAAGCCGACCAAGTCAGAGTTTTTAGTGATGAAGCGTCACATGAAATCCAACATGGACTGAAACCAATGGATGTGGGGACAATGATGCATATGGTGGTTGCTTCAGAAAATATGACATGTATGTCGTTGATGCCAAACTAATTTTCTTTTGGAAGCGTGAGGGATTTGGTACCAATGGTTAAACACCATTAATTCAGGACGTTGTGTGAATGTGTAGTTTAGATCATCGCACAATGTGCAAACTGGGGCTAGGCAAGTGGCCTTCATTTTCCGTCTTTGTTCCATTGGGGTGACTGTGTACGAGCAGGATGTAGGCTCCTCTCGTAGGTACATTTTGGTTCTAGGCTCTCCCTTGTCCATTTTCATGGGTGGACCTAAGGGGTCCTACTGGTATGATTTCTCTAGGAATTGCAAGGAATCCCTGTATTGTGGCATCTCTTGACAATGATGGGTGTAGTGCCCATAAGGGTTGCATATGGCGCATGCATGGTTGGTGCGCAATTATTTCCCTTGATTTTTCATGGCCTGTTCCTTTTTATGGTAACTTGAGGTCGTGACATTTATTTTGGTGCTTAGAAGAGGTTTTAATTCATCTAAACTGGGAAAATATTGGTAGGATGGCCTATTATATCACATAATGCTCAAGGTTGTAATGCCCTAGGTATGTTGGGGTTTTTGGTTTTCTTCCCTTTTTTGTTGGTTTTCCTGGTCGTGCTAGCTGGAGCTACTGTGGGAGTTTCATCAACCATTCTAGCCTCCTGAGGGGTGATAAGGCTTATCCCTATAGAACTGATGCGAGAACTTCCCAACATGGTTGGTGGGACCAAATACTAGATAGGTATTGTGAAAGCCATGTTTGGCAATGTAATATTTTCCAAGACTTGCTTTGACACAAAACCAGGTGCGGGGTATAAAAATGGTGTTTGGGCGATGGTGTGGGATAGGAAAGTCATGTTAGTAGCTTTAGTCTCTGTACTAATGGTTTCCATCTCTGGGCTGGTCTCAATGTTTGATGATAGCATCAGGCACACCATTTCCCACATGATTTCTGGGGTTGCCTCCGATATGATAGGGGGATCTCCTAGGAATGATCCTAGGATCGATGATTGTTTGAATTAACCGGGGCCAAATTCTTGATACCGCATGAGTGATTTCGTAGTTGTGTCTACGTAAGGTAAAACAACATCGAAAATTGTCATGGGTTTCTTATCATAGTATGTAAGTTGGTCAACGGTGATGATTCAAGCTTCATGGGGGAACATCATCACCCAAAAGACAGAAGATTCTATTGCATTCCTGGCATACATATAACTCTGCTCGAGGAGTATATTGTAGCCAAGCTGCTCATCCAAGACTTCAATATCTATAAGTACCAACCTTCCGGCCAAATTTACAATAACATTCTGATATAAACTGATGGGAGTTGAAGGTCAACCACCATATGCTCTAAGCATGATGTTAGATGGTTTCAGTTCAGGTGATCCAAACTTCTGCCACACGGATTTAGACATGATGCATGTAGATGCTCCTTCGTAAATGATGCATTGGTGTATGGTGATATTCTACACTAACACTGGCATTTGGAAGGCGACTAGAGAAGGATTCCTGGGGCTTTCTTTGTCTAGGTCAAAAGCCATTAAGCGCGAATCGGAAGGGTCAATGACACCTAATGCAAAAATTAAGGCTTTCCGTTATTTTTGGCATGATTGTAGGACTTCTAAGGATGACATGGCAGTAGGTGATTGTGCTAAATCATCCACTATGTTGTAGTTATGGGCAGCTTTTGAGTGGTATCCTACGTGCCAGGTTTTCCCTTTAACCATATTTGGAAGGGGGTAAATAAGTACTTTGGATATGGTCAAAGGTGCAGTAGGTGCACTTGTGCTCGTACCTAATGGGTTAGTGTCTGAGGGGCCATCATAGTTCCTATTCCTTGCTAGGAAGAAAATTACTTTGTCAGTCATGTAAATTTCATGATTTCCACTCCCAGTGTCGTTTTGGGGTGGTTGTTGTTGTTGGGTGTTAACCACTCCTTGGTGGGGAAAAGGCTCCTGCATTACAACGGTATATTGGGTAGGTCCCCCTTAACCACGGTTGACCTGAAGTTTTTTTAGTTCAAGGAGTTTGAGACAGTGATGAGTGTAATGGCCATACTCACCACATATGGCACAAGAATGGTTTTTCCTTAGACTAGACCTCTTTTTTTGGCCTTGGGAGTTGTTTTTTGGATCGTGGTTTTGATTTCGGTTGGGGTTGCCCCCAGACTGAGATTGTGGGGGGCATTGCTAGTTATTTCCCCCTACCTAGAGTATCCATTTTTTTTTTCCTTAGCTTCTTTTTCACAACGTTCGGAGGGTTTTTGCAGTTATACCAGTCATAAACCTGAAGCTGTTGAGCTTGGGAAGGTTGCATTAGGTTCATCGCCGCATTATTCTGCAATGGTGGATTTTGTGCTGGGAAATGGGAATATTGGTTTCCATATCCCTGGTTGGTGTGAGGCTGTTTCGGGTGAACTCTTCCATCAGAATTCCTAGTTGAGTATTGGGTCCCTTGCGAAGGAGGGTATGAGCCTCCCTGATTTTGGTAATATGATGACACCCTATTTGTCATATTCTAAAAAGGTGAAAATTGAATTTGGTGGTAGCCAGGTTGCATCATGTTCTGGGTAGAATCATATGAATATCCTGGGTATTGGATACTTCTGCCTAGGTGAACTTGGGTCAATGACCCGATCAAGCCGTCTGCGTTATTCGACTCACCTACAAATTCTCTATAAGTTTGTAGGCGGGGGGTGTTTAGAAGGACATTATAGATATATCCTGACTGGGTATAAATCAGTTCGAGTTGCTAGACTTTGCAAATGGCGTCCTTCTTGGAGGTAGGTCCTTTTGTTGCCAAAAAGTTTGAGATATATGCTATGATATTTTTCAAAAACAAGTCCAGTAAAACTATATCATCGAGTTTGGATTTGAAAAAACTACGACGTCGCCACCATTCATGGAGATGGTCTAAGATATGTGTTAGAAAATTATATTTATTACAGAGTAATGCAACACATAAAATATGCGGAAACACAAACACAGAAAACATATAAAACTATAGAGACACAAATATACGTGGTTCACCCAATTTAGGCTACGTCCACCTCGAATAGCCAATCTTTCCTATATATTATCCAGAAAAATGAAGAGACACAACCTACAGTAGATCCAATTTAATATCATATGTTCTCTCTCACATAATCCCTATTTGTTTATCGCTCTGAGAATACACATAGAATACACAGTCGTAATACAATACCCTCATACAAAATTAGGGGTATCCTTCTAGGGAAAAGAACCCCTAAATTAAACATAACTTCTACCATTAGATCATCTGCCTAATGAATGACCTAGATTGACTAGAAATGGAAATACTTTTACAAGGCAATTTTACATCTGTTTTTAGCTTTGGGGGCGCTGCCCCCGAAACCCCCCATCAAGGTGGGGGGGGGGGGGGGGTTGCGCTCCATAAAGTCACAGCCACCCCCCTGGATTCCCTAGGTAGCGTTCAATTATGCGCAATGTTGATCCCTATTAAGAATAGGAGTCAAATGGTGTTATACGAAATAAAGAAGATAATCAAGCTCCACACCCAACAATATGGACAATTGGCGTTTGCCTAAAATGACTCAGCAATTCCATCCCTGAATCATGGTGGATGGGTAGCTAAAAATAAGTGAGGATAGCAATAGTGAGGGTGCTAAAGGTTCCATGTGAAGCAGAAGGCTACTCAACATACCATTTCGCATCAGGCCCTGTTAGGGTGCATTGAAAAAGTCTCAGTCAAATAGTATCGTCAATAATACTATTGGACAAACACCATAGGTGGAAAGTCATAATATGATTTCCAGAGTCTTCCGCTTACTTCTCTTCGAATTTTGGTATGTCCAAGGGAGATTCATGGGCATGGGAGGCCAATTATGGCTATGTGAAACAGGGTCATCAGTTAGTTTTGATAGATCTGGAAGGTTTACTGATGCTAAAAAGGGTAACTGAGTATTGATTGCCATTGTGTATTGTAATATTCCTAAATTTTCACATGATGTTTGGAATATTATAGTTCTTAATAAATTTAATTAATTAATTAAGTAAATAAAAGGGTGGAGGGACCCATAATCTTTGAAGATGAATAAAATCCACTTTTGATGTGTGTATATGGATATTATAGATCTAGATCTAAATCATGGAGTAGTGGAGTCGCTCCATTAATGATAAAGTAGCTAAGATAATTTCTCATTTAAGAGATAGATCATGGAGGGTGAAAAATTCAAATAAGATCATGGATCTTAAATATAAAATCATGAGGATATTTGAAGAGGTCAACTGAGATCATAGTGCATTCAAAATAATATCATAAAGCACTTATGATAAGTTAGTGGAGGAAGTGATGCATTTAATGCACACATAATGGAGAGGGTGATCACCTAGTGTGAACATGATGGAGGACATGAAGAAACAACGCAGTCAACCATCTAGACTTATGTCCACATTTACAACGTAGTTATGGAGTGGGCCTAGGATATGGAAGGCTCATAATCTATATAATGAAGGTGAAGGCACAATAGAAGGAAAATTTAGGATACTTGGATTATTTTCTGATTTGTTTAGATTTGGATTTGTAAGGTGACATATCCATGCAATCTTATGTTGTTTAGCTAATTTGCAGTGCTCTTTAGCATAGTGTGTTCCCGAGCGGAAATCCCACCCTTACCGATAGAGAACTTGTGTGCCTACCTTGGGAAGGTTTTCTATTGAGCTCTATTCCTTATCAGGCATTGGTGCCATCTTTAGGAGGTTGTTTCTAGCATTCAGCTAGGAAACCAGTGGAGGATTAATTATACAAATTTTTTCTTCACATTCTGTCTTCCAGGAGTAGCAGATCTATATCTGGCATTCAGGCCAATGGGTTTGACCTCCATGCAGTAACAGTCCCTTTAAGGATTGTGCAACCCATTCCTGTAGATCTATTAGAGGAAGGAATTTTCCAGTATTTCAGCTATAAATCCTGTGAGAAATCATCTCCTCACATTGGATCTATCGTTTCCATCACTCAGAAGCTTATTTGAAATATCTAGTAGTAGGCTATTGAGCCTCTCTCTCTTATAGTGCAGTTTTATGAAGCTGTTGTTCATCTAGCAACTATTTTCAGTGGAGGGGATTGGAGGAGCTAGCTCTTGAGATTTCTGCCTAAGGATCTAGTAAAGGGATCATCCCTTCTTGATCAGAGATTATTGTACACCATTGCAGTCATCATATCATCAATTCATGTAGAACATTTTCATACCCAACAGCTACATAGTTCAATCCCTAAGAGGTTGGTTTTATTAGGTTGAGATATTTGAGAAACCCTTTCTGGGTTATCTTGGGTATCCCTCATAGATCCCGGATCTCGGTTTTCACCATCATCGAAGCTCCCATTATGCCTATATTTGACTTTCTATCTTTCTGGTAGTTGCAATCCCAACAGTTGCACCTGGGAAAGTGCAGTTTAGCAGTTATGGAGTCCCTCTCATGGGATCATTTCAGGGTCATTCTAGGCCATATCTTTGGCTTGAGTGTTTCATATTTTGTGCACTGTTGTACCTGCTATTCACCTCCTATATAATAAAATGGCTCAACTATTTTTGTGCATTCTGATGTGTATATAGATTTATTGTTTACCTTTTTCCAGTTCTTATATTGTGTTTTAGTATTACTGCATTCTTCCTTTTGGGATATTACAGTGGTATCAGAGCATGATCTTTGGCTCAGCTTGTGGACACTTCATCTTTTGCATAAAAAGAAGAAGCTAATAGATCAAATCTATCATGAAGGAGGATTATAGTTCTGCCACTCCTCTCTTTAGATCCATACAATATCTCTCCAAAGAGGTCAATCAAATGAAGAGGGAAAGGAAAAATTAGGATCCAAGAAGAAGATTTGATGAGGAAGATCCAAGCACTTCCTATCAGCAAAAAAGAAAATTTGAGAATCATAGATCTCCTCATAGACCTACTATCTTCACTTTCTTTGAATAAGGTGAATGGTATAGTAATGAAGAAAGAAGAAACATAGAACCTGAGACTCATGAGACTCTCAGTCTATATCTTGAAGAGTACAAAGGACAGTCTAGAGCATTCAAGGAGAGTTTAACCCTCCAATAATTCTTCCAAATCAAAGAAGAAAGAGGATCATATAGCAGCAATAGAAGAAATAGGAACAATATATTCTATTTGCCTACATTTGATGGATCTCATTCAAGCACTATTAAGGCTTGGAGGAAATAGCTAGATGCATTTTTCAGGCTACATCCTATAGCTGAAAAAGAGGTTGTCGAAATTGCAACAATTCATCTTCTAGGTAAAGCCAATGATTGGTGGTTTGGTCACATGGAGCATGAAAAGGTGAATAAATATTCAGATTTATTTCACAATATCAGGAAGAAGTTTGATTTGAGAAAACCAGAGATGTGTCACAAAGAGACATTTCCTAAGAGAACAAAGAAGGATGTCAATCTTGTCACTCTAGACAAAGAGTCACTACATTCACCACTAGCTGCAGAAGTACTTGCATCTGGAGAAGAGACAATTGCAACTTTGAAAGATAGTCTTGAGCTCTTGACACATAGATTCCATTGCATGATTCAGGAGATGCATGAGAAAGAGGACATAAATTCCAACATTGGTACACTTGGGGAAGGCCATCACTCTTACCAGTAGTTGGAGAGATCATTACACCGGAAGAAGAAACTCTTGTGATCTTGCAAGATGTTTGTGAATCTCAGCTGATCCAAGGTATGCATCCATTTCCATCTCACATTTTTTCAGTAGATCTTATTGAAACCTATGGGGACATGCCATTAGGGCCAATGCATAACCAAGGATTAGAAAAAAATGCTGATTTGAAGCAGCAACCTATCACAACGTAGAGGACCCTTGATATAATCAAGGAGGAGATGAAGAGCTATCCCAGTTCACCAATGTTGAGCTACATTCAACCCTTTGAGTTGCAGTGTAGAGTTTTAGAATATGGGATAAGCATGATCCTATGTACAATGGCTGGCTATGAGTTCAACATTATGCCTTTCCATGAGACATCATATGTACCACCATGCAGATCTACAACGTTGTCACTTAGTAGCAGTAATAATGAAGGGGTCCCATTATTCTTTGAGAATTCTGAAGGTAGCTCCACTCATGAAGAAATGGAGTTTAAGATGATATATGGTAGACATCTTGAGGTGAGGAAACTTTTCGCCTTTATAGATGACACTTTCTCAATTAGCATCTCACAGCTCAAAGAGAAACTTCTACCTGCAGCAAATCCAGAACCTCATTGGTTTTGAAGGGCCATTGACGAGAAGAAGATCTCATGGAGAGGTCTCATTGGAGGTGCACTTCAACATATCATGGAGTGCAAAGTTCTTCATCGGTTTGAGGAGGATGGTATTCTACAAAGGGAGGATACCATGTTTATGCAGGACATCATTCATCATCCACATTGGGATGAGCATGTGAGAATGATAAGCAAGGGGCTGCATGACCACTTTCAGATATATGACATGGGCCAACAAGAAGCTTGGTTAAGCTGGTTTCTCTTGGGTGAGTTTGGTTACTACCCAAAGGATCCTAGTTTCTTGATCCACACCCTGAAAATCACTCATGTAATGGATAAGGAGGCATGGTTACGCTCGTTTCTCTTGGGTGAGTATGGTTACCTCCCCATAGCTCATATTTATTTGACTCATGCCTTGTGTATCCATGACAGAATGAAGTATAAGAAGGCATGTTCATTTTGGGTGAGAGATTTTTGCCATCACATGACATCTCCCATGTTTATGTGTTTGTTATTGTTTGTAATATGGAATCATAATCTCATGATGTGAGATAATGGAGTTTGTTTGTATTGGGATGATATGACATTTCATATGTCCTTCAATATGTTTTTTTTTCTCCTTGATTCACATGATGATGTGAAGAGGCAACAAGAGATCTTGTTTCCGTGGCTTTTATTGGGGCACTTTGGTCCTACATACTCCCCTACTTTTCATAATAGTGTTGGAGGATGGCAGCAAGAGGCACTCCTCCGATGGCTCTTACTTGGAGAGTATGGACACCATACTTGGTATCTTGATGGTGTGGTGTGGCAGCAGGGAGAATTTTTGCATTGGCTACTATTGGGAGAATATTGTTTTACATCCTTGTCTACCCATATATCTCTACTTCTTCTTTTGTACAATGTTGGGATGATGCTTAGATCCAACAAGGCTGACAAGGCTAAGGATGGGGGCATGAAAAGCCTCTCTTTACTTCGTGTAGCTTGGGATGGAGGTATAATTTTTGAGTTCGATCTTTCCTCTTGTGGAAAGAACCATCTGTCTTTATGTATCTTATGTATTGTGGAGGATATTGGACAATTTATGGTTGTCACTTGGAGCTTCATGATTGACGAGGGACATCTAGCTACACAGTTAGAGATCACTCTACACATTCTAGAGAGGAAACTTTGGTGCTGGGCATACATATCTCATTGCAGCAAATGGGGAGACCTTCCTTGTGTGGATTCCATTTGGAGGGAGACAGATTTCTCTAGCATCTACTTTTGCAGTTGCTTGGGGTTAAGCAAAATTTTTCCAGGGAGGACTGTAATATTCCTAGATTTTCACATGATATTTGGAATATTAGAGTTCTTAATAAACTTAATTAATTAAGTAAATAAAAGGGTGGAGGGGCCCATAATCCTCAAATATGAATAAAATCCACTTTTGATGTGTGTATGTGGATATTATAGATCTATATCTAAATAATGGAGTAGTGAAGCAGCTCCATTAATGATAAAGTAGTGGAGATCATGTCTCATTTATGAGATAGATCATGGAGGATGAAACAATCAAATAAGATCATGGATATTAAATATAAAATCATGAGGACCTTTGAAGCAATCAACTGAGATCATAGTGCTTTCAAAATCAGATCATAAAGCACTTATGATAAGTTAGTGGAGGAAGTGATGCATTTAATGCACACATAATGGGGAGGGTGATCACCCCATGTGAACATGATGGAGGACATGGAGAAACATCGTAGTCAACCATGGAGAATTATGTCCACATGTAGGGCACAGTTATTGAGTGGGCCTAGGCTATGGAAGGCTCATAATCTATATAATGAAGGTGAAGGCACAATAGAAGGTAGATTTTGGATACTTGGATTATTTTCTGATCTGTTTAGATCTGGATTTGTTGGGTGACATCTCCATGCAATCATATGATGTTTAGCTAATTTGTAGTGTTGTTTAGCACAAGGTGTTCCCAAGCAGGAATCCCACCCTTACCCATAGAGGACTTGTATGCCTACCTTGGGAAGGTTTTCTATTGAACTCTATTCCTTATCAGGCATTGGTGCCATATTTAGGAGGTTGTTTCTAGCATTCATCTAGGAAACTAGTGGAGGATTCATTCTACCACTTTGTTCTTCACATTCATTCTTCCAAGAGCAGAAGATATATATATGGCATTCAGGCCATTGGATTTTACCTCCATGCAGCAACAGTCCTTTCAAGGATTGCACAGTTCAGTCTTGTAGATCTAATGGAGGAAGGAAGTTTCTAGTATTTCAACTGGAAATCCTATGAGGGATCATCTCCTCACATTGGACCTATTGTTTCCATCACTCGGGAGCTGATTTGACATATCTAGTAGTAGGATATTGAGCCTCCCTCTCCTACAACGTATTTTTCTGAAGTTGTTGTTCATCCAACAACTATTTTCAGTGGAGGGGATTGGAGGAGCTAGATATTGAGCTTTCAACCCAAGGATCTAGTGAAGGGATCATCCCTTCTTGCATAGAGCTATTTTTACACCATTGCAGCCATCATATCATCAATTCATGCAGCAGATCTACATTCCCAGTAGCTACATAATGCAAGCCCTAAGAGGGTTGTTTTCTTAGATTGAGAGATCTGAGAAACCATTTCTGGGTTACCTTGGGTATCCATCATGGAGCCTGGATCTCTATTTTCAGCATCATCAAAGCTCCCATTCTTCCTATATTTGAATTTCTATATTTTTGGCAGTTGAAGTCCCAACAGTTGCAGCAGGGACAACTTAGTATACCTTACAACGTAGTCCCTCTTGTGCGATCATTTCAGAGTCATTCTAGGCCATCTCTTTAGCTCAAGTGTCAAATATTTTGAGCATTGTTGTACTTGTTATTAACCTCCTATATAATAAAATGGCTCTACTATTTCTATGCATTCTGATGTGTATATAGATTTATTGTTTACTTTGCTGCAGTTCTTATATTGTGTTTCAGTATTATTTTATTCTCCCTTTTTGGATATTACATTACTATGGAAACATAGGTGTCTAAGTATAACGGTTTATGGGGGGTGCCTGGGGAATATTACCATGTGACGTACCCTGTTGTGTGTTCTGTTGACTCCCCAAAGGGGTAGCTCTCCTCTTCCATATGGGGGTTTTGGGAGAAGTTGAGTCTGGTGACCCTCCAGGGGTTTCCACTGGTGTGGTGTTTGGTGACCCTGCAGGGGTTTCCAACCAAATATGCCCCGATAAAGGATGAACCGATAAATGGTGACGGTGTGTCATCTTTGACACCTAAATGGAAAAATACTTGGCACTCCTCCCTCTAATGCGGGTAGGTCCAAAAAACGCCTAGATCGATGAGGTCCTGTTGGGTCAGTTATGGTGTCAACTAGGTTAATATTGGAAATATTTTTGGTTTATTGAGAGAAGGAAGATTATTATCAAAGATAAATATGAACAAAGAAAAAGAATAAGAGGTAAGTTTTTCTTTAGATTAATTTTATGTGATCAAGCAAGAAAAAAACATGGTTTGGTTGTTTTGCGTATGATACTCAAAAGCATAAATAGACGTAATCATCCTTACACTCTCAAATGTAACTAGGCCTTGCAAATATATATTTTGATGGCTACTAGGGCTAACTTCCCGAAAGAACTGATGACACCTTCTAGAAACCAAAGAATCGACCAAGGTAATGGTAAGAGGATCTAGTGTTTCCTGCACCGTCACCTATAGGGAAGGATGCCCTAGATTTTGCCACTAAAGTACCATCGTCTCATGTGAGCGTTCGAGTCTTGAGCTTCTTGGTATTCAACTACCAATACTGAGCACTAGATGGGTCCAATAGCCCTAAAAATTACCACACGCGCTGGGCCTAGGCTTAACCCTCTCTAAAATGGGTCTATGGTAACGTTTGAGTATTTGTTCCATGGGCGGAGAAAATTTTTTTAAGCTTCCTAAAAATTCAACATCTATGTTTAAAAATTTAGAATTACCATGGCGGCTTACTTGATGCCTACCCCAGATGGTCCTAACCTAAACTATAATTTATTTTGTGGCCACTGTGGGGAGAATTTAGTGAGCTCGATTAGTGATTATTTTTAGAGAGTCTAAATTTTCTTAGGGTGTGCCTTGGTGAAGTAACTCTAAGAAGAGGACAAAGGTCCCAACACAATGGGTGCCTTTTATTCCAATTCTTACCGATGCTTCGTGTGTGCTTTGGAGTGTACAATCACAAATGTAATTAGATTTGGAAATGTGGTGATCCTTTATAATCCTTTTCTGATTGCACTATGTGTGATTGTTCCTTGCAAAAGATAAACGGATTATGGGTCACTTACACCTTTCCTAGTTTAGACTAAGTTTTTCACTATAGGGAGATGGAAAATTATCTTAAGAAAGTGTTCATATGCATACCCAATCTCACTGTGAGGTGTAAGGGTTGCAGAGATTACTTACTTTATTTTTGACAGTTTGGTCCTGGTCTCGAA
Organism: Pinus albicaulis; assembly: GCA_034641835.2. NCBI lineage: Eukaryota > Viridiplantae > Streptophyta > Pinopsida > Pinales > Pinaceae > Pinus > Pinus albicaulis. The sequence goes on from CM076580.1 coordinate 1,050,526,530, forward strand.
TTCTAATGCAGAAATTGAACTAATCTAATGAAAAAAATGAAAAAATGAGAATTAGCTAAAGGTGTGTGGATGTATGGGCCACTTAATTTTTCGATAATTACTCTATGTGTTCGGTATCTTTTACCAGCAAGTCGTTTATTCAAATAGCATATGTGGATTAAAGGCCACTTACTTTCCCCTACTGAAACTATGTGAGATTTGAAATGATAAAAAAATAAAATTAAAACAACTTATTTTCTAGGATAAAATATAGCACAAAGTGTCCCAACCAGTCATGAAATACCAAAAAATTAGCAACAACTCCAAAAAATTGAGAAAAACAAGTGAAAATTGGGCTCACTACCTACCACGTGGCTTATCTACACACATGCTTGAAGACCATGTGTCTGTCTAAACATAATGCACACGGATTGCAGAGACTGAAAAAATCTGCCTTCTTTGAGCCAAATTTTTAAATGAGGGTGACTGAAAAGTGTTGAGAGGAAGCAAGAGTGATTTTGTAGCAATACTAAGTAGGAGAGACACTACAAGGAAAAGACCCTCTAGCTGATGTTTTTTAGGAACCCCTTCTAAAAATAGCCTAGATATTTGTTTGTAGTGGAGGTTTCTAGAGGAGGTTTGCGGGTGGAATTTTTTGCGGATGTTTTTGTCCAGTGCATTTTTCATCCTACATCACACTAGTGCATTCAACTAGAAAATAACTGGTGCATACTACAAATTAGCACACCAAGACATCGTTCTCTATGTGAAAACCCTCCCAGTGCATCTCATTACTATAGTGCACCAGTGCACTACAAAGATTCAGGCCCCGTGCATCATAAAAACCCGCGCTAAACTGAAACAACCCTGGTGTGCTTGGAAGAAACCACCTGGTGTGCCTCAAAAACCCACGCACCATAATAGGGTTAAATAAAAAAAATTACAGCAAAAAATATGCATGTTCACTCCTTCAGTGCTCTAAAGCTCTTAAGCACCGATGTGAATTTCCCTTGTGTGAGGTGCCCTGCCATCAGTGCTCCCATTGCACGCACTACTATCCTCCATTACCCACCATCTTCATTTCGAATTTTGGGAAACAGTGGTCAAATTTAGTTTTGAAAATTCTTCAGAAAATATGCCACCTCGACGCCCAAATGTAGAGGTATTTTACATGTTTCTCCATAATTAAAATTTTTAGTGGATTAGATTTCTAAAAATACTTAAAATTTACCCTTTAAAAAATATATATATATTCCCACGCGTTGCGCTCAATTCGTTCGACTTTCACCAGTTTGCGGTGCTGCTTGTAAATTTACAGGCTGCACCATGACTGGTGCTAATGGAAACTGCACTGGTTCTAGTGTGGTACTGAAAATGTGCATCGCGTTTTTTTTAAAATACATAAATGGTGGTGCGGTCGGTTAACTGGCCACACCATTGACTATGTCCAAGTTCGAGAGGGCGGTGCGCTGACCAAACTATGCACCCCGAGGCTGATAACTTATTCAACGCACCACCCTCTGGACAACAGTACATAGTCAACGATGCGGCCATTTACATGACCACATCATCGACCATGTACTGATGTGAGGAGGGCAATTCACTGACTAAACTATACACCCTGAGGTGCATAGTTTGGTCAACGCACCACCCTCCCAATACTGGTACATATTCAATGGTGAGGTCAGTTAAACCACTACACCCTTGACCATGTAATGATGCCAGGAGAGCGGTGCACTGGCGAAACTATCCACCACGCGGTGAGTAGTTTGGTCAGCGCACCATCCTCCCAAACTTGTACATAGTTAACAATGCAATCAGTTAAACGACTACACTTTTGAGCATATAGTAATGTTTGGTAGTGCGTTGACATAATTATCCACCCTGGGATGGATAGTTTTGTAAACGCACTGCAGGAGAAACTACATTTCATGTTGTGGAGTGTGCTAAAAATTTCCAGACGCATTGTGGACGGTGCACAATAAAAACAGACGCAACAGTACCGGTGCATGACAGTTTTTTTTGGTGCACCGACTGTTTTTTTTTTCAAAAAAAATTATGTATATATATTTGTAAATACATGTCTCATTTAATAAAAAAATTGTGTTTAATATGTGAATCATTGAGCGACGTCAAAGGAGATAAGATACGGAAAAACATGAACATATGGCAGACCAGTATAACATGTTTCGCCTATGGGAGGCACGGGAGGGAGAGACTTATGTACCCTCACCCTATTACGGCAGCCACCTAGTTGCTCCTAAGGGAGGTAGACCTCCTCAAGTATGACGAGGCTGCATCCCTGAAGGGCCATAATGGGTTATTGTGACAACTTATCTTCAGGTGGAATGCCCACCGATAGGCTTTCCAGGTTGATCCTAACTAGTGGTACGCACCCACTAAGGAGGACATGTATTTTATTACTGGCCTATCTAGGAGAGGGCAGGATTTGCTCTCATTCCCAGAGGTCCCCGTTGGCTATGCAGCAGGGAGTCAGTTGGTGTACTCCCATAGATACATTAGCACTGATATACTATCTCCTATAGTTTTTCAGGTCTCCAATGGTCAGTTGCATATTGCTTCATTTGGTGAAGAGGAGGTGAGGTTCCTCTCACTATTGTTGTCAAACATTTCAAACCATACTAGTGGTGGGAAACACATTAGTTACCCGCTTTTATTTTGTGTTGATTCTTTATTACAGGAACCATGACTTGTGAGGTGGTCTGCAATTTTTTTGCGGTAGTTCTGTATAACTTTAGATAGATGTCGTTCTCAGGCACAAGGGAGGGTGAAATTCCTTTTTGCTTCAGAGCCATTTTGTTTATTTTTTGAAAGGTTTTGTAGAGACGAGGCCTACTTTTGTTCAACAGCCTCTTAGGCCAATGTTGCATGTATGGATGGAGATGTAGGGCCAGATGATGCCCAAGAGGAGTGAGTCTGACTTTTCCACGAGGATATCTCAGGATGCATTGGATTTGCTATACAGTGTTGATGATCATGCCTTCGTTTTGGTGCCATGTCCATATGCTGGTTTGTATTGGCGAGGGTGTGCCAACATCCTCTTCATAGTTGATGAGACGCCAGATGAGAGAGGTAATATTACTGTTTTCTTTAAATTTATTCTAACACATTCTTTAACTTTTTTTTATTAAATTTTTTAATGAAATTGTCTAATTATTGTTGTGTACTTATATATATTTTGTAGATATTGGGTCATTTGTTGGCGATGAGATGCCACAGCCACCAAATGATCTAGGTGTAGATTTTGCTGACAATTAGGATATGACAGATGCGGAGGATCATGTCCTCATGATCATGCACAGGTACCAGCAGATGTGACGCGTAGGCCTGACACTAGATTTAGGATGGAGTTGGGTGACCAACTCTGTCAACTCCTAGTGGAGGAGGGAGTCAGGCTAGTAAATATCAAAGAGATATAGGTTGATGATAGGCTAACATCGATATGGAGAGGCATGACATGTGATATGTTGACCCTGATGCAGCATGTCGTTGGAGCTACCAGCTTATTGGCACGGTTGAGGAGGGTCGTTCGACGTAGGCATGGTGGATATGCAGTACATCGACAATCAAGCAGCGCATCATCTTATGATCACGATCAGGGGAGTGATCATCGTTCAACTAGTACTCCACCTCCTCCTCCACCTCCCGTCGAAGATGAGCAGCCTGCAACATCCAGTATTTATGATCATGAGCAGGCTGGACCATCCACGTCGAGTCTTCATGAGAAGGCATTTGATCTTGATCAGCATGAGGCACCTCCAGATCAGCATGCACGTGATGACCGACATCTATCTGAGCATGTCGAGGTTGCACCATTAACTGAGCATGCCTCGACTAGTAATACTATTGATGTACCACCAGCTGATATTTGATATTTATATGGAGCTATATTCGAGTTATATATTTTTGATATTATATATATATATATATATATAGTCCATGTATTTTATGTTCGTATTTCATTTGTACTTAATTTACATGTTGGTGTTCATCATGATGTGTATATTGTTAGGTCATGTTAGATATGTTCATTTAATGTGCATCTTGCAGATAGATGTGTATGTGATAGCAGTTATCTGACATGAGATATATATTTGATGTTTGTGTTGTGATGATGTTATACAATTCTTGTTTTTTGTTAGATGATCATGATCATGATGATTAGATGATGTTAGAGAATTTGAATGTGTTTTTTAGTCAAATATGATGTTTGTACGATGTTTATCATGATCGTGATGTTTATTTTTAATATTAAATCATGATAATTATTAAATATTATGTCGTGATTGTAATTGAAACTTTAATTTTAATTGTACGTAAAATTGTAAAATTACAATTGTATTTCTAATTACAATTTTAATTGTAATTGTATGTAAAATATTTGTAAAATTTTAATTGTAATTTTAATATTTATTTTATTGTGAAATGATTGTAATTTTAATTTTAATTGTAATTGTATATATGTAAAATTGTAAAATTGTAATTGTAATTGTAATTGTAATTTTATGTGAAATTGTAATTTTAATTGTAATTGTATGTGAAATATTTGTAAAATTTTAATTGGATTAATGTGAAATTATTGTAATTGTAATTTTAATTTTAAAATTGTAATTGTAATTGTAATTGTAATTTTAATTGTAATTGTATATAAAATATTTGTAAAATTTTAACTGTATTAATGTGAAATGATTGTAATTTTAATTTTAATTTTAATTGTATATATGTAAAATTCTAAAATTGTAATTGTAATTGTATGTGAAATTGCAAAATTGTAATTGTAATTCTAATTCTAATTCTAACTATAATTGTAATTGTAATTATAATTATAATTATAATTGTAATTGTATGTGATTGTAAAATTGTAATTGTAATTATAATTGTAATTCTACTTGTACGTAAATATTTCTAAAACTTTAATTGTTTTGATGTGAAATGATTGTAATTGTAATTGTATGTAAAATTCTAAAATTGTAATTGTAATTGTATTGTGAAATTGTAGAATTATAAATGTAATTATATGTATTGTCATCATTCAATTTTATTAAAATTTGTAAATTTTAAATTTTTAAAATTGTAAATTAATTGTCAATTTTAAACCATAACTACCGTAAGTAAAATGTATACTGTAAATGTTGTTAAAATTGTAAATTTGTATGAATATAAATAATTTTAAAATAATAAATCTAGAATAATATGAATTTTTGTAACATAATAAAGTTTAGAAAATAATGAAAATAAACTCATGTACTTTCGAATTATCATTATTTTATTATTATCTTACATACCAAAAAAAAAAAACTTTGTGAAGTACGCCATTGTTTTCTAGATCAACATAATTGCATATTATCAAGTGAAATGATTTTAACATTAACACACTGCAAATTAACAATTAATTCAAAATAAAAATTATAATGTTTTGAAAAAAAGAGTCTTAGTTATAAGGTAGTTAAGTCCTCTTATTTATAAAAACCCATCTTAAAAAGTATAAATGATGAAATAACACATGTACCATATCACTCTTGGTTCTCATGATCACCCTCATTATCTTCCAGCTCGCTTGGCATGATAACACTATTGTTAGATTGGAGGTTTATTTGGTGTAGTTTTTCAGATGTAAAACTCGAAATATCCATAGTCGTCATTTTTAGTCTATGTTTCGAGTCTAAATCAAGACTCATCTTCAGGTTGTCTTGAAGATGAGTCTTGATTTAGACTCGAAACATAGACTAAAAATGGTGATTGTGGATATTCCGAGTTTTACATTTGAAACACTATTGTTCTCAAAAATATGTTTTGAACTAGGGTCATGTCTCAATACGAACCACCAATTCCTATCCAACACATCTGGGTTAAAAAAAACTTGATTGTAGTGTTTGGGGAAAACATAGGGCTCCTTAGCTTCATCCCAAATCTTTCTAGAGTTGATACATATCATCCTACTATTGCGATCTTCCTTTACATTATTCCGATCAAAGGTGTCCCACCACTTGCACCTAAAAATAACACATTGGAAAGAAGAGAAATCCACTTCAATGATCTCTTTTATATTTTTGACGTAACCTAACGTTCCTCGTACTAGGTTTTGATCATGGCAGCTAGATTGACTAGATTGATCAAACTCGACTTGCACTCCACAGTCTTGTGTCATGTGTCCATGATCAGCATTTTCTGTGTGAAAAGGGTGTCCATATGCTCACATAGATGGGAAAAATGCACCTATAAAAAGTTAAAAAATCATAGTGTCATATGTCTTTTAATAACCCAATAGTTAAAATATGAAATATAGGTGTAATTACATTTCAAAGGTGAATTATTAAGTTTAAAATGTACGTAAATAGATTATTACCGAGTGGGTGCACCCAATCCCTACGTTTAGCACATCTTCTTTAGCGCGCAAGTAACAACCGGTTGCACTATATTTCTCTCTAACTTGGTCATCAACCAAACTGTTGGGGCATATTTTTTCCATATTTTCTTTTAAATGATCGGGATAAGGCACACTTCCACCATTCAACCATCTAAATTCTTTCCTGTCACTATCCCATTTCATCCTCTTTTGTTCGTACAATGCGACCCACGGTTTTGTCGCTTCAGAATTGTAAAGAACGAATTTATTGATTGCTTCAATTTTTGCATTCGCTGATAAAATCAAACTGACATATAGTACATATGAGATCAAAATATACATTATATCGAAGTTCAACATGAATATTTACGTTGTGTAAATTTGAAAAATTATAAGTCGCTTACTCTTTATCAAGCGCCTTTTTCCATTCATTTGGAGCACCTCCCCTTCTCTTTTGTCATCATCCCTTTCATCCCAAATCATTGCACCTAGTCTATTTTCGATCTGCTTGATGTACTCACTAGCATAATAGAAAGACTAATACGATATGTACCCCTCTGCAATAGACCCCTGGGGTTTTTCCCTTTGTCGAACAAAACATTTCAATTTCTTCATCTACCTCTCTACGAAGAACATCCAATGACAAGAAACCAACCCAAATAATTCAGCCTCATCTACTAGGTGGATTAGAATATGGACTTGCAAGTCCATGAAACTCGTCGGCAGTTCCTTCTCAAACATACAAACAATATCATCTATCTCTTGACGCCACCGTGGAATGTTAGCCACATGAATATCGTTTGACGTGATCCAACATACAAATGCAGATAATTTAGATATGGCACGTCCTAGGTCTTGGGGGAATTCATGTTTCACACACCCACACACAAACAAAGGATAATGACACTGCAAAGTTATAAACACGTACAATAATATACAAAATTAGTTATGTTTTATGATCCCTGCATGGGATAAAATTTATTAATATAAAAAATAATAAAATCATGCTTTTAACATTATACGTACTCTTAGAAGATTCAAATGGTCATGCGATTTCAAACTTGAAAAATGGTCATCCACGGTGAAGAAATGCCATAGTGAAGACCTATATGAATATGGCACCCTCACACCCATTATAACTTCATTTGCCAAAGAAAGATCATATTTTTTTAAAATCCATGGGACATCACCTTCTTTTAAATACCATGAATTAGAGAGACCAGTGCCTGCCTCTGATCCTGTACTTTCTAATCGTCTTGGCCAATGTGTTTTTTTAGTTTTTGAAGTAATAAGATCTTTCCTAACAACCAATGTGTCATCGTGTTTCGATTACATGTGCCTCCATAAAGAAGATGAACCATTTTAAAATATATGCATGGGATGTAATAAGTGGGCAATCTTAAGATGCTCCCAATATGGGAGGTTATAAAAGATAGATTTCCTTTTCATCCCAATGGGAAATTTTCAACATAGGTGTCGAAGAATTATGGATCATCGAACATAGGCTCCCCATTTGAATAGAACATTTCTATGAACTCCTTCTCCTTCTCTCTCTCATATGCTCTAAGTCATTCAGCTGGTGTCATTATTGGATGCCTTTAGGTTCTCTCTCATTTACCATTGAAAGGTGATGCTTCTCTTTTGTAAGGGTGTTCTTCTAGGAGGAATACCCAGGAGCAGTCATACACTGGCTTTCGTAGGTCATTGGACCATCTAGCTTTCAGAGAAGGTCCACAACATTTACATCAAAAATACCCTTTTGTTACAAGACCTGCGAGATTATTGTATGCAATATATATATGCATGGCACGTTAAAGAATATCATGAAGATCAGAATAATTAAAACAAATTAAATAACTAATATGTGAAATAATATTGTTACGTATATAAACAAATCAATAAACATGTAATTTAATAGAGAAAACTCCTAAGTCTAGATAATCATGTGTCATGTAAGCACATGTTCCATACAACGTAAAACTCCTCTCTACTGCGATGGGTCTTGATACATCGTATATATTTATCCCATCCCATAATTCCTTCAATTCATCTGCCAGTGGTTGTAAGTAGACATCCATATTCTTCACTTGTCTTCTACGAGGGAATATGAGAGCCAACATAAGATGTTCATTCTTCATGGACAACCATGGGGGGGTATTGTTATTGATCACTACTACAGGAAAAAAAGAATAGTTGGTGTTCTGGAGGGAATATGGGTTGACTCCATCCATGGCTATGATGAGTCTTAGACTTCGTACTTCATCCTTGAATTTTTTGGGCCATGTATCCTCTATATGCATCATGGCTATTGAATCTGTTTGGATTCTCATAACTCCCAACTCACTTCTGTGTGAGGCATGCCATCCCTACAACATAGCTAATTATTTGCAACGAAAGAGCCTTTGAATCCTTGGGATTATAGGCATGTGCCTCAATATCTTAAAAGGAGGACCACGTGATTTACCTTTATTTTTTGATTTATCATACCTGTCATGAAAATATTTCAGACATATCTCTTTGTCTGCATATTCTCCTCTATATAGAATACAATCATTCGGACATGCATGATATGATATGTACTCAACAACCAACATTTTCAACAATTTATTTGCCTCTCTGCAGCTACCGGGAAAGACATTATCACTCAGAAGAACCTTATCTTTGAATAAACTGTAGTTGGTGATCATGGAAAATATTAAATGTACATTAATGCCGATATAATTATTAACGTTCATAAAATTGACCATTTGTAATTTTAATTGTGTGATTATATTTCTCAAAATATATGGGAGGACTTTCTGGTAACCTACTTAAATTTTTTTGAGAAACATGCATTCAACAAGCCAAAATTTTCTTTCAAGTTGTACAGTAACATTGTTTTCCCCAACTAGGTAGACTTTGATTGACCACTAGGTCCAAAGAGAGGGGTGGTGGAAGCAAATTTAAGTCTTTCGAAAAAGGTGTTAGCGATATGAGAATCATCCCCTAGACGATCATTGTTCTGGAATGCATCTAACAACATTGTCTCCATGGCACTCATATCCCTTAAGTAATCATCCATACCAACCTCTATTTGATTGCCTCCATTGCCAGCTTGTGAAGAACTACTATTATTGTAGTCATTCCTAATTGGTGAATTTGGAGGTAGTGGGAATTGAATAGCTGGTTGATTCAACCATTCTTGGTATCGTTCCTCTCCGACTTTTTCTCTTAATTCAACCTTCTCTTTATTTGACATTGTCATGGGGTGCAATAGAATATGGTAGGTAGGTCACTCATCATCACTAGAATCCTAATAATTTTAAAAAATATATTTGAACATGATTAGTACAAAATCTATGATATCAATTAGTAAGCACATTGATAATGCATGATTAATTGGTTTGACATTGAAATAATTACATTAATATACCAAACAATTATTATTACCATCATTGTCCTAGGATTGCAGCTAGAAGATGAATTATTCTTACAATTGGTAGGGTGAAGCGGCTATCCATTTTCATCTACCAAATGCGCCTTGCGATATGTTGCTGCTGATAAGAGCTTTCGAAGTTTTGGAGCTGTTTGAATATTTTGTGCATTTGAACTTGATTTTGAATCTGCATGAACCTGCAAATTTGTATACATTATAAATTTTATTAAGATGATTGATATGGAAAAAACATAGATTCAATTAGATAATGAAAATATAAATTAAATCTGAATTAAATATTACGTCTTGAGATGTATAGGGAGAACTCTGCGATGGACTTTGAGAAATATTATGGAACGAGCTGGATTCTGAAGAATTTTCCATTCGATATCATTATGATATTTTCTCCCTGCATTTGATCAAAATAATAAAATAATTTTTTGTGTACACACCTAAAAGTAATTCCAGTGCCATAAAAGTGGACTTATTGTTATCGGTGCTAATGTACAAATAACCGCATCGGTGAGTTTCAGTTACTGCACACCGGTGTGGTGTTATTAATTGAAGCACTAGTGCCAAATAGCCGTAAGTAAAAAAAACACAAATTTATTTTTTAAAGTGAAAAAAAAACGGTAAATTGAAAAATGGACAACAAAATATTTTCGAAAATCGAATTTCATAAAACAATTCTTTAAATAGTAAAAAGTTTTCATTATTTCATTATTTTTGCAAAAACATTTAGGGAGAGATTTGCACGAGACATTCCTAGAGAAAGAGAGCACGAGAGCACTATGGAGCAGCAAAATACTTTCGAATAGAACTATTCATACAATCAGTATTCCAAAGCTCTGGTGATTCAAACTTTGTAGCATAGAATTTCAAACCATCTTGTGATTAAATTTTATCGTTTTTTTTACATTTCTACAACGTTTTTTATGAAGTAAGTAAAAAATTTAAATTTACTATTCAAATTCAGAAAAAAAGAAAAGAAAAGAAAATAAATAAAAAATAAAAAACCATTCTTACACTACACCCTTGATTCTTTTTGTTTCTTCCCTTGCTTCTTCCGATTTCTGTGACTTCAGAATTAGGGATTTTCATTTTAGATTTATAAGTTTTGTATTGTTATATATATAGGCCTATGACATATAACTCATGGGACAACTTGCATATTTGGGTCCCAATCCATGTCGGTTGTTATGTGAATTTAAAAAAAACAGAAATTTTTTAATCGGTGCACCTTGTGCAAAATAGTGCATCGGTGCATTTTTTTTATCACTGAGCACGTACTGTTTTATAAAAAAAAATTAAAAACATATTTTTTTAATCCATGCGCGATATGTAAAATAGAGCACCGGTGTGCTATTTCACTATAGCGCATCGCGCATCTACTGTTTGACAAAAACAATTTTTTATTTTATGTATGTGTTAAGCAGTGCACCGTTTAACATATAATTCAGTGGGTCTCCTTGTTGACCGAGATCACCATATGTTGGTCCCCTGTTTTCGTGCTGTATTTATAACAATATGCTGCACTGCCCCCTCCACGACATCATATGCAAAAAAAAACTAACACTAGAGGATTTTTATTAATTTGTTTGTGTTAATCGGTGCATTGATTAACATATAACGCACCGATTCTCCTTGTTGACAGAGAGCATTATATGATGTTTTTACTATTTTGGTGGTGTTTTTATAAGAACATGTCGCACCGACGTCGGTGCGTACATCATTAAAGGTGCACTATTTTCTTAGAATATTTTTTTTTACCTGAAAATTTTATGGTTTATTTATAAAATGTGTTAATGAATGGTATGGTACAGGCTTCATTTTGATAAAGAAATGGATGACAAGAGGTCAAGTAAAGAAAATACTAATAGCACATCAAGAAAAGAAAAAAACAAATTTCTTTGTAAATTATTTACAAAAATTATTATTTTTGAACTATATGTAAGTTTAACTAATATGTATTGTTTACTGTGTATCATGTAGAGCCACAAAATGACGAAGATCGATAAGATTATTTCTGATCTAGGACCAGAAGAGCGTAAAATCTTGATGGAAAAATTGTAAAAGGATGAATCAGGTGAATGAAAAAATAATATCGATCCAATATGAGTTTCTTTTTTTAATTTTCATTAATAATATACTTAAAAATATTAGATAATATGTTTCAAATAGTCTATTAATTCACATATGTTTAATGTTCTACAGGGACCAGCAACTCAGAAAAGGAATGTTATTCTAAGAAAGAAAAAAAATAGAACTTGCAAATGAAAATGAATTGCTCCTTAGCTCATCTGGAGTGGTGTTGGAGGTTAACGAAAGGGGGAAAATTTTTTACGAAACTTTGAGGGATCCGGAATGAATGTATAGACGTTCTTTCCACTTAAAATACAAAAACTAATCCAATGATTCCAAGAACCAAATTTTATCTAAACTACAAGATGAGTTTCCAGAGAATTGGGCAATGAGACATGTAAGACTTTTAATAGCAAAAACGTACAACAACAAAAAATAAGGAATGAAAAATTAATATTCTTTTAAATTTTTTTTCTAGAATTATATGTATATATTACTAGTAAGAAATCATTTATAAATATCACTTTTGTTATATTTACTTTTCATATATCAATATAAAAATTAAATAGTTTATTGTCATGTTACATTTTCAGGAATATTATGAAAATTTCAAAGGATGAACGAGCTGATATCAAAAATATGCCAGTAGGAATGTCCAAAAAGGTGTACAAGGAGATGGTCAAAGAAGTGGACATAATTGCATCACACGAGGAGCCATCTCAACAACAACGTGCTTCGAATGTAATATGTAATCATTGAATTTTTCGATTAGGTACAATAAATAAAAAATTTAGCATTAAATATTAATTTTCAAGTATTTTCTTGTAGAAAAGAAAAGAAAATCGAACCCATTCAACACACAAAATGGGACGACAAGGAAGAAAATGGTTGATATCTAAGTTTGTGATTAATTGTTACTTCCTTATAACAACTTAACTAGATTTCATTTTTGTATATTTTAAGTTGTTTTACAACAATCATCATTAAATGTATTCAAAGAGGTGCTAACATACAAAGAAGAACCATAAGACGAATTGATTGACATTGGGTTAAATATGGGTTGTCAGTATATCTTGGCATATCAGAAATTAATTGTGGAATTTTTAAGCGTTATCGATCTTGTTTTACTTAGCTTCGTCTACAATTAATATAACATTTTTTTTTAATATTAAATATATGATTTGTTATGGGGTATAAAACTTGCAGGAAACAAAGTATGGAACTGCGCCAATAAATGAAATGTTGTAAGATGGCATGAAATTTGGTTATGAAAGAATGTGTATAGTTCATGAGTCAATTCTTGCTATGGTACGTCATTTCTTTTAGATTTACATTGATGTATATTATTTAGTATTGCAATTTTCATTATTATCACCATTGTATATACACCCATTACAGTTTATTTTTATGTTTGTAGATGGAAGGTGAAGAAGAAGAAAACAATCAACACTGTGAAAAAAAAAATCCTCAAAATAACCCAAGCCATGGAAGTAGCTCAAGTAGTGACAACAATTCAAGCGAAGAATGATGATCATTATGTTTGGATATCAAAGCAAGGCATTGTATTTTTTGAAATATCTACCTTTGAAATTAGACATTTTGTTTAATGTAATGGACATAGTGTCCTAATTGAAAGATAGAGGGATACCAATAACTGTCCCATTTTGTATGAGAAAGAATGTCTTATTCATATATATATAATAAAATACGTTTTAATTTATTCTATTGCGTTCTCCATTGTCGTTGTGAAATGTAACACCACTGATTAAATATATGGATGATTAAATATTATAATGAAGAGATGTGAAATATGATGAAATGATATAACAAATTAATCCAAACATCACAGTCAAATGCACTAATAAAAATTTAATTGATATGGATACTGTTATAAGATATGTGTCTAGTTTTGATGAATAATGAATTTTTAAAAATCACAATAATTATGATATGATATAACAAATTGATCCAAACATCACATTCAAATGCACTAATAAAAATTTAATTGATATGAATATTTTTATAAGATATGTGTCGACTTTTGATGAATAATGAATTTTAAAAAATCACAATAATTGCACTGTCAAAGGTCGATGTTTCTAAAAAATACAAAATGAACACTGGTGCGTGTTAGTTACTGTGCACCGGTGCGTTCGTATGCTAAGGCGCTCCGGCGTGTTTCAACCAATGGGCACCACACAAAGGGCCAATACCAATTAGAACGCTTGGTGCGTTTGTGTGATACTGCGCAACGGTGCGTTTATGTGAGACTTCTCACCAGTGTGTTTCTACAACCGACAACACATATATACTAATACCAATTAAAACTCTTGGTGCATCTGTGTTATACTGTGCGCCGGTGCATTTGTATAATACTACACACCGGTGCGTTGATACGACTTATGGGCACCGTAAAAATACCAATACCAATTATAATGACTTGGTCAATTGTATCACCTACAGTGCGCCTGGTGCGGGTTTAGACCTTAATGACCTGGTGCATGCACCTTCGACCACCCTAGGGCGACTCTCTAGCTTACACACATCGAGACGTTTCCAAATGCCCCAGGGCTTCTAAATTTGTTTTTCGTCGCAGTGCTTGGTAGGTTTACAGTACTGGTGCATTCACTGTAAAACGCACTGGTGTGTTGACACCTAATTAGCGCACTGATGAGAAAAAAATATGTAACAAACTTTAATCCAGGTGGATATTGGTAGTCACCTGCCTATTCCACTTGGGGCCCCACCATTGTCTCTTTCAGTTTTTCAGTTTCGGCACAACTTACTATTTTTAGCAGTTTTTCAGGTCCTGAACTTCCGGAGCCATTTGGAGGCCCTAAACGATGTTTCTTTGGAAAATGGAGAGCAACATGGGTTGAAGGACCAATGTTGCTCATTCAAAATTTTTATTCCTCAGATAGATCTTTCTAACGAGGTATGGTATGCGTCCAACGGAGATCGTATGCCAAAGTTACGCCCCTGGGAAGTTGAAACACCAATTTACCCAAACGGGGCCCATAGTTTTGGCGCTTCATCTCCTAGGGTTAGGGTTTTGGCTGTTTAGGATTTCCCAATGTTTCTAAATAATAAATAGGCCCTCAAGCCTCATTTTAAATCAGTTCAGAGGCCTGTAGCTGCCACATCTCTTCTCAGAGATAGCTACCAGCGCGCTAGCTAGTTTTATTTTCATTTTGTCTGTAAGCAAATTTCAGTTCTTTGATATTAATGAAATGAAGTGTTATTTCTGCTGCATCTCTATATTCATGGTTATATGTTTATTCTGTTTTGTTCCTGCATAAATCCGGATCAGTGGTATCAAAGTGGTCTGCTTTTTCTCGATCCTTCTTTGCATGTCCCCAATGAGGTCGGGGTATAAGGATCTAGGGCTTGATCTGGTAGAACCTTTGCAAGATCAGCCTCGCAAACATCGATGGACGCCCATGGGGGACAAAAAGAAAGATGAGGGAGTAGGAGATCCTATCAAAATATTGCTCGAGGAGGTCCTCGAAAAACAAAGGAACGCGATCATGGATAACTTTGCTCAGATCCTTCAACGGCTGCCCACCAGCAGCGCATCTGCATCCAGCAGCCACTCTGGAGGCGCGACTCCTTTTAAGGTACAAGTAAATTTTGGCATTCCCATATTTGAGGTTCAAATAGATCCAGATGCCGTAGATAGATGGTTGAATCTATTATAAGGATATTTCTCTGTTCATGACTTTTCAGACCGGGAGAAGATTATTTTTGCACTCCTCAAAGCTACCCCCCATGTTAAGGACTGGTGGGAAACCTACTGTGAGAACAAGGACCAGACAGAACCCTCTCTGTTCTCGGCCGTACCAACTTGGAATTATTTCCGAGACGCCGTCAAGGAACGGTACTATCCTGTGGGGAGCTATGAGGACAAGTACATACAATGGACCACGCTGCGACAACAAAGGGATCAAGATGTGCACGAGCTGACGAATCTGTTCCATACCCTGCGCACAAAGTTGGGTATCAAAGATTCAGAGAAACATTTGGTGCTAAAGTATCGCAGTTGTCTGCACAGATACATTCAGGAGGAAATGGAGTTCCTAGACATCTCCTCGCTTGGTACGGCATACCGGTATGCTGCCAAGATTGAGCAGAAATTCAAACAGAAGAAGCGAGACTTTGGATCTGCGAATCAAAAGAAAGGAAAAGGTGCTTCCAAACCGCAGAACAAAGGACAGAGCCAAGGCATGGCGGCTAAAGACAACCCGTCAAAGCCACAAGAAAAGAACAACACCGTAAAGCCAAAGAAGGACACGGGAAAGTGGTGTGAGTTCCATAAGAGCTCCACTCACAACACAAGTGAGTGTCGGGCCAAGCAGTCGCTAGTGGCCGAGATGAGGGCTTTTGAGTCAGATGCATGCTCTGACTCCGAATCAGAACCTGAAAAGGCGAATGAAAAAGGGAAACAGATTATTGATGCGGAGCCCAACGCCACTGTTGCCACTGCAAAGATCCAAAAGGAGGAACCAGAAGATCCAGAGGAGGAGGAACGTCTCTTCCACTCCCAGATGTGGGTAAAGGGCTCCCTGGTACAGTTCATTGTCGACAATGGGAGCCAAAAGAACCTCATTTCAGTAGACGCTGTGAAGCGGTTGGGCTTGCCGACCACAGCTCACCCACATCCATACACCATCGGGTGGCTTCACCAAGGACGAGATCTCCGCGTCAGCCGGCAGTGTCGCCTTCCCTATAGCATCAAGCCCTTCACGGATGAGGTACTATGTGACGTTTCTCCTATTGATGTTTCTGATGTATTATTAGGACAACCATACTTGTGGAAGCGTCATGCTGTGTATGAGTCTCGACCTCGTGCTGCTATTATTACTTTGGGAAATAAGTTGTACAGGATACCAGAGGTACCACCTCCTACGACTATCTCTTTGGTTACTGCAAAACAATGTAGTAAGCTCATTTCCCAAACCAGGAAATTCGTTTTCCTGATGATCCGCCCCCAGGGAAAGAAGAAGACTGTGGCCACGACCTCCAGACAGGGCCCCTCTGCACGACAAAAACAAATGGATAAGGTCGTGGAGGAGTACGAGGACATCTTCACCTCACCCACAGGGGTTCCTCTGCACTGCCAGGTCAAGCACCCGATTGATCTGACCCCAGGTGCGCCACTACCCAATGGACCGATCTATCGACGCTCTGTTCTGGAAAATGATGAAATCAAGAGGCAGATTCAGGAGCTGTTGCAGAAAGGTCACATCGGACCAAGTTCATCGCCCTGTGGGAGCCCGATCGTGTTGGTACAGAAGAAGGATGGGACGTGGAGACTCTGTATTGACTATCGGGCGCTGAACAAGATCACTGTCTGGAATAGGTACCTAATCCCATGGATTGATGACCTTCTGGACCAACTCAAAGGTGAAAAATATTTCAGCAAGATTGACCTGAAGTCTGGGTATCACCAGGTACCAATTGAACCCTCTGATGTGTGGAAGACTGCCTTCAAAGCCAAGGAAGGCCTTTTTGAATGGCTAGTCATGCCTTTCGGGTTGATGAATGCTCCCGCAACCTTCATGAGGATGATGGACGACATCTTGCGGCCATTCACTAACTCATTTGTAGTGGTGTACTTGGATGACATTCTGATCTTCATCAAGACTTGGGAAGAGCACCTTCACCACATCCGACAGGTCCTCCAAACACTGCGGCAACACAAGTTGTGTGCCAATTTGGAGAAGTGGATGTTTGGCATGACTCAGGTTCAGTATTTGGGATACATTATTGATGAAAGGGGGGTGCATGTGGATCCAGCCAAGATCCAAGTCATTCGGGATTGGCCAGCCCCAACCACTATAACATAGCTTCACAGCTTTCTGGGTCTTGCTAATTTCTACCATAGATTCGTGTTGGGATTCTCTCATATCACTTGGCCCTTGAGTCAAGTCACCAAGGGAGGAGCGAGAGAAAAATTATTTTGGTCGGAACCTCAACAGAAGGCGTTCACAAAATTGAAAAATCACCTTTGTTCTGCCCCAGTGCTCACATTACCAAACTTGCAACAGCCATTTGAGATCGAGACAGATGCCTCTAACTATGCTATTAGGGCAGTTCTTACTCAACAGGGACATCCAGTGGCATATCACAGTGAGACATTGTCTGACACAGCTCGCAAGTATCCCACTTATGAAAAAGAAATGTATTCCATTGTGCAAGCTTGTCGACAATGGAAGCATTACATTTTGGGGAAGGAAACAATCATCCACATAGACCACCGGCCCCTGCAGTTCATACAGACAAAAGGGAAGTTGCAGAATGATCGCCATCAGAAGTGGTCCACATATCTGCAACAATTTCATTTGAATATAAAGTACAAGAAGGGTAGCACCAATAATGTTGCAGACTACCTCAGCTGACCACCGATCGTGGTGCTCACCACCGTGCTCAACTCTTGTGGACACGAGACTTCTGATTGGCCGCTTCTTTATGAGAGTGACACAGAATTCGGCCACACTTACAAGGAACTCTTGAGGGGTATGCAAGTTCCAAATTTTCACCTCCAAGATGCACTTTTATGTCACCTGGGACACCTTTGTGTTCCTTCAAGCGAGCGTGCCAAGATGATATGGGAAGCACACTACAGTCGAGTCGCTGGGCATTTCGGGGTCGAAAAAATAGTAACAATACTACAGAAGTATTTCTATTGGCTGAACCTTCGAAAGGATGTCGAGAAACACATCAGATCCTGCACTGCTTGTGCCATTTCCAAACCGACCATCAAGAAGCAAGGCCTATATACTCCACTACCTACCCCTAGTCGACCGTGGGAATCCATCTCCATGGATTACATGTCGGGCCTGCCCTCTACTAAGAATGGCAATGACTGTGTTTTCGTGGTCGTTGACAGATTCTCGAAGATGGCCATTATGGCGGCTTGTAAGAAGAATATCACAGCAGAAGCCACTGCTAAACTCTTCTTTGAACGAGTGTGGGTGCACTTTGGGATCCCACAGTCTATCATATCAGATCGAGATAGCAGGTTCCTCAGCACATTTTGGTCCAGCCTCTGGTCAATTTTGGACACAAATCTCACCAAGTCCACAGCTTTCCATCCCCAAACAGATGGCCAGACAGAGGTCGTCAACAGAATGATTGTACACATTCTGCGCATGTACAATTCAAAGCATCCACGCACATGGGACGAGAGCCTCCCTTATGTACAACATAGTTATAACCGGGCTCTCCACGGTTCAATTGGCCATAGCCCCTTTCAGGTGGGCTTGGGATTCCAGCCACTATGTCCCATTGACGTAGCCATGCCATTTGCAGCTGCTCAGGCCGATTCAGCGCACGTCCAGTCTGAAGTTGACAAAGCAAGTAGCTTCATCAAGCGCATTCAACACATCCGCCAACAGGTTCATGATATATTGGATAGAGCCAATGCGAAGTACAAGCAACGCCATGATCAACACCGGGTGCCACACAACTTCCAGGTGGGCGACAAAGTATGGCTGCATTTGCAGAAGGAGCGCCTCACTGGACCTCACCGCAAGCTTCGCCCGCTCCGATACGGGCCGTACACCATCACCAAGGCTGTAGGTAACAATGCCTTCGAGCTTAGTATTCCACCATTCCTTGGTCTGCACCCAATCTTCAATGTGGATCGCCTTCGTCCTTACTTTCCACCTCTACTGGACACCTCGGACATTGCAGAACAACTCACACCAACAGAGTTAAACCCAGACTGCATGGAACAGGCCACCACAGGTTGTATCATGGACATGCAAATCAAGAACACTCGTCAACAGCAGATCCAACTGTATCGGGTTGTCAAAGCTGGCCAACTCCTGCACCAAGGAAAGTGGTTCACCAGGGACCAAGTTCGGCAGAAATTTCCTCATCTCATGGAGGAACTTAACGCAATGGGGACCATTGCTTCCTAAGGGGGGAGGAATGATCCAGGTGGATATTGGTGGTCACCCACCTATTCCACTTGGAGCCCCACCATTGTCTCTTTCAGTTTTTCAGTTTCGGCACAACATACTATTTTTAGCAGTTTTTCGGGTCCTGAACTTCCGGAGCCGTTTTGAGGCCCTAAACGACGTTTTTTGGGAAAATGGAGAGAAACATGGGTCCATGGATTGATGTTTCTCGTTCAAAATTTGTATTCCTCGGATAGATCTTTCTAACGAGGTATGGTACGCATCCAACGGAGATCGTATGCGAAAGTTACGCCCCTGGGAAGTTGAAACACCAATTTACCCAAACGGGGCCCATAGTTTTGGCGCTTCATCTCCTAGGGTTAGGGTTTTGGCTGTTTAGGATTTACCATTGTTTCTAAATAATAAATAGGCCCTCGAGCCTCATTTTAACTCAGTTCAGAGGCCTGTAGCCACCACATCTCTTCTCAGAGGTAGCTACCAGTGCCCTAGCTAGTTTTATTTTCATTCTGTCTGTAAGAAAATTTCAGTTCTTTGATATTAATGAAATGAAGTTTTATTTCTACTGCATCTCTGTATTCATGGTTATATGTTTATTCTGTTTCATTCATGCATAAATCTGGATCAACCTCTAACTACCTAGTTTATTTTAGTTGTGCTGAAATTCCATTAGAAGCTCTGCAAAAACCTCCGTTATTGAAAACAAGTGTTGTAGAAAATGTTTTTTTGACAATTTTGGCCAATTTTATAACACTAAAAACCTCCTTTATAACCTCTACTAGAGGATATTTTCCTTGTAGTGAGAGGACTTGCATCAACAACCATTAGCTCAAGTGAAATAATCTAGTGGAGTCAATATTCCTGTCGCAATGTACTTGACGCATGGGTAGATGAAATGCACTTTTCTTAATAGGGAGGTTGCTTTCCTATAATCAAGGCACATGTCAAATTGGTTTATCAAACGTTAGTGGAACAAGTTCAACATGTAATAAGCTAAGTTAAATGGAAACATAGCATGCTACATAAACAAAGAAACAAAAAAAACAATGTGCACAAGAAACATGGTCAATAGAGAAAAAACACTAATAAATCAACAATGGAGAGCTCTCTCCCTTTATTAGGTGTTGGTTGTAGTAGAAGATAGAATGCTAAATCTACTACAGTGGATCCTTCAAGCTACAAAGCTTCAATATCCAAGACAAGGGGGTCTCTTCCCCTCAAGATTTCAGCAAGCCTCTCTTACCTCTCAAAGGATGCATTAGGGGAATTTTGAGGTCTAAAATGGGCCTCCTAAGGAAATTATAAAATAATACTGGAAATAATAAAATAATATTTGATTACATCATCAAATTTTAGAGGGAAAAAGGAAAAAACTACTTTTTCAACTGATATTTTCAACTTATCTCCCAATTCTTTTACTCAAATTTCAAGTGAGAGTACTTGTTGGATGAAAAAATTGATTCCTCATCCAAGGAGTACCCATGTTGCACACTTTCGATGGGTCCTGCTACACAAAAAATGAGAAATACATGAAAAACGTGATTGTAATCACGTTTTTTAATGCATTTCTCATTTTTCGTGTAGTAGGGTCCATCGCAAGTAGGAAACATGGGCACTCATTGGGTGAGGAATTAAATTTTTCATCCAACGATTACTCCCAATCGAAATTTGAGTGAAAACTTTGGGATATAAGTTGAAAATACGAGTTGAAAAAGTAGTTTTATTATTTTATTTTTTTTAATCTTTTTACCATTTTACCTAAAAAATGGTGAATCATCCCCCACGGTTGACATCATCAACTTGAATCCTATTGGTTCTTATAAAGTTTATTTTTGTTGTACATTTTTCTTAGGAGGCCCATTTTAGACCTCAAAATTCCCCTAATGGTAGATCGCTGGACACGTGGTGAACTCTTCTCTCTTGGATTCAGGTGTTGGATGGAAAACAACTGAATCCTTCCAATCCTATTGCTGTTGGAGAACACAAGATGGTTTTCTTCTGAGAAATTTGGCCAGCATAACAATGTGTTCTCATGTTTCTCTTCCCATGGCTGGCCTTTATAGAAAATTTTAAATTTTTCCCTCCCTCTCTTAGAAAAAGATGGATGTTGACACAAGAGTGGGGGTATGATTCCTTTGTGAGCTGCATTAAAGCGTCAAGGTGGCTCCAAGGTGGTTGTACTTGGCTCGCTTGAGTGAGAATATTTTTCTCCATATTATCACTCTCCCCAAATTCCCAAGGCTGACAGTAGGATTGGAGAAGTTAACCACATACCAAAATTTAGGTCAGGTAGCTAGCCCTATCTGGACCAGAGAGGGATCTCTCTTTTTCGCATTAAGCAGTCAAATGAATGGCTGAGTATCTGATTATTTTAGGTTAGTTATGCATATTTAATAAATATATTTTGTTTGATGTTTTGAATGCTCGATAAAAAAAGTCAGTGAATGGACTGTATATGAGGTTTTTAGGTATGAAATTCAATGTGAACCTGTAGCAAAATGTGTGAGGAAAGATAGATAGTTTGAAAGCATATTAATCATTAATTGAGTATAGGATGAAAATGGAGGAGAGTTTGAATGAGAACTAAGGGGAATTCATTCAATTTAGAAGAAAATAAACATAATATGGTGAATCTTGTCTAAAACAGAGCATGCATAAACATGAATTATTATCTCAAAATTTACAAGATAAACATATATGAAGAAGAATACATGGTATTAAAACATAAAATGATAAACATACATGAGAAACATAGATTCTCCAAAGCATACCACAAGTATCTCAACACAATTCCTGCAAATTTGTCTATGATTTCATTCCACAAGTTGATTACAAGAGATCCACTGCAATATGAGACTATCCACCCCCACAAAAGACTAAATGGAGTCTACTTATATAAAATATATTCTATGACACCTCATCAAGTCGAAATCCCATCCAAAATGGATCATAAATGAAAAATATGACTCATTTCCTAGTTTCTAGGGAGGCTAGAAACCATTCCCTGAATTTTAGCTATAAACTAGGAGTGTCTGTCCCTTACATTAATTACAAATTCCTTCATGATAGGAATCCAAAACCAATCTAATAACTCTAATGATAACTCATAGGAAAAAATTTCCTCGAATTTGTGACCATTTCTGAGATTGACAAGTTTCTTGGGGGAATCTAATGCTCATTTGTGACAATTCTGACTAAAGATTTTAAAAGAAATTTCCTAAAGCGTAATAACATAACTTTGGAGGCACTTTGAGAAGTCGAAATACACTTCCGAAAGAACGGTCTACTGGCACTGTGTGTCTAGTTTCCATACTGTCTTGAATTTTTGAAAATGGACCATGAGAAGGCCTCCAAAAATCCATTCTCCCAGGGTCACTCAAAAGCATAACAGAGGGTCCAAAAAGGAGGCAGAAACATGAAAAATGAGAATTTTTTGAGCTTTTTCTTCCAAATTGTAGCTGTTCATGCCATGGGGGTTCCTGATCTATGATTCACTCATCAAAATACATCCATCCATGTAAATAAATCACCATTTGGATGCCTCCAAAATAAAATTCACAAAAGTATGTTACCCTTCTGCAATGAGAAATTTCCAGAATTCTGCAAAAAATCATGTAAAATGCTAAAATTTCTCAAAAGTTCTCAAAATTAGTTCTTTGGCACCTGAAAGAGATAGGCTACATATCTAATCCAAGCAATATTTCTCCTTGAGCTTGATTTTCTCCTCTTTAATCCTCTTTTTCCCTTGTTTCAACCTTATTTGAGGAATGGTGTCCCTGGTGCGATAATGGTTTGTCATGTGCCTTTGTACCTTATTATCATTTTTATCCTTCTTCAATAGCTTCTCCAGATGTTCATTAACTCTTGATAAACAAATCTCTCTGTCCTTATTGATCTCTATGGCAATGAGCTCATCAAAGGTAAATTCTTCAGATTAATGAATTGAGTGTCTTTCTCGCCCTGCACCCTTTTGAGGCCTCTTGTTCTTGGTATTTTTTTGTGTGTTTAAGCCTCCATCTCTTAAATTTGGTCAAAAACAAAAAATTTATTGCCTTTACCTCTATTCACCTCCATGTTTGATTTGTAATTTCTTTGTAGGATTTGATTCACTTGCAATTGAAAATTTTCCCACTCAAGGAAAGTAATTTGGGATTGGGCAATGGATAAGGCTTCTTTCAATTATGCTATCTCTTTATCTTTCTCTTTGATGATGTCTTCAACTGATCTGACCTCCTCATGCTTTGATACCTCAGGCTCCAATGGAACTGACTCATTATGCTGATGCAAGAGAGGTTGCTCCTCTATCTGATATTTCTCAACATGGGTGCCAAGTGTAAGAAAACTCCTAGTAGAATCATGCACAAATACTTGTCTCTTCCCTCTCTCATATGTGTGAGAAAATTACACAAACCTACAGACATATGAATGTTGAATAGGCATGCTAGAAGAGCCAATCTCCATTTCTTGTGATGATGATGTAATAGGAAAGACAGAAAGCGTTGCTGACAATATCTCGAAGAAGTTTTCCCAGGTCATGTTTCTGGAGGAAAAGTGATGCAACACAATGAGCTTAATTAGACCATGATCAAATATACTAGTATGATGATATTCCCTTGTACTATGAACCTTCTCAACCATCTTAATCAATCTCCTCTATCAATAACGAGGCAATTCAAGTGTTTTGAGTGAGGTAAAATGCATCAAAAGCCTCATGTGGTACCTATATAGCCTAGATAATCTTCATTCACATGTGAAGTAATTCATTATGAACATCATCAGAGGAGCATACTTGTTTCTGAGATGTCTGAAAGGAAAAATAAATTTTGGATCCTCTCTAGCATGAGGCTTGAGGAATTTCTTGTAGTTTTCAATGTCTAGGTCCATACCATTGAACCACTTCTCTACATGAGAAGGGATACCTGTAACTGAAGCAATTAGGTTAGATGATAAGTTGATCTCCATACCTGCAAGAGTGACCTTTCCCATACTGTAGCTTGTTGAAAATAGCCTGGACAACTGAAGATTACACCCTCCTTCCATAATCCTTTCACAAAATGTCAAATACTGAGTTCTTTCAAAGAATTAATCTCGTTCGTCATGAATGGTTCAAGCCTAAGATGGCACCCTCCTTTGAATATCTTCTTTTCACTTTCCATGGTTTTTGTCACTGGAATGATGAACACCCCAAGGTGTCAATGAAATGAGTGAATGTATGGAAATATGAAAAACAAAGTGTAGGAAGGTGTGACTTTGTTGGATGAAATGAAGGGACTTGAAGCTGAGAAAAATTCTAGAAACATTTGAGTAGGTAGTGGTTTGTGTTAGGTTCATGTTTTAGGTGGAATGAGAGAAAGTGAATGTGTGGAAGGTGGAAAAATGTCTAAAACACAGGAAATTCCCAATTTTGACTATGAGAATTTCTTGTTTAATAGTACGGTAAGTTTTTAAGATGAAATGGGGTTCATGGGGTTAAGTAAAAATTCTGATAAAAATTCAGTGGATAGGGTAGTGTCTTAACTCCACAATGAAAGTGGAATGAAGGTAAATGGATGAATTTAGGGTGATCAAAACTTCAAAACACAGTCAATGCCCAATCTAGACCATGGGAAAAAACTAGTGTAAAATGTTTTTTAGTGTTTGAGGGCCATGGAGTTACTTAAAAATTATATGAAAATTTCAGTGGATAGGATGGCACCTTGGCCCCACAGTGAAGGTGGCATGAAAGCAAATGGATGGGTGTATGGTAGTCAAAACCCTAAAACACATTCAACCCCATTTTTTACTATTTTTACTGTGGAAAATAAGTAGAATGAGGGTTTTTCGACTATATAAAACATGTTAGGGGTAGTGATGTAGATGATAGGCTTGTGATGATGGAGCTAGGGGATGTATGGATATTTTTATGTGATATTGTTAGGGTTTAATCAATGGGTAGGTTAGGTTTTCAACAAAAATTAAAATGTATGTATGGACACTGGACAGTATGGAGACAACGTAAATGATATGGAAAGATTATTAAAGCTTTAAAAATCAAACCAAACACCAACCTAACATGGAGGCTTACCTTGTATGGAGGTCACACCAAATATGGTTCACAATATTTCAAAGTTTGGAGGGTTCCCTGAGCTTCAACCACCGTATTCTCACTCTACAGGAGCGTAACACCTCCTTAAGGAAGTGTAACAATGGTCACAAGAGAATAAAAATAGAGTTACAGGAGCATAAAAATGGCTACGTAGCACTTGCGCAGCACCTGCACAACACTCAATAAGGGTAATTATTTCTACGTAGCACTCCCAGAATCATAAAAAAGCAACTCGACAGTGAAATAAAAAGCCCGAAAGAGTAACATCTATGGATTTTGATGAGTTGCAATTGATTTTAATAGGATTTGAGGGTTATGCTTTGGAGTTTAGGAGCTGTGGAGGGAAAATAAAGAGAAGAGCTACTCTCTCACTCACATGAAAGGGTATAATGAATTAGATAGGGATTTATTTGGCTTTTATAATATTTCAAATTCCTCTTACCTTTTTCCTTTAACACTTACAAAAACTTTTGAACCTTTTTTTCTCATGTAAATGGATTTTGCTCTTGACAATAACCTTTTTATTTTTACAGTGACCTAAGAAGGCATATTTATTTCACATTTAAAGTGACATGAGGTAATTTTGAATGAAATATGAGGATATAGTTTTCCTTTTTTATGAGACAAAACTTCTCCCTTTCATGAGACAACACGATTACTTTTAAAATTTTCGAAATCTTTCACCTTTTGGATTTGACCCTTTTCAAAACAAGATGAGGTGTCTATAAGATTGGAAATGACTCCCTTTGAATTTGACTGGAACAATAGGTCATATTGACCTCCTTTGAATATCTAACAATCAATATGAATTTTTTGACCTTAAATGAAACAATGAGACAAATTTCTATTTTTCATGAAACAGTGAGACAGAAATGAGATGATTTGAAATTTTTGGAACTTTGAGGCATATGAAACATGAGAGGTGGATTTTATTTCATCTTCAAAACAAGATATATCCTTCATTAGGGTTTTATGAATGGAATGGAGGGTTTCTACCTTATTTTAAATGAAAATTTGAAGATTTTTCAAAGGTAGAGATGAACCTAGACAATGACCTATATTAAATGGAGTGACCTAACCTCAGACCTCTTTAGTGATGATGGTGGAGATGGTGACCTTGAAACTAATGATGGTGATGGCCTGAAAATGATGATGATAAATTAAATAAAGGAGAAACATACATGGTTTAGACCTCTTCAGTGACCAAAATTATTTTATGAGCGCATGTTCGAAAAAGTAAAGAAAATTGACCTATGAATTTGTGGAAAACAACTAAAAGGGTCATTTAATCACTGACATACCTAGGCTAACACTCCAAGTGTGCCAAGTGGTCCCAAATGGTGACTTTATACATCCTTAGGTCTACACTAATATTTTATGGATAACAGTGATGTTCCTTGCGGCTATCGAAGAAAAAGCCACAAAGATCGCCAAGGGTCAGTGCTTCCTATGTGCGGTGCAAAAATTTGCCTTATTGACCTTAGGAAAAGTTAAAATTTTAAGCTCTTATAATGTATTTATTCTGTGTAAATATTTATTTGTAACTTTTTCTTGACATTTTCTAATGTCTTTTGCTTGTACGATTTTCCAGTGTTTAAAACTCCCTCTTCCCTTTACACTTTTAACATTTACCCATGATTTTTATAAGTTTGAAGGGTGAGTTTGGGAGATTCATACCTAGTTCCTTACCTTTGATGCTTATATAGGTGATGTTGATGCATTTGTGGGAAAATTTGATACTTATGTAAGCGACTTTTATGTTGTTGTTTTTGGATACGAGATCCTATAAAATCCTATAAGGGATCATGTAGTTGTTCATGATGGTTTTCTTAACATGAGAGTTGTTTCCAAATCTAATTTTGAAAACATGGAAATTTGTGTCATGCAATGATCTTCTTCAATTGTGTTGGTATTCGGGCCTATATGGATGTGTAGTTTCCTATACTAGTCATAGAAACTCTTCATACTCATTATTTTATTCTTCAGACTCATTAGAGAGCCTTGATAATTAAAGGAGATTCTGGTGGTGAGGTTGGAGATGTTGTTGATGGTAACTAAGATGGAAATTGTGGATAGAAAATTATGAAAAATGGATGAAAAAATAATGGGTGAGGTATGTTGGTGGAATAGATGGGTATCATGAAGCCTTTGATGCTTTTTGTTGTTTGTATCAAGAGGGAATCCTTGATCTATGTATTTTTACCAAATCTGGGTGATCTTACAAAATTATACATTAGGGGAATTTTGAGGTCTAAAATGGGCCACCTAAGGAAATTATAAAATAATAGTGGAAATAATAAAAAAATATTTGATTACATCATCAAATTTTAGAGGTAAAAAAAACTACTTTTTCAACTCGTATTTTCAACTTATTTCCCAAATGTTTTACTCAAATTTCGAGTGGGACTACTCATTGGATGAAAAATTTAATTCCTCATCCAAGGAGTACCCATGTTGCATACTTTAGATGGACCCTTCTACACAAAAAAATGAGAAATATATGAAAAAATGTGATTGCAAACACATTTTTCATGTATTTGTCATTTTTCATGTAGCAGGATCCATCGAAAGTATGCAACATGGGCACTCCTTGAATGAGAAATTAAATTTTGTATCCAACAAGTACTCCCGCTCGAAATTTGAGTAAAACCTTTGGGAGATAAGTTGAAAATACGAGTTGAAAATTTTATTTTATTATTTTTTAATCTTTTTAGCCTTTTACTTAAAAAATGGTGAATCATCCCCCATGGTTGACATCACCATCTTGAATCCTATTGGCTCTTATAAAGTTTATTTTGGTGGTACATTTTTCTTAGGAGGCCCATTTTAGACCTCAAAATTCCCCTAATGGGACTTTCATGTAGCAACTCAGGGAAGTGGACAAAAATGCATAAAAAATACCTAGGGAGGCTCTGATTATGCTATGGATGTTAGGTAATGAAGGAAAATGGTGTAGGAGTGCTTCTTAAGCCTTCTAAGAGTGCATGTCTTGATGTTTTGGGCTATATGTGTAGGCTAGACTATTTAATTTTCCTTGATGATGTCCCTTTGTGATACCTACACATACATCAAGGTGAGATAAATCATTTTCTTCATTTTTCTCATATAACATTTTCTTCATTTTTTTTCTCTCTTTCTTATTATTTTTTTCTTCTTTTCTTGAGGCCCGCTAGCTACCTCATAAAGGTTTTAAGCTAGTAGGTATGCCCTAGATGCATCAAAGGAGGTTTTCACCTAGGGATATTTATCATTTTTTTTTCTCAGATTGATAGGATACTTGAGAGAAGTTTTTAGCTAATGAGCTTGCCTCAAGTGGCTCAAAGGATGCTTTTAATTTTGTGTTTTTTACCTTTATTTCTTTATTTTTTATTTTATTTTCTTACTGCTAGAGTTTCAATGTATTGGGATATTTGATGCACTCAATAAAATTCAGTGCCTTTCTTATTGAATTAGTAAATTCAGCCCTAGATACGGGATTCTTGTAAGATTTCAATCGATGCATATTTACCAAAAGTGGAATATGCTCTTCATATATTATTATGATCTAGACTGAATCATTATCATATAATTTTTCAACTAGATAAGACCCAAACTATATGGTCATGAAATTCCCTTTAAAGTCATTAAATCTATATTCATATAAGAGGTCCAAATCTCCCTCCTGGAAGGTTCTTGTCTTGATATGCTTGTCATGCCTGATTTTTCTTTGCATTTGAACTACTTCGGTATGCAATAGGGCTTGCATCTTGTATTCATCAAGTTCATTTAATTGTTGCAACCTTTCTTCCTATGATTTGGTAAGATCCATGCTATGTGAGGTTTCCATCCTTAATTTAAAGTACTCAAACTCAATATATTACAAGGCTTTCTTTCCATATACTAGCTCAAAGGGGGTGAATCCATTAGTGGTATTCCAAGTGGTGTTGTATGTCCTAGTGGCCTCAAAAAAAAATTATTCCCAATTATTTTTGTTATTGTTGATCACCTTGGTAGATCTAATTTATAATTCTATGTTAGTCACCTCTACTTGCCCATTTTCCTAACGGTGATGTGGAGTATACTTCCGGTATCATATATGATGTTGCTTCATGATCACCTCAATCATATTGGAGGTGAACTAAGAGCCTTATTCTATCACTAATTTTCTTGGGAATCCAAACTTATAAAATATGTTTTCCCTTAATAATTCAACCACCTTCCACTTCATTTTCGCTTTTACTAATTTCACCTTTGCCCACTTAGTCAGGTGTTCAACACACATAATGATGTGTCTATTTTATTTGAATGGAGGATCAATAGGACCAATGAAGTCCATTCCCCACTTATTAATTGGATAAAATGTCACTTGAGGCTATACACATATTTCATCAATTCAATTGGGTTTCCCCATCCTCTGGCGTTTATCACACTTTGTTGTTCATCTTTGTGAATCCTTGTGAAGGGTTGACGAGTAGTATCTTACTTGCAAGATCTTGTAGGAAGTATGTTTAACAACAAAATAACCATCACAAGATATCTTATGACAAGCTAAGTAGATGTCAAAGACTTCATCCTCCCTCACAGATATTCTCAGGATTTGATCAGGACCTAACTTGAAGAGTTTACCCTAAATCCAAGTGTAGGAGGAACTCTTTCTAACAAATTTTGTTTTCTACTTTGAGGCTAATTTAGGAAGAAATTATCCAACATCTAAGAAATTAGATATGTAAGAAAACCATGGAGATACGAGTGATATGAAAAAAAAATGTTCATCATGGAGCTTGTGAGCCACCATTTCTTCATCTTTTGTAGACAATGTTAGTCTTCAAATAATTTTTTAACAGCAATATATTTTCCTAGTTTGTTGACAATAGTTAGATCAAATTTTTGTAGTACTAGTAACAACCTAATTGCCTCAAAATTCACATTTGGTTTGTTCATTAAGTACTTAATTACTGCATGATTTATATGTAAAAATACTTGATATCCAATAATTTAATTCCTAAATTTATTCAAAGAATGTATAATAGCTAAGAGTTATTTATGAGTAAATATATAGTGAAGCTTAAATTTGGACAAGTTATTTCTAATCAAATAAATGGCACCCTCAAGTTTCCCCAGTGCTACCTCAACTACTTTCTATGATGCGTCTGTGTGGATATGAAAGGGAAAATACCATTTTTGGCCTTTGAGGACTAGTGCAGTCATTAGTTTCTCATTGATTTCCTCAAATTACTTCTGACATAGATCTATCCAATAAAATTTTGAATATTTTGTTAGTAAAGAAAATAAAGGTGAAGCAATCTTGTTGAAATATTTGATGAATCTTCGGTAATATCCAACAACTCCTAGAAAAATTCTAAAATCTTTCTATTTTTGAGGAATAAGAACCTTTTTCATGATTGGAATTTTGTTAGGATTTACGTGGATTCCTTTTTCAGAGAGAAATTTCTCTAAAGAAATTCTTCATTCATCAAAAGAATGCAATTTTCATGGATTAGGAAGAGGTTCATTTTTTTTCACCTTTGCAAAAAATTTCATAGGGTGGAAAGAGAATCTTGTAAATCATCCTTGTATGGTGTAAAATTTTCTATGTATATTTCCACTGAATCATGCACAAGGTGGGAGAAAATACTCAACACAACCTTCTAGAAGGTAACAGGGGAATTGATGATTGCATAGACCAAATGGAAGAACCCTATACACAAAGATTCCCCATGGACATGTGAAGGTAGTATTATCCTGATCCTTAGGGCTAATCTAGATTTGATTGTACCAACTAAATCCATCCTAAATTGAGGAGAAATTTTCCATGCAAGAACATCCAAAACATGGTTAATAACAGGAAAGGGAAATTGGTCCTTTCTGGCGGCTTTGTTGAGTTATCTATAATCAACATATATTATCCATTTTCCATTCTTTTTAGAGACAATGACTAAGGGAGACACCCTTTCACTATAATATATTTTTTAAATGAATCATGAATCCAACAATTTTTGCAAATCAACTTTCAAATTTTCTTTTACTGTAGGGTTAATATGCCTCTAAGTTAAAACCATTAGTGCATAAAAAATGATGGAATCCCTTAATTTCCTTATAATCCCATGCAAATGCATCAACATGTTGTCTCAAAACAGTGAGTAGTTTATCCTCTTGTTTAGTAGAAAGAAAGGGATTGATTTTCAAGGTTTTGGAAGGGTTGGTTTCTATGGTTTTAAAAATAATTTTGTTTAAAACCATTAGTTATCATATATTCCCATGAACTATATTTACAAAATATAGGTTGTCTTATAGATTCATCTTTCAATCCATCAACATTCATGGAAACATGTCCTTATTTTGCAGAAATTTGTCAATTAGGTTATCCTCATCCATTTTACTGCTACAAATGGTGGTTTCTAATGTACATATGGGGTATGGGGATGAAAAATAAAGGCATTATTATTCGTCTTCCTATTCTACCCAACTAGGAAAATCATGCTCATTAAAGGGTTTAGAAGGTGGATATAATACAAGTTTTTATTTATCTATTTCCCATTAGTGATAGTCATACTTCTAGCCCTATAATTGATTTAGGCATAAACAATGGCCAACCAAGGTCTTCTTAAGGTAAGAGGTTATCCATTAAAATTAATCTTGGGATGAACAAAAAGTAAATATATGGTATATTCCCAAGAATCAATGGATACCATGACATTTTCAATGATGCCATCAGGTGTTATTGTGGATCTATCGGCAGGTTGTAGCACTATGGTGGTCTTCCTTAAGGATTCTTGGATATTCAATTTAAGCATAGTATCCATACTCGTGACATTTATTATAGCTCCCAAGTAAATGACAGTATTATAAAATACAATATCATTGATGTGGATATCTACTATCAGGCTTCTAGGAAATATTTAGGGAAGAAAACCTTCCTGAATATAGGATCAAGTAGCTGTCATATGACAATGATAGTAGGGGAAGATATTTTTATCTTCCATGGCCTTCTAATAAAATCATCTTTGATGAATTTATTTTATATAGGAACATCCTTGATGTCATAAATGAGAGTAATTTTGACACATATATTTTTCAATTATCCCACAATTTCAAATTCTTCTAGCTTGGTGTGTGCTTTGTGAGTGGTTAACCTTTTAGTATTGGGGAGCTTGGTGACTTGAGGTGTAGGATATTCCTTCTCCTATTCTATATTTTTTGTTGGATAAGTTGGGTGAGTATATATAAGGAACTTTCAATACCTAAGGTTTATCTCTTGAATTTCTACAATATAGGTTATATAAGTGGTTATCCACTATAGATAGGTTGAGCCTGCTTATTGTTAGTATTTGGGCTTGGTTGCGTAATAATTTAAGGATGTTTTGGAGGATTGTTTTGGTGTATTTTTGGTTGAGGAGAAGGAGGAATTAAGGCAGGTGGTTGGACCACCTAACGTCTCCATTCAGAAGTTGGATTACCCCTTTTGGGAGAGTTTAGTGTGGATATGTCTAAAAAAGAGGAATATCATTTTGGGGAGGATAAGACCATGGAGTGGGCATGGACTAGGGCGAAGTGTTAGGAGGAAACCAAGGTTGATAATGTGCATTATAATTTTTATTGAAAGGAGATGGATAGTTCACACCTTGTTAATAATTCCTAGGGCATTGTGGCCTCTTTTTATTAACAAAGAAAAGCTACTCCATGCTCCCTTCTATTCCTTGGTATAAAAAATTGAAACCTGGAAAATATGAAAATTTGTTAGCAGAGTTATTTTATTCATGTATATAACAAATTTGTATGACATATAAAGGAAACTCATTCCTATGATGTCTTTTAATGCATCTACTAAATAATACAACTGATGCTTTGTCTTCTTATTCTTGTTTTATTTTTGTCTATAATGTATCCATATGCATAGAAAAGGTGTGTAAGATATCAGTTTTTAGGTCCTCTAGCGTACCTATTGTCCCATTATTAGTAATTTTAGAGGAGGAATATGGATTTACAAAACCCTTTTTTGTTCCACCTCTTTTCCTAGTAGCTCAGGAATTATTTTTGAATACCGTTTTGATGTCATCATAACTGAGCTAATAAATGTTTCCATTGGAAAACATGTTGAGTGTTTCCATTAGTACTTAATTGACTCCCCATAGTAAGACTATTTTCAAGGAATCTAAATCTAGATTTCAGTTGCGTTCTCTACAATATCTTAGTTGAAATATTTCCTCGAAATCTTCCACATACCCATCTACTCCTTGACACATTTTGAATATCCTATCTCTAGTGTCTCTTGCTTTGCAATAATCTTGATAATTACTGTTGAAGAATTTCTAAATCTATCCCCATGAAGTGATACTACCCCCTTCTATGGTCATGAACCAATGAAGGGATGAATTCTTGAGAGCTGAAGGGAACAATTTAAGCTTCTACTCATTTTTTTAATCATATGTCCTAAAAATTACAAAAAAATCGAACATAAAAGTGTTAGGGTCTTCAGTAGCCAAACCATGGAAGTGTGGGAGGGTTTATGGACTGATATTTTTCATTTTCGCTTCTTCATTTATCTCTTTTATAGGAAATACTTGAGGTTTCATATTTCCAGCCATGATATCAATGGGTTGTGAAGGTATTTCTCTTGTTTCAAGCTCCTCAAGGATCCTCACTTTATCACTTAAAAGTGCATCAATATCTGATGTGGATAGGGTAGCAGGTTCACAGTCAGCAAAAGAAGTTTGACTACTTATGGAAGTGGGGGGGGCGGGTGAGGGGGGGTGGGTGTTTGATTAAAAAAATCCTATGTCATCCTTGATTCTTCGAGGCATACATAAAGTAATATATATATATATATATATATATATATATATATATACACACACACACACACACACACACACACACATATATATATATATCTTTTGAATAAAAATGCTAATGCAATGCAATGCAATTTTTTGAGATAAAAAATTCCTAATATTTTTTGTTTTTACAAAAAGTGATATGAGAGAGATTAATTCAAGTAGGAAGATAGCAATACCTACTTTGACACCTCCTCGACAATGACGCCAAAAATTGATGGCCCTTAACATTACAACAAGAATAATTCAACTCTCAAGAATCTCATATTTAATTTTCAACCTAGGTTTCATACAAACATAAGAGTGGACGACACTACATGTGAAACATGTATTATCTTCTTACCTTATTGAATTCATGTAGGTGAAAACATGAAGATGAGGTTAAATTACTCAAATACCATTCTACTTTTTATGTTATAAGTTAAATTCATAATTGTAGAAAATAACAGAGAGTAAGAAACTATATATTATTTGTAGGAAAATGAAGATTTTTTTTTACCTATTATGGAATAAAATCATGTTTATGCTATTGTGCAGAGAAAGTAAACTCATAAATGAAAGAAAGCATATAAACTTCAAACTCTAGTCTTATAGGAAAAGGATATTTTCTACAACAACTAGTTCAAAGAATATACTTGGTATCTTTGATATTGAAATTCATATTCAAGGTATTGGGGAAATATTAACACATCAAATAATATTAACTATGCATTGGATGAAAGTGTTGATGAGTTTTGGATGAAAAATGCAAACTTCCATAGGAGTCTCTGTTTTTCTACAAGAGATAGTCTAGTGAGGAGGAAAATTCACTAAGGATGCAGTTTTAAGGTAAAATGATATATGGGAGGACTATAGAATGATAAATAATCCATTTCCATGTCCCTATGTTAATTATCGATATTTATATTTGAAGAATGGGTGACTATAGAGTCTCCTATAGCTCAACACATGAGGAAATTGTACAACTAAAACATAGAAAAAATATGAAAAACATATAAAAATCAACAACAAAGCGATTTTTAACGCATGAAATGAGGTTTTAATTGAAAAAAATA
Source organism: Pinus albicaulis (assembly GCA_034641835.2). Lineage (NCBI taxonomy): Eukaryota > Viridiplantae > Streptophyta > Pinopsida > Pinales > Pinaceae > Pinus > Pinus albicaulis. Next base: position 1,050,562,248 of record CM076580.1, read on the forward strand.
ATCACGTCCAGGAATACCATCTGGTTACACAAAGTACTATGCAATAAATACTGTAAAAAAGATAAATAATTAACCTTGCATAAAATAATATTCAGAAATGAGTTGTAGAAATAAATAAGTGGACAAGTGTATAAAAAATAATAGTAAAACAACTTCTTGAGCACCTAGGGTTGTCCCTAACCCAAGGAGCCTCAAATCCATAAAGTAACAATAGTCTAAGAACCAAATATCCCATTCATTAATCAGAAAATTTTCTTGTACATGAAAAGTTGCGGAACTAGAACTTGTAGGTTGATGCCTCTACTAACTCAACTACTAATAACTTATTCTAACTTTTATATTATCCTAATGGCCTACTCGAGCCATGTATTTATTAAATATTATTTGAGGGGTGGTCTCCTTGAAGGGAGTGATGTGTTCCCTCCAAAACTATTAAAAATAATGATCATGCTCCCTGAGTGACCTCACAACTACAAGGAGGAGTAATTAGTGCTCCAGGACAATCGAGTTTGAACTTCCTGCAACAAGGGAAAGGTCCCATAGATATCTATGACTGGATATCCTCATGATCTATGCAAAATATTCTCAATATGATGCATCATAAGCACATTAGGCAGATAAATTATGATAAATATCTCTAACCTTCTGTTGTAGCATTCAACAACCCCCCATGTTTATACACAGTTTTCGATAATAAATGGGGACCCTTTAAATTTTTATGTATTATTTCCTTTTAATAAAATTTTTGTTTTGGGAAATAAATAATAAATCTGTGTTATTTATGATAATTTTCATAAGCTTTAATACTTTAAATTTTATCAAAACCTTATATCAGAGTTACAAGTGAAATGTATTATGAAGGCTTGAGTCTCTGATAGGTCTCACCCATAAAATACAAATGACAAAGAAACTTGTAAACTTATCAGAACCTTTTTATCATAACTTCCCTTTGTAGTGAGTTACAATAAAATATAATCCCTATATGCTTTTACCTGATATGTACTTTACTAAAAAAGAAACATACGTAAAGTGTTTTATTAAATTTTAAAGCATGAAACATTATTATAAGCTCTTGTTTGACCCACGACATTATGTATTTACGCATGTCATATCAGAACTATTTTTCATCATAACTTTCTTACAATTTTCTTATGATATCACATACCAATGATATCATTTGTTCTTTTATCATGTGCCTCCGATACCACTCATACCCAATATTCATTTCCTCCGACATCCTTTAGATAATATTTTAATAAATCATATTAGAACTCCTTTACATCAGAGTTATTTCATCAGGCCATTCTATAAGAACTCTTGATATTCAATATCTTGATACACTTTTCCCTCCTTTTATGAGAGCTTTTTGAATCATTCATAATCATTATATCGGAGCTTTCCCACATCAAAAGATTGAATTATCGTAACTAATTTACTTAAGTCCTTTTGATATTTTCCTTCCAATAAAGTGATATGACTAGCCCACGTGGTTGCACCCATTTATATTCAATGATTGGGCATACGGGAGTAATTGTTCTTGAAAATATAAAATCTTATATTTAATTCTTATCATTTGTGAAGATTTGATTAAAGGGGAAAGGATTTCTACTGTAAATTACATTTGCGCTAAGTCTTGGAAAAAGGAAGTATCTCACTCATCTCTATGTTTTTGGTACAAGCTCGTTCTAGTCCTTGGAATACAAAAGAAATGTCAAAGGCGGGGAAAGGGTAAAATCCTAAACAACAACAACCTATTGATCCCTCTATTGAACAAAAATAAGACAAGGACCTTTTTTCTATATTGTTTTATGATACATTCTGCTCAAGGGATTCTGGAAATTCGTCGCGGAAAGTGATGCATCAATGTTTTGAGGATGAAAATCCTAGAGTCACTAAGAGAGTAGTGACTAGTGATGATTCGATTCTAGTTTCAGAGACCACTTTTAGTAATGCAACAAATTGATTTCTTCGTAAAATTTCAGCTCGACCCAAAAATATTCCCTATATCGATATGGTGATATGGGTCATCGATAATTTCAAAATTTGTGATAGGAGGATTGTTACAAGAAAAGGAACAATCATTGGGTCATTTTCTAGTGAGGATTTACATAATATGTACCATATTCCTAAGCCCCAATTGAAATATGATAAAGCTTACATTGAGGCATTCCTCAAGGAACATGGGCATGCATTAGAACAAATCAAAGGTTGGAGGCGAGATTTGAATAAGCACAAAAGAGAAGAAATCGGTAAGTACATTGTTGATTCTCTTGTGGGGCCTTATTCTCAGATTGTTGCTATGATGTGTAGAAGTTATGCAATTCCTAATGTACAAAGTTCTCAAACCAATGCGTACCTATAATTGATGGGGCTTCTGAGAGGTTTATATTTTATTAGGGGGGAATTATTTCTGATAGTTTATCTACTCATATCCTAGATTTTAGAAGTGGTCACAATGTTTCTCAAAATATTTTTCCTCAATTATATATGAGCCCATATATTATGTGTTCTCTTTGATTTTCCATTTTCCATGTATTTTTCATATATGGCATGGAAATGGACTCTGTAAGACCCAACTCCCATCCATATCTACCATGATATTCTAGTGGACTCCAAATACAATAAACATTTCTATAATATTTTCCATGAGGTAATGTTGCCAATTTATCATGTAATATTTGATACCAAAGCACTGCATATATCTCCAAAGGCTGAGAATTATCTTATGAGAATATGGAAATGGTTTGGTGAAGAATATTTCACCTATATCAGAGTATATGGGAGTTTGGCTAACCCTCATGTCCTGCCATTATTTGTCCCAGATAAACTACTGTGTAGAGAAATAGCCTACTAGGCTATGGGTAATGGTATTTATAAATTTATTAGAGAAGCTAATAAAAATATGTGGCCTTGTTTCCCATATCAATTTGGAATTTATGATTTGGAAAATTACAAACATACATCAATTTAGATTTAAGTTATTCAAGCTTTGAACTTTCCTACTATACCAAATAGGAGATATGGTCCTAATCTTGATGTCAATAACATTAAAACAACACAGAGTATTAGATAGTTCATGCATGAACTAGATAATTTTGATGATCAATTTGAGAAAGCTTCTTCTTATTCTATGGTGATTCAGTATGCAAAAGAACAATTAAACCCTGAGGAAATGAACTAGTTTATCTAGTACATGGCTTCTAGGATGGTTAATCTCCCTACGGATTCATTATAGGTGCCCCAACATAACATTGTCATTGATGTAATTGATCTTAGACACTCATCCAATTATTATCAGTTAAAGGTAACTGATGCCTCTAACTCTTCCTAAATAGATGAAGGCATTTCTCATTTTAAGTTAAAGGAGATGTGGAATGAATATATCCAAGCCTAGAACTTTTCAACTAGTCCATCTCATTCTGTTCAAACTAATCCACAGGTGAAGATTTAGGAAACCTCAAATAATCCTGAAAAAATTATCAAAAAAGTGAAGGATGTTAAAGAACATTCAAATAATATATATATATATATATATATATATATATATATATATATATATATATATATACAAGTCATACCAACATCCCATTCCTCTAAGGTGGTATTTAAAATAGAAGAAATTACTCTGTTGGATATTTTCTTCAGCCCTAAACACAAGGATGTAGTGAAAAAGGAAAGGGAAAAGAGAAATCTTGATCATACCCAAACTTTGGTCCCAGGTAATCCATCCTTTGAGGTCTTGTGGAAAGGCTTCTCGACCACTCTAATAGAGGAATTCAGAAGGCTGACATAGTTTACAGGTGCATATGCTTTAGCTATTATTGATAAAGCTACAGAGTTCCAACAACATCTCAAGGAGAAAGAAGAGAGAATTGTTCTTTTGGAAAAAAGTATTGAAACAGAGAAGAAAAACATCTAGAGAAATGGAAATCCCATATGATAGAAATTAAATATATATTTGATTCTCTTAAGGTTCAACATGATTTAGAGATAAATCTTAGGGATGCATAGATACATGAATTGCAAGGAAGGATTCAACATTTGAGTGCCAACCCATAGTTAGCAGAGTTCAAGAAAGAGGCGAAATAGTTGAAAACTCTTCTAGCCCAAAAATAGATGGTATTTTTCCAGAAATTATCATTTATTCAGGACCAATGTAAAACTGTAGAATCCTTGGTAAATCAACTTTATGATATTAGAAATTATTTTGAGGAGATAGAAGAGAATATTTTTGGTTTCATGACTTGGCAGGACAAAAAAGAGGTTAGATCAGTCGGTATACCTAAGATTGAGGAAAATCATAAGGAAATCATTTTCAGAGAATGGGAAATCCGCATTAAACAAACTAAGGCTTCTATTTATCAAGCTTGAGACATTTCCAATAGAATCACTGAAGCAATTACTGATAATTTTCTTCAATCTAATATTATCCTGAGTTGCTCCGAAGGAACCCTTCCATATATCAAATTTTTGACAGAGACATGGAAAGAGTCTTCCAAGAATAGGGCTGATATTATAGATAAATTAACCAATATTGATTTATAATTACATTGGAAATTCTTGGTTAAACTGCACAGTGAGTGGATCATGCTCTGATTTTTATTGAATAACACCACAAAGATGCTACCAATGTTGAGGGATGTTGTTTTTACTAGTCAAATGCGGATTCAGTCGACGTCTCCTCTTGCATTAAAAAATATGATTGACATCTTTGAATTAATACATCGCATTGGAGGACAATATTCCTCCTAAGCTTAGAAAATTTGTTGTAACTATATTCTAATATTTTCCTTTGTTTTTTATTATGTTAATAAATGATTAGAAAGTTTTTTGGTTTTCTATCTTTATCATTTTGTAAAGAAAATATATATTGTCTCTCAGCGATAGACACTAGGTTCTGAATTTTGCAAAAAAATGAAGCTTAAGCTGCACTATTGTATCTTAATTTTTCTTAATCTAAAGTTGAACCACCACCTTTCTATCATCATCAGATCAATGGTGTATCGAATACTATTATCCATTATCTCTTTATTAGCTTAGAGTAGAATGGTAAATTTTTATTATTCATAGTATATGTCTTGAAACAATCTGCCATAATCATTATTGATGTGTCCAATTGAAATCTGTTAATTATAGGTGAATAATGAGATTTTAATATGTGTGATGATTAAACAACTAATTTAATTAAACTAGTTTTATTTCTGTGAGTTATATTCATAATTACATGATAATCTACATTTTCATGTTAATTGTGAAATCTTTATAAAACACATATTTTATCATCTTTCCTGGGATAAATAGGTAGATAACTGATAGTTATTTTTATTTCATCTTTTAGTTATATTAGTGTAATATACCCTTATTCATTTCATTTTTCATTAGCTTATAAAAAGGGAAACTGGTCCCATGACTCCATTTGAAGCCATCATTCCAAACGAAAAATGATCTACTCTAAGGTCCTGACCGGATGGTTATCCTCAATGTTGATGCATTCATTCAAAACTATCAACATTTTTGGTGCTAGAAGGAGGGGAAGAATTTCCATATCTAAATAAAAGTTGCTCGGCCTGATTTATCCGAAGGAAGTGTTACTTCATACCTTCAATCTTCTAGATTTTTAACTACATCTCAGAGTGAAAATCTTGGAGTCAAACCTTTTTAATTCCCATTTCCCACTCATCGGAGAAACATGAATACTTCAGAAACAGAGTCTTCAACTAGTGGGATTAAACCATATTCTCCACCTCATGCGCCTTCTCTTAACCCCTCTTCTTCTCATTCTCCTTTACCTTCTTCCTATCATCCTTTATCTGTTTCTCCCACTCACATTCATCTTTCAAAGAAAACTAGTATTATTATAAATATTAATAATACAGGGGAAACTTCTTCAAATGTCAATTTTTATATAGCCTCTACATCAAGTACAAATTTTTCTAGATCTAATACTCACAGAATGGCTAAAAAACCATGGAATAATATAGGAGAAGTTGCAATGACACCACCTTTACATCCTCTTCCCAAACATCAGGAATATGGTTGTCTAAATATAACCCATATGATGGTTTACCTACAGAGGAACACGTTCACAACCTTATTTTGGAAATCCATATTAATGGATTTTCAAATGAATATGTAGTTTGTATACTTTTCCCCTACAAATTTGAAGGATCTGTGGGGTCCTGGTACTTCTCTTTACCAGTTGGATTAATAAAAAACTAGGATACATTCGAAGAACAATTTTTGAAAACTTTTGGTGAAGATCAAAAAATTGACACTTTGATTAACGATTTATAAAATCTTAAAACTAAACCAAATTAAAAGATCAAAGAATTTAATTCAATATTCAACAATTTATTAAATAAAATCCCAGTTGCTTCCAGACTTGATGTAGATGTTAAAATTCTATGGTGTATCAGTTCTCTTCCTTAAAATATTTTCATGTTTGTAGATAGGGCTCAAGAAGCATTGCTTTTAGATAACATGAAAGAAACTCTATCTATTGAAAACAGAGTTCTTTCTCTTAGAAACAAATATTCCATTGAAGAAAGGAAACAAACCTAGAAAGTGAAATTTAAATAGGATTCCAAGAAAAATGTTTCTAAAGACCCTTTTTACTTTGAAGGATTACAGAAATTTCTTAAGGCAATGTCCAATGAGATGGTTTAAATTAAGAAGCAAGTGGTTGAATCCTCAAGAAAATATTTTAGACCTTTTAAAAGGAATCAACGTTCACAATCTCCACCACTAGATGAAATATCTAATGCAGACTCTGATGATGAGGAAGATGAGGAAGCTTATTTTTCTATTGATTAGAAATAAGAAGAGATATTTGAATCCCATGGTTTATGGGACTTATTATAACCATTTCGAAGAATGAAGAAAAAGAAGAAGCTCTACCAGTAAGTACTAGAAGTAAAGGATCAACTAATGCTACTTCATCAAGAAAGAATAAAAAAATTGTTGTTTTCCAACTAAAGAGAAAGGAACATCTAGGAAGACTCCCTCTCAGTATTATGATCCTTCTCTAGGTGCTTCTAAATCTCCTCCACTTACACCTACATCCTCAAAAAATCTGATAGTTTCTGATAACATCGAATATAATATCATTGAGGACATGAAAAATACTAAAGATAATATTTCTTTATATGAGGTTATTAAACTTAAACAATAACAACAATTATTGCTTGATGAATTGAATTCAGTTCCCTCATCTACATTACCTTCATCTGTTTTCACTTCGAAAGCCTCAAAATGAAAACATAATCCCCTGAATGTCCATGTACATAAAATTGATCATTCTGATGCAATTTTAATTGGATATATATCTAAATCTCATACACCTCATTTTTTGTTGACTTTTTAAATATTTAATAAAAAATTTCACAATTGTTTAGTGGATTCAGGTGCCTCTTCAAATATCATGCACTATTCAGTATGTCTGAAATTGAATGTCACACCTCAAAAGTTTTCTATGAAAATTTTCCAACTTGACAGAAAGAAATAAAGAAAAAATTATTCGGATAAATGAATGTGATTGTAATCATATTATCTTCAAACTCAAAGGTTTTCCAAATAATTGATATATGGGTTGCTGATATCCCTGAGTTTTATGGTTCAATATTAAGCAAGGATTGGTATGAGAAATTGCATGGTTACTTTGCAACAGATTGGTCACATATGTGGATCCCTTATAATGGAAGACCAATTCAAATCCATGTGGATAGGGAAAATCACATGAAATATTCAGTGACTGATTTGGATGAGGAAAATGAGCCAGTAGTTTTCACTAATAATATTCTAGGAAATTACTCTTTAGAATAATTCTTTGGTGATTTCCCAACTTTGAACCCTACTTTTCCTGTTGATTTTGTTTTATCCCAAGTCAAAGATTTATCAAAAACAAATTCATCAAAATGTATTAATATTGTAGATAATATTGCAAATAAGAGTGATGAATTGTTTTGGACTCTTTATTTTGATAGATCAAAGTATAGTGATGGTGTAGGGGTTGGATGCATCTTAATAATAAAAATGGATAAAAAACCATTCTAGCATGTATATTGGAAATTGATTGTACTAACAACGTTGTTGAAAATTAAGAACTAGTACAAGGTTTACAAAAGGATATCAGTCTTGATCTCAAATATCTTGAGGTTTATGGTGATTCAATTTTTTTTGTAAAACAGGTAAGGAATAACATTCATTGTGTTTCCAAACATCTAAAACATTATCAAAATTTTATTCAAGATTTGATTGCTCATTTCAAAACATTTAACATAAGTCCAATTCCCATATTACAAAATGCTAGTGTTGATCTCTTAGACAGTGTTGCATCAAAGCTTATTCCACGAGAACATTTTAGACCCGATGGTTTTCGATTGAATTGATTTTTAGATCCTCCATTCTTGATAATATTATTAATTGGAGAGTATTCAATGATGATAATGACATCCTAAGTTTTTTAACTTTTGAAGGTTCTTATTTAGATCAAACCATAGATGAGGATGAACATGATAAACAACTTAATAAGCTTTCTGAAGAAAATTCTTTGCCTAAACCTGTTTTAAAATTGGAAGACTTATATAATTTGAAGGATAGATTGAAGAAAGTCACCATATGTAAACTCTATAGCAACACCTTAAGATTTGAATTGATCAATCTAGGGTCTAATGAGAAAACCCAAAAATATCAATTTAGGCCATGGACTTTCACCTACTAAAATATCTACTTTCATACATTTTTTAACAAGATACAAATATAACTTTCCTAAAGCTACGATGATTTAAAATCATATGATACATCTATCATTAAACATACTCTACCTATGGTGCCTCATGCAAAACCTGTCCAAAAGAAGCTTAGGAAGACTCAATCTAATCCTGAAACTCAAATCAAGGCCGATTTAGGAAAATTATTGAAAGCTAAAATTATGTTTTTGGTCAGACATTCAAAATGGGTTTCAAATATCATTCCAGTTAGGAAAAAGAATGGAGATATTAGAATTTGTATTGATTTTAGGAATTTGAATAGAGCAAACAAAAAAGAGAATTTTCCTTTACCACTTGTTATCTCTTAAAGAAACCATGGCTATTAGGGAAAAACTCTAAGGTAACATCGAATGTATTTTAGGTTCAAAAGTTGTCCCTTCAACCTGGAAAGGGATCTCTCCATAAAACTCAACTAACCTAGGTCACTATAGTAGTAGGTTTATATTTTAAGCTCTATGGACAAATTTGTATGATAAGTGATGAAATTTGGTTGGGTTGTATATAAAATACACCATTGGGCATGGAGTCTAAATTGTATGAGGTGGTGCTATAGATCAAATGAGAATTACACAAAAAGAAAGGCAATAATAACTCCTTTGACAATTTTATAAATTTGTAGGAAGAGAGCTAAAAATGAAAACAAAATTATAGTTGACAGAAGCAACAAGTACTAATTACTATGAAAAATGAGAAAGGAGCATGAATGAATCCTAATATCAAATGCTAAAGTTTCAAGACATGAAGAAGTTTTTTTAAACATAGAAATAACATACAAGGAACTACTACACAAGAATTTTCTGCAAATGCTCATAAAAAATTGCAATATATTTAATATATGCTCAAATACACTAGAATGTTAGGTTTTTCAATAAAAACCAACCCTTTTCCATTCTTCAGAAATTGTCTTTATAGACATTACATCAACTGATCAAAGGATTATAGTTTCAAACTTAATTACAATAATCCAAAATATCAAAAATATTTTAATTTCATGCATGTGGAAAATACCTTTTAATTACATTAAGTTTTTTCTAAAATAAAAACTATATGATGGAAAATATGCTAATATATAAGCTAAGAAAACGTATCTTCAAAATATCTTCCTTGATGATAGAAATAGGTTTGTAACTAATAGAACAAAATCCTTGCTCGCAAGCAGGTCCCTCTTGAAAATAGGTTCAATCTTTCACTGAAAGCACTCTTATGTTAAAGCTCCTTTTCTGTTAGGTCCCTATAATACTAGTGTAGCCCCTTATTTTTATTTTTTTTTCTCATGTAGTCCACATATTTTTATTATTGTGCCCCATAGAATCCCACTAATTTTATTGTTGTTCCCTTACGTTATTATTGTTATGTAAGCTATGATTATATTGTGACCCCTTAGACTCCTATATATTGAAAGTAGGTTTTTTCATTTCTATCATCTAAGAATTGTATATTTATGTAATGTAAAGGTGGTTTCCCCCTCAAAGTGGATAACATTTAAGTCGTTGATCTATCTTTTCTTCTATTTTGTGAGTTGGTTACATAACATTTGGTATCAGATCTTTGGATTCTAGGGTTTTGCTTCTTCCAATAGGTCATCTTGGCATTTTCACTATAACTCTTTTTTCTACGAAGCTTCAAAAGCTAAAATTAAAACAATCTGGATTAAAAATACTAGTAAACCTCATGTACAAATTTAAGATCTTGGTTCACTATATTTTTGAATATATGATCTGAGGAAGTTAGGGTTTTTGCAAGCTCCAAAATCTCATCTCAAACAAGTTACCGAGGGAAAATCATCATAAATTTCGTTTTAGACATCGGATTTAAATTTTGTAAAAGGTGGCAAAAAGTGCATGGAATTTGGTTTCTTGTGTATCATTTTTAGAGCCAACGGTTGAAACAAGGACATGTGGCATTCTGTACAAGTTTTCTCTACTGAACTAATCCATAACTAGGCTATTGTGGGATATCAGGCATAGATTTATCTTGAAGAATAAAAATTAGGCCTGACCTGTGCCATTGGAAAGAAGACTCAAAGGGATAATATAGAACCAAGTTTTAACTCTTTGGGATCCTAAATTACACACATACAATAGATTCAATGTAGAGCTCCTACAAAGCAAAGAAAACAGTGTGTATTTAAAAAAAAAATATTGCATAAGTTTTGTTTGAAAAATTAGTTTGAAGTGATTCAAGGGGCATAATAAAGCATAAATATCATTGTTTCATTCCAAAATTACTCGAATCAAGAAAACATAAACACCTAGTAAGCAACCAAAAAACTCTTCTATGAAACATGAAGAAGAGGAAGAAATGCAACATGATATATCAAAATTACGATACCAAGTAAAAAAAAAATCACTCTCGTAAAGAGTAACCAAAAATGAAATGGAAGATAAGATGGATGGTTTAAATATTGGCTTAAAAAAAAAATAGAAGGTTTTAAGAATGATTTAAAATCAGACATGGAAGGTTTGAAGGATGGCATAAAAGCAAAAATGAAAGGCAACATGGAATATTTAAGGAGTGATTTAAAAGCAAACATGGAAGGTTTAAAGGAAGTTTTGACAAAGTGGCTATAGGAAATGCTTCCAGATGGTGAAAAGGTATTAGATGAAAATTATGATGAGAAAAAAATAAATTTTAATCATAATTTCATATAATATAACGTCGGATTGAAGAGCCATCATATTTCAAATATCGATATGAGGAAGTTTGATGGCAAGGATCTGGTAACACACATAAAAGGTATGCATTACAACTTTATATTTAGAACCCAATCAGTTTGTATGGTATCGATGCCTTTTTTCTCATAAAAAACTTGTCACTTGGTCAATTTTTATAGAGGAAATGATAACACATTATGAAGATGCAAAGAGCAACACCTTCTTTAGCCAATTGATAAATCTTAAACAGAAGGGTTCAATGGAAGAGCACATTAAGTACTTCCAAAAATTGAATATAAGGGTAAATGATATTCCAAAGGAGCATAGGATTAATGTATTCAAGGGACTTTAAAGGATAACATCCAACATGAGGTTCATCTTTGGGAACCTGATTCATTGGAGAAGGCATTCAGGTTGGCAAGAAAAACTGAAAGAAAAATTATGGAAACAAGGAATCCTACCACTCACAACTATAAATATGGAAGTGATGTTTCTCCTAGCTTTACACAATCTACAAGGTTGACACAATCACAATTGGAATAAAAAAAACCAAAAGAGCTTTGTTACAGTTGTGATAACAAATACACTAAAGGTCATAGGTGTGCTGAGAAGAAATTATTTTACATAGATTTTGAAGATCAGTAAGAAAAGGAACAAGAAACTTCAAAAGAAGAGGATATACACCAGGAATCGACCTTAGAGAAAGAAGAAATGAATCTGACCATATATTTTAATGCATTGGAAGGAATTAACACTCCTCAAACTCTCAAGATAGAAGGACATACCAAGAAGAAAAACATAATAGTGTTGATTGATCCAGGTGCTACCCATCATTTTATTCATTGTAAGATAGCCAAGAAATTGAATTTCTTCCTATATCTAGCACGAGAGTGTCAAGAGATGGTTGAAAATGGAGGAACTATAAATTTCTCTCAAAAATTCCATAATATCAAGCTAAGCATGGGGGGATATGTATTGAATAGCCCAATTCTTTCCATTCCAATGGGTGGTGTTTATGTTGTACCAGTAGTTCAATCTTTGGGTACAATAACTTTTAATTTTCAAGAACATTTCTTGAAAATTTTTTGGGAAGGGAAGGAAGTTGAATTAAGGGGTATCACAGGGAAACTAAGAGATATAATTATCTCTAATGGCATGAAAAAGATTATAAAGAAATAAAAATGAGTCGTAATTTCATAACTATACTCACTAGAGTTTCAAACATCTAAATCATCTATTTCTCCAGATCTCCAAAAAAATTTGGACAATCATTCCAAGTTATTTGAGACTCCCAAAGGCCCCCCACCTATTCGTAACCATGATCATGCTACATGAGGCCTTACATGTATCCCTACGCCCAAAAGAGAGAAATTGAATGTATGATTGCAGAAATGCTAGAGGTTGGTATAATTCAACCTAGTAAAATCTCTTTCTCTACTCCAGTTATATTGGTGCACAAGAAGGATGGATCATGCTGCATGTGTCTGGATTATAGGGACCCAAAAAATCTCACTATTAAAGATAAATTTCCAATTCCCGTCATTAATGAATTATTGGATGAATTACATGGAGAAATTTACTCCACTGAGATCGATATTCAATCATGATATCATCAAATTAGAATTAATACTGAAGACATTCTGAAAACAACATTTAGAACTCACGAGGGTCATTATGAATTTTTGGTCATGCATTTTTGCCTTACCAATGCACTTTCTACATTTAGAGGGTTGATGAATTCCATTTTCAAACCCTTCCATAGAAAATTTGTGTTAGTATTTTTTGATGATATACTAATCTACGACAAATCTTAGAAGGATCATGTTCAACATGTTTATAGCGTGCTCAAACTATTGGAGGAGAAACATTTATATGAAAAAACCTCCAAATGTTTCTTTGGAGTATAGGAGGTGGAATATATGGGTCATATTGCATCTCATGAGGGTGTTAAGGTAGACCCTAAAAAAATTAAAGCCAGTAAGGAATGGAAAATCCCCACAAACATAAAGCATATGTGAGGATTTCTTGGGTTAACAGGGTATTATCACAAGTTTGTCAAGAGTTATGGGAGAATAGAAACACTTCTAACAATGGTATTGAAGAAAGATGTATTTTATTTGAATCCATTATAAGCAACTAAGGCCTTTGAACATATTGAAGAGGAAATGTGCCAAGCACTAGTCTTAGATACACCAGATTTCACACAAAATGTTATTGTGGAATGTGATGCCTCGAGAAATTGAATTGGTGTTGTTTTAATGCAAGAAGGAAGAAAAATTTATTTTGAAATTCTTCCAATCAAAGGAAGTTGTTTACAAAAACCTATTTATGAGAAGGAAATGTTGGAAATACTACATGCACTAAAGAAATTATGACCTTACCTAATGGGAAGGCACTTCAAGGTAAAAAAAATCATGAAAGTATTAAATAATTTTTAGAACAAAGACTATCTTCAAAAGAGTAGATAAAACAAGTCACAAATATGAAGATGTGGTAGCATTTCTTTGTTCCATTTATATTATCCAACCATATTTGATAACCAAAGAAAGGGAGGAATGGAAGAATGACGAATAATTGCGAACACTCATTCAAAAGTTGCAACAAGATTGTTACACCATTTTTTGGTCATCTAACCTATTACTATTAGATGGACCTAAGTACACCATGTAAGACCAATTTTACCCTAGGTAAAATTTCTTTCGCTATGAAAAATAACTTAGTAAACCACCTTTATTAAGTTTTTTATGGTCTAAACAGGAAACCCCATGAGGAAATATTAAATAAATCTACATTTGTTTGATTTTCCTCGAGGAATAATTAGTTAAAGAGAATTTTAATTAATATTCCTGGTCATATTTAACCCAAAACAGGAAAATTAATTATATAAATCATTATTTATATTATTATTTTCTAGGAATAATTATTTAAACCTTATTTAAATAATAGTCCTTGTTAAATTTGACTAAATCATTTATAAATAATTAAATAAACCATTATTTATTTGATTATTACTCAACCACATCCTTAAAATAATAAATAAATCATTTATTTATTTATTATTTACAAATAAAGGGATTTGACCCAAGTCAAATTCTTTTTCCTTCCAACAAATATAATAAAATATTCCATAAAAGTTGGATCTTGATTTGGTTAATAATATTTTAATTATGCACCAATATCTAGACTAACTCAATATTTTGTTATAAATAGAAGGGTTTTTCCATTCATTCATTGCCTTTTTTTGCCTAAAGATCACTCTGGATCTATACTTTTGGTGTGACTTTGATCCACCATCATTGTCATATTTTTCTATCATTTTTCTTGTGAATTCCCTTTGAGTTCCATTTTTTTCTGGGTTTTCTACACCATCAAGAGAGAGGGATTTTAGATCTGAAGTGTTGAGGACTTACAAGAACTCATCCCATTGAGGAGGACTGGTAACATCCTTCTATGTTCTCCTCCCAGGTGCCATAAACACAAAATTATTTAAACATATTCTTGTCTTGTCTATTGGATGCATGGAACAACTCTTGTTTTTATTTACTGCTTGATGTCTTTTAATTCATAGATCTAGATTTTTGCAGAATTTATCTTGGTCACCTAATTTCTTATCTAAAGATATTGGCAACCATCTTTGTTGTTAGGGCAGTTTTTTATGCACGGCTAAAGTGAGCCCTTTCCATAAGCTTGTGATTAAGATTCATACTAACAAATATCCCAGTACATCTGATACATTTATGTAGAAAATTGATTCATTATGGTACAAATATCGCTTATAGCTTTGTAATAATTCCTAGCTAAAACAAAATATTCTTTTGGAATTTCACACCTATAACTTAGGAGGGCACTTATGATTTTTAAAAACTTACCACAGGGTCAAGAAATATTTTTTTGGGGATGGACCTTAAATCTGATATTCAATTTTGTTTGGCATAATGTTTGGTCTACCAACAAAACAGATTTGATACAATTAGGACCCTAGGTCTGCTACAATATTTATACATTCCTAGTGAACATTGTGAGGAGGTTTCAAAGGATTTTATCATATGTTTACCCAAGTCCGAAGGAAAGAATGTCATCATGGTGGTAGTTGATAAAATTACCAAGTATGCACAATTTTGTGCATTATCTCGCCCATTTAAAGCCAATACATTTTCTACAGCATTTGTGGACACAATTCAAAAGCTACATGGAAACCCTAATATTATTGTCAGTGAAAAAGATCCCATTTTCACTGGAAATTTTTTGACAGAATTATTTTCTTGTGTGGGTACTCAACTAGCTCATAGATCATCTTATCATCCTCAATCTGATGCGAAAGCTGAGATAGTGAACAAATTTTTGGAAGGATATCTTTGTTGCTTTGTATTTGATAAACAAACACAATGAGCTAAGTGGTTACCTCTTGCTAAATGGTGGTATAACACTTCATTTCACACTGCAGCAAAAATTACACCATTTATGGCACTTTATGGATATCATCCACCGTCCATTACATCATATTTAAGAGAAAATTATAAGGTTCAAGCAATGGAAGATCACATCGAGCATCAACAAAAATCTATTCAAATCTTAAAGGATAACCTAACTTTGGCGCAAAATCAAATTAAACAACAAGCAGATGAACATCACAGTGAAAGAAGTTTTGATGTAGGTGACTAGGTATTTTTACGGCTACAACCATACAAAAAAATATCGCTCAAGTAAGAGAAGAAGGATAATAAATTATCACAAAATTACTATGGTCCTTACAAGGTGTTGCAAAAGATTGGTACTATGGCATACAAATTGGAGCTTCCTGCATCTTCCAGAGTGCACCCAATTTTCCATGTTTCATGCTTAAGGAAGGTTAGAGGTGACGAACTCACAGTTCAAACAGTATTTCCAGAACTTGACGAGGAAAAATTATATTGGAACCTATAGAAACCACGGAAACAAGAACTCTATAACTATGAAATCGATCACTTTCAGAGTATCTCATCATGTGGAAGAACTTACCAGCTAAAGATTCCACATGGGAGGATGAGAATTTTATACAAAAGCATCCAGAACTACTCAAGCAGTGAGGACAACACTTTTTTTGAAGGAGAGGGGCATGTTGGGTCACTATAATACTAGTGTAGCCCCTTATTATTATTTTTATGCCCATGTAGTCCCCATACTGTTATTATTGTGCCCCATAGAAGCCCCCTATTGTTATTGTTGTGCTCTTACATTATTATAGTTATGTAGGCTTTGACTATATTGTGATCCCTTAGACTCATATATATAGAAAGTAGGATTTTTCATTTGTATCATCCAATAATTTTTCATTTATCTAATTTAAAGGAGGTTTCCCCCTCGAAGTGGGTAATTTTTAAGTCATTGATCTATATTTTCTTCAATTTTGTGAGTTGGTTGCATAACATTTTCCCTCGGGATTTCTGGCGAAATTACTAATACTTTCGTTGTCAGCTTATTTAGTTTATTGAGTTGAAGATTCCACTGATAAACTGACTGTCATCATTTCCTTTCTACATTTTTTCATAATTTGTTGACAATAGGAATGTCAAAATTTCTTTTGCAAAATTCACCGAATAGGGAGATGTCAGCACTCCCCCTCAAAATCACTAATAGTGGAGATGTCAAATCCTTCTCAAAATCATTGATAATGGAGATGCGAACTCTGCTCCTGAAAATCACTAACAATGGACATGTTAGCTATGCTTGTTTCAAAATCAATGACAGTGGAGATTTCAGTTCATCCCTACTTTACTGTATGTATAACGTTGTCAGGGACACAATCAGCGATAAACCCAAAATTGTTGTTTCTCAAATTCATAATAAAAACTTTAAAAATGATGCCAAGCCTCCTAGCTAATGGTTTTGGATTCTTATAAAAGCACAAAAACTTTCTTCATCCTCTCTTTCTTGCTTTGTCTTGTCTCTGTAGGACATTTTCCATTAGTTTCTTTGTCTTTTCTATGTTTAGAGCTAACAACCTTATTTTTGTTGATGACAAGGTCATTTAATGGAAAATTATCTACATCAATAACCTCCTTGGTAAAATCTGGGTTGCTTTTATGTTTTATATTAAACCTTAATTTATTTTTTTGCCTTGTATGAGGTTATTTTCCTCCTTTAAGGGTTTTAGACGGTGGTTTTTTAGATTGGTTCTCAACTTAGACCTCCTTACCTTTAATGATTTCTGGTACATTCTTGTCTGCAAGGGATGCTTCAACAGGTGAATCCACGGCCTTGGGTGAAATGATAGTAGAAGGTAAGTTTTCAGGGGATGCAGGGTCTAGTTTACTAAGCCTCACACTTCTTCTTTGGTATAATTTGGGAATTTTAGGGCCAAAGGATGCATAAGGGATATCTATGCCTTTTTCTCTAGGGGTTGGATCAATAGGAGATGCTTCTTGTGTATTTCTACCTCGTTTAGTAGTTTTATTTCTTCCTCCTAAATCCTTACGTGGTTGAGGTTGAAAACGTCCCCAAAATACAAAGTGGCTCTAGGTTATCCCTATTTTGGCTAGTTGGTTTTTAATTCACAAATTTATGAGGGATTTGTGGTATAATTTTTAAGGGGAAGGGCATGTTATTTCTCTAAAATGAGCTTCCATATCCCTTAGAATCTCTAACAAATAGAAGTAGGTGTTTATCCTAACCTAGCCAGCTAAATGTTCAAGGAAATGGAAGTGATAGAGGTTTGCCCAATTTAACCTTCCTTCATAGGTCAAGTATGACTGGGTGATCTTTAATAGCCAATTCCACTTGTCTTCTAACCAGTCTCTTTGAACCCCGGCTCTCTAGTTGTGATTCTTAAAATCCTCATTTAGAAATAAGGGCATGTAAATTCCTACCAATACATGGCTCCTAAAAACCCGCTCTCCATTTGCTGGAAAGGTTGTGGCCTTCGATATTAGCTCTTCTATGATAGGGAATGATAGTCCACTAATCTCCACCCAGTTTCCATCAAAGACGTGATCAAATGCATGAGCCATGACATCGTCGTAGTCGGTGCAATGGTGGAAGAACTCTCGCCAGCCCACTTGCTGAAATTGATGTTGGATGTTAGGATAAACATCAAAAATATCAGGTGCTTTGGGCTCAACTCAGTTATCCTTTCCACCTTTCCCCATTGCAAACTCTAATTGGAAACAAACATAATACGATTTGATCATGTATCCTCATGGAAAAAATCGAATGAAATATTGCCAAGTGTTAACTGCTTTTAGAGCAAATAACCAAAATTACATAGTAAAATTTCCAATTTAAAAAGTGGAATGAGTTTAATTGGTGTAGAGAATAATTAAAAGTTGTGGAAATCATTACTGTTCGAGGAGAATTCACGTTGTTAACTCATGATTAATCAATAAACAACATACCGATGGCTGCGGAAAAATCATTGATTTAACATAACACTCACCCCATGGCACATTCGCAAAACTCATCATTGTCCCTAACATGGTCAGCATAATTCCAAAAATAAAATTTGGCTCTGATAGTCGACCTGTAAAATTTATCGGAAACGTTGGTAATCCCATTGTCATCAAATTATTCAGAAAACATTATCGGAACACCAAAATCATTGATATCTCCGCTATCGATGATTTCCCTATTTATTAAAAATAAAATGATGACACTGAATTGTCAACATATTTTTAATTTAAAAAAAACTTAGTATAATGTGGTACAAGTTGGCTCCACGGAGATGTTTCCAATCACTAATGGCAACAAGAACCCCATAGAGCAGTTTTCTATTAAAAAAAAAAAAAAGATTAGTTCAAAACAAAAAATCTGTTGACTCAAAAAGAAATAATTCATCTCTTAAAAGATGTTCTGTTCACATACTTTGAACTTTAAAAACATAACTAATTATGAAACAACTTATTCTTTTGATAAACATTATCAAAACCTCAGAACCTTCTCTTCGGGCTTCAAGCTCTTCAGAATTCTCGTCCACACCTGTAATTTTTTCAAACAAAATATATGAATATCTATAATGAAATCTGAAAATTATCCTTCGTATTTAGGAGATGTAATGTTTCAGGAATTGTACATTGGCTAGACCTCCTAGTAGCACTACTCCTTCAAGATATTCTAGAATGAAATTGTTCCTACCATGGAATTTTTCTATTATTTATGGTCCTTTCCAAATGTTTTCAAACTTCCCATGCTTACCCTTTTCCTCAATATGAGCATCCCATTTCAAAACAAAGTCTTGGAATGTAAAGTCATCCTCCTTAGTCTTCTTATCAAAATATTTCTTGATCTGATTCTGAACTTCTTCTGACTTTTCATACACTTTCTCTTGATTTTCTTGTACCTCATATAATTGATTTATCCTCCTCTACAAATTATTTGGTTTTTCTCTTAATTCCTATAAATATATCATAACATGAATTCCAATTGAAACAATAAATGTAACATAAAAACCATACACTAACTGGAAAGGAATAGTATCAATTGACATTTTAGCACTAATCCTC
Organism: Pinus albicaulis; assembly: GCA_034641835.2. Classification (NCBI taxonomy): domain Eukaryota; kingdom Viridiplantae; phylum Streptophyta; class Pinopsida; order Pinales; family Pinaceae; genus Pinus; species Pinus albicaulis. The sequence goes on from CM076580.1 coordinate 1,050,582,144, forward strand.
TCTGCTCGTAAGGAAAACTTGAGTTTGGTATGCCAAGACTTCTTATTATCTTCTAACATTTTTTTAATACTTTTGAGCAGGATTTTATTTGAGGATTAAGCCAATCCATTACCTTGAGGGTAATAGGTTTTGGAATGGATAAGTTTTATATGGTAATCATCAAAAAAAATTACTAGCCTCTTAGATTTGAAACACTATGCATTATCAGTAATAATTATCTCTAGACAACCAAACCTAGAAAGAATATTTTCTAGAAATTTAAGAACCATGGGATCAGTAGCTTTCCTGCTTGGGAGTGCTTCAATCCATTTGATAAAGTTATTTTTTTCTATTAAAATCCAATTTTTTTGTCATGAATATGTCGGATGAATTTCTCCTATGAAATCAGGCCCCATTACTGAAAAGGTGCCTCCACAGAAATAGGTTTCAAAGATAGAGACATTGATTTTGACTTACCTTCAAACAACTGGTATTTATGGCAAGAAGCCACTTCATTTATAATATCATAAAAAATTGTTGGCCAATAGAATCCAGATCTCAAAATTTTATCTACAGTAGCCTTCCAGTAATGATGTCCTCCACAAGCTCCTTCATGGAAATCTTTACTCATTTTTTTAGCTTTCATCTTCTGGTAAGATGTTTAATAAGATACCCTGAGGATATTTCATATAAAAATAATCATCTAAAATACAATATTTGACAAATTTCAATTTCAAAAATCTAACCCGAGTCTTATCCATCCCTGGTGGTGCTTGTAAATTTTTTAGGATGTAAATAATATCAACATACCACAAACATTCTTTAAAACGGTCTTCTGCTTTAATCATTGATTCTTCATCTGTCAAATATGATGATTTCAAAATCGAATTCACACCACAAGTGTCAAGATTTGTTTGAGTCATAAATATATTCATACCTCGTCCTTTGATTATTTTGGTAGGCTTGATTTCTAAGTCAAATTCTAACATCTTAGAAATCTATGTCCCTCTTCTACCATCACTATCTGGCTGTATTAAAATAATTTTAATTGCAACATCTGGCACATAGGAAATCACATGATAATGTAGAATAAAAACTCTAAAATCTTTGAGTTACTTGATCAATGAATATTCTTGTTTATCTAGTATATTGTATTTCAGTTAAGCATCTTTGAATGCCCTTCTGAAAAAGGAGATTGGATGTTCCTAACCTGCCTAATTCTTCTAAAGTAAAACACCAAAAATGGTGTGCTCATAAGAAAATGAAAAAATTATAAATTCCTCAGAAAAATTTGGACTAATGAATAAAGGTGTTTGGCCTAAATATATTTTCATATCATTAAAATATCCTTTTTCTTATTCAGTCCACTTAATTTTTCTTCCTTTCTTAAGCATATTTGACATTACTTTTAAAATTTCTGCAAAATTTGGAATAAAACGCCAAAGAAATTTTACTTTACCTAAGAAATATTGCACCTCCTTAAATTTTTTTTTATGCTCAATGTTTTGTATTGTTTCCACTCTATTGGGGTCGATCTAGATTCCCTCCTTTGATACTATCTGTCCAAAAAAATTTCCTTCCTTCGTAGCGAAATGGGATTTTTTCAGATTTAAAGAAACTCTGAATTTCCTGCACTTGGTAAAAACTGTCCTCAAATGTTTAAAATGGGCATATTCATATTTTGAGAAAATAGTGATTTCATCTAGATAAATTATAATGAACTTATATATTTCATAAACAAAAGTTGTATCCATTGCGCACTGGAAAGTAGCTCTAACATTCATGAGTCCGAATGGCATCTTAGAATATATGAATGTTCCCCAAGGCATGGTGAAAGTAGTCTTCTCCTGATCTTTTTTGTCAACAAGGATCTCATTTTATCCTAAAAACCCATCCAACATAGAAATCATTTTTGCACCAACCACCTTATGTATAATGTGATCCATTTTTGGTAAAGGATAATTATCCTTTAGTAACACTATATTCAAATTTCTGAAATCTACACATAGGCAAATTTCCCCACTCTTATTTCTTGGCACCAAGTTTTCTATCTAATTTGAAAAACTGAGTGGAATGATGATTTTTGCAGCTAACAATATTTTTACTTATTTATCAATCAATCGCAGTAGTTTTAGAGTGATCCTTCTTATATATTTTTTAAAAGGTTTCTCATTTTCCTTAAGTGTTATAGTGTGTTGGATGATAGTTTAATCATATATCTTCAAATATTCATATCTCCAAGCGAATATATCAGTAAACTATTTCAAAAATTATACATATTTTGGTTTCTTCTCCTCTTTCAAAGTATTATAAACTTCTACTATATTTGGATCAATGTTGATCCCCAAATTGTAGTCTTCTATCTCACCATCACTTGGCAAGATCCTTGGCTTAACTGCCACATCATCTGAATCAAATAACCTCTCTAAAGGTGTTGGGCTTATATTATATTTTTTCCACAACTAGTCACGCATGGGGGGTCATAGGGGGAGCGACAGTCCATCCTATACGTTGCACCGGGCACAGTAGGGGGGTCACAGGGGGGGCGGCAGCCCCCCCTGTCAGGGTCTGGGGCAGCGCTCCAGGAAAAGTTTTTTTGGTCCTTATTTTCTGGTGGGCAGACCCGCCCATGGTTTTGTGCATGGGCATGGTTTTCGGGTACGATGGTTTTTGGCCCCTGGTATTTTGTAGATCCGGTCAAGGGAACTACAGTTATGTTCTAATCTAGGGTTAATGGATTGGGGTTTATGTATGCTTCGGCATGTATATATATTTGTTGTAACACTAAAAGGAATATAATTAAAAATCAAGTTGGTCATCCCGATTTGGGATCCAGGGGAAAATCTCTATGTATATTTGTTCTATGTTTTATGCTCTCGCTATTGTTTTTTTTTTTTTTTTTAAGATTCGTTTGCAGATAATTTCTGTACAGGGTTAAAATCTACATTTGGTATCGAAGTTGTTTCGTCTTCAAGGGGACGCCTTTGCTGCTAAGGTTTTTTTTCTCGAACCTGAGGTAGACCCTGTTCAGTGGGAGATCTGCGGGATCGATTCTTACGGTGAAAGAAGATGGCGAGCGGCAGGAAGATAGAGATCGAGAAATTTAATGGTCAGAGTTTTGAGTTGTGGAAGCTCAAGATGGAGGATTTGCTGATGGATAAAGATCAGTGGATCGCAGTAGATCCGGGTACTAAACCAACGGCAATGTTAGATGAAGACTAGAAGAAGCTAGATCAGAAGGCAAAGAGCACAACGTGGTTATGTGTCTTAGATTCAGTATTTTTGAATGTATCTGGAGAAGCTACAGTGAAGACCTTGTGGGACAAGCTAGGGACTTTGTACCAATCTAAGTCTCTAGTGAATAAATTGTTCTTGTGGAAAAATCTATATAACTTGAGGATGAAGGATGGAGACTCGGTGACAGAGCATCTGAACGCCTTGAATACTGTGGTAAGTCAGTTGTCATATGTTGATATTAAAATATCAGATGAAGATAAGTGCATTAGTTTGTTGTGTTCTCTACCAGATTCGTGGGACAGTCTGGTTATTGGAATAGGTAGCAATACAACTACCTTGAATTTTGATGACATTGTCTTAGCCTTGCTGTCGGAGGAAATGAGACAGAGAAATATGGAGGGTCAGAATGGAGATTCCTTATCTGTATGAGGAAGGTCCCAGAATAGAAACAAGAATAAGGTTTAAAGTGGGAGATCTAAATCTATATGGAGATCTAAATCTCCTGGAAAGTTTGTAAAGGTGTGTTGGAAATGCGGAAAGGAAGGGCACTACAAAAAGGACTGTAGATATAAAGCTCCTGAGAAAGGAAAGGGATCTGATGATGCTCCTTCTGCAGAGGCAAAAACCACCTTGGATGAAGGTGGGGATGTGTATTTGTCTTCTTCTTCAAATACACATGTAGATCATGAGCCATCGTTGATTGATTCTGGTGCATCCTTTCACTTCACTCCCCATAGGGAGTGGTTTTGCGAGTATGAGAAAAATGATGGTGATGATGTCTTCTTAGGTGATGATAGGAAGGCCAGAATCATCTGACGTGGAAAATTCAAGATGAAGCTACAAGGTGGAAGGATTAGAACACTTCCTGGTGTTCTGCACATTCCTGCATTGGCCAGAAATATGATTTCTGTAAGCAAGATGGATGATGCAAGTGTAAAAACAGTGTTCGAGAAAGATGCCTGTAAGATGGTTAGAGGAGCACTGGTATTAATGCATGGAGTTCAGATTGGAACTCTATACAAGCTTTAGGGCAGCACTATTATTTATAGGTGCAACATTTCTGTGGCTCCCGAAAGTGGAGTGGAAAGCCTAGCGTTCTTTGGAGAAAATACCATGCTATGGCATCAAAGGATTGGACATATTGGAGAGAAGGGCCTTTGGATACTGCATGGAAATGGTATGGTAGAAGGTATTTCTAATAGCTCTCTGGATTTCGATTTCTGTGAACATTGTGTATATGGGAAGCAGAATCGTGTGAGTTTTCCTTCTGGTGCTAAGAGGTAAAACAAGATATTAGAGCTTGTGCAAAATGATGTGTTTGGACCTGTGTTGGTTCCATCAATGGGTAAGTCTGTGTACTATGTTTCATTCATATATGACTTCTCAAGGAATACATGGATATATTTCTTGAGGAAGAAATCTAAATTCTTTGATATATTTAATGAATTTAAGGCTCTGGTGGAAAACCAGACAGAGAAGAAGATAAAGGTGTTGAGGACAGATAATGGTGGGGAGTTCTGCAAGAAGGAATTTGAAGAGTTTTTTAAGAAGTGTGGTATAGCACAGCAGAAGACTACTCCATACACACCTCAGAAAAATGGAGTTGCAGAAAGAATGAATAGAATGTTGATGGAAAAGGCAAGAAGCATGCTCAATGGTACTGAGTTAGGACAAAAATTCTAGGTAGAGGCAGTGGAGACTACATGTTACTTGGTTAACAGATCACCTTCATCAGCGTTGGAGGATAAGACTCCACATGAGGTATGGACTGGTAAGAAACCCTCTCTTTCAAATCTGAGGGTATTTGGATGTGATGCATATGTACATGTTCCAAAGGAGAAAAGTAGCAAGTTGGATAATTAATCTGAAAGGTGCATCTTTATTGGGTATCAGGATGGTTTAAAGGGTTACAAGCTTTGGAACCCGGAAACAAGGAAGGTTGTGTATAGCCAAGATGTGGTGTTTAGATAGGTGAAAGATGTTGTTAAACATTAATTCCTACCAAAGGAACCTGAAAAGATAGAGTTTGAGCTAAAGGAGGATGAATCAGTCTCTACAACAAAATAAGACTCAGAAGAGGAAGAGCCACAAACTCCAGCTGTGAGAAGATTAGTTCAGGAAATAAGACAACCAGAAAGATAGATTCCATCTAATTTCTGTTCAAATTTTTCTTTAATTATAACTGATGATGATCCCAGAACCCTCAGGGAGGCAGTAGATTCAGAGGATGGAAAACTCTGGAAGGAGGCCATGGTTGATGAAATGGCATCCTTGCATAAAAATGAGGCATGGGATCTAGTGGAGTTTCCGGCTGGAAGGAAGCCCATCGGGAGAAAATGGGTGTTTAAGAAGAAGATGAATGTAGAAGGCAAGATGGAGAAATAAAAATCTCGATTGGTAGCAAAAGGTTATTCCCAGGTGCTGGGAATTGATTTTAGTGATATTTTTTCTCCTGTTGCCAAAATTAATTCTATTAGATTCCTTTTATCTATTGCTGTTGCATTTGATTTTGAGGTAGAACAGATGGATGTGAAGACAATGTTTCTTCATGGGGATCTGGAAGAGGAGATCTACATGAAACAACCTAAAGGCTTTATGGTGAAGGGAAAGAAAGAACTGGTATGCAGGTTAAAACAGTCACCAAGGATGTGATACCAAAAATTTGATACCTATATACGGGGACTTGGCTTCACCATAAGCAAGGAGGATCACTGTTTTTATCTTAAATTAATTGGTTACCATGTTATTTATTTTGTCTTGTATGTGGAAGATATGTTGTTGATTGGAAATGACGAAGAAATTATCCAAGATTTGAAGACCCAACTGTTCTCCAAATTCAAAATGAAGGACCTTGGTGCTACAAAATATATTTTGGGCATGGAAATTAAGAGAGATCGGGCAAAGAGGAAGCTCTGGTTAAACCAGAGGAAGTATGTTGAGACTATATTACAGAGGTTCAATATGCAGGATAGTAAACCTGTGAATGTTCTGATTCTTGTAGGTACAAAGTTGTCTGCTGAACAATGCCCCAAGACACAAGAAGAAGAGGAGGATATGTCCCATGTTCCAAATGCAAGTGTAGTGGGTAGCCTGATGTATGCAATGGTCTGTACTAGACCATACATTGCACATGCAGTGGGAGTATTGAGCAGGTTTATGTCAAACCTAGGGAAGGAGGATTGGACAGTAGTGAAGCGGGTTTTCAGATATTTGCGTGGCACTAGTGATTATGGTTTGTGCTACTAGGGAAGACCATGATTAGAAAGAGTGTTGGAAATTCGTGGTTTTGTTGATGCGGGTTGGGCTAAATATATGGACCAAAGAAGATCTACAAGTGGGTTTGTGTGTTAGCCTATTTGCAGGTGCAGTCAGTTGGATGAGTAAAAGACAGTTTGTAGTGGCTCTTTCAACTATAGAGGCAGAATACATGGAAGCCACTCATGCAAGCAAGGAATAATTTTGGTTGCAGCAATTGTGTTCAAGTATGGGGTTGGTGCAGAAAGCTATAAGGATAGATTGTGATAGCCAAAGTGCAATTTTCTTGGCTAATAACCCTTCTTATCATTCAAAGACAAAGCACATTGATGTTCAATATCACTTTGTGAGATATATGGTTGAGGCTAAAAGGGTATTTCTGGTAAAGGTGGACACTTTGAAGAATGTTGGAGATGCATTCACAAAGTCTGTGAGCACTCAGAAGCTATCTTGGTGTAGAGAAACAATGGGTTTTGCAAATCTGGGCTAATGACTCAGCTCTCCTGTGGCCCCCTGCGGAAAGAAAACAACAAGTGGGATAATGTTGGGTTTGTGTTATATTCTTTCCACGATTAGTCACGCGCAGGGGGGCGGCAACCCCCCTTGTCAGGGTCCGGGGTAGTGTCCCAGGAAAAAAAGATTTGGTCCTTATTTTCGAGTGGGCAGACCTGCCCATGGTTTTTTGCATGGGTTTGCACATGGTTTTGGGGTATGATGGTTTTCAGCCCCTGGTGTTTTGTAGGTCTGGTCAAGGGAACTACGGTTATGTTCTAATCCAGGGTTAATGGATTGGGGTTTATGTATGCTTCGGCATGTATATATATGTGTTGTAACACTAAAAGGAATATAATGAAAAATCAAGCTGGTCATCCCGATTTGGGATCCAGGGGAAAATATATGTGTATATATGTTTTATGTTTTATGCTCTCGCTATTGTTTATTTTATGTTTTTTAAGATTCGTTTGCAGATAATTTCTATACAGGGTTAAAACCTACAAAAGGAACCAAACCTCTAAGGATTAGATTATTAATTAATTGAATAATTTCATGTCAAGCAACAATATTCAAAAATACATTTGTTTCGGAATTTTTATTTGTACTTTCATCTTCATCCTTGTCAATTGGAGTGTTGAGAAATTCATCTCTTCTTTCAAGAAACATTTTGATTTTTTTATCATCCTCAAACACCTACCAGTGCTTAGTATTATCTGGAATTGAGGCCTGTGTTTGAAATTTATCTCATACTTTTCCTTGGGATAAATTGGAATACTAAATGCACTAGCATTTGTTGCTAAAGAGTCTGTAATTACATTATCCTATCTAGGTGCCAACAAGATTTCATATTCAGAAAATAAGTTAGAAAATAAATCCCATGCCTAATTTCTATAGGCTCTCATTCTCTAATGCTTGGTTTGATAAGTACCTTTGATCTGGTTCACAATCAACTATGAATCTCCAAAAATATAAATTTTCTTCGCTTTTTTCTCTCCTAACAGATTTAGCCCAATAATGAGAGCTTCATATTCTGCCACGTTATTTGTAAATAAGAAATACCATTTAAATGAATGTAATTAGCTTGTACAATCGGGTGGAAAAATTCATATACCTACTCCAGAACCCTTCTCGCAAGTGGAGCCATCAAAGTATAATTACAGAATTCATCTGAAAATAAATGAACCTTTTTTTGTTGAACATTAGTCTCATATTTCGCTAATAGTTCTCCCTAAAAATAAAAATCATTAAAGAAAAATTGTTACCCCAATTCTATATCTATTGCATAGATGGGATGCTTATCCGTCTAGATTCTACTACTCACCATATAGGTCATTTGGACCTCTCAGTATAATCTTTTCAATTCACCAAACAATGGGATTGAAGCATAAGATATGTCCATCTGCAAAGTTCCTCCCAATATTGTTTCCCAAGATCGAGATAACAACATGAAAAATCTGGCTAAAATGTCTGCTACCACTATATCCATCATTACACTCTTAGAAGGAAGTTGAGCTAACGTGATAACTAAATCCTTTATCAGCCCTAAAATTTTTACTTTTATGGAATCAAAAGATAACAAATTTTTGTAGGGTATGATAAGTTGGAGTCCTAAATGGTCCATGACTCACTTGGGCATGAGGTTATGTGAAGCTCTGGAGTCTAACATGGCATTATGAAGGATCATATCATGTATGTTCAAACTTACGTAAAATGGTGGAACATCATCATTTATACTAGTGACATGTGGAACAAAAACAAAGTTAGGAGCTTCATCATATAGGTTGAAAGAATCCTGTGAATTTATGTTGACTTGATCACTTCTTGAACTTTTAACCATAGCAAAAATTGTTTTTCTATACTGTTCATTTCATAAGCATTCATCAAAAGGAATGGATACTTTTAAATTACTGATTTCAGTCTCCAGATTAAATGCTTATTACACTTTTTTTGAATCCTTGATCTCCTTTTTCACTTCTTCTACATTTCTTGAATTATAGTTCTTAGCATCCTCTGGTTTCCTCGATATCTCTATCCTAGCTTCAACTTTTTATTCAACTTCTATCTTTTGTAGTAGAATCTTAATAGGGATATTCTGGTTTTTGAGGTTTTACTGCCTCTGAAAATATGCCACCATATTATTATAACCCTATTGATAAACAATTTAATCACAAAGATGAATGTTTTCATTTTATCCTAAACATCCAACAAAGATATCATGTTCTTCTTTGGTGGCAAATACTTGGGTTTCTTTATCATCGAAACACCCAATATCATTATCTTCTTCATCAGTAACATCCTCATCAATGAAAAACTATGGAAAATGAGGCTTAATAAAAATTTGTTATTATTCATGATATTTTTTCTCTCTAGGACTATTTTTAGAAGCCCGGGGTCTTCTTAAATTCATATTCCTGACTTGAGGCTAATTTTCAGCTCAGGGAGGAGTTATTTTATCCACCAAATTCTGCATTGTTTTCAGAATCACATCAAAATTTACATCAAGAGATGAAGATGATTATTATTTGAAACCTACTCTCCTTTTAGTCTTCATTTTTTCCTTATTAGCCAACAAATTAGCTTCTACCCCAATTTCATTACTATGCATTGCCTCTAAAGTAGCAGGATTTCTCTCACGGAGATGATAAGCCAATTTGGCATCAAAACCATAAGGATAGTGTAATAAATTTAATCTTGGAGGAGGTTTGATCTCAATTGGAATTGAATTATAAAGCTTGATAAATCTGAATGTGAATTCCTGGACTGACTCCCCAGTGTTCCTATTCAAAATTTCATACTGAGCCAAAATATGTAATGGATTCTTTTTCACCTCCCACCTAGCAATAAAAATCCTTTCAAATTATTGAAATTAATTTATACTAGTTGTTAGTAAAGATATACACCACCTCTTCACCTCTCTTGACAGAATCTCTACAAAAATTCTCAGTTTCACATCTTCATGATCAACTTCTTCTAAGTCATTAAAATCATTGAGCTTGTCCACATGCTGCTAAGTTGTGAAAAACCTAGTGCCATCAAAATGTAACAAGCGTTTTCCATAATTTATAGGAATATCATGTAATTGTCCTTGAAGGTTTAAAGGTGCATACATAGAAACCATGATGTGAAAATATGCAGTTACAGTAGGAGGTTTTCACATTATATATCAAGGGAAAAATTTATTTTAGCAGAGTTTGATGGACCAAGAATGTGAGATCCCATAGAAGATGGAGGAGTAGTTGTAATAGAAAAAAATGGAATAGAGTAAGAAAAAGTTACAAATCTAGCTGCAACTTCCTAAAGTTTGTGAATTTTCTATTCTAATTTATGAAAATGTGACCAAATATCTTGGTATTGTGGCAATAACTCTATTCTTGGGATGTTAAAATAATTAACAAAGGGCATGAAAGATGTTGAATCTATAACAATGTCTGAGAGATTAATTTCAGACTTAGATCTGAACAAGCTATTTCAAATTTTATATGAAATTGTAAATCTTCAAGAGTTTCAATATTTTTTTATAATGAAAAATACCTTTCTAGAATTATTCCTGACTTCCTTAAATTTTTCTTCCTGAACAACTTCTCTAGACTTGATAGAAACAATGGTGGATTTGGATTAGGATTCCTCTGAGTATAAACGCCTCTATTTGATAGGACTTCGACATAAAAAAAAATTCAGAATTCAGAGTGGAGTCTCCCAAGAAAAAACCTTGCAGCCAAATAGATATTCAAATATCTATTTTCCCTCAAATGTCTGATCTTAGAAAATAATATTGTTTGGGGAAAAATACGCCTTTCATTCCCCATAAACAATGCCAAAATTTTATCTCTTAGAGAAACCCTACCAATTAGGGAAAAAATATAAGGTAACCTTGAACCTATTTTAGGTTGAAAATATTTCCCTTCAACCTGGAGAGGGATCTCTCCCTAAAACTCAACTACCCTAGGGCACTATAGTAGTAGGTTTATACTTTAAGCTTTATGGTGAGATTCATCTTAGATGTGATGAAATATGGTTGGGCTATATAGAAAATACACCATTGGGAATGGATTCTAAACTCTATCAGATTATGCTATAGATATAATGAGCAGGACACAAAAATAAAGGTACTAATAGCTCCTTTGAAAATTTGAGAAATTTAGAGGAAGACAACTGAAAAAGAAAACAAAATTATAGTTGACAAAAGCAACAAGTACGAATGACCGAGAAAAAAAATAAAGGAGCATGAATGAATCCCAATCTCAAATACTAAAGTTTCCATACATGAAGAATATTTTATAAACATATGAATAACAAATGGGGAGCTAATACATAGGAATTTTCTGCAAATTCTCATTGAAAACTACAATATATTTAAGATATGCTCAAATGCACTAGAATGTTATGTTTTCAACCAAAACCAACCCTATTCCATTCTTCAGAAATTATCTTTATAGACATTATATCAACTAATCATGGGATTATAGTTTCAAACCTAATTACAATAATCCAAAATATCAAAAACATTCTAAGCTCATGCACGTGGAAAATGTCTTTGATTGCATTAAGTATTTTTCTAAAATAAAAACTATCTACTCGAAACTATGATAATATATAGGCTAAGAAAATTTATTTTCAAATATCTTCCTTGATGATAGAAATAGGTACATAACTGATAGAACAAACTCCTTGCTGGAAAACAGGTCCCTTTGCAAAACAAGTTCAATCTTTCACTGAAAAACACACTTTTGTTGGAGCTCCTTTTCCCTCAGGCTTTCTGGTGAAATTATCGATACTACCACTGTCAAATTCTTTAGTTTCCTGAGTTGAAGATTTCACTGATAGACTGACTGTCGACATTTCCTTTCTATCTGTTTTCAGAATTTGCTGACAATTGGAATGTTAACATTTATTTTGAAAAATTCGCTGACAACAGAGATGTCAGCGCTCCCCCTCAAAATCGCTGACAGTGGAGATTTCAATTCCTTCTCAAAATTTTCGACAACAAATATGTCAGCTCTACTCTTGAAAATTGTTGACATTGGAGATGCCAAATATGTTTCTTTCAAAATCGCTGGCAATGGATATGCTAGTTCATCCCTGCTTTTCTATGTATAGCGTTGTCAAGAACACAATAAGCGATAAACCCAAAATTTTTGTTTCTCAAATGCATAATGAAAACTTTCAAAATGACCCCAAGCCTCCTAGCTGAGGGTGCTGGCTACTTTTAGAAGCACATCAGCTTTTAGGACCTTTTCCCTTACTTTCTTTGTCTTTTCTCTTTTTAGAGTGTGCGGTCTTCTTTCTGTTGATGATATGGTCCTTTAATGGCACATTATCTACATCAATCACCTCCTTGTCCAAATATGGATTTCTTCTCACTTTTATTTTAAACCTTAATTTATTTTTTGGCCTTGTATGAGGTTTTTTTCCTCATTTAAGGGTTTTAGATAGTGTTTCTCCAGCTTGGGTCTCAACTTCAACATCCTTACCTTTAATGATTTGTGTTACATTCCTGTTTGTAGGGGATGCTTCAACAGGTGAACTTGGGGTTTGGGGAGAACTGGTAGCAGAAGGTAAGGTTTTAGGGGTTTTAGGGTCTAGTATAGTAAGCCTGACACTTCTTCTTTGGTAGAATTTAGGGATTTTAGGGAAAGACGATTTACAATATATCTGTGCCTTTTTTTCTATGGGTTGGCTCAATAAGAGCTACTTCCTGAGTCTTTCTCCCCTGTTTATAAATTTTTGTTGTTCATCTTAACACATTAGGGGGTTGAGGTTGAAAACCTCCCAAAATAGAAAGTGGCTCCAGGTTCTCCCTGTTTTGCCTGGTTCTTTTTCAATTAACAGCTTAATGAGGGCTTTGTGGTAGACATAATGGGGAGAAGGGTCTATTCTTTCTCTGAAAGAAGATTCCATATGCTTAGACTCTCCAACAAATAGAAACAAGTGTTCATCCTATCCTAACCAACTAAACATGAAAGGAAATGAAAGTGATAGAGGTTTAACTGATTAAACCTTCCTTCGTATGTGAAGTACGACTGGGTGATCTTTAATAACCAATTCCACTTGTATTCTAACCAGAGTCTCTAAACTCCGACTCTACAGTTGTGATTCTTAAACTCCTTTAGAAATAAGGGCATGCCAATTCCTACCAATACATGAATCCTAGAAACCCACTCTCCATCTCTTGGAAATGATGCAGCCTCTATTATTAACTCTTCTGTGACTCAGAATGAGAGTCTGCCAATCTTGACTCAGTTTCCAACAAAACCCTGAGAAAATTCATGAGCCACGACATCGTGGTAGTCGGTGCAATGGTGGAAGTACTCTCAACACTCCACCCGTTGAAATTGATGTTGGCTGTCAGGATAAACCTCCAAAAGATGAGGTGCTTTGGGCTCATCCTAGTTAGCCTTGTTGCCTTTCCCCATTGCAAACTCTAGTTAGAAATGAACACACTAGGATTTGATCTTGTATCCTAGTGGAAAAAATCAGATGAAATATTGCCATGCGTTAACCACTTTCACAGAAAATAACCAAACTTAGACAGTGAAATGACCAATTTACAAAGTGGAATGAGTTTAATCGGCGAAGCGAATAATTATATTTGGGGGAAAGCATTACCGTTCGGGGTGAATTCACATTTTTAACTCATGAATAATCAATAAACAACATAGCGATGGCGGTGGAAAAATCATCGATTTAACATAACACTTAGCCCATGGCACACTTGCAAACCTCATCATTTCCACTAACATGGTCAGCGTAATTCCAAAAATCAAATTTGAAATTCGTTTTTGGCGTTGATGGTCGGCCTGCCAACTATATCAGAAATGTTGATAAGCCCATTTTCAGCACATTATTCAGAAAAATTTATCAGAACACCAAAAGCATTGATAGCCCTACTATTGATGATTTCCGTGTATTTTTAAACTAAAATGCTGACATCGAAATTGTCATCATTTTTTCAATTTTTTTAAGAAACAAAGTATAATGTGATAACACCCCTAATGGAGAAAATATTACAATATATTGTAGGTTATGAACAGATGTCATTATTAGAAGGATTTTTAGGATATAATCATTTTTTGTGCATCTTGAAGACATATTAAAAACCACGTTCAGGACCAAGTGGGGAACATATGCTTACCAGAAGATGCCTTTCAAATTGATTAACATTGGAGCTACCTTCCAAAGAGCCATGGACATTTCTTTCATAGGTTTGATTAACAAATCAATTATGGTTTATATAGATTACATTACAATCTATTCAAAGGACAAAAATAGTCATTTTAATGATTTAAAACAAATATTTGAAAGATGAAGATAGTTTGGGATTTATTCAAATCCTAAGAAATCATTATTTTCTCTTAGCGAGGGAAATATTTTAGATTTTATTGTTTCAAAAGAAGGAATTAGTATAGATCCAGAAAGATTTAATGCTATTTTTGAAATTCCATTACCTCATACTAAAAATATATGCAATCCTTTCTTGGCCAAATTAATTTTGTTAAGTGATTCATTTCTCACAAATTGTTATGCCTTTACAAAACATTATTGAAAAGAAGGCAATCTAAAAATGGGGAAAAATTGAAAGAAATTTTTTTGAATCAATAAAGCAGGCCATAATAGATGCTCCTTCATCATCATTAATTGATTTTGATTTTTCTAATGAATTTATCTTATACAATTTGTGTCCAAGCATTCTTATGTAGCAGTTTTAACACAATCTAATGAAGAACAAGTTGAAGCTCCCATTTCCTTTTTCAATTCTAATATAAAAGGAGTGGAATTGAATTATTCAGAAGTAGAAAAACAAGATTTCATAGTATTTAAGTCAGTAATTCACTTTAGTCCTTTTCTCTTAAAAAAACATACTAAAATGATTTTACATTTTCCAACAATCAGGAAATTGCTTATTCAAGGAGAATTAGGAGAAAAGAGAGCTAATTGGGTTACAACCTTACAAGAATATGACCTAGAAATAAAACTAGCTAAAATAGTTATAGGTCAAAGTTTTTGCAAGTTGATAACTGGAGCATATGAAAATACATCTGAAGAATATTCAGGTAATAATGTTCAAGTCTTAGAAGCATCTCTAGATGATACTAAATCCGAATATACTAATTTAGTTTTCTTTTTGAAAAATGGTTATGCACCAATTGAACTCTATTACAAGAAAATGATAGCCATAAGACTTAAAGCCAACCAATATGAACTTGTTTACAATATTTATTTTAGAATATATTATGATTATGTCTAACTCATGTGTCTAGAAAATCCTGAAGCTAAAAAGGTCTTGCAGGAATTACATTATGGACCAACTAGAGGAAAAGATAACAGAGATACTATTGATCACAAAATCCTCCATGCTGGTTATTATTTGCCTACTTTTTTCAAAGACACACATGTTTATGTAAGAAAATGCAAAGCCTGCCAAACAACTTCAAGAAGAGAGAAGAAGTCAGCCTTGTCTCTATAGCTAGTTATTATTGAACAACCTTTTTAGCAATGGGGGCTTGATGCTATAGGTGATATCATTCCAAATTATTCTAAACAACACAGATATATTTTAACTGCTACATATTATTTCACTAAGTGGGTGGAAGTAATCCCTTTAAAGGTATTCAACTCTGAAAGTGTCATGGATTTTATTGATCAACATATAATTACCAGGTTTTTCATACGTAATGCTATCATGTTTGATAATTATTCCTACTTTTACGTCAATTCTATTATTGAATTTTCATTAAAGAGATGTTTTAAAATTAAATATTCTACAAATTACTATCCGCAAGAAAATGGATTATCTGAATCACCAATAAAAACCTCTTGAGAATAATCAAGCGAACCATTGATGATAACCAAAAAAATTGACATATTAAGGATTTAATATTTTCTCTATGGGCTTATAGAATTACCCATAAAACTTCTTTAGGAATTCCCCCCTATCACTTTGTATATGGAAAAGAAGTTGTATTACCTCCTAATTTAGCTTTACCTTTCACTAGTCCTAGTGCAATCCATTGAGTAAAAACCATTTTCTTCCTTACAATTGAGATTATCTCAAATTTTGAAACTTGAAGAGGAAAGAGATAAATCCAAAAAAAATCATACCCAACATCAAAATACAATTAAATCTTGGTTTGATGCAAGTTCAGTAGATAATAAAACTTTTGAAATCAGTGACTTGGTTCTGAATTGGGATAAAGCCAATGAGGAAAAAGGAAAACATATAAAGTTCCAAAAACTTTGGCTTGGTCCATTTCAGAGTGTAATTTAAAAGTACTTAAACTTGAAAGATAAGGGGTCTCATTATGATGCAACTTACCATGATCATGGGGAACTAATTCTATTGACATTATCACATCTGGCTACCAAACTAGGATAATAACTTGTAGTCTAAAAAACTGTAATACAACAGGTCTCATCATGAGCCAACTTGTCCAATATCATTATAACTTGTAAGTGGCATTGTCATTATCTGGCCACCAAACCAAGACAATGGCTTTCAAGTAATAATTTTTTTTTTTAAATATATTAATGCCTTTAAAGATTTATTGTATGGGATGGGATACTAATATTACTTGGTTAAATGGTAACCCTGTCGAGGCTATGGACGCATGCTGGCACTAGTGGCTCTACCAGTGACAAAAGGCCTATCTTAATGTGAAGCTTTAATAATTCTTTATTTTATATTTTTAACTAATACAATGATTGAAAAAGATAGGCTTGGTTCTTATACATAAAAAATTATGAAGTTTTCTAAATAATGAGTTTTTTTTATTTAGAGTTGTTTCAAACCATCTAAATTTCAAAATTTTAGTATTTCTATGTATCATTTCTTTAATTGTTGCAAATTCATTTTATTTTAATAGAGATAACTGTTTCACCCACTACATTGCCAATTGTTGTATAATTAAACAACCCCCCATGTTTATACTTAGTTTTCGATAATAAATTGGGACCTTTTTAATTTTTATGTTTTATTTCCTTTTAATAAACTTTTTGTTTTAGGAAATAAATAATAAATTTGATTTAGTTATGATCATTTTCATAAGATTCAAGACTTTCTCTCTTATCAAAACCTTATATAGGAGTTACAAGTGAATTTTATTATGAAGGCCCAAGCCTCTGATAGGTATCACCCATAAAAGACGAATGACAATGAAACTTTTAAACTTACCAGAGCCTTTTTTATCTTAACATCCCACTGTAGTGAGTTATGATAAAACATAATCCTGATATGCTTTTACCTGATCCATAATTTACTCAAAAAGAAACATACGCAAAGGATCTTATTAAAGTTTAAAGCGTGAAACATTATTATAAGCTCCCGCTGGACCCACAACGTTATGTATTGATGTGTGTCATATACGAACTATTGTTCATCGTAACTTTCTTACGAATTTTGTTACGATATCAAAAACCTCCAATATCATTTGTTCTGATACCACTCATAGCTGATATTCTTTTCATATGATGTCCTTTAAATAATATTCTAATAAAGCATATAAAAACTCCTTTACATCAAAGTTATTTCATCAGGAAATTCTATAAGAACTCCCCATATTCAACATCCAAATATGCATTTCCATCCTTTTATCGAATATTTTTGAATCATTCGTAACCATTATATATGATTTTTCCCACATTGGAAGATTGAAATATCGTAACTCTTTTACTTAAATTCTTCCGATATTTTCCTTCTCTTAAAGTGATATGACTAGCCCATGAGGTTGCACACTTGTATATTCAATGATTGGGGATATGTGAGTAACGTTTCTTGAAAATGTAAAATCTTAGATTTAATTTGGATCATTTGTGAATATTTCATTAAAGGGGAAAGGGTTTCTATTGTAAATTACATTTGCGCTAATTCTTGGAAAAAGGAAGCATCTCGCTCATCTCTGTGTTTTTGTTACTAGCCCATCCTGATTCTCAAAATATTGAAGAAATGTCGAAGGAAGGGAAAGGGGAAAATAAAACTCTTTCACATAAACAACCTACTTCTCCCATTGTTGAACAAAAAGGGTGCAAGGCCCTTTCTTCTAGATTTTTTTTCTAATACAGTCTACTCAAGGGATTTTGGACACTCATCACGAGTAGTGATGTATCAATGTTTTGCGGATGAAAAACGTAGAATCACAAAGGGAGTAGTGATTGTTGATGATTCTATTCTAGTTCTAGAAACCACTTTCAGTGATGTAGAAAATTCATTTCTTCATAGAATTACAACCTAACCCGAAATTATTCCCTATACTGATATTCTCCTCTGGGTCGTCAATAATTTGAACATTGATGATAAGAGTATTTTTACAAGAAAAGTCACATTCATCGGGTCATTTTCTAGTGAGGATTTACATAATATGTACAATCTGCCTGAGGCCCAATTGAAATATGATAAATCTTACATTGAAGCATTCCTCAAGGAACATGTTCATGCATCGGAAAAAATCAGAGGTTGGAGGAAATATTCGAATAAGCACAAAAGAGAAGAAAGCAATAAGTACATTTTTTATTCTCTTGTTGGGCCTTATTCTCAGATTGATGCTATGATGTGTAGAATTTATGCAATGCCTAATGTACAAAATTTCTAAAACCAATGGGTACCTATAATTGATTGGTCTTCTAAGGGGTTTATATTTGATTGAAGTGGGGGGGAGGGGGGATTCTTTCTGATAGTTTAGCTACACATATCTAGGATTTTAGAAGTGGTCACAATGTCTCTCAAAATATTTTTCCTCCTTTTTATATGAGCACATATATTTCGTATTCTCTATGTTTTTCCATGGATTTTTCATCTATGGGATGCAAATGGACTATGCAAGACCCAACTCCCATCCATATTTACCATGATATTCTATGGGACTCCAAATACCATTAGAATTTTTATAATATTTTCCACAGGGTCATGCTGCCAATTGATCAAGTAATCTTTGATACCAAAGCACACCAGATATCTCCAGAGGTTGAGAATGACCTTATGAGAGTAGGGAAATGGTTTTGTGAAGAATATTTCACCTATATCAGAGTATATGGGAGTTTGGATAACCCTCATGTCCTACCATTATTTGTGCCAGATAAACTATTGTGTGGAGAAATAGCCTACCAAACTATGGGTAATGGTATTTCTAAAGTTCTTAGAGAAGATAATAAAAATATATCGCCTCTTTTGCAGGCTAAATTTGGAATTTGTGCTTTGGAAAATTACAAACATGCATCAATTGAGATTAAAGATATTAAAACTCTAAAGTTTCCTACTGGATCGAATAGAAAATATGATCCTAATCTTGTTATCAAGAAGATTACAACATAACAGAGTATTTTATAGTTCATGCATGAACTAGATAATTTTGATCATATGTTTGAGAAAGCTTCTTCTTATTCTATGTGTTAAGTCCTTATATTAATAGTGTAGTCCCTTATTATGTTAGTGTAGCCCCCCTTATTGTTATTTTTGTACCCCTGTAACCCCCATATTGTTATTATTGTGCCCTTACATTATTATTGTTAGGTCGGCTAGGATTACATTATGGCCCCACTAGGATTACATTATGGCCCCATGGATTCCTATATATAGAAAGGAGGTTTTGTCATTTGTATCATCAAAGAATTGTTCATTCATGTAATGTATTGGAGGTTTCCCCCTCGAAGTGGCTTATTCTAAGGCGTTGATATCTCCTTTCTTCTATTTTTGGAGATGGTTTCACAACATTTGGTATCAGAGCTTTGGATTCTAGGGTTTCGCTGCTCCAAACAGGTCATCGTGGACTTTTCGCTATACCTTTTTTTCTACGAAGGTTCAGATGCTAAACGTTTTAGAGTGTGAAGCTGAAATTTGGAAGAACATCTTCACAAAATTTCAGAGCTTGGTTCACAATATTTGTGGCAATATGATCTGTGGAAGTTAGGGCTTTTTGTAGGCTCTTGAATTTCACTTAAAAGGGTCATCGCATAAGTTTCTCTATAAAAACATTTCTACGAAGGTTCAGAAGTTGAAATTTTTAGAGTACAAAGCCAAAATTTTGAGGAACATCATCACAAAAATTCAGAGCTTGGTTCGCAATATTTTCGAAGATATGATCTGTGGAAGTTAGGGATTTTTGCAGGCTCCTGAATTTCACTTAAAAAGGTCATCGTGGAATTTGCGCTATATCTATTTTTCTACTAATGTTTAGAAGATGAAATTGTTAGAGCACGAAGCCGAATTCTTGAGGAACATCGTCGCAAAATTGTAGAGCTTGGTTCGCAATATTTGTGGAGATATGAGCTATGTAAGTTAGGTCTTTTTCAGGCTCCAAGATTTCATCTCAAAGAGGTGATCATGGGAAAATCTTCATAACTCTCTCTCTGAGCATTGGATTGGAATTTTGTAAAACATGACTGAAACTACATGGACTTCAGTTTCCTATCTATAAATTTCAGAGCCAAAGGAGCAAACAGTGACACGTGGCAAGTCGTACAAGTTCGCTCTACTGAACTAGTCCATAATTAAGTCATTGTGGGAGATTGGACATAACTTTTCCTTGAAGAATCCAAATCAGGTCATACCTATGGCATTCAAAAGAGGATTCATAGGGCTATCTCAAGGAAAAATTTCAGATATTGAAGATTTGAAATCATAGAGATAGTTCAGTTTCAATATTGAGCTCCTCAAAATCAAGAAAAAGGTGTGTATTTGGTTTTTAAAATTGCATAACGTTTGTTTGAAAAAGCTATTTGAAGTGATTCCAAGTGCATATTTTAGATTTTTTATTAGTATTGGGTCCTATAATTCCTCCAAAAAAATAATTCCATATCCATTAAGCCCTAAAAAAGCTATACTATGACGCATGAAGAGGAAGAATTGCAGTATGAGATATCAAAATTATAGTACCAAGTGCAACAAATTTCAATCTTACAAAGAGCAAACGAAGATGACATAGATGGTTTAAAAGAAAAAATGGAGGCTAATTTGGATGGTTTGAAGGATCAAATAATAGCTAATATGGATGATAAATTAGTGGAAGATCACATCAAGCATCAACAACAACTTCTCCAACTCTCAAAGGATAACCTAACTTTGGTGCAGAATATAATAAAACAAAAGGAAGATCAACATCACATCGAAAGAAATTTTGAAGCAGTCACAGAAACAAGAACTTGACAAGTATGATCAATTTCAGAGTATCTCAGCAAGTGGAAGAACTTTCCTGTAGAATATTCCACATGGGAGGATGATAATTTTATACAGAAGCATCAAGAAATAATCATGCGTTGAGGACAACACTTTTTTGAAGGAGAGGGGCATGTTAAGTCCCTATATTAATAGTGCAGTCCCTTATTATGTTAGTGTAGCCCCCCTTATTTTTATTGTTGTACCCCTATAACCCCAATATTGTTATTATTGTGCCCTTACATTATTATTTTTAGGTCGGCTAGGATTACATTGTGGCCCCATGGACTCCTATATATAGAAAGGAGGTTTTGTCATTTGTATCATCCAAGAATTGTTCATTCATGTAATGTATTGGAGGTTCCCCCCTCGAAGTGGCTTATTTATAAGGCGTTGATATCTCTTTTCTTCTATTTTGGAGTTGCTATCACAACACTATATAGATTTGATATGGAAAAGAACAATTAACTCCTGAGGAAATGAACTAGTTTATCCAATACAAGGCTTCTAGGCTGGTTAATCTCACTATGGATTTATTACAAGTGTCCCAAGATAAAATTTCCACTAATGTAACTGATATTGCACACTCGGTTGATTCTTCTTAGCTAAAGATAACTGATTCCTCTACCTCTTCCCAAATAGATGAAGGTGTGCTTGATTCTAAGCTAGAGGATATGTGGAATGAATATATCCAAACCTTGAATTTTTCGACTAATCCATCTCAATTTTTTAGACTAATCCACAGGTGAAGGTTCAGGAAACCTCAAATAATCCGAAAAAATTGTCAAAACAGTGAACGATGTTAAAGAACCTTCATAGGATAGATATATATAATGCATACCAATATTCCCTTCTTCTAATGTGGTATTAAAAATATAATAAATTCTTCCATTGGATATTTTCTACACCCCTTAAAACAAGATGGTAGTAAAAACAGAAAGGAAAAAGAGAAAGCTTGATCAGCCCTAGGCTTTGGTCCCAGGTAATGCATCCTTTGAGGTATTGTGGAAAGGCTCCTCGACCACTCCAGCATAGGAATTGGGAAGGCTTACATAGTTTATAGGTGCATATACTTTAGCTACTATTGATAAAGTTGTAGAGGTCAAACAGTAGCTCAAGCAGAAAGAAGAGAAAATTGTTCTGTTGGAACAAAGTATTGAAACAGAGAAGAAAAATATCTCAGAGCCTTGGCAATCCTAGATGATAAAAATTTAGCATAGATTTGATTCTCTTAAGTTTTAGGATGATGCAGATTTAAAGGTCAGGGATGCAAAAATATAGGAATTATAGGGAAGGATTCAAAACTTGAGTGCAAACCCAGAGTTATAAGAGTTCAAGAAAGAGGTGAAAGAGATAAACACTCTTATAGCCCAACATGAGATAGTCTTTTGCAAGAAATTGACATTTATTCATGATAATGTAAAACTGTAGAATCCTTGGTTAATAAACTTTCTCATACTAGAAATTATTTTGATGAGATAGAAGAGAATATTTTTGGCTTCTTGACTTGGCAGGAAAAAAAAGAGGGTATATCAGTAATCTACTTAATATTGAGGAAAATCATAAGGAAATCATTTTCAGATAATGGGAAATCCACATTAAAAAAAGAAAGGCTTCAGTTTATCAAGCTCGATACATTTCCAATAATGATCATTGAAGAAATTACTAATAATTTTCTTCAATTTAATCTTATCTCGAGTTGCTCCAAAGGCACCCTTCCAGATATCTAATTTTTGAAAAAGACATGGCAAGAGTCTTCGATAAAGAGGGTTGATATTATAGATCAATTAACCAATATTTATTTAGAATTAAATTGTAAATTCTTGGTTAAATGTTATGAATCTAATTCATAACTAAAGTAATACGTATAGTCATTAATAGAATAAAATAGAATAAATGTAATTACTAACTAATCAATTAGGATTATGTTAAATAGTCATTAGGTTAATGAAAAGGCATGTCTAAAAGACATGCCCATTCGTGAAAAGGTACCTGCATGGGTATAAAAGCGGGACCTCGTTGTAATCATTCAATGTCATATCTTATCAATAAAATATTTATTATTATAAATACATCTTGGGTATTTTTATAATTAAAGCTATTTCTGCTATCAAGTCAACAAGCGTATAAGTCTTACTGCTACAGTATTCAAATCTACAACTTCCGCTGCTACAGTGGTATCGGAGCACCACCTTATCATTTACTCTTTATCGGGAACTTTCATGCGGCCAAAGTTCGGGCTGAAAGCAATGATAAGTGGTTAATTGCAAATGTCCAGAAAGATGATCCAGTGTCTCACCAAATTAACCAGCATGTTTGGAGAAATCGTGAAATTCAAGATATAGTCCAGAAACATTTTTTTTTCTTTCAGGTTTATGATCATTTGGAGGAAGGAATTAAGCTATCCAATTGGTATAAGATCGGGGGTACGCCTCCTATTCTGATAATAGATCCTAAAACAGGATTAAAATTGCATCAGGAAGTAGGGCCTGTGGATGCCCAAAGAGTTCTCGAGATTCTCCGTCCCTTCACGGAGAAGGGTCCCTTGGAAGATAGTAAACCCACTGAATCTGCTATTCCTGAAGAAGTAGAGAAGATCGAATACCCAGTTTTTCCACGAGAGCCTGCTGGAGGCTTACAGCAATATCGTATCAAGGTTCGAGCAGACGTGTCAAATCAGCGTGACTTTTCCAAGCTCATTCGATTATTAATAATTACATGTGTATATATATATAATATTACGGTTGTATATATATATATGTGTGTGTGTGTGTGTGTGTGTGTGTGTGTGTGTGACATAATATTATTAATATAATTATATAATAAATTTAATATAATTATATAATAATATTAATTTAAAAAAAAATTATTAATTTAATTAATTAAAAGTACTATTTAATTAATTAAATTAATGAAAAAAAAAGAAAAAAAAAAGGAGAAGATAAAGTATATACATAAAGGAGTTAAATACTAAATATATATATATTCAAGTTCCGTCTTAAGGAAGGAAAAAAGTTATTATTAGAAGAAAAAAATTGAGAACATGGATTTAGGACGATGTGAAAAGCACAAGGAAGATACCAGTGACTTAAGACATGCTTAGCAGATAAATTCAAGTAAAGGGAAGTGTCGAAAAGTTAAGCTTTGAGGACAAAGCTTTTCGAAGGAGGCAATGTTATGAATCTAATTCATAACTAAAGTAATACATATAGTCATTAATAGAATAAAATAGAATAAATGTAATTACTAACTAATCAATTAGGATTATGTTAAATAGTCATTAGGTTAATGAAAAGGCATGTCTAAAAGACATGCCCATTCGTGAAAAGGTACCTGCATGGGTATAAAAGCGGGACCTCATTGTAATCATTCAATGTCATATCTTATCAATAAAATATTTATTATTATAAATACATCTTGGGTATTTTTATAATTAAAGCTATTTCTGCTATCAAGTCAACAAGCGTACAAGTCTTACTGCTACAGTATTCAAATCTACAACTTCCGCTGCTACATTAAATCACATAGTCAGTGGCTCATGCTCTGATGTTTATAGAATACCACCACACAGATGCTACCAGCATTGAGGGATGTTGTTTTCACCAGTCGAATGTGAACTCAGTCAACAAATCCTCTTGATTTAAAAAATATGATTGACATATTTGATTTAAGACAATGCATTGGAGGACAATCTTCCTCCTAAGCTTAGAAAATTTGGTGTAACTATATTCTAATGTTTTCCTTTATTGTCACTTCTCTTACTAACTTATTACAATTTTTTTGGTTTTGTATCTTTTTCAATTTGTAAAGAAATTATATATTGTCTCTCAGTGATAGAGACTAGGTTCGGAAATTTGTAGAAAAAGGAAGCTTTAAGTTTCACCATTGTATCTTAATTTTTATTAATCTAAAGATGAAACAATCTCTCATAATCACTATTGATGTGTCCGATTGAAATTTGTTAATTATATGTGAATAACGAGATCTCAATATGTTTGATGATTAAATAACTAATTCAATTAACTATTTAATTATATTAGTTTTCTTTTTGTGAGCTATATTCATAATTACATGATAATCTACATTTTTATGTTAATAGTAAAATCTTTATAAAACACATATTTTGTCATCTTTCCTGTGATAGATAGATAGCTAATAGTAATTATATTTCATATTTTAGTTATATTAGTGTAATATACCCTTACACATTTCATTTTTCATTAGCTTATAAAAAGGGAAAGTGGTCCCATAACTCCAATCAGAGCCATCATTCCAAAGGGAAAAGGATCTGCTCTATGGTCCCGGCCAGATGGTTATCCCCAATGTTGATGCAGTCATTCAGGACTATCCACACCTTCCTAAGAACTCATTAAAGCTAAGAAAATGTTACTTAATGTAGAAGGAGATGTATAATCAATTATTTATGTGCATAGGAAAGGTTATATGGGCCTTATGTTTTACCTAATGGGGAGGCCCATCATTATGCATATTAAAGAAATCATTAAATGCACTTACGTAGGTACCGCAAGCTTGGCATGCAAAAATGGATACATATATTCTCTCCAAGAATTTTCTTAGATGAAAATCAGATATGAATGAATTAATCATTATAGAAAACCAACATCTTCCATTGTTGTAGAGAAGTCTACTTTGAATGATAGGTTTTCTATGACAAATATGGAACTATTAGACTATTTCCTTGGTCTTGAAATCAAGCAAGTGGATTCAAGAATCAAGTTGGAAAAATATATGTATGCTAAGACATTCTTAATACATTTCAAATGAAAAATTGTAAGATATATCCAATACCATTTTCATCTAGGATCAAGTTAGTAGATGGTGGTGCTACCCCTTTAGTTGAATCTATCAATCATTGATGGTTAATTGGGGTTATTTTGTACCTTACTCACTCTCAATTTGACATCTCCTACACAAATGAAGTAGTTTCTAGGTATGTGAAGGAGCCACATGAGTTACACTAGAGTGAAGAAAATAAAATTCCTATATATGTCAAGGGGAATACTAGTTTTGGTATACATTATGTAGTAGGTTATTCCTCAAACCTCGTTGGATACAAAAAATTAGATTAGGATTTTTATGCAATAGAACATGGATCCAACTAATGATATTTTCTCTACCTTAGATTTGGTTCTATATGTTGGTTAAATAAAAATTAATCAAATAGAGGTGGAGTACAAGGTTGAAGTGAATACTACCACTTAGACTATATGGTTGTAGTACTTTCAAATTGAATTAAGTGTTTACTTTATTGACCAATAATTATATGATGTGATAACTAGAGTACACAACTTCTATATATATCTAGTATAATGGTAATTGACCAAGAACATTGAGATACACATGCGCTTTATCAAAGGACATATTCATGATTGACTTATTGATCTACAATAACTTCCTTCTTTGAATTAGATTGAAAAAATCTTCACCAAGACATTCACCAAGAAAAAGTTCACATACTTTCAAGTTCTTTTAGGGGTCAAGGACACAACTATCTAGGAACTATTTTTCTGCATCACACTCTATTTTTGGGGGGATTCTTCCCACTGTGTTTTCTCTCTTTACCTCACATTTTGAAATATATTCTTTTCATATATGTTTGTATTTCAATGCCTAACATGGCTAAAACTTGTTGGGAATCATTTGTATCACATAGTAGTTGTGATTCATGGGATTTGTGATTTGGGGGGTGTTGGTGTAACATCTCATTTCCTAACCTAACCTACCTTACACTTCATATCCTTCAAGTAAACTTTATATTATTAGCACTTATTATTTTTAGTATGTCTACTTTTACTATGGGCTACCAAGTAGGATGGCATGTAATAATGATTAGGAATTAACTATGCAATCACATTGAAATTTATTATCCATTAAAGGGAACTTCATAGTGTCTATCCACTCTATACACAAGTGCACTCTTTCTTCTTATTTTTTGGGACAAAACTTATCCAAAACCCTATGCTATTATCAGTTTATTCTAGGAAACCTTATCGTTTGAATTTTAGTCGTATACTTGGAGTTTTTCCTAATTTCTTGAGTTAGAAGTTGCATGTGAGAGTTCTTAATTTATTCCTCACTTATTTTTTGCTCATCCTATACTTAGTAAACTATGTTATTTACTATAATTTTATTTTCGACCATACAACTCCATTTTTGGCCTAGTTTATTGGAACTATGGGAGATATGCTTTTCTATTGTTTTTGAATGCTCAAGAAACCACACTTAATGTGCATAGATCCTCTCTAGGAGATGTTATTTAATTATACACAAGTCAAGAAAAGTAATACAAGTGAATTTTAATTTGAATTTTAGCTATTTAGTCTATTAAGTTTTGTGTCATTCTCTTTTCTCTCTTTGTTCATGTAATTGCAAGTGTAGTTATTTTATGAAAATTTTATCTTGAAATTGTGCTTAAAACCTAAAAATAACAAATGAGATTATCAAAATGATTTCTTAGTTTCCAAATCCAATTAAGGAAGAGGAAAACAATGTCCTATATAGTTTTGTCATGAGGGATGAACTCTTAGGGGTAATTAGCTCCAACATGGGAGATAAGAGACCAGGTTCAGATAATTGCATGATTTAGTTTATTGAGGACTCTTTCAATGCATTAGATGATGACTTACTTTTGGTGAGGGAGAATATTTTGTGCAATGAAAAAATGAATTTTAGATTCCATTCCCCATTAATAACATTAATGATATCCCTAAGGTGGGATATCATGTCTCCTTTAATGAGTTCATACCTATGTCATTATGAAATTGCTTATAAAATATCATAGAAAATATTATTAGATTTAGGATCAAACTAATTATATATAAATTTGTTTCAGAAGAAAAATTTGGATTTCTTAATGGGATAATTATTCATGAAGTAATTGGATTAACTCAAAAGGGTACCCATTCTATTAAAATATATAAACTACTAGTTTCGGTAATAAATCTTGACCTTTCAAAAAAATATGACTGAGCTTTCTTGGCTTGATCTTAGACAATTTTCCCTTACAGTTGATTTTGAATTACCTTTGGTTAAGTGAATTATGTATTTTATTGATTTTTATTCCCTTGTATTCCTTGTTAGTGGTTTAGATTCATATTTTTTTAAATCGTCTCCTGGCCTTAAAGGTGGTTGTCATCTACCTCCTTATATTTTTTAATGGCAATGGAAGGTATTAGTCTAGAAATTATAGAGCTAAAAATATTGAATAGAATATCAAGGCGATGTATTAGTAGGAAATAACAAATTTTTTTCATCCAAATGTCACATTGATATTGGGAAAGGGGGTGGTGAATCAGTGTGAGATCAATTTTACTATTTAATAAATTTTCATAATCATACAACCATAAAGTTATGAACCATAGCTATTGTATCATAAACTATAAAAATGCATCATCATATCGATAACATGTTGAGAAGCCATGAACAAATCAATAAGGCATCACACCATAAAGAATCATAATACGGGAGAAAACCACCAATTTTCTTATTATTTATCCTCAATTATTTTACATATATTTTCAGGATACAACCTGTTGGAGGTAACTTACCGCAAGATATGCAAGCTT
Organism: Pinus albicaulis; assembly: GCA_034641835.2. Lineage (NCBI taxonomy): Eukaryota > Viridiplantae > Streptophyta > Pinopsida > Pinales > Pinaceae > Pinus > Pinus albicaulis. The sequence continues at coordinate 1,050,610,836 of CM076580.1, forward strand.
CCACTTGTGGTCAACTACAACCTGAATGATGTACAAACCTCAAAAGATGCAATAATATGCTCATTGTAGGCTACAACCTGATTGAGGTTCCAACATCAAGAATGAGTAGGCTCCAACCTCAAACTCCTTCTTCGACTTCCTTGTGCACATATATTTCATCTCATTTCAAACTAGATCCATTATCATCATATACTACTAAATATGCTATCAAAAGGAATATCACAACCTACAACCACAAACTCCAATATCTATCATTGCACTACCACAAAACCTGCAACCATTCTATTGTAATAATTGTCACAAAATTCATATCAAACACTCTTGTTGGATATCATGTTGTTTTCCATACACTGGTTTAGCTACCTAAATGATTTGGTCAGTCAAAACCCTTCTTGGAACATGTTTCTATTAGGTTTCCAAAATCATTATTTTCAAACTTAGCAATGGAATAGAAAATAATAGACAGAATAGGTAAGATAGGCATGAGATATTATATTATTCACAATGATATACAGTTATATTACATTGGTGAGACTCTTGTATTCATCTTCCAATATCTCTTGGACTCCTCTTTGACTTTTTTCCTTCCACACTAACCCTAGTTGGATTAGGTTTCCAACATTTCCTCCCTTAATCGAAATGGGTATGTATGAGTCCAAGAAGAGAGCTGTAATACAAAATGGAAACACTAGGTTGAACGAGCTCTCTAAAATGTTGGCATAAGGAGGTGATTTAAGGATGACCACCAACATTGGAACGCTCAGTAAAGTTCCCAGAACTCTTCCAAATATGGCAAGAAGCTAAGGTTTTCTTCTACAGGAAGTGCTCCTAATGCTTTGAAGAGGGAGAAATTCAACCTAGAAAAGGGAGATCTGAAACCCACGTAAAAAGGAACCTCAAGTTGAAAAGGGAGGTATCATCCTGCGATGGTTTAAGGATGACCACCAACTCTGGAATTCTTAATGCAATTCTTGGAAGCCTATCAAAACTGGCAAGAAGCTAAAGTATTCTTCTAGAGGAAGCGTCCCAAATTCTTTGAATAGGGAGAAGCTCAACTTCACATAGATGATTTAATTTTGACCACCAACAAAAGGCATGCTCATGGGCATCTGTGTCTCTGGCTACAACTTTGAATCTGGAATGGCAGGTTGTGTCTCAAGCTTGCTTGTTGTGGCTTTGAAGCTTGTAGATGAACATTATTTCCCCCCCCCCTGTCAGATACACGGTGAGATGATGGAAAAAACTCAACTCCAATACTGTTCAATACTCTAGAACACGTTCTGACATATGAATAAAACATATTCTTGGCTATTGATTCCCATTTCCAGGAAGCGATCCATCCAAGATGAATCTTTGTTCTTGCAAGAGGCTTGTTTCTGAAGCATCTTCGTTAATAATGAGAGGTTTTATGATATTTCTCACATGGATGAAGATAAAAACAATGATATTTCATATGCGCAACTTGAACCCAGTGTTGGCACTTCACAATCTGTTATTATGGAGGAGGAGCAAAAACTAGAATAGTTGAAGGTGAACTGTTATAAAGAAATCCTCCACTCTGAAACTGAATGGGCTTGGAATAGTTTGGAATATGAAAGGACATATCCTTGTCATATCCAAGACCATTTTTGTACTTTTTATGGACAAGCTCTTCCCAAGGTCTGATGATGGGCTTGGGAAGTGCATGCTACATTTCTACATCTTTCTGCACATCTGCTCTTGAAATGCGTACTGCCTTTACAATTTGTGGTTGTTGATGTGATTTTTTCTCAATTTCCTAAACACAAATAGGTTTAGAATGAAAAATCTTCTATTTTACTTCTTCTAGCTGAAGTTGAGATTCTAGTTGCAGAAAATCAATATTTTCATGTACAGTTTACAAACATAATTTAATGTCGAAAAGAGTGTCTTTGCTAACATTTACCATACCATCAATGCTGGAAAGTATCAGGGTGTTCAAAAAATTCAATATTTCATCAAATGTTTCCATTATCTCAGCAAAAATTAATGCTCAATAATAATAATACACAAACCCCAACTTTCGAAGATTCCAAAAATTGAAGAATACCAACTCTCTATCAAACTATTGTTGAATATATAATGCATAAATAAATGTCTCACACACTAGAAAGGAGATCAGTGAGTAAAATTATTTCAGCTCTTGATTGTTAGAGTCTTCTTGATGATTAAGAGGGCTCTCAAAAGTTCTAAGTACGTAAATCATAAGACTTCAGGACTACTCAATATATAAGTAAAGACAATTTAATGCATGTCGAGCCCAATTGGGATTTGAAAACAACATTGGACAATTAGGTTGGCATAAAAATAACATACATACATGATTGGGCCCTCAAAGACCACTTTTGTCAGGGCACATCTCTGAATTATTTTTCCATAGATTCGTAGGTTTTCCAAGACATTTGGAAGTCTTTGGGGTTTAACCATATCCATTTTATTCTTTTAATGTCCTATTTTTCCTTCTGAAATAAAAAAATGTCAATTTTTAATCCAATTTGAAAATAGATCAATCCCTTTCAATAGCCCCTGCCATCAATCTTGGTGTATACAAATGGGAAAGGTGAGAGACTATCCTTGAGATTCACAATTTTTATGCAACATTATCATTGCTATGGTAAATAATTTTCGGTTTGTTTGATGTTGTGATGGTAGCGCGACAACATAAGGGCTGGAAATCGGAAACATATCTTTGTATATTTGTCTTTTCGAATTCCAAATTTATGTGTAATGTATTTCCACTTCATCAAGTAGCGTAGATTTAACATAGTGGATTGCGTTGAGGCACAAAGAAAAGGAGCATCCAGTGTTGTGCTGCAAGGATTATTAATATTCAGTGCTACAACGGAAGGGGCATGATATAGACAGAGCATTCTATAGACAGAGCATTGTATGGACAGAGCGTTGCATGGATAGCATGGAGAGCAGTTGAAGGGTCAAGAGGCCAAGGTGGTAAAGAGGGACCGATCATAAGGAGGTATTGAGGTTCTAAAACTGGCTAAAATTCACACTAAAAGAAAACTGAGGTAGAGAGGACCTATATGTGCATGGAGATAGCATATGACAGAGAATAGCAGCGTATGGTATGGTGAAGAGAGGGCATGAGGAGGAGCCGACGCAGGTTGCTCCGTTGCACAAATACTGTGAGGCCAAGGTGGAGGGTCGAACAGGTAATGTCAATTGTGTATATATTATGGGAGAAGTGTTTTATATGTCGAGAGTGCCAAGACTGTGCACGAATAACCAGTGCTCAGGAAGGTGTGAAGTCTGAGAAAATTTATTTATTTTTTCTACTTTTAAGTCAGATAATTCAATCCCTTACACAGAAAGGTAACACTTGAAAAGAATGAAGGCCTAAAATTGTTGCGCCGGCGCTGACAAGCTGACTAAAATGGTGTTTTCAAAAGGTAATTGGAGAATGGAATAAATAGCACTTAGCGAAGGGCAAGGCTGGAAGAGTAACACCTACTATTGTCATATCAGTACGCATATCGACAGAACACACCTGAATCATAGGATAAGAGAAAGATTAGACTAGTATATATTTAGAATTGTAGTGCACTCAGCCTAGGCAAACAAAATTGGCCATAAACACAAGTGGCTCACACTTGAGCAAGGAAGGAGATCGCCCACTCTGATACCATGTCAAACTCAGCAATGGAATAGAAAAGAATAGATAGCATAGTAAAGATAAGTGTGAGATATTATATTATTCACAATTATATACATTTATATTACAATGGTGTGACTCTTGGATTCATCTTCCAAGGTCTTTTGGACTCCTCTTTGACTATTTTCCTTTCACACTAACCCTAGGAGGATTAGGTGTCCAACAATTATAACATGCTCATAGATGCTTAATATAGACACAAGATATTTTGGCCATCAAAATAGTGTTTTTAGAGAATTATAACCATGTGGTTACATTCATATTTGAGCCTTGATCATCCAATTTCTTATGGAATTGAATTTGGACCAATAATGATCCTAAAACACATTAAAACCATAATAAACTATATAATAAATTAAATGCTTTAAAAAGGGCTCATTTCAAGAAAATTTCATCAAGTTGTTAGATCCTAGCACCAACCATCAAAGGTATGCTATTCATGTGACAATTTAATTCATAAATTAAAATAAAATTTCTAAAACTTTCAACTAGTGAGGTCAAGCTTATGACCTCGAAGTTCCCAAAAAAGTTACATACCAATTATGTTTCCTTTAATTTCCTATGGGGGTACTAGTGCCACTATTAACTTATAGATTGTAGATGTCCATATGGACTCGACATGAGGCCCAATATTTTTTTGTTTCAAAAATTAACCAATATTTGTTGGATCATCAAGCCCTTGGCTTGTATTCTATGGGGGTACTCACTGATCATGGATTCCAACTGGAAGAAACACATGTCAATGGACAAAACTTGATCATGGCTTCCAAGAGGTCTTCATCAGATGGAAGAATAGTTCTCTGGAAGGAATACATGTCAAGGGACTCAAAAGGGATAAGAACATCTCGTTCAAATAATCCCATAGAGTTTTCCATGTCAATTACCGGATCTAAGTCAAAGGAAGACGAGCAAACAGTGAGAGGCTCGCTCACATCGGTAATTGAAAACATGGGACTAGTTGCCACATAATTAACCCGTGGTGGGGTAGATACCACTTTCGTATGAGGAACATTCAAGGATGTCGGAATGAGGAAAAAAGGTTGTAAGACTTGCAAAGGAGGCATGTATGAGCTTATACAGTCAGCAGAATGTCAGGGTGACATTTTTTAGTGTAACAGTAAGGTCAAGCTTATGACCTCGAAGTTCCCAAAAAAGTTACATACCAATTATGTTTCCTTTAATTTCCTATGGGGGTACTAGTGCCACTATTAACTTATAGATTGTAGATGTCCATATGGACTCGACATGAGGCCCAATATTTTTTTGTTTCAAAAATTAACCAATATTTGTTGGATCATCAGGCCCTTGGCTTGTATTCCTATGGGGGTACTCACTGATCATGGCTTCCAACTAGAAGAAACACATGTCAATGGACAAAACTTGATCATGGCTTCCAAGAGGTCTTCATCAGATGGAAGAATAGTTCTCTGGAAGGAATACATGTCAAGGGACTCAAAAGGGATAAGAAAATCTCGTTCAAATAATCCTATAGAGTTTTCCATGTCAATTACCTGGACCGAGTCAAAGGAAGACGAGCAAACAAGGAGAGGCTCGCTCACACGGTAATTGAAAACATGGGACTAGTTGCCACATAATTAACCCGTGGCGGCATAGATACCACTTTCGCATGAGGAACATTCAGAGGATGTCGGATTATCGGGTAGTCGAATCAAGACTAGGGAACGAAAGCTGGTCTACAGTCACAATATTACCATTGTGAGGGAAAGACATCACGCGAAAGAGTGTCGATACGACAACTTTCATTGCATAGACATAGTCTTGCCCAAGGAGTAAATTAAAATCCAAGGGGCCTCGAACTAACATAAGGCTCAACTTTCAAGGCTCAAGTTTTAAAATAAAATTTCTAAAACTTTCAACTAGTGAGGTCAAGCTTATGACCTCGAAGTTCCCAAAAAAGTTACATACCAATTATGTTTCCTTTAATTTTCTATGGGGGTACTAGTGCCACTATTAACTTATAGATTGTAGATGTCCATATGGACTCAACATGAGGCCCAATATTTTTTTGTTTCAAAAATTAACCAATATTTGTTGGATCATCAGGCCCTTGGCTTGTATTCCTATGGGGGTACTCACTGATCATGGCTTCCAACTGGAAGAAACACATCTCAATGGACAAACCTTGATCATGGCTTCCAAGAGGTCTTCATCAGATGGAAGAATAGTTCTCTGGAAGGAATACATGTCAAGGGACTCAAAAGGGATAAGAACATCTCGTTCAAATAATCCCATAGAGTTTTCCATGTCAATTACCAGATCTAAGTCAAAGGAAGACGAGAAAACAGTGAGAGGCTCGCTCACATCGGTAATTGAAAACATGGGACTAGTTGCCACATAATTAACCCGTGGCGGGCTAGATACCACTTTCGTATGAGGAACATTCAGGGATGTCGGATTATTGGTAGTCGAATCAAGACTAGGGAACGAAACCTGGTCTACAGTCACAATATTACCATTGTGAGGGAAAGACATCACGCGAAAGAGTGTCGATACGACAGCTTTCATTGCATAGACATAGTCTCGCCCAAGGAGTAAATTAAAATCCAAGGGGCCTCAAACTACCATAAGGCTCAACTTTCAAGGCTCATTTGTTGGCCGGATAAATCGTTCTTGCGGACAAGACCGATCTCCCTAGTGTCAGAAGACAATCTAGCAACAAACGAACAACTAAGTTTGTCTTTCTCTAGATATATTTGTTTTACAAATAAATGCTATGAAGGTGTCGATCCTACCTTAGATCCAAATGCTTATTTGTGGTCGTAGTGCTTCCATCCTATCAATAATCCTTCGTCGCAACAAGAGCTCTTTTGTCGCAAGAAAGTATCATATTTCGTTGATCTACAATCACAAACAAGAAAATATCAATAGCACCTGTATAACAAATAATTATAAAACATACCTATCATAGTGATCAAGGAATCTATGAAATAAACGATCAAATGACAGCTTATTGAGAAAAACAGAACTTGATTGTATTAATCTTAAAATATACAGAAGAACCTTACAACCTTAGCCTTGATGTTCGAAAGGCCTTCCCGGGGTCCGAAGCAGGAATCTCCTCTACTCTGATAAGTCTCGCACTCTTCCTCCAGAAGCATAAAGAGGTATGTGATCTTTTCTCTCAAAAGCTCAGCAGAAAGAAGTCTAAATTTCAAACAACACTTCAACTCAATCTCCACTTAACTCGTTTAACCCTTTCGAGGCTACTCAATGCCTCCTTTTATAGAACAGATGAGGAGGTTAGGATTCCACCATTAAAGGGATAGAATCCTCCTTCAAAGGGATAGGCTCCTCACATCAAGGGATTAGCTCCTTAAGGTGTGGGATACATGCACCTTACCAAAGCGTACTCATCCCCAAAAAATCTCATCCAGAACCTTCCAAAATTGACCAAAATTCAACTTTTTAATCTTTTCTTTCGCGCTTTTTGACTTTACAGGGGTACCGCACCTATAACACTGGAAAAATGCGTTCTAGAACGCAGTTTATCTTCACCTTACCTGCGTACCCTAGCTAAAAACGCAGGAAGGTCTCATGTTACCTGCGTACCCTGAGTTTTAGAGATTTTTAGGGTTTTTCTTCCAATTCTAAGGCTTGGAATGAGGAACAAAGGTTGTAAGACTTGCAAAGGAGGCATGTATGAGCTTATACAGTCAGCAGAATGTCAGGGTGACATTTTTTAGTGTAACAGATTGCCCCATAAAGTGCGAAGTCTGAAATAGATGAAGATGAAGTCTGTCATATATGAAGAGTGAAGTACTTTATCATTTCAAGGACCATCCTGTGGACACCCCGGTCGGAACCTGTAAAAACATTCAATGAAAAATATATATATATACATATCATCACTGAGGTAGGCATTCCCATACTCAGATTAAACTAACTAACTAGAACTAACTTTCTAAATTGTTCTGCTATTGTGTGAATGATTTTGAGTACATCACAGTATAGACATGTGTAGAAACAGTATGGACGCAACCATCTGTTTATAAATAGTCCACTGTATAAATGATAACAAAATTCCTCGCAGCCTGGATGGTAGAAACTAGAACCAGGGTCTTGATTTTTTCATCTCAAACTAGTACGATTCTATCCATGTGAATGAATGTGTCAAAGTCGAACATGGTAGAAACCACTTGATTACCAGTCAATGATGTAAACCGTTAACAAGTGTGAGAGTAACCACCAGTAATGTCAATGGCTCTCAAAATACCCAGTACAATCCATGAAATGTGAATGAATGAGCTGAAGTCGAACATCTCACGGAATCATTCGATCGAAGGTCAATGATGCAACCTATCGTCGAAGGCGAGAAACCTGCCATTAAGGCACGCAGATTCCAAGGTACTGACGATTTCTGGATCAACTTCCTAGATAATGAGTTGTCGTCGACAGAAAGTGATCCGTCGTAGGAAAGCCCACAACACGAAATCATAGATAAAGTTTTGAAAATATATTGGCAAGGACTGACTCAGGGATGGTCAAAATGGATGACAGATATTTTGCAGATGAATGGTTTATTTGAACTGTCCTCTTGAACACATAACGACACTGCAGATGGTTTGGTGACAATTAACCCAAAGCTAATACCCAGAAACCGGCTGAAGACTTTCAATGGTTTGATTAACTGTTAGGTAAATGATTTCCCAACCTAGGTGAACAAAAAGTGTCTTGTTCAAGAGTGGTTTAATGGTTTTCCGAATAATCAAAATGTAACAAACAGGTTCGTTTTTCTCTCTTTTCCCCCACCATTTCTGGCAAGTACCTCTTTATTTTTGACAAGCTTGAGGAGGATAACATTTGCTTGTTTATAAGCTCATCCTTTAGATGAGTCCAACTTAGTTTAAGATTCGAACCCTAAGAAGGAGTGGTTCGTTCCTGTTTGAAATTTGAACAGGTCCTTTTACTGTTAAATTTTAACGAGTCTAGTATAGGAGAAACTCTGTGTTTTTCAATTTTAGGGAGTCAGAAGAAAAAACTTAAGAAAACTCCATGGGTGTACTTTTTTGTAAATTTAGTCTCTCGAGCCCGAAAAAGGATAAAATAATGCGGGAGAGAACTCTATTGACCGTAATTAGTCAACGTATACCTTTTTCGTAAATAGTCCATTTCAGTCCGTAAAAGGGGTAAACTTATACTGAAGGGACGATTATTCATTTACTTTAACGAGTTCGAATAATCAAGTGCTCGACAATCTTTTCAATTTTAGAGAGTCTGAAAAGGGCTTAAAAGAGGACTCTAAGGCTTCGATTTTTGAGTAAGTTTTAACGAGTTCGAAAAAGGGATAAAAATGTACTCCTGGTTTTCACTTTTTCGTAAGTTTTAAGGAGTTCGAAAAAGGGATAAAAATGTACTCATATGGCCGAATTTCAATTTAATTAACGAGCAGGAAAAGACGGAAAGAACTCGGAATTTTCATGTATTTTACGAGAATGAAAAATAGCAAAATAATCTCTGGATTTTCATGAGTTTAACGAGTCTCGAAAATAACCGAAATTGACTCAAGATAGGTTTCATTTTTACAAAAGCTTGAAACAGAGAAAAACTATGCTTCAGAGTAGTTTCATTTTTACACAAGCTTGAAACAAAGAGTGAACTCGTGCTTGATGCCCCTCAGAGTAACCGTTGTGAGTGCATAATTTGTTGGCCGGATAAATCGTTCTTGCGGACAAGATCGATCTCCCTAGTGTCAGAAGACAATCTAGCAACAAACGAACAACTAAGTTTGTCTTTCTCTAGATATATTTGTTTTACAAATAAATGCTATGAAGGTGTCGATCCTACCTTAGATCCAAATGCTTATTTTTGGTCGTAGTGCTTCCATCGCTTCAATAATCCTTCGTCGCAACAAGAGCTCTTTTGTCGCAAGAAAGTATCATCTTTCGTTGATCTGCAATCACAAACAAGAAAATATCAATAGTACCTGTATAACAAATAATCATAAAACATACCTATCATAGTGATCAAGGAATCTATGAAATAAACGATCAAATGACAGCTTATTGAAATAAACAATCGAACGACAATTTATTGAGAAAAACGGAACTTGATTGTATTAATCTTAAAATATACAGAAGAACCTTACAACCTTAGCCTTGTTGTTCGAAAGGCCTTCCCGGGGTCCGAAGCAGGAATCTCCTCTACTTTGATAAGTCTTGCACTCTTCCTCCAGGAGCATAAAGAGGTATGTGATCTTTCCTCCCAAAAGCTCAGCAGAAAGAAGACTAAATCTCAACAGCACTTCAACTCAATCTCCACTTAACTTGCTTAACCCTTTGAGGCTACTTAATGCCTCCTTTTATAGAACAGATGAGGAGGTTAGGATTCCACCTTTAAAGGGATATAATCCTCCTTCAAAGGGATAGGCTCCTTACATCAAGGGATTAGTTCCTTAAGGTGTGGAATACATGCACCTTATCAAAGCGTACTCATCCCCAAAAAATCTCATCCAGAACCTTCCATAATTGACCAAAATTCAACTTTTTCAGTTTAATTTCACATTTTTTTAACTTTACAGGGGTTCCGCAGGCATAACACTGGAAAAATGCGTTCTAGAACGCAGTTTCTCTTCACATTACCTGCGTACCCTAGCTAAAAACGCAGGAAGGTCTCATGTTACCTGCGTACCCTGAGTTTTAGAGATTTTTAGGGTTTTTCTTCCAATTCTAAGGCTTGGAATGAGGAACAAAGGTTGTAAGACTTGCAAAGGAGGCATGTATGAGCTTATACAATCAGCAGAATGTCAGGGTGACATTTTTTAGTGTAACAGATTGCCCCATAAAGTGCGAAGTCTAAAATAGATGAAGATGAAGTCTGTCATATATGAAGAGTGAAATACTTTATCATTTCAAGGACCATCCTGTGGACACCCCGGTCGGAACCTGTAAAAACATTCAATGAAAAATATATATATATATATATATATGTATACATATCATCACTGAGGTAGGCATTCCCATACTCAGATCAAAACTAACTAGAACTAACTTAAATTGTTCTGATACAGGAATGATTTTGAATACATCACAGTATAGACATGTGTAGACACAGTATGGACACAACCATATGTCTATGAATAGTCCACTGTATAAATGATAACAAAATTCCTCGCAGCCTGGATGGTGGAAACTACATCCAGGGTCTTGATTTTTTCATCTCGAACTAGTACGATTCTATCCATGTGAATGAATGTGTTGAAGTCGAACATGGTAGAAACCACTTGATTACCAGTCATCGATGTAAACTGTTAACAAGTGTGAGAGTAACCACCAGTAATGTCAATGGCTCTCAAAGTACCCAGTACAATCCATGAAATGTGAATGAATGAGCTGAAGTCGAACATCTCATAGAATCATTTGATCGAAGGTCAATGATGTAACCTGTCGTCGAAGGCGGGAAACCTGCCATTGAGGCATGCAGATTTCAAGGTACTGACGATTTCTAGATCAACTTCCTAGATAATGAGTTGTCGTCGATAGAAAGTGATCCGTCGTAGGCAAGCCCACAACATGAAATCATAGATAAAGTTTTGAAAATATATTAGCAAGGACTGACTCAGGGATGGTCAAAATGGATGACAAATATTTTGAAAATGAATGGTTTATTTGAACTGTCCTCTTGAACACATAACGACACTGCAGATGGCTTGGTAACAATTGACCCGAAGCTAATACCCAGAAACCGGCTGAAGACTTTCAATATGGTTTGATTAACTGTCAGGCAAAGGATTTCCCAACCCAGGTGAACAAAAAGTGTCTTGTTCAAGAGTGGTTAACGATTTTCTGAATAATCAAGATGTAACAAACAGGTTAATTTTTCTCTCTTTTCCCCCACCATTTCTGGCAAGTACCTCTTTATTTTTGACAAGCTTGAGGAGGACAAAATTTGCTTGTTTATAAGCTCATCCTTTAGATGAGTCCAACTTAGTTTAAAATTCGAACCCTAAGAAGGAGTGGTTCGTTCCTGTTTTTAAAATTTGAACAGGTCCTTTACTGTTAAATTTTAACGAGTCCAGTATAGGAGAAACTCGGTGTTTTTCATTTTTAGGGAGTCAGAAGAAAAACTTAAGGAAACTCCATGGGTGTACTTTTTTGTAAATTTAGTCTCTCGAGCCCGAAAAAGGATAAAATAATGCGGGAGAGAACTCTATTGATCATAATTAGTCAACGTATACCTTTTTCGTAAATAGTCCATTTCAGTCCGTAAAAGGGGTAAACTTATACTGAAGGGACGATTATTCATTTACTTTAACGAGTTCGAATAATCAAGTGCTCGACAATATTTTCAATTTTAGAGAGTCTGAAAAGGGCTTAAAAGAGGACTCCGAGGTTTCTCTTTTTCAGTAAGTTTTAACGAGTTCGAAAAAGGGATAAAAATGTACTCATGGTTTTCACTTTTTCGTAAGTTTTAACGAGTTCGAAAAAGGGATAAAAATGTACTCCTGTGGCCGAATTTCAATTTAATTAACGAGCAGGAAAAGATGGAAAGAACTTGGCATTTTCATGTGTTTTACGATAATGAAAGATAGCAAAATAATCTCAGGATTTTCATGAGTTTAACGAGTCTCGAAAATAACCGAAATTGACTCAAGATAGGTTTCATTTTTACAAAAGCTTGAAACAGAGAAAAACTATGCTTCAGAGTAGTTTCATTTTTACACAAGCTTGAAACAAAGAGAAAACTGTGCTTGATGCCCCCTAAGCGTAACTGCTAGAGTGCATAATTTGTTGGCCAGATAAATCGTTCTTACGGACAAGACCGATCTCCCTAGTGTCAGAAGACAATCTAGCAACAAACGAACAACTAAGTTTGTCTTTCTCTAGATATATTTGTTTTACAAATAAATGCTATGAAGGTGTCTATCCTACCTTAGATCCAAATGCTTATTTGTGGTCGTAGTGCTTCCATCGCTTCAATAATCCTTCGTCGCAACAAGAGCTCTTTTGTCGCAAGAAAGTATCATCTTTCGTTGATCTGCAATCACAAACAAGAAAATATCAATAGCACCTGTATAAAAAATAATCATAAAACATACCTATCATAGTGATCAAGGAATCTATGAAATAAACGATCAAACGACAGCTTATTGAAATAAACAATCGAACGACAATTTATTGAGAAAAACAGAACTTGATTGTATTAATCTTAAAATATACATAAGAACCTTACAACCTTAGCCTTGATGTTCGAAAGGCCTTCCCGGGGTCCGAAGCAGGAATCTCCTCTACTCTGATAAGTCTTGCACTCTTCCTCCAGAAGCATAAAGAGGTATGTGATCTTTCCTCTCAAAAGCTCAGCAGAAGGAAATCTAAATCTCAACAGCACTTCAACTCAATCTCCACTTAACTTCCCTTTTGAGGCTACCCAATGCCTCCTTTTATAGATCAGATGAGGAGGTTAGGATTCCACCTTTAAAGGGATAGAATCCTCCTTCAAAGGGATAGGCTCCTCACATCAAGGGATTAGTTCCTTAAGGTGTGGGATACATGCACCTTACTAAAGCGTACTCATCCCCAAAAAATCTCATCTAGAACCTTCTAGAATTGACCAAAAATCAACTTTTTCAGTTTAATTTCGCGCTTTTTTGACTTTACAGGGGTACCGCAGGCATTACACTGGAAAAATGCGTTCTAGAACGTAGTTTCTCTTCACATTACCTGCGTACCCTAGCTAAAAACGCAAGAAGGTCTCATGTTACCTGCGTACCCTGAGTTTTAGAGATTTTTAGGGTTTTTCTTCCAGTTCTGAGGCTTGGCATGAGGAGTAAAGGTTGTAAGACTTGCAGAGGAGGTATGTATGAGTGTCAATGAGCTCATACAGTTAGCAGAATGTCAAGGTGACATTTTTAGTGTAACAGATTGCCCCCTAAAGTGCGAAGTCTGAAATAGATGAAGATGAAGTCTGTCATATATGAAGAGTGAAGTACTTTATCATTTCAAGGATCATCCTGTGGACACCCCGGTCGGAACCTGTAAAAACATTCAATGCAAAATATATATATATGTAATCATATCATCGCTGAGGTAGGCATTCCCATACTCAGATCAAAACTAACTAAAACTAACTCTAAATTGTTCTGATACAGGAATGATTTTGAATACATCACAATATAGACATATGTCGACACAGCATGGACGCAGCCATCTGTTTATAAATAGTCTATTGTATGAATGATAACAAAATTCCTCGCAGCCTGGATGGTGGAAACTAGATCCAGGGTCTTGATTTCCGCTTCTCGAACTAGTACGATTCTATCCATGCGATTAAATGTGTTGAAGTCGAACATGGTAGAAACCACTTGATTACCAGTCAATAATGTAAACTGTTAACAAGTGTGAGAGAAACCACCAGTAATGTCAATGGCTCTCAAAGTACTCAGTACAATCCATGAAATGTGAATGAATGAGCTGAAGTCGAACATGTCATGGAATCATTCGATCGAAGGTCAATGATGCAACTTGTCGTCGAAGCCGAGAAACCTGCCATTGAGGCATGCAGATTTCAAGGTACTGACGATTTCTGGATCAACTTCCTAGATAATGAGCTGTCGTCGATAGAAAGTGATCTGTCATAGGCAAGCCCACAACACGAAATCATAGATCAAGTTTTGAAAATATATCGGCAAGGACTGACTCAGGGATGGTCAAAATGGATGACAAATATTTTGCAGATGAATGGTTTACTTGAACTGTCCTCTTGAACACATAACGACACTGGAGATGGCTTGGTGACAATTGACCCAAAGCTAATACCCAGAAACCGGCTGAAGACTTTCAATATGGTTTGATTAACTGTTAGGCAAAGGATTTCCCAACCCAGGTGGACAAAAAGTGTCGTGTTCAAGAGTGGTTAACGGTTTTCCGAATAATCAAGATGTAACAAACAGGTTCGTTTTTCTCTCTTTTCCCCCACCATTTCTGGCAAGTACCTCTTTATTTTTGACAAGCTTGAGGAGGATAACATTTGCTTGGTTATAAGCTCATCCTTCGGATGAGTCCAACTTAGTTTAAAATTCGAACCCTAAGAAGGAGTGGTTCGTTCCTGTTGAAAATTAAACGGGTCCTTTACTGTTAAGTTTTAACGAGTCCAGTATAGGAGAAACTCGGTGTTTTTCAGTTTTAGGGAGTCAGAAGAAAAACTTAAGAAAACTCCATGGGTGTACTTTTTCGTGAATTTAGTCTCTCGAGCCCGAAAAAGGATAAAATAATGCGGGAGAGAACTCTATTTACCGTAATTAGTCAACGTATACCTTTTTCGTAAATAGTCCATTTCAGTCCGTAAAAGGGGTAAACTTATACTGAAGGGACGATCATTCATTTACTTTAACGAGTTCGAATAATCAAGTACTCGGCAATCTTTTCATATTTAGAGAGTCTGAAAAGGGCTTAAAAGAGAACTCCAAGGTTTCGCTTTTTCAGTAAGTTTTAACGAGTTCGAAAAAGGGATAAAAATGTACTCATGGTTTTCACTTTTTCGTAAGTTTTAACGAGTTCGAAAAAGGGATAAAAATGTACTCATGTGGCCAACTTTCAATTTAATTTACGAGCAGGAAAAGACGGAAAGAACTCGGCATTTTCATGTGTTTTACGAGAATGAAAGATAGCAAAATAATCTCGGGATTTTCATGAGTTTAACGAGTCTCGAAAATAACCGAAATTGACTCAAGATAGGTTTCATTTTTACAAAATCTTGAAACAGAGAAAAACTATGCTTTAGAGTGGTTTCATTTTTTCACAAGCTTGAAACAAAGAGAAAACTGTGCTTGATGCCCCCTAAGCGTAACTGCTAGAGTGCATGCCCCCCCAGCTTCATTTCATTCAACTAAGTACACTAGTAATAAATAGCTAGATGGAATGAAGGTTCATTTACGAGATCATATGAAAGACCCGACCTAAAAACTAACCTAAATATATTACTTAACATTTATGAGGTCTATTCAAAGACTCGACTCAATTAAGGGAGGATTTGTTTCATTTTTTAACGAGCTTGACACAGGAAAAGAACTATGCTCATGGCAACATGTTTCATTTTTTAACGAGGTTGACACAGTAAAAGGAACTATCCTCAGCTAACTACTTATTTCTAATCTACCTACATAACCTACTGATTCATTTTTTAATGAGGTTGACATAAGAAAAGAACTGTCCTCATACCTGATTCATTTTTTAACAAGGTTGACTCAGTAACAGGAACTATCCTTTGACCAACTGATTCATTTTTTAAAGAGGTTGACACAGGAAAAGAACTGTCCTCATACCTAATTCATTTTTTAATGAGGTTGACTTAGTAACAGGAACCATCCTCAGACCAACTGATTCATTTTTTAACGAGGTTGACACAGGAAAAGAACCGTCCTCAGAAACTATTTATTCTAATCTACCAATCTACTCTCTACAATCTACCTACATGTTTCATTTTTTAAGGAGCTTGACACAAGACAAGAACTCTGCTCCAGACACCTGTTTCATTTTTTAATGAGGTTGGCACAGGAAAAGGAACTATCTCCACACTCAACGATCATGGTAACTAGAAGAAACACATGTCAATGGACGCACCTCGATCATGGCTTCCAAGAGGTCTTCATCAGATGGAAGAACAATTCTCTGGAAGGAACACATGTCAAGGGACTCAAAAGGGATAAGAACATCGCGTTCAAATAATCCCATAGAGTTTTCCATGTCAATTACTGGATCTAAGTCAAAGGAAGACGAGCAAACAGTGAGAGGCTCACTTACATCGGTAATTGAAAACATGGGACTAGTTGCCACATAATTAACCCGTGGCGGGGTAGATACCACTTTCGTATGAGGAACATTCAGGGATGTCGGATTATTGGTAGTCGAAACAAGACTAGGGAATGAAAGTTGGTCTATAGTCACAATATTGCCATTGTGAGGGAAAGACATCACGCGAAAGAGTGTCGATACGACAGCTTTCATTGCATAGACATAGTCTCGCCCAAGGAGTAAATTGAAATCCAAGGGACCTCGAACTACCATAAGATCAATACAGACAGTTTTACCTTCCAAAGTAATAGAAAACTTGGGAAGGATCCCTAAAGGTTCACTAATGGTTCTGTTAAAAGCTTTCAGATTCTGCGTAATAGGCACAAGCTGAGGGGAACCCAAAGCTTTCCAAGCAGTTGAGGATAAAATACTAACAGAAGCACCTTCATCTACTTGTGTGCGGTGTATGTCCCTACCACCAAACTTCACAATGATTTGGAAAGGGATGGAGGAAGGAAGATGAGGTTCTGTCAATCTATTCCAATCAAAGGAAAAGACCTCAGTACTTGGAGGGGGTTCTGTAGAAACAGGTGAAATGCCCCCCGGCGTAGAAGAATCTGATGTAACAAGAAGAACCTGAGCGGTATGAAGTTCACTCTCTACAGGGAGAATGGGATCGACTGAATGTGAAATCGAACCGACCACTTGATCAACTAATGGATCATCAACCTGAGTGATATGAGTTTCACTCTCCAATGGAAGAGTGGGATCGACTGTACTTGAAACAAGATCAATCACTCCGTCAGTTGACGATAGGTTGGGAGAAAGTTTACGGTAACCAATTGGAAATTCTTGCTGTGGAACAGTAAGGTTTTCCAACAATTTTGAGGCTTCATCCATGTGAGGGCAAATGTGAGTTTGATGACTCCCTTTGCATAACTTACAAGGAAACCTAACTTTACCCTTTTTCCCAGGAACCTGACTATCATTGGTTGATGGATCAACGGAAAGTTGATGAGATTTTTCTGACCATACTTCCAAGACCTTTGGAATACCAGGACAATTGATAAGGAAGTGGTCACCCTTACAAATCCTGCAAGGGTATTTTGGTTTACGATGCATGTTGGAGGTTTCCTCAACACAACTAACACTTACATCCATGGTTGGTTGGTTGACTTCTTTCTTATCTTGCTTCTTCTTCTTCTTCTTCTTCCCTTTCTTCTTCTTCTTAGCCACCTGGTTACTAGCGTCAAGGCTTTTACCAAGCGAAGAGGAAGAAATGGAGGAGGAAATATTAGGCGAAGAAGGTAAAGGGTCAACAGAAGGTTGGTGATGTTGAGATGGTGAACTCTATTGAAGTGAAGCATCTGGTTGAGGTGGAACAATTGGAGTATTCGGGGCCAACGAAGTTGAAAATAACCATATTGGTAAACCTATTGTAATTCCAGGTAATGATAAAGTAGCCATATAAGGAGGACCAACATTTCCAAAGGAAGGAAAAGTACTAGGATTCTCGTTAAGAGAGATTCCTTGGTTGGTAAATTCCAGAACAGTTGCCATTATATTCAACTTCAGTGAATTTTATTAACAATTTAAAACTAAAATTAACACTTCACAATTCACACCTAACAATTAAAATTCACAATTCACACCTATGGTCTCTAAAAGTAAAAACAAACAAATTAACACGCACTATCAAATCTAGGAGTCAAACCACACACAAACAGTAACTTCCCGTACTAAAAACACTAGTTGGTGATGAAATCCAACATCATAGAATTTAATACATAAAGGGCGGTTGGAACAATTACCTCAACAACGTGCTTAATGAAACAGACCGGTGCAAGTTTCTCCACTATGCCATCTCGAGTGAAGATAACTCTCTGGAGAGTCCAAGTGAGTCTAGCCGATGTCTGCTCCAGGTATAGTGGGATCTTCCCTCCACCGTCACCTTAGGAAAGAATCCTATATATTATGGCCACTAAGGTTACCAATAGAAACAAATATACCTGGGGGAACAGTCTACGATCTGATACACACGCAAGGGCAGAGTAACAAAGCTCAATCCCCTTGAAGGCTCCTTGACATAATCCAAGGTTTACCGACAAGTGACCCCAGGCTCCTCGACAATGGTCAATCCGAGGTTTACCGTTGTTAATACGTGTATATCTTCTATCGTTCCCAATGAGGAAGGATTGATTACCTCAATGGTTCAGATATGATCTCGTGCTTGACTCCTTTAGGAGGAGCTTCCCAGAGCATACATGCAACAATTGGAATTTTTCCTACCGCAAGATCGACTACTTGTTTGTTTTATTGTCTTGGAGAGTTAACTAAAACCTATTCCAAGACACTAGCCTAAGCTAGATTGGTGGAAAGAGCCCTAAAAATGTAAAAATTACTAGATGAATTTTAATTAAGCGCTGTGTTATTTAGGCTGTTATTACTCAAAAGGTAAATGGATATGAAACCAATGGTGTTATGACCCGAACCAAAACTGAATGCAATCGAATATGATAATGTAATCTTTTCAATTCGATGAATCCTACCTAAAGTAGGGAAAGAGTTTCCATACACTTCCAACAATGCAAAGATTGATAAATAAGAGAAAATATAACAAATTCTCTAATGCACTAATTTCATCAAGAAAAACTAATGCAAATCAATCCCAAAACAATTTTTTTATTTTTGTGTTTTTAAAACAAGCATAAAAACATCTAAATTAAAATCAAAGAAAGTAATCTAAATCTACAATTGATTTTTCAGAATGTAAACTATGCAATTGTAATCTATGCACAATTCATATGAAAAGTATGCAAATGTAATCTATGCACATTTTTCATTCATATTCTGAAAATGAGAATTCTAATTATGCAAATGTGATCTATGCAAAAGAATTCTCAAACACAAGATGATTCTAATGTAATCTAAGAACCAATCAAGTGGAAGTCAAGAAAATCGGGTGAGAGTTCCAAAGATCAAAAAACACTCAAAGGCGATTAACACTCATACACAATTTTGCATCTTTTTGCAAAAACAAAAGCAAAAAGATGCAAAATTGTGAAAAGACTGAGACAAACCTCCAAGTAATGAACAAAGGAAATCAAATTAAGAATTTCTCAAAAAAGAGACTCAAAACACCCAATTAACTTAATGGAGATTGATGAGATGAAGAATTGCTGAAAGAAATTCAGAAACAAGAGATTTTTGACAGAGAAATACAGATCTGGGTAGATGCTAAGAATCCTAAAATAAATCTAAACTAAACTAAAAGAAGAAATCTAAGTTTTTCAAGACTTTTAACAAGGTCCGCAGGTCCCAGAAGTAACAGGTGCGGTCCCGCACTGGTTACTTAAGGAAAGTGCGGAGATGCCCGCACTGTGTGTGAAGACAAAGTGCGGTCCCCTGAAAACTTCAAGAAAAACATAAAATATTTCAAAAAATTCAAAAATAGAGAAAACCTAAGCTACCCAGGCAGATATCCATCAATCAAAAATCAGGAAAAACTTTTCCTCAAATCAAAATAAAGGAGAACCAAAAACAACAAGTTCTTTCCCCAGTGGAGTCGCCAATTTGTTGGCCGGATAAATCGTTCTTGCGGACAAGACCGATCTCCCTAGTGTCAGAAGACAATCTAGCAACAAACGAACAACTAAGTTTGTCTTTCTCTAGATATATTCGTTTTGCAATTAAATGTTATGAAGGTGTCGATCCTACCTTAGATCCAAATGCTTATTTGCGGTCGCAGTGCTTCAGTTGTATCAATAATCCTTCGTCGCAACAAGGGCCCTTTTGTCACAAGAAATTATTATCTTTCGTTGATCTGCAATCACAAACAAGAAAATATCAATAGCACCTGTATAACAAATAATCATAAAACATACCTATCATAGTGATCAAGGAATCTATGAAATAAACGATCAAACGACAGCTTATTGAAATAAACAATCGAACGAAAATTTATTGAGAAAAACAGAACTTGATTGTATTAATCTTAAAATATACAGAAGAACCTTACAACCTTAGCCTTGATGTTCGAAAGGCCTTCCCGGGGTCCGAAGCAGGAATCTCCTCTACTTTGATAAGTCTTACACTCTTCCTCCAGGAGCACAAAGAGGTATGTGATCTATCCTCTCAAAAGCTCAGCAGAAGGAAATCTAAATCTCAATAGCACTTCAACTCAAATATTTTACCCATCAAAATATTCTTCAATCCTCCATTAGTTTCCTTAACATAAAAACTTAACCCCTTGAGGCTACCCAATGCCTCCTTTTATAGAGAAGATGAGGAGGTTAGGATTCCACCTTAAAAGGGATAGAACCCTCCTTCAAAGGGATAGGCTCCTCACATCAAGGGATTAGTTCCTTAAGGTGTGGGATACATGCACCTTACTAAAGCGTACTCATCCCCAAAAAATCTCATCCAGAACCTTCCAGAATTGACCAAAAATCAACTTTTTTGGTTTAATTTCGCGCTTTTTTGACTTTACAGGGGTACCGCAGGCATTACACTGGAAAAGTGCGTTCTAGAACGCAGTTTATCTTCACCTTACCTGCGTACCCTAGCTAAAAACGCAGGCAGGCTTCATATTAACTGCGTACCCAAGGTTTTTTGAGATTTTTAGGGTTTTTTCTCCAGTTTCAGGGCATGGAATGAGGAACAAAGGTTGTAAGACTTGCAAAGGAGGTAAGTATGAGTGTTTAATGAGCTCATACAGTCAGCAGAATGTCAAGGGTAAATGGATTTTCGATTGTAACAAGGACTTGAGCACAACCACATGGTTATCCTTGCTGAGCGTTCTTAATCTCTTGAATGGTTGTGTTCGCCATCTTCAGCGCTAGTGTATCCCATGTACCAGTCCAAAGCTCTT